>CM057106.1:5357748-6096915 GCA_029959045.1 Taenioides sp. WSHXM2023
ATCCTGCACAAAGCATAAACCTATAGCTGCTGTATCCCCTGCAGGTTACTTGAACGTCCTGTCCAATAACCGCTGGCGTGAGCGCTGGTGCAGACTGCGTGATAACCAGCTCCTCCTCCATAAGGACCGTGACGACTTGAAGAGCCACATCGCCTCTCTGCCCCTCCGAGGCTGTGACGTGTCCCCCGGGCTGGACCACAAACACCCCTTCGCCTTCCGCCTGCTCCGGAACGCTCAGGAGGTGGCTGTGCTCGAGGTATGGGAGAATGCATCACAACATTCTGTGAGCTAATATTATTTATTACATCTTGGAGGCAGCTAAAATGTTTATTTCATGATATTTATGTTGTTTATGTAGTCTCCTCACCAGTGACATGTAAAAGAGGATGTTTTGTGGTCACTAGATGGTCACCAGAAGCACATAACTTTGCTCTTTGATCTAAAATAATCCTGTCGACTCCTTGTCCCCAGGCATCGTCCTCTGAGGAGATGGGCCGGTGGTTGGGGGTGCTCCTGGCTGAGACTGGCTCTACCACAGACCCCGCCACACTTCACTATGACTACATCGATGTAGAGACTACAGCCAATGTCATCCAGCTCGCCAAGCAGTCTTTCTGGTATAAAGCACTACATTTCTATCTGGCAACCAGTATTTTTTGATAATTTATTTAGTTATTTAGACAGGGACAGTGCACAATCTACATTCACCTTAACAGGAGACATTAACTGTGCAGGTTGTAGCACTAGAGCTCATTTCCACCTGTCGTCCCTTGTGCATGTTTTTTTAATGACAAATAATGATAACAATTTTAAACTAAATATATATTTTGAATATAAACCAGTCCTGCAATCATTGAAACCTAAGAATACCTACTCCATCTTTGATAACAAATCTTACTGAACTGAAATCTCCTTTTTCCCCCAGTTTCACCAGTAAGCGCGCTGTGTCTCCAAACCCTTATCTGGACAACCCTGTGAACGGGTACTCCTGCCCCACAGGGATGGCTCTGCACTACGATGACGTGCCCATCAACGGAATGGTAGGGCATCCAGCATAGCACTCCAAACTGCCTAGTTTTATATTAAAGTGAGAATTTACCTGTTAAGTGTTAAAATGAATGCTTTGACCTGGTTTATGGTTAACACCCTGTAGTTACTGGGCCTGTCCACATGAAACAAAACCAAAGTTCGACATTTTCTCTGTGAACACAAATTAACAAAAGTGAAACAAACTATAGCTTAAAGCCACAGTACGTAACTTTATTTTAAGTGCCAGTAAATCTCCCATAGAGTTATAAAGAGCCCTGCCCATCATCTGAAATCATGAATGCATCTTATTCCCTTTGACTTTAGTGATTTTGGGTTGAGTTTAATGAGCAAACCTTTTAATTAGAAAACTTTTTAATTAGCCAACTTAACCCACTAACAGTCTTTACCTGTTCTTCACTAACTCTTCTGTATCCCTTGTTCTTCTCTGTCTTTAACGCTCTGATGGTCCACGCTAAGGACCCAGATGCGTACTCCACTCCACCCTCCAGGAGGCGCTGTCAGCCCATAGAGGAGGTGCACTATGAGAACGCAGAGCCCATTGACGACAAGCCTACTCCTAAACCTCTGGCCTCTCGCTACCCCCCTCCTAAAACTACTACTACTACTACTACTACTACTACTTCTACTACTTCTAGTCACTACAAACAGCCTGTGTCTAAGGTTTCTTCTAAGTTTCTCTCTGCTGATGCTAAACATAAAGAGGCGGCTAAGGTACTAACCATCATTTCTGTCTTATTCAAATAACTATGTGTTCTAAGTCTTCTGTCTTTCTTCGTCTGTGTAACTTTTGTGGTGGAGGGTCCGCTACCCGTTTGTTAATGCTTTCCTTGGAATGTTCTACCATAAGGCATTAAACTTACCCATCTGTTTATATTCTAAAATGTAACTTTAAATGCATTCCCTCTCCGCCTCTCCACAGATCTGATTTGTAACTTGGCCTGGTGGCTCTTACTTGTCTTCATGGAAAAGAAAACACTTAATGCCCTACTGTGGAACATTAGAGACAAAGGAATAACTTGGAGACCGCAAAAGTTACACAGTGCGGCTTTAAAATGTGTTTATGATTTAAACCAGCCAAAAATTAAGTTAGTTTTGGATCCACCACAACTTAGTTTTTATACATTTGGTTTGGTAAAGGCTTTTTTGACAGGAATATATTTGGATTGTGTATTTCATTTCGACAGTGTCCATCAGTAATATTGTATTGTACAGTTATATTTTATTAGCATCTGAAGCATATGAGCGAAAATTACAATTTCAACATTTTGGACCAAACAATTAAAGGTCCTATATTACACAAAACAGACTCTCTGAACTCAAAGCCCTGTTATAATGTTGTTACCTACTCAAAAACACACCTGGAGTTGTGTTTATTATTAATTTCTCTACATCTTCAAAGCTAGAAATGCTCTGTTCCACTTTGTGATGTCATGAAGCTGTTGTTTTCACGTTAACAGCTCCTTTTACCTTTTGTTCAGTAGAGTTTGGAAATTCCAGGGCTGAAATAATCCAAATTACTTAAGTGAATGTGCATGGAGTTTAAATCCACAGTGGAGCACTTCCTGTATTTTAAGGTGGAACAGTGTTTTCTGTTTGAGAGAAGAACTCCTAAATATGCATACATGTTTGTGATGAGGAAACGCATTATAACAGATCAGAAAATAGCGTAATATGGGCTGTTTAACAAAAATCTGATTATGACTAGTGCAAATAACACACATATCATAGGTTCGCCACTGGTACTAGTACTTCTACCACTTCAAATACTACTACAAAGTTACACAATCAGTACAAAAAGGGCCATTGTGTTCCTAAGCCTTGTTCTGAACAGCAGGAATGGCTGTGTGTAATTTATATTTTTATAGCCTGGAATTAAGAACCACAAAAGTGACCACAAAGTGTTGTAGGGACCCCTTGTTTCTGCTCCCGCTGGGTCTTTCATCTGCTTCTATGTGTGTGGTAAGAATTCAAGGCGCTAACATGGACCCTGTAACCTCAAAGTACTACTACAGAATACTACTACTATGATAAGGATGTGATAGAATGTTTTAAGAATTGGGTGAAGAAATGGTTTGAATTTTATTTATTTTGTGACATTTCTGTTGCTGTAACCCGCAGCAGACCAGGCGGGGCCCAGCAGCCAATGGCGTGAGCTCTAAGCAGAAGACGGACCCAAAGAACCAGGCCAAGAAGAACGGAGTCAGTGTGAGCAACGGAGCAACCTCCCTGAGAAGAAACAGCTCAAGTGAGTGCGCAGACAAACAAGGATGTTCCCCTTTTAATGTTTAAATAATAACTATAAAACATTTTCTTAAAGGGCCACTAAACACCAAAATCACTTTTTTCTACTCATTAACTGTGTAAAAGTGTCTAAAATAGAGGTGTATACCAATCCCTGGCCTTATTTTGGCATTTTAGTGCATCTTTGTTAAAAATCAACTACGGCCAGCACATTTGAATTTTCGGGTTGGACAAACGGCGCCGATGAGTCAGATGCTGTTCTGAGGTTATTACGTGACGAGCACAGCCCCTGGCGTCTACGGGCGGCACATGAGCCTCGCCCCTCCCTGGCACCACTGGGCACTGCGATGTCCCGCCGTGTCTGGACAAAAGGGAAACGGTGTGATCTGAGCACAAATGTCCGCTCTGTTTCACCGGTCCACACCATGTTGGATTGTTGTGGCTGTCAATCATCACTCCAGAGCCCGCCCCACACCCGCTCCCCCCGACCCACCGGGCACCGCCCACCGCCCACTCTGGAGGATTTTTCAGATTTTGGTTAGGGGTGGAGTAAAGCTTCGGGAGGGTGTTTAATGGCTCTTTAAAGGTTCATTGTGTAACTTTTCTGGTTGAAGGTCCGTTAAATGCTTTTTTCCATGGAGTAGTTATTGCTTTGTCTTGAATGTTTCACAGTACGGCATTAAACCTTTCTATCTTCATGGAGACCAAACCAGACCAAGTTACAGGTCAGATCTGTGGAGAGGCGACCCCGCTCACAGTCAGAATGCCTGTTTTTCTAGGTATTTTTGAGCTCTAAAACCACCTGTAATTGAATAAATAGAAGCTTGAACTGATTGTCATACTGTGGAATATTCTAGGCCGAGCAAAGACATCTCCAAAGAAACAAGTGACGGAAAAGTAAAGTTACACAATGCACCTCTAATGAAATATGTTTTAAATATGACGATAATGATTGCACTTAAGGTCCAAAAGGATTTTTTTTTTACAGAAATAGTACAGAAATAGTCACAGTGAACTTTTAAATTGTCACAAATCCCAAATTAATTAAAATGGTCTTATTTAGGGTATTATTTATAAAACCTCATCAAGAATACACACTTTTAATATTTTACAAAGATGTGTGTCTGGTCACTTTTCAATCTCCCAGAGTAGAGAAGGACAGGTGGATTAGCCAATCAGGGACATGCACAGTCTGTCTGTATCAAAACAAACTTGGCTGCTGGAAAAAAGAAAGAAAAAATAAATATATATCATCACAGGGGACTGAAAAACATGACACATGGATTTGTTTATAAATGATAAGTGACCAGTGAGCTCCTTTGTTTCACATGTGTCACTGAAATAAACAAATCTGGATTTCACAACACCACCGAGTATTCTGTATCACTGTATGAAAGGAATACCAGATATGATTGTTTAATATTTACCCTTTATCTAGATTCCTTCTTCAAATCTTGGCCAACATGTCTGTTTCACTGTTTTGTTTCATTCACACATGTTTAACACACAAACACACCTGCATATTTAGGTTCTTCTCTCAAACAGAAAACACTCTGCTCCACCTTGTGATGTCATGTGGTCCACTGTGTTTTTAAACTCCACACACCTTCACTAGAATTAATTGGATATTTTCAGCCCTGAAATTGCCAATTTCTACTGAACTAAACGTAAAAGAGGCTGAAAACTACCGCTACATGACATCACAAGGTGGAACAGAGCATTTTGAGCTTTGGAGATGTAGACAGACTAATATTAGTAATAAAGCATTACTCAAACATGTGTGAATGAAACAAAACACGACTCCAGGTGTGTTTTTGAGGAGGTAGCAGCTTTATAACATGGCTTAAAGCTCACAAGAGTCGATTCTGTGTAATATCGGACTTTTAACATTCTTCCTTGAACCTTCTTGGCTCAGAGTTTGTATCTCAGCTCGTAGAAGACACAGTGCTCGGAGCAGATCTCCCTCGTGTGTGTCTGTTGCCTGCAGCGCTGGTCTGCAGACTGCACGGCCCCGGCCCCACCGCCCTGATCACTCTAGAACCAAACTCCCTCTCCGGCCGCAGCCGTTTGGAGCAGGCAGGATATCCCAATTACACTGCTTTGAAACAACACTACAAATCCTGTGACGCACGCGGACCAGACCGGACTACTTTCCTGCCAGTGTAGGGGGCCACAGCGCTGGAGCAGGGATACTTAGCGGTTGTGCTAATCTCTGTGGTTAGCAGTAATGTTTTTTAGCGTAATGTGCGAACTCGGAGGCAAGTAACCGCGCCGAATGCTGAAATGGAAATAGAGAAAAATATGTCGCGTCTGGGCTCACGTTTCAAATGAGAATATAGGATTTGAGCAAGTCAGCTGTGGTTTGATTAAGAGATTTGTAATACACATATTCAGCAGGGATCTATCGGGTGGATTTTCCAGTAAAATAAGCAGAAGGAGCAGGAATGACATGTGATGAGTGATGGTTTAAAGAGGCATACGGAATTCTTCATCGAATAAAATACATTTTGTCTTGTACAGATATATTCTAAAAGCAGCTCTTAGGGTTAAAATGAGAATATTTTTATTTAGAGTATCATCTGTGAACCAGGAAATAATGCTGGTGTGATGTTAGCATGCTAGTTGTTGATGTCCACTTTGGCTTCTGTTGTTGGGGATTAAATAATAATTAAGATGCTAGTTCATTTTAAAGGGCCCATATTACAGTATTTTCTGAACTATGTTTTAATGTTGTTTCCTCGTCACAAACACACCTGCAGTTGTGTTTTGTTTCATTCATGCACACAAACCCTGCAGATTTCGGTTCTTCTCTCAAACAGAAAACATGGTATGTCATGTGGTAATACAGGAAGTGCTCCACTGTGTTTTTAAACTCCATACACCTTCAGAAGAATGATTCATTTCAGCCCTGGAATTGCCAATGTAGACAGACTAATAAAACATTACTCAAAAATGTGAATGAAACAAAACACAACTCCAGGTCTGTTTTTGATGAGGAAATAAAATTATAACATAGATCAGGAAATAGTGTAATATGGGCCCTTTAAAATGGTTTTGTAATCCTGATTTAACCGCACCCTTCCTTGTGTCGTCCAGGCTCGGAGCAGTGCAAGTACGGGAAGAACCGTGTGGAGGCCGATGCCAAACGCCTCCAGGCCAAAGACGAAGAGCTGATGAAGAGGAAGCAGGACATCCGCAATCACCTGAGCCAGCTCAAGAAAGAGAGGAGGGACCTGCGCACTGCCCTGGAGGCCGCCACTGGTACTGCAACACAACTGTTATAAATACTTTTTGTTTATGGTAGTAGAGTAGAAAATGAGAGGAATTGTGCCTCCGCAATGTTTTACCATATCCCCTTACAAAAACTAACAAAAGCTCTTTTAATAATTGTTAATCGTCACAAAACAGGGCCTTTATTAAAACTAAATAGCCAAAAAAAATAAGTCAAGAAGTCTTCAGTCAGCATGTCTTGGCTGTAATCTGGTTTCAAGGTATTTTAAAATGTGTTAAAAAGATGATTCTTTGACTAGTTGTCTCAAAGCCAACTTCTAAAATAATTACACCTGCAGTCAAGTACAATTATTATTTTTTTTCCCAATATACTTCTACTTGAATACTCTGAAATATTGTTGTGTTTGTGTAGGTAAGCGCTCCCAGTCTTCCCTGTCTGAGCGTCTGAAGAAGGTGGAGGAGGAGTGTCGTCTGAAGGAGGAGGAGCGGGTGAACCTGGAGCTGGAGCTCACCGAGGTCAAGGAGAGTCTGAAGAAAGCCCTGAGCGGAGGGGTCACTCTGGGACTGACCATAGAGCCCAAGACCTCCAGCTCAGCTCTGCAGGTCAGCACATACACAAACACACACACACATACATTTATTGACTGGTTTAAATATAGTACAGTCCTGCCTACTTCAAACCTGTTCAAGTTCTGGATGTAAATTTCTATTAATTTTTTCCCAATCAAATATTTTTTAAGTTTTAAAGTTTTAAGTTTAAAGGCAAAGTGCAGGCTAACCTCCTCTATGGTAACACAGTTATTTTATTGTCCAAAAACATACTTAAAAGTTTAAATTTAGCCATGTCCTTCTAAATGTGTAGCCAAAAAACTAACCCTAACCCTAAAAATCTATGGGAAAATTAAAAGGGAAAATTATCTATGGAGCCTCAGGGATTGTCACTAATATGCTGCATAAAATATTACCTATGATATTTTACCTATTTTAAAATCCTGGCTCCTTTTCCCGTTTTAGTGAAGGACACAGACCTTTTTTACTAAGTCCAACAAGATTCTACTGCCACCTTGAGGAGAGAGATGCTCATTGCAACAGTCTTTTCCTAGTGTAACGTAAAGCTTTAAACCGACCTTTCCACTTGTGTTGTGTTGTCGCAGTCTCCGGCGGTGGTGCGGCGGGCTCACGGCTCCTCGGCCTTCTCCAGCTGCGACACCAGTGATGCCGAGTCGTGCCATCTGCCCGTGAACAGCGCCTCCCTGCTCCGAAGGCAGCACACGGGCCAGAAACCGGCCACTGCCCGCGGACACGTGCTCCGGAAGGCCAAGGTCAGTCCCGCCTCTTGACAGTAAGAGTCACACACATTCATACAGAGGGATTCATGTGTTTTTTTTACTTCTGTTTTGCAGGAGTGGGAGGAGAAGAGTGGCACATAACTTGATTTTCACACCAGCTCTTGCCTTTTTATCCTTTTCTTTTTAAAATATTGTGTATATATTTATTTAAAAAGTGAGTACAACTTTATAAAAACAACACCTACATTAGCCTTGATAAAGAATGAACAGAAAATAGTTAATATAGCTACTTAAGTAAGGGGTTATGGTTAGGAGCTTAAAGTTTTAATTAAGTTATTACCCAACATGAATCAATCGTAATGAAGAAACAGTTTGTTCATTATGATTTTAAGTCCCAGTTTGTCATTAGACTGGCCGAGCCTGCAGTTTGATAGTCCGACAGAAGAAGACCAGAGAGCTCAAAACATCAAACAAACTTGCAGATGGTAGCGTTATGTTTTTGTTTATGCTTAATTAAGGCTAATTAAATTGTAGTTATTATAAAGTGTAACCAAAAAGTGTGATTTTGAGGACACAAGTAGCATGTAAACCTAGTCACTGATCCCGGAGTGACGGTTGTACTATATTGTAAGTATCATATAATAACTTCACTTTTTCATATTGTGCATGTTTAAATACTGCCATAAGAGCGATTTCTACTCTACTTTTTACTTTTTTACTCCTTCCTATCAGATCAGATCAGATCCACACACATTTTTTCAACGCCTTTTGTACAGTTGAACGTTTTGGGTCCAACACGTTTCATATTGAGTATTTATTTGTAAATGTACAAATGATCTTGTAGCTATCCCTTTTATTATTTATGTTGCTGTATTTAATTATATTTGTGTGGCATTGTAGCACTCCAAAGAATCACACTCTGAAAAGTGTTTGAGTGGTTTCATTATAAACAAACACAGGCTGTTTTAGGACATTAAAGTTAGTAAAAGGTCACTGAGATACTCAAGTAGAGGGAAATTACTCAAGAGTCAACAGTATTTGCAGGATCTACTAGTACGAGTACACTTGATTTAGAATGGGGTGTTCAGACTTTTTTGATCAGTGGCTGCATATCTAAAACATATAAGATGAGGGCCATTTGTGTTCCGACAGAACCACGTTTGGGCCAATCCAGCAGATGCCTGAGCGCCAACAAAAACTGGCCATAGTTTGGATACCCCTGATTTAGAAGTTGAAGTTAATGACATTTGAAGTACAAAACATTAACTGATGGGAAATTAGAAATGAGATATTATAGCTAGAAAAAATACTTTCATATTAAAGAAATATCTGCATAAATAAAAAGTCCTTAAAAAGAGGAGAAATTCTTGTGACTGAAAACTTTGAATCGAAATTTAATCTTAGTTCTACTTCCAAACTTCTGCTTTACTGTGCCTACAATGCCGATCCATGTCAGTCTTCAAAATGTTCAAAACATAATAAGCTTTTATATTTTACACACTTAACAGACACTCTTTGTCGTGGTGCTTTGTCGTTCACTGCCTTTAGACCAAGACAGTATGGTGCTCCAAAGTCTTCTGTACACAGTAGCGTTCCTCGGTTGTATCGTAGTATTCTCGTGTACATGCTCCTGCTCCTCTCCGCATGGTCACAGTGGATCTGTTGTAGACACGTGCTGTGAATGTGAAGCCGCTGTACATATATCACTCTGGCTTTGTGGGACCACACGCATCAGTGTTGTGTTTTGCACCTTATTCGTTTTCTCTTCCTTATGTAACCGACCGTCTCCGCTTTGGAGTCATACGCTTTTTGTACAGAACTCAATAAACTTTTAAAAAATACATATATACTGAGAATGTTGTGATTTCGTCTTAGTGTTTTTAATGTTATACAATTAAAAGTGGGTAGAAAGTGGGTATGGCACGTGCTTGTCTCCATGGAGATGTCAGCTTTGCCTGAAATATTCCATAGTGATGTTATACTTTTTAATCTTTTATTGATTTATTCGTGCATTCAGTAAATTTGTGGTGTTTATATATACTGCAAAAAACTAAAATAATTAAGGGTATGGTATTAAATTTTTCTATCTCCATGGAGAGCAAACCAGACCAAGTTACAGGTCAGATCTGTGGAATGGCGACCCCGCTCACAGTCAGAATGTCTGTTTTTCTAGGTATTTTTGAGCTATAAAACCACCTGTGATTGAATAAATGTAAAGTAGAGCTGTTTAAAGTCACACTGTGGAACATTCCAGGCAGAGCAATCACGTTTACATAGAAAAAAGCAGCTGACTGACCCCCAACTAAAAAGTTACATAGTGCACCTTTAACATTGTGTTGTGAAAAGTTCTTAAACTCATCGCGGTGAATAATCAGGATGTTAGAGTTGCATTAGGGATGTTTTGGACCTTTTAAACAAACTTTTAAAATAAAAATCAGGTACAGCGCCTTTAAAGTCAATGTTTTTGAAGCGTGTCAGTTCCTGGTTTGGTATTTCAATGAATTTCCTGGTTCACTGTGCACCTGCTCCTCCTCTACATCCCGTGAACTTTGGGAACCGCAAATGTGAATCCAAAATATTTTAATGCCATGCTGTGGAAGATTCCCGTGGAAGGAATAACATCTCATTGAAGAGAATCTGGTGCCTTAACCCCTGACCATAAAAATGACACAGTGAACCTTTAGTTACAGTGAAATCTTCCAAAGCAGGACACAACTGTTAGTGCTGATACATAGACCGGAGTATCTTATCTGAGGAAATGCTGGTGGGAGACGAAGAGACTTATCCAGCTTCTCTCTGGCTGTTAAACTGGTACAAACAGACTTCAGAAGGGTTAGTCCAAAATGGAGGAATTACTGAAAGTCTCAAAATCTCAAGTATGCTGTAAAATGTGGCTATCGTCCCGTCGTTATCCACTAGATGGCAGCAAAAACTAGGGCTGTTTAGGGATGATCACATGTCCAAGTACAAAATATGAATTGAATTTAAAGTATGTAAATATGCAGTGCCAGAAGTACTACATTTCCTAAAAAATATAGTGGTAGGGGAAGGGGCATAGTGGTCCTGCAGCAGAACTTCTGATGAAGCATGAAATCTATGAACCCATAAGAAGTTTGTTCTTGTTCTTATACCCTAGGAGCAACAAAAACTATACTTTTTATGAAGTATGAATTGGCCTAGTATGGGGAGCAAGAGGAACGGAGGTCAGCGTGTCAAAAACAAAACTGAAACTCATTATACATGTCGTTCAGGTAGGTTCTACAGCAAAAGAAAATGTCCTTTTGCACAGTCAACTATCAGTGGTATTATAACAAAGTGGAAGTGATTGAGAACGACAGCAACTCAGCCACGAAGTGGTAGGCCACGTAAACTGATGGAGCGGGGTCAGCAGATGCTGAGGAGCCTCCATCCTTCATGTGGCCTTCAGATGAGCTCAAGAACAGTAGACAGCTAGACAGCGTAGAGAGCTTCATGTAATGGGTTTCCATGATGAAGTAGAGCAGAGACTGAGAGCCAGGCCTTCTCGTCCAACATCAGTGTGTGACCTCACAAATGTGGTCAAAAATTCCAATAAACACACTCCTAAACCTTGTGGACAGCCTTCCCAGAAGAGTTGAAGCTGTTATAGCTGCAAAGGACCGACATCATATTAAACCCTATGGATTAAGAATGTGACTTAACTTCATATGTGAGTCAAGGCAGGTGAGCGAATACTTTTGGCAATATAGTGTAGGACCTCATGCTGGAGAAGACATTATCAGTAACTTCTTGGGTTCTTTTTTAAGACAATACAGTAACGTATATTTACCTTGTTGACATGTTTCGGCTGCCCATCTTCAGAGGGCCACACTTAACATTGTTTTAACAGAGCCACCTAATTATATCTATATTTAATAATGCTTGGAACATTAATTCCAGGTCTGTATCAAAATGCAATGTGATGTTATAGATAAATATATACTTTATTGATCTCAAAGGAAATTCCCAAATATTTCACAAAGTACACAAAATTGAGGTTATAGTGATAGAATTACTTCAATTTGCTGTTAAAATGAATGCCTATGATCAATTGAGCCATTTCAGCAGACGGCTCGAGGGCTAATAAACATTGGTTATTAGCCTTCTATAGTTTGGACACTGATTTAAACCCAAAAGGACTCTCATCTGAGTCCTTACTACTAACTCCAGGTTAAGGTACAGGCTTCTGTTTACTATAGACATTTACGCCTCCTCAGTGGAGCAGAGTGACGTAGACGGCCGGTCACAGCTCTGGACCTCCACATCGGCCCAGCAGCCCCCAATTCTTAAAGTCAAAGAAGAGAGATTTGAAAAACAGCACAGCCACTTTTCATTCTTTGCGGACCAGGTTTTCTACTGCTCCTGCTTTCGCTTATTCTTTTATCATTTGAAAACTACCACTACATGACATCACAAGGTGGAACAGAGCATTTTGAGCTTGGGACATGTAGACAGAATAATAAAGGATCACTCAAACATGTGTGAACTTCTTAAATCTCACAAAAGTCACATTTGTGTAGAACAGTTTAATAATAAAATAAAAAACTGATTAGATCCATTCTAAAAAAAAACAATTCTAAAATAAAATGTTAAAATACAGACGTGCAATTTGCAAATCCTAAAATATAAAAATACTATAAAATGAGATCAACTTGCAACTGGTATTTCAGTTACTTATTTAAGTAATTGAAATACTCATTTTTGGAAGAAACAAAGAACCAGCAGTTAGCAGTATATTTACGAGAAAGAATAATAATTCAGATAGATATTTATGAGTTTGGACAAAGCTCTTTTGAGGTTTCTTGCTTTGCTTTCGGAGAATAACTCGACGAAATCCACTGGTCTTCCTGTAGGCTGTGCGTCCTCCTCTGGACAAAAGCCTGGAGAGCTGAGGTCATCTAGAGCTGTATTGTGTATGGTGCTGTTCAGAAACCTAAGAACAGACATCTTGTGATACATGGGATAACTCCAACTATTATCAGATTAAAGCCTTGAGTAACAGCTACAGACAGAACAGTGTTTCCGGTTAGCCAAGGAAGGTTGACGTCTGAACTAGTAGTAGTAGTAGTAGTAGTAGTAGTAGTAGTAGACTCATCTCCAGATCATGGACTTAACCAGATGGAGGATGATGGCCACTGTGCATGTTTTAGGTTAAATATGTGGAGAACCCTGGAGGAAACCCATAAACTCCACACAGTAAGACCCCACCCAGCCCAGGACCTTGTTGTTGTGAGGGGCTAAGCACTGTGTGGCCAATGTAAACAAAGCCAATAGTGCCACCAGTTGTGTTTTCTTGAACTGGCACAGATGCACTGTTTGCATTAAGCAGCAGCACTTACACACAGACACATGTTCCTTGACCTGCCTTCAGCGTGTGAAGGTGCTTTTAATCTAGGGTCACATGGTCATTGTCACAAATAACCTGTCTGATGTATAAAATATAGAATATTCTGTCCTATTCTCTTCTATATTAGTGAAGAATTAGGGCTTACACAATGACCACTTCTCCATGTTTCTCAGTATGGAAGATTGTGTGATGAGGGACACATCCGACTTCAGTCACAAGCATGTTGTATTTCTCTGTAGGCAAAAACACACTTTAAAATCCCAGTAAACATGAGCACATTAGGATGTGACACGTGGACACTTCACCTCCTCGTAAAGTATCTCCCAGCCATGAGGTCATCTGCACCCCCGTGTTAGGCACAGACAGGCTGCCAAAGACTAAAGGCATCACAAACGTTGCATCGTCTGGGATTCCGATGGGCTGGTAGTCTGCTCTGAGAGGCCTCTTAGAGCAGGAGGAGGCCAGAACATCCATCTCATACATCACACCCTGTCAGAGGAATATTAAAGGCCCCATATTACACTGTTTTTGATTTATGTTATAATGTTGTTACCTCATCGCAGACACACTTGGAGTTGTGTTTTGTTTCATTCACTCATGTTTAACGCACAAACCCTGCAGATTTAGACTGAGCTCTTCTCTCAAACAGAAAACACTCCACCTTGTGATGTCCTGTGGGATTGCAGGAAGTTTTAAACTCCATACAACTTCCGTAGAATCATTTGAATAATTTCGGCCCGAAATTTCCAGTTTCTACTGAACTAAATGTAAAAGGAATCTGTTAACTTGAAAACTATTGCTTCATGACATCACAAGGTGGAACAACATACTAATAATGCAGGATTACTCAAACACGTGTGAATGAAACAAAATACAACTTCAGGTATGTTTCTGTTGAGGTCACAACATTCTAACATTATAACAACGCTTACATGAGTCGATTTTGTGTAATGTAGGACATATTTTGTTGTATTTTGTCCAATCTTACCTCTCCAAAGTGCAGAAGATAATCATATGTGAGGGATTGATTAGTCAGATTTTCAGTCTCAAAGACTCTCATCCGCTGCAGTGCTGTGTTGTATTCATAACTCCAAAATTTTATGTCAGCCTTTAGGGACTGATGGAAAAAATGCAAAACAAATGACATCAGATATTTCAGACTGTTATCAAACACAACTGAAACACTGTGCTGTAAGAGTCAAGTCTAAAATAATCACAATACATTGACTTATTTACTCAGACTCAGTATGTGTACCCAGTACACAACATGTTGCCCCAGTATATATTGGCCATATTCTAATTCTATAGACGAAATAGCAGAGGTACTTATGCGCCTGTTCTTAAACCTAAGCCATAGCCCCAACTTTAACCATTCTTCCTATTCCTAATCCTAACGGTAACCAATGTGAGAAATAAAGTTAAAACATCAAAAGATAATAAAAATCATCTGTGTGACTTAAGTGCACATAAAGGTGATCCAAACTAACAAGTGTTTCAGGAATAGCAATTTAGTTGAATACAGTTCTTAAAAGATAAAAATAATTATTTCATTTGTTGCATGTGTAGGCCATGAGAATTAAGACAGTTAGGCTAAATCTGGATTTACCACCATTAACGTCCCCATGAGGTATGGTGGGCTTTCTGGTGAAACAGACACATATAGGATTAACATTTTAAAAAAAGTAAATAAAATATAAAAGTATGAGTATGAGGGTTAAAGGTCCTCTACTTACTGCATGGCTGTATTTGCTGGGCGGTGGTCAGGCTGTAGACTAAAAATCCAAACGTTAACAGCAGTTTCATGTTGACAGTTTCACGTCCCTTTTGGAGTGTGCACTGAGAGCTGGGGCCGAGCCTTTTTATTATTCACCTTTTGCTTTCACTTTAGAAAAACGAACAGATACTTTCATTATGGAAAATGCAAAGTAATACCGAATGTACAAAGTTATTAGTTATTAGAAGTAGAAGGATGTTGAGAAAAGCCTAGAACAAACACCTAAAGAAAATAAAATTCCTATCAGTATTACTTTGTTTATTTAGTAACTGCTCAGACAAGGACTTTTAAGTGTCTTGGTTTTACTTTTGTTTTTGCTCTATGGAATTCACCTGTTTATGGAATTCCCCTGTCATTCTAACTTGAACATCATGTACCTTGTGTCATGTTATTGAGAATCTTGAATCTCATTACAGTAAATACATAACAGATTCAATTTTTTTTTCTTTTGCTGAATCATTAAAGCAAATGTCATAAATGTTTGAGTCATACCTTCTCTTTTTGTCTGTCTGAGTCTCTTCAGGTTGACATGTTTGTATGTAAAATGTGAGTCACAGTTGATCTTCATACTAAGAGCAACACACCACCTCCTGCCGTCACCTCAAAACCTCTACAGATCTACTGTAGTATAGAGATAAACGAGATCACCAGTTTTATTCCCAAGAAACTGTGGTCACAACACTCCGTCCTGTTGTGGTCAGCAGTGGCAAAGTAAGCAGCAGTGTTAGAGGCTATTGCGAAAGCCCAAATGGATGGAAAATGAACATGTTTCAGTTGAAATAAGACATAGAGGATTTGGGTCAACGTCCATGATGAGCTGCTTCCTCTCAATGTGGAGGAGCAGCGACTCTAGTCCGAAAAAAGTCTTGAAACATGTTATTCATTTATTTATTGTCATGAGTATACTTACAAGAATCAAGAAATAACGTCACAATGTCGCAATGACACCAGGCACGTGATGGTTTACCATGATACCAACATCATAAACACTGCTGAGAAAGACAGATGAATTCCACAGAGCATAAACAAAAGGAAAACCAAGACACTCCAAAGTACTTTTCTGTTAGCATCTTTATTTACTAAATTAACAAGATAATATTGATTTTTATAGGATTTTTATTTTCTTTAGATGTTTGCTGTAAGGTATTCTCCTCAACAGCCCTCAACTTCTAATAATAAAAACTTACTTACTACATTTGATTAAGTATTTTCCATAATGAAAGTGTCATCTTGTCATGTCTTACAAGACAAAAGGGATTTCCCTGTGCAGAGGGAGCGGCCTGTTCACCTGAGTATAAGAAGAAGAGCTGATGTCGTGTTGGAGCAGTAGAACCTTCTTCACGGCTGCAGTCATGTCCCTCCTCCAGATCTCTGTGGCTCTGCTCTGCCTGTTCAGCCTCACCTGTGCTGCCTTGGACACTGGGACCATAGTAAGTACTACAACTACTATATCAGTACTTATAGTGATGCCTAGACTGTATAGATATAAACGTGTCTATCTTGTATTTATTCAGTTATATTGCTAAAAAAATACCCTGGAAAAAAAAGCATTCTTTCTGTGAGCAGGGGCCCTTCTCCACAAACCTATAACTGCAGCTTGGCCTTTGTTCTGTCAAATGTTTATCTCCATGTAGAAATATTAGTTTAATGCTATACTGTGGAGCATTTCAGACAAAGCCATAGCCTCTCCATGGAGACAAGCAGGTGGCAAACCCTACTCCACACATGTTACACAGAACACCTTTAAATCAAGGAAATACTAGAAGTGCAGAAGTCTCCGTGCACCACCAGAAGGAGCTAGTGTAGCACCAGTTTGAGAAACACTGGTTTAGATAAATCCTTTGTGTTTGTTTCAGGCCCAGATCAACAGACGAGTGAACGAGCTGAAGAAAGAGAAGCTGGACCTGGCTAAGGTGGGAGCTCTCTTCTTTACACCGCAAATTTCTCTGATTTTAAAACTTATATGAGGTTGTTCATCCTGTTTTCAGATTTACTATCTACTTAATAGTTCTGAGACTGCTTAATTCTAGTCTAGAGGTCGTTTATTTTAAGATAACTTAGATAGTTTCACTACTTTTAAGCCATTTTCTGATAGATTTAAGTGTTTATATCTTAAGTTTTGGCCAAGCTTTTTTGCATTTTACTGCAAAACTTAACAATAAAACAAATATTGTACTTTTACCGCAGAGATATGCGTCCAGCCGTGACTTCATTTCTAAAGTTCTGGACCAGGGTCTGAAGCTGGTGGAGAGAATGGACGACATGGTGCAGGAGTTCGACATTGAGCAGGAGTATCCGTCTGTGGCTGAGTTTGTGGAGGATCTGAAGACCTTCTTGGAGAACACCAAGGTCTTCACAACCCAACAAATGAACAAAATGTCAGAGGAATTTGATGAAAAAGAAAACAAAATAAAAGCACTGCTCATGGCATTGTTTGAGTGAACAGACTTTAGGATGGATGATACAGAGTTCTAGATGTTCTCATTTTGTTCTCATTTTGTAATTATTTGTTGTTCAAATTCATTCAGTTCAAATCATGTGTTGAATTAAAATAAAACACATACCTGACCATTTGGTTTCTGCTCAGTCAATATTGATTATAAATGTTAGTATTGTTTGTATTTTAAAACCACACTGGAGAAACGTGTAATAAAACAGGCCAAAGTGCACCACGACACATCCGCATGAGCAGGAAATAGATACTCAATACAGACGACAAACTGACACTGAAATAAACAAGATGCACAGATTAAGGAGCCAAAATATGAAGGCGCTACATAAAAGTTCAAAGTGCATTGCTCAAGCTTATAACAGCATGTGGGAAGAAGCTGTTAGTCGTACATTTAATGGAGTTATATCTTCTTCCAGAGGACAGAAGCTAAAAAATGTGTCTGTCAGGATGGCCAGAGGGGTCATGTATGATCTGAAGGGCTCTGTTTAAAAGTCTACATTTGTAAAGAGCCTCGAGGACAGGCAGGTGACAGTTCGTTTTTATTTGGCTGAGTGCACCACCTTATTTAAAGCAGTCCTCTTTATGTCTGAACCACACAGCGACAGAGCCAAACAGAGGGCTTTCAGTGGTGGTGCGATAAAAGTTCAGCAGGATCTTGTGAATTCTCTTAATTTTCGCAAAAAGAGACACTGCTGAGCTTTTCTAACAATGTTACTGATGTTTCTGCTCAAGTTCACATCATTATACAAGGCCAGACCAAGAAATTGACACTTTTCTACAACGTGAACATCAACATCAGCGATTACAGTGGGGAGATGATCATTGTCACGGCTAAAATCAAGAACAATTCACAGGTTGTAGATGTGTTTTCTTTGCTCTACTCAACAACATTCTGTACCTCTGCTATATAACAAGAGTCATCATTTGCGCTGATCAAACCGTTGAGCATAGACGCCTGCATAGCTAACAACAAACAGTTTGAATGTCAGGGCTCGGACTAGAGTCGCTGCTCCTCCACATTGAGAGGAAGCAGCTCATCATGGACGTTGACCCAAATCCCCTATGTCCTATTTCAACTGAAACATGTTCATTTTCCATCCTCTGGTTGGTTCTAGCACTGTGTGGTTCAGACAAAAAGAGGACTGCTTTAAATAAGGTGGTCCACTCAGCCAAAAAAACCCTGAACTGTCACCTGCCATAGTTAAAGATGACAAGATGACGCTTTCATTATGGAAAATACTTAATCAAATGTAGGAATTTAGTAAATAAAGATGCTAATAGAAAAGTACTTTGGAGTGTCTTGGTTTTCCTTTTGTTTATGCTCTGTGGAATTCATCTGTCTTTCCCAGCAGTGTTTATGATGTTGGTATCATGGTAAACCATCACGTGCCTGGTGTCATTGCGACATTGTGACGTTATTTCTTGATTCTTTTAAGTACACTCATGACAATAAATAAATGAATAACATGTTTCAAGATTTTTTTTCTTTTGCTGAATTATTAAAGCAAACTGTTAGTCTCTATAGAGATGTCATTGGTTCCCTGAAATCTACAGTATGACACTAAAAGTATTTACCTTGTATTTATTCAAATTCAGTGGAAAAGTAAGCAGCAGTGTTAGAGGCTATTGCAAAAGCCCAAATGGATGGAAAATGAACATGTTTCAGTTGAAATAGGACATAGGGGATTTGGGTCAACGTCCATGATGAGCTGCTTCCTCTCAATGTGGAGGAGCAGTGACTCTATTCCGAGTCCTGACATTCAAACTGTTTTTTGTTAGCTATGCAGGCATCTATGCTCAACGGTTTGATCAGCACAAATGATGACTCTTGTTATACAGCAGAGGTACAGAATGTTGTTGAGTAGAGCGAAGAAAACACATCTACAACCTGTGAATTGTTCTTGATTTTAGCCGTAACAACGATCATCTCCCCACTGTAATCGCTGATGTTGATGTTCACGTTGTAGAAAAGTGTAAATTTCTTGGTCTGGCCTTGTATAATGATGTGAACTTGAGCAGAAACATCAGTAACATTGTTGGGAAAGCTCAGCAGTGTCTCTTTTTTGCGAAAACTAAAAGAATTCATAAGATCCTGCTGAACTTTTATCGCACCACCACTGAAAGCCCTCTGTTTGGCTCTGTCGCTGTGTGGTTCAGACAAAAAGAGGACTGCTTTAAATAAGGTGGTCCACTCAGCCAAATAAAAACGAACTGTCACCTGCCTGTCCTCGAGGCTCTTTACAAATGTAGAGTTTTAAACAGAGCCCTTCAGATCATACATGACCCCTCTGGCCATCCTGACAGACACATTTTTTAGCTTCTGTCCTCTGGAAGAAGACATAACTCCATTAAATGTACGACTAACAGCTTCTTCCCACATGCTGTTATAAGCTTGAGCAATGCACTTTGAACTTTTATGTAGCGCCTTCATATTTTGGCTCCTTAATCTGTGCATCTTGTTTATTTCAGTGTCAGTTTGTCGTCTGTATTGAGTATCTATTTCCTGCTCATGCGGATGTGTCATGGTGCACTTTGGCCTGTTTTATTACACGTTTCTCCAGTGTGGTTTTAAAATACAAACAATACTAACATTTATAATCAATATTGACTGAGCAGAAACCAAATGGTCAGGTTATGTGTTTTATTTTAATTCAACACATGATTTGAACTGAATGAATTTGAACAACAAATAATTACAAAATGAGAACAAAATGAGAACATCTAGAACTCTGTATCATCCATCCTAAAGTCTGTTCACTCAAACAATGCCATGAGCAGTGCTTTTATTTTGTTTTCTTTTTCATCAAATTCCTCTGACATTTTGTTCATTTGTTGGGTTGTGAAGACCTTGGTGTTCTCCAAGAAGGTCTTCAGATCCTCCACAAACTCAGCCACAGACGGATACTCCTGCTCAATGTCGAACTCCTGCACCATGTCGTCCATTCTCTCCACCAGCTTCAGACCCTGGTCCAGAACTTTAGAAATTAAGTCACGGCTGGACGCATATCTCTGCGGTAAAAGTACAATATTTGTTTTATTGTTAAGTTTTGCAGTAAAATGCAAAAAAGCTTGGCCAAAATTTAAGATATAAACACTTAAATCTATCAGAAAATGGCTTAAAAGTAGTGAAACTATCTAAGTTATCTTAAAATAAACGACCTCTAGACTAGAATTAAGCAGTCTCAGAACTATTAAGTAGATAGTAAATCTGAAAACAGGATGAACAACCTCATATAAGTTTTAAAATCAGAGAAATTTGCGGTGTAAAGAAGAGAGCTCCCACCTTAGCCAGGTCCAGCTTCTCTTTCTTCAGCTCGTTCACTCGTCTGTTGATCTGGGCCTGAAACAAACACAAAGGATTTATCTAAACCAGTGTTTCTCAAACTGGTGCTACACTAGCTCCTTCTGGTGGTGCACGGAGACTTCTGCACTTCTAGTATTTCCTTGATTTAAAGGTGTTCTGTGTAACATGTGTGGAGTAGGGTTTGCCACCTGCTTGTCTCCATGGAGAGGCTATGGCTTTGTCTGAAATGCTCCACAGTATAGCATTAAACTAATATTTCTACATGGAGATAAACATTTGACGGAACAAAGGCCAAGCTGCAGTTATAGGTTTGTGGAGAAGGGCCCCTGCTCACAGAAAGAATGCTTTTTTTTCCAGGGTATTTTTTTAGCAATATAACTGAATAAATACAAGATAGACACGTTTAGGTCCATATCTATACAGTCTAGGCATCACTATAAGTACTGATATAGTAGTTGTAGTACTTACTATGGTCCCAGTGTCCAAGGCAGCACAGGTGAGGCTGAACAGGCAGAGCAGAGCCACAGAGATCTGGAGGAGGGACATGACTGCAGCCGTGAAGAAGGTTCTACTGCTCCAACACGACATCAGCTCTTCTTCATATACTCAGGTGAACAGGCCGTTCCCTCTGCACAGGGAAATCCCTTTTGTCTTGTAAGACATGACAAGATGACACTTTCATTATGGAAAATATTTAATCAAATGTAGTAATATCAAAAGTTTTTATTGTTAGAAGTTGAGGGCTGTTGAGGAGAATAGCCTACAGCAAACACCTAAAGAAAATAAAAATCCTATAAAAATCAATATTATCTTGTTAATTTAGTAAATAAAGATGCTAACAGAAAAGTACTTTGGAGTGTCTTGGTTTTCCTTTTGTTTATGCTCTGTGGAATTCATCTGTCTTTCCCAGCAGTGTTTATGATGTTGGTATCATGGTAAACCATCACGTGCCTGGTGTCATTGCGACATTGTGACGTTATTTCTTGATTCTTGTAAGATAAGATAAGATAAGATAAAATAAGATATGCCTTTATTAGTCCCACAGTGGGGAAATTCCAGTGTTACAACGCACAGTTCAAGAACAGCAGGAAAATTGTAACATGCAATAAAACAAGATAATAGATGATGGCTTAAAAATAATTTAAAAATAATTTTAAAATAAATAATAAAATAAATAATAATAAAAAATAATAAAAAAATATAAAATACCAAAAAACTATTATGTACAATAAAAGTAACAGTGCAGCATATGAACAGAATAAATCTCACAAAGTGACTTCAGTATATTAATGTTATTTAGACTTAGACTTAGACAAACTTTATTGATCCACAAGGGAAATTATTTGAATTATTATTTACAGTAATATGACTATATTGATGTAGAGCAGCATTAGACAGGATAAATATCAGTAAGTGACATAAGTGAATTGTATCAGAGATGTTTTACATGGTCTTCAGTATTGCACATAGATATAGTTGAATGACACATGTTCAGTGTTAACAGTGTTCATTATACAGTCTAACAGCAGCAGGAAGGAAAGACCTGCGAAATCTCTCCTTCACACAGCGAGGGTGAATCAGTCTGTCACTGATGCTGCTCTCCAGAGCAGACAGGGCGTCCTGCAGGGGGTGACCCTCATGGTCCAGCATAGAGATGACCTTAGCCAGGGCCCTCCTTTCCCCCACCTCCTGCACTGAGTCAGCCCAGGACTGAGCTGGACTTCTGGATGACCTTGTCCAGCTTCTTCTTCTCCCTCTCTGTGATGCTGCTGCTCCAGCAGAGCACACCGTACAGGATGGCTGATGCCACCACAGAGTCATAGAAGGTCTTCAGGAGTGGCCCTCTCACTCCAAAAGACCTGAGTCTCCTCAGGAGATAGAGCCGACTCTGGCCCTTCCTGTACAGTGCATCTGTGTTGTGAGTCCAGTCCAGTTTATTGTTCAGATGAACACCCAGGTACTTGTATGAGTCCACTCTCTCAATGTCTCTTCCCTGGATGTTCACTGAGGGGGCAGTAGAGTGGCGTCTGCGGAAGTCCACCACCATCTCCTTGGTCTTCCCTGGATTGATGATGAGGTGGTTCTGCTGACACCAGTCCACAAAGTCCTGCGCTAGTCCTCTGTACTCCACATCATCATCCTTCATGAAGCCAATGATGGCAGAGTCATCAGAGAACTTCTGCAGGACGCAGCTGTCCGTGTTGTGTCTGAAGTCTGCAGTGTAGAGGGTGAAAAGAAAGGGCGCGAGGACAGTGCCCTGGGGCACCCCCACACTGCAGGTCAGGAGGTCAGACACGCAGTTCTTGGCTCTCACAAACTGGGGCCGGTTTGTGAGGTAGTCCAGGATCTAGTCTGCCAGGTCACAGTCCACACCGACGGTCTCCAGTTTGTCCCTCAGAAGCAGTGGCTGGATGGTGTTGAAAGCACCAAAGAAGAGAATCCTCACAGTGCTGCAGGGGTTCTCCGGGTGAGACAGTGAGCGAGCGGTGCAGCAGGTAGATGATGGCGTCCTCCACTCCGATGCCAGGCCGGTACGCAAACTGCAGCGGGTCCATCGCTGAGCTCACCGTGGAGAGGAAGTGGCCAAGGACCAGTCTCTCCAGTGTCTTCATCAGATGGGATGTTAGAGCCACCGGCCTGAAGCTGCTGAGGTCTTTAGCGTGCGGTGTCTTAGGCACTGCTACCACGCAGGAGGTCTTCCAGAGTTGTGGTACCACCCTCAGCTTAAGGCTCATGTTGAAGACATGCTCCGTAACTCCGCACAGTTCGTCTGCACAGGACTTAAGGAGCCTGGAGCTGATGCCGTCTGGTCCTGCTGCCTTCCTGGGTCTAATCTTCTTGAGCTCCAGTCTCACCTGGGCTGTAGAAAATGACAGCGGCAGGCTGGGGGGATGGGTGAGTCCATGTGTAGTGGTGGGCTGAAGAGCAGAGGCAGAGGTGTGAAGAGGTGCAGGAGTTCCCCATTGTCCAGCTGGGGAGGTGAGAGCTGGCAACTGGGTGGGGGGAGTGGTGGGTGATTGATCAAATCTCAGGAAGTGAGAATTGAGCTCGTTTACCCACCGCAGATCCCCCTCCGTCTGGGCAGGAGGTGCTTTGATGCCTGAGATCGTCTTGAGACTCCTCCACACCCCCTGGATGTTCTTCTGCTGCAACTGTTGCTCCATCCTTCTCTTTTGGCTGGCTTGGCTCGTCCTGATTTTCCTCCTCAGCTCCTTCTGTGCAGCCTTCAGCTCCTCCTTGGTCCTTGACCTAAAAGCTCTCTTCTTCTCCTTCAGCAGAGCTTTTATGTCAGGGTTAATCCACGGCTTGTTGTTTGAAAAACACTGCACCGTCTGGGGGGGGACGATGTTTTCAAAACAAAAGTTGATGTAGTCCGTGATGCATTCTGTCATTGCATTGATGTCCTCCCCATGTGGGTCACAGAGCTCTGTCCACACTGTGGTGTCAAAGCAGTCTCTCATTACAATAAATAAATAAATAACTAACCTGTTTCAAGATTTTTTTTTTTCTTTTGCTGAAGCATTAAAGCAAACTGTATGACACTAAAAGTATTTACTTTGTATTTATTCAAATTCTGCCGGGGTCTGAGTGCCAAAGATAACTCATTAAAGCTGCGATCAGAGCGCGGCGTCAGTGCGTCGAGTTTACAGGTGCATTTTTAGGCGTCAAATAGGGCAGAGTATTTTTCTCTAGTGCGTACAGGACACACTTCAGAAAAGATACTCTCAAATGCTCAGTGCAAAGGCGTCCAGCGTGTTTTTCAATGCCGTGGTCTGAACGTAGCTTAATACTTCCTCTTTGTGTCTGTCTGAGTCTCTCCAGGTTGAAATGTTTGTATGTAAAATGTGACACAGACAAGACATTTTAAGAGCCTGAAAACTCAAAATGGATTTAAACAACACATTTCCAGGAGCCTGTGATCAATATGAGTGTTCATGGTCCTGTTTAGGTGTTTGTGTGACGAACTGACAAACTGTTGGCTAATGCGAGCTCGCTTGTGACTGTAATTCTATGTGTGAGAGACTTGTTTAAGAGCACAAATCATCTCACCTGTTGTAGCTCCAACCAAGTCTGTTCTTTCTGGTCCAACTGTCAGATTCTGGTCAGAGGCAGACTGTTGCAAATTCTCTACCACAGATATTAACAAGGACTCAGCCCATGTTTGTAGCAGCAGCTCGCCTGATAAAATGATGTGGATATCCTGCAGGTCACACAGGATTGAAGTTGGCAGATCAAATGTTGTCAAATTCGGTCCTGCAAAAGGGACAATAGAGACAGAGTTAACAGTCCTGTGGGAAGAGGATAATGGGGACATGAATAGGCCGTTATCATTTTATTTTCGTTTTGAGTTTGATATTTAGCTGTTAAAATCCACAGCAAGGCCCACAAATTTATCTTAAATTTAAGTAAAGATCACAAATTAACTTTTCACTTTTGTAAATCTAATAACATAATGTATTTATCTGGTATATCAAATAATTGTGTTACATGACATGTAATACTCTTCAGTTTCTACTGTGACCTGTTCAAAAAGGGCACTCAGACATTGGGGCAGTGCAAGAAAATATCGGTATCAAATATCAGCTGATACTGATACTGAAGCTGATATATTGCCCAGCTCTAACTGAGGAATCTCAAAATTTATGGAAAATGAACGAAGTGGGACGTAGGGGATTTGTGGCAACATCCATGATGAGCTGCCTCCTGCCACTGTGGAGGAGCATTTTTTTGTTAGCTATGCAGGTATCTATGCTCACTTTATAATCAACATTGACTGAGCAGAAACCAAATGGCAAGGTTGAGTGCTTTATTTTAATTCAAAACACGATTTTAGTAACAGGAAACAACAACAAATGATTACAGAATGAGAACGTTTAGAACTCGTTCAGAACTCTGTATCATCCATCCTAAATTCTGACAGTTACTCCAGAAATTTCATGAGCAGTGTTTTTATTTTGATTTCTTTTTCTTCATGTTCCTCTGCCATTTCGTCCATTTGTTGGGTTGTGAAGACCTTGGTGTTCTTCAAGAAGGTCTTCAGATCCTCCACAAACTCAGCCACAGACGGATACTCCTGCTCAATGCCGAACTCGTGCACCATGTCGTCCATTCTCTCCACCAGCTTCAGACCCTGGTCCAGAACTTTAGAAATGAAGTCATGGTTGGACCAATATCTCTGTGGTAAAAATGCAATATTTGTGTTATTGTTAAGTTTTGCAGTAAAATGAGAACATATAGAAGAGGGCTCCCACCTTAGCCAGGTCCAGCTTCTCTTTCTTCAGCTCGTTCACTCGTCTGTTGATCTGGGCCTGAAACAAACACAAAGGATTTATCTAAACCAGTGTTTCTCAAACTGGTGCTACACTAGCTCCTTCTGGTGGTGCACGGAGACTTCTGCACTTCTAGTATTTCCTTGATTTAAAGGCGTTCTGTGTAACATGTGTGGAGTAGGGTTTGCCACCTGCTTGTCTCCATGGAGAGGCTATGGCTTTGTCTGAAATGCTCCACAGTATAGCATTAAACTAATATTTCTACATGGAGATAAAGATTTCACGGAACGAAGGCCAAGCTGCAGTTATAAGTTTGTGGAGAAGGGCCCCTGCTCACAGAAAGAATGCTTTTTTTTCCAGGGTATTTTTTTAGCAATATAACTGAATAAATACAAGATAGACACGTTTATATCTATACAGTCTAGGCATCACTATAAGTACTGATATAGTAGTTGTAGTACTTACTATGGTCCCAGTGTCCAAGGCAGCACAGGTGAGGCTGAACAGGCAGAGCAGAGCCACAGAGATCTGGAGGAGGGACATGACTGCAGCCGTGAAGAAGGTTCTACTGCTCCAACACGACATCAGCTCTTCTTCTTATACTCAGGTGAACAGGCCGCTCCCTCTGCACAGGTGTGTCCCTTTTGTTTTCACTTCGACTTTAATTTTCCATTTCTGTCAACTGTAAATTAGAAACCTAGACATGAATTATGATAACAAATCTTATTAAGTGCTTATTAAGTTGGTCTGACCAGTCTGCTGAAATGAAACAGCTTTTTATTTAATGAAAGTGAAAGAAAATGAAGACTTTTACCAATTTACCTGGCCTAGCTATCTACACACACATACACTCTCTAGCTGTGCCCAGTAAAAGGAGGCCTGCTCTCAGTCTGGTACAGCTTATGCTCCTGTAGTTGTTTATCACAGGGTCAGCTCCAACAGAACCCAGGCAGCTGCTTGATAGAGACATATAAATATTTGTGTGAATGGCCCACTTCTGGATTCACAGTCAAGTCCTGCCTGCATGGGAACTGTGCGGGAGTTTACACAGATCCACTGGGCTCATTAACTAAAACAGTCACAGGACTTTTCCAGGACAGTCCAGGTTAGCGTTTGGCGACAGGGGAAAAACATTTCACTGTAATTGCAGATCTGTCAGGAGTGGCACAAATTGTACTCGAGGAAGCACCGTTATGCCATAATACGTGATATTTCTCCATAAATATAAGAAATAAATGAATATGCTAAAAATAATAATCATACATGAGACTTATACATAGTCTGTATATATATAAATGGACAAAGCTAACCCGGTAGCCGCCTCGTTCCAAGTAGGAAGTGAACATGGGGGCACTTCTGGCTCCACTGACTTTTGCTCGATTTGACTTTACATTGAAATTGTCACCCCTCTCTCTGCAACTGCTGCTGCCTTGTCATTTTGGTCTTAAAATGTTCATATTAACCCGCTCTGCATGAACCTGGTTTTCATTTTTATTTTGCCCGTAAATAAATTCCTAATTCCTATTCCTAATATGGAACTTGACTCCGAATTCGTCCCATTACTGCTAGCCTCATGAGCTTCTTTTGACTGAGCGCTATAGGTGGTGTCACACTCGCTTAGTCCATTTCTTTACACAGTCTATGGTCTTGTAAAGCGCTTTTCCTGGTGCACAAAGTCACTTTACAAGTCGGTCCACTCTTCATTCACTCCACATTTGGTAGTGGTAAGGTACTATTATAGCCATAGCTGCCCTGGGGGACTAGCGAGGCTGCCAATCTGCGCCAATCTCTGATTACCATCAACACACACACCACATTCACACTAGGCAATGAGGGTGAAGCTTTTGTCAAGGAGATTTTTGATGCTGGCGCCCCATTGCAGCACCGTGAATTCCCATCCATCTCCCATCCAAGTACTGACCAGGCCCAGGCCTGCTTGGCTTCGGCGATCCGAAGAGATCAGACTTTAAGTTTTGGTTCCAAATAAATAATGTAATTGAAAGAATTGAAACTATCAAATAACACAAATAAATCAACAAATGGCTTTTGTCACATGCAGACTTACAGTAGAAAGAGTAAGTAAGTAAGTAAGAGTTTTTAGGAAGCTTTAAGTTTCCATTTCTTTTCACTTGGCCATTTCCGATAAATAGGTGTTTCATCTCAGCAGACTGGTCAGACCAACTTGGTGAATAGTTTTGTTCTTTAGTCAGACTTTAGTGAATGGAAACTTAAAGTCAAAAGGGACATACTGTACCTGTGCAGAGGGAGCGGCCTGTTCACCTGAGTATAAGAAGAAGAGCTGATGTCGTGTTGGAGCAGTAGAACCTTCTTCACGGCTGCAGTCATGTCCCTCCTCCAGATCTCTGTGGCTCTGCTCTGCCTGTTCAGCCTCACCTGTGCTGAACTGGACCCTAGAAGAGTGGTAAATATCAATATAAAAATATCTCTGGGCACTTCATATCACAAACAATGATTTAGACAGATTGTATTTTGCATTTCTCATTAAGTCTATACAGAATGATGTTTTTGTCGAGCTGATAAAACATTTAATCTGCTTGTCTCCATGGAGATGTTATGACTTTGCGTAGAGTTTTCCAGTCTATCTTCATAGAGACAAGCAGCTGATGCTACCAGGTCAAATTACAGGTCACATCTGTGGAGAGGTGACACTGCTCACAGTCATTTTTGAGTGATAAAAGTACTTGTAAATGAATAAATGAATAAATGCAAGAAAGATAAGTTTAAATTGCGTATGACAGGTTAGACTACTTATTTAACATACTATAATGACATTATCATTTGACAAATAAAAAAAGAAATATCTTTATTTTGTTGAAATAATGTTTAAAGCATCATAAAGTAGAAAGAAAAAGCAAAAAAATGTAAATTGTGCCAAACTTTTGGATAGAATTCTGTCATCAGTGTTTAGAACGCTCTAGTTCCTGTGATTCCTAATGTATTTTTTCAACTTTTCTTTGCAAATTGCTTTTTGGTTTGTGTAAAACTATAATTTTATTTAAAACAGGTATCATCCCACCAAATTAAGTTAAAAATACAGAATCATAAAAAAACCCCTATGCATTTTAATGTCATAATGAAACTACTACTACTACTACTTTCTACATTTAATATACATACAGAAGACATCAGGTATATGAAGTCAGATGCGTGGAACTGTGTAGCAAAGAAAATAAAAAAGTTATTTAATATTTTATAATCTAATCCTCAAATTATCCACCTTTTGCTTTGTCGAAAAATATTTAGTAGAGTTATGTAACTTGACTTGTAGTGTAGGTGATAATGAGGAATCATTTATCTATGTTCAATGGGTTCAAATTTGATATTGAGAATTATTTTATATATTTTGGGATTTAAACAATAAATTCATTCAAACATTAACTGAACATTGAATTAAAGATTATACAAATCCTGATGCTGATTCTCATGATGAAATTATACTAATGACGCACTCCCACTAACAGCAGTGGGGGAAGATATCTCTACTTTACTTAAATACGTTTTACAGTGGATTTTCTCCACAGTTTGGAACCTGCTGAAATGACTGAGACTTGTTTTTAGCACATTTAATTTGAGCTAACATCCCAAATTTGAGCAAACCAAATACACAAATACACAAAAACAGCTAGAAAAATTAAGAAATAAACTGAATCACTTAAAATCACATCTGCTGCTATAATTGTCCCAAAATCTCTATAAAATATTTACTTTTTACTCTTAAAGAACATTTTTAAACAGGTACTTCTATAGTTTTACTGAGGCAGTGTTTTCATATGACACTTTTACTTGAGTAATTTTTTGCCGCTGTATCTGTACTTTTACTTAAATAACAAAACTGAGCACTTCATCCACCACTGACTAAGAGTAAGCATGCATAAAAGAAAAATCTCAGTGATGTGTTTGTGGCAGACCCAGATTGCGAAAAACGTGAAGGCCCTGGAAGTGGACAAGGAGGACCTGGCTAAGGTAAGACTTCTTCTCCACATAAATCTGTGCGCTACACTTCAAAACTATATCACGCATTTGGTTCTTTTACCGCAGAGATATGCGTCCAGTCATGACTTCACTCAAGTCCTGGACCAGGGTCTGAAGCTGGTGGAGAGAATGGACGACATGGTGCACGAGTTCGGCATTGAGCAGGAGTATCCGTCTGTGGCTGAGTTTGTGGAGGATCTGAAGACCTTCGTGGAGAACGTCAAGGTCTTCACAACCCAACAAATGGACGAAATGGAAGAGGAATACGAAGAAAAAGAAAACAACATAAGAGCACTGCTTATGAAGTTTCTGGAGGGAACAGACAGAGTTTAGGATGGATGATTCGGAGTTCTAAATGTTCTCACTGTGTTGTTTGCTGTGAAAATCATGTGTTGAATTAAAATAAAGCAAATAACCTCGCCATTTGGTTTCTGCTCAGTCAATATTGAGTATAAAGTGAGCATAGACAGCTGCATAGTTAACAAAAAAAACACTTTAAATCTCTGTACTCGGAATAAAGTTGCTGCTCCTCCATATTGAGAAGAGGTGTGTGTGTTCTTCTGTCAGACAGCAGTAACATAGACAACCTCCAGTAGTGTCGTGTGGGCGGCATTATCTGTCTCCATGGAGATAGGCAGGTGACATGGTTACAGGTCAGATCTGTGTCAAAACTGGACCTGCAAATAACATGTTTGTGGGCCAGCAAAACAGGTTCTCTTGATAAATGCACATTATGGTTAAGATAAGATAAGATATGCCTTTATTAGTCCCACAGTGGGGAAATTCCAAATTCCAGAATGGTTCCTTATTACAGTAATATAACTCAATCATTTTATTTTTTCATTAAGTTCTGTGACTCTCATTTTTCCAATACAAAAAATTATTACATTTGTTATGTATTTATTAAAAATACAAGTAACAGTAACCTACATGTATAGCATATCATAATAATGGATCAGTTTTATGTAGAGCTTTTCTGGACACTCAAAGACTCTTCACAGATCATTATTCACTCACTTCACACTCGGTGAAGTAATGTGGGTGACGTGCCTTGCCTAAGGACACAACAACAGTTTTTAACACTGGCTCCAAACTGTGGCACCGGATTTTCAAAGCGGTCTTCCATTTAAGCACTAACCAGACCTGGCCCTGCTGAGCTCAGTTTGGAGCTGTATTCTGTTCATTGTTCATTCATTAATTGTAAAAATAAATCTTAATGATAAAATATAAACTGCACATGGGGGCGCAATGAACCAAATGCACAAAATAAAACAGTAAATTTGCTTATACATGCCAGATTAAATGTATAAAAGGAGATGCAAATATCTTAGTTGAGCCCACAGTTTAAACTGTTGTGTCCTTAGGCAAGACACTTCACCAACCTTACTGATGTGTATATATCTTTCAAAACAACATAATTCTAAGGTTAATAATAGTAATGGAGGAAAAAGCATGTTCAATATACGCTGCAAGGTGACTAATTCATATAAATATTCTTAAAGGTGCACCATGTAACTTGCTTTTCCTGAAATGTTCCACAGCATGGCATTAAAGGGCCCATATTGCACTATTTTCTGATTTGTTATAATGTTGTTTCCTCATCACAAACAGACCTGGAGTTGTGTTTTGTTTCATTCACACACGCATGTTTAACGCACAAACCGTTCTTCTCTCAAACAGAAAACACTCTGTTCCACCTTGTGATGTCATGTGGTGACGCAGGAAGTGCTCTACTGTGTTTTTAAACTTTGGAGATGTGGACAGACTAATAATGAAAACTTACTCAAACATATGTGGATGAAAGGATGAGGTAACAGCATTAGAACATGGCTTAAAACTCTCGAGAATCAGTTTTGCGTAATATGTGGCTTACAGTATCTATTTAATTTGATTTCAAGTGTTTTTGTTGTCTTAGTGAGTAGGGTCGCATCTCCACAGATCTAACCTGTAACCTGTAAGAACCAACTCCAGATAAGTTTGCGGCCATACTGTGGAGCATTCTGAGTAAAGAAATAACACCACCATGGAAACAAGCAGGTGGCGGACCCTCCACTAGAAAAGTTACACTGCACAGCTTTGATATTTCTACTTGTAAACAGCTCTACCTTTCTTTGTACAGTTCCAAACAACATTATTTTATCGTCTTATCTTGATTTTAGATGTTCTGTTGTGTGCGGCCTCCCTTTCCTCCACACTTGTTTGATATCGCTCCAGTTCCTAAAAAGGTCTGCCCTGTGAAAGCTCCAGAGAGAGAGAAAGAGAGAAGAGAAAGAGAGAGAGCGAGGAGGGGTGCAAGGACTAAAGGGAAAGCCCTCGTCCATGCATGTTGTGGTTTGAGACAGAGGCAGGAGCACGGAGCGCCGAAATGGGGTAAGAAATAACAGTTTGGATAAAGTTTAAGCTAAAACCGCAGCTGAAAGAGTTCAAAGTTATTGCGTGATTGTGATTTGAGAAGTGAAACTGAGTAAGTAATCCTCTGAGTGCTTTCAGACTAGTCCATAAATTACGTTAATGGAGCAAACGTAAACAGCAGTGGTTTAGAAGATGTGAAAGTGTAATACCACGTGTGACCAGTAGGCTCCAGAGAGGTTTGTGCCAGGACTAGGCAAAGTAAATGTTGTTTTTGTTTTGTTTTTTTGCTTTTTTCCAACAGTGTTTGCTGTGTGGATATTGGGGCCAGCTAGTCTCAAGTGCTGTCACTTTCTCTGCTTAAAAATGCATTTTACAGAGACCTGGCAACAAGCTGACAACTACTGAGCAATGTTGTTTGTTGTGATTTTTTTTAAATTTTTTTTTCCACACAGTACTCTAGTTGGTGATTTATTTTATTTTATTTTATTTTATTTTATTTTATTTATTTTTATTTTTATTTTTATTTTTATTTTTATTTTTATTTTATTTTTATTTTTATTTTTATTTTTATTTTTATTTACACAATAGCATCATTTCCTATTTTGGCCCAATTTCGATTTCTGCTGCTATTTGCTTTATAAATTTAAACATCATTTCTACACACTTTCTGGCTTTAGCAATTTAAAGATGCACTGTGTAACTTTTTGGTAAAGGGTCAACCCCCTCCCTGCTTGTTTCCATGGAGATGTCAGTGCTTCGTCAAGCCTGGAATGTTCAACAGTATGGCATTAAACTTCTCTCTCATTGGGAACAAGCAGGCCAAAACACAGAGAAGCACATAGCGGTGACCCAACCAAAATGTTCCACAGTGCATCTTTACTAGGCTATAACGCTTGCATTTCTTTATATTTATTTTTATTTACCAAGTATCGTGAGTATTCAGCTTTGCGACAGCCCCGTTCACTTTGTCATCACGCCCACAGAAGCAGCATAAACAATCACACGAGATCTCTTAAAAGAAAATAGTCCGTACTGTCCCACCCACTGCCTCTTGCTTGAGGACTCGGATGGACTGAACCTTATGTAGCATTTTGCCACCGACCCACGTGTTGCGAAACCTCACCTTTGACCTCCGATGACCTTTACGGATTGGCTGTGACGAGAGAAGCGGGAATTCGTGATTGGTTGACTGGTCAGTTTGGCTTTTAAACCGTATTTTGTAGCGTTTAGCATTTCGACCACGTGTTTTCCCAGTACATTCTTAGCATTTTTGCACTTATCTCGCACTTAGCGGCTTATCTTTGCTAGCTGGTTGCTACCTAGCCCTGGAGATTAGTTACGTCTGACAATATAAGGCCTTATTTGTACATTTTGCATGGTTAGAAACTGGAAATGTCCCAAGAGGCAGTTCGGTTTAGCTTGTTTCACCTAAATGATGTTTTGGAAGTGCATATGACAGCTTAGACTATTTAAAAGTGTGTAACTTTTCTGGTAGAGGGTCTGAAACTTACCCGAGTCTATGTATATATAGTTTTTTCCTGGTGTGTTTTACAGTATGGCATTTAATTTAACTATTTCCATGTAGATAAACAGGCCAGGCCAAGTTACAGGTCACATCTGTGGAGAAGTGGGCCCGCTCACTTTATTAATGTATGTTTTTGCGGTAGTTTTAAGAAAAAAAACGTAATTTGTTTAATGCCATACTGTGGAGCATCCCAGGCAAAGCAATAACGTCACCATGGAGGCGTGCAGATGGCGAAAGTTACACAGTGTACCTTTAAAGGTCCTATATTGGGAAAATTTGACTCTTGTGAACTTTAAATGATGTTAGAATGTTGTTGTTGTCATTCACACATATTTGAGTAATCCTTTATTAGTCCGCCTATCCCCACAGCTCAAAATGCTCTGTACCACCTTGTGATGTCATCAAAATTTTCAAGCTTTTACGTTAGAGATGAGGAAATTCCAGGACTGAAATTATCCAAATTGTTCTGGTGACGTTTTATACCATGGAAGACACATAATATTTGATTTTTTATAGGTGTGTTTTGATTTTTTAATCAAATCATTTTAATTTTTGCTAGTATATTCCATCACTTTATTGTGATTTTTAGGTTCATTTTTATACCTGATGTCACTAGGATGCTGTGGAGTGACTGCAATACTGTGTTGGAACAGTAGGCTGCAGCATTCTTTACCTGAACTTTGCAGTTGAGTCTCTGGCATCAAATATATCAGATAGTATTTTTTATATTCTTTCCTTTGATACATAAACGCATTTTTTCCATATTTAAATTTAGCAAGATAATCTTGACTTATTCTAATCAAATGTAATGCTTAAGGTAACATCAGTGATTACTTAAAGGAACAATACGTAACTTTTCCAGTGGATGGCCTGGCACCTGCTTGTCTCCATGGAGATGTAATTGCTTTGCCTGTGTTCTATGGCATTAAACTTATCTCTCTTGCTTTTTTTGTTTCTGTTTTTGTTGCTAAAAGAATACCTTGAAAAACATGCACGCTTAAAGTTATCGGGCTCGCTTCTCCACAGACCTGTAATCCAAAGCAATAACATCTCCGTGGAGATAAGCAGGCAGCGTACCCTCCCCCAGAAAAGTTACATAGTGCATGTATCTTTATGTAGCTGTTATTTTTTACAGTAATATTATCTTTTTTATCATTTCCCCCTCAGCTTTACCATTCTAACCATTGTAAAAGTCTATTGTTAAGTACGTTTCCATATCATTGGAATTTTTTGGAAGAGTTTTGAAAAATATTTTAGCTTTTTGCAGAAGTCTTCAGAAATCTACAGCTACCTCCACCAGAATAAGTGTTCAAATTGGGCTCCAACTACTGATTATTTTAGTAGTCAACCAGCGATTATTTTTTCGATTAGTCAAACCATTTCTAGTCTAACTTATGATTTTCAAAACACACATGTATATATGAATAAAGTGTGTTATTTATGAAAATCAGAGATAGTTTATTCTTTTTTGACATTTTGTATAATAATATTTGTATAATGTAATAATTCCAATGTCTTTGTTGTCAAAATATCTTTTTGTATTTGTGCTTTTGAGCCTGTATAATCCAGATAACGATTACTGTGATCAAAATATGGCTACTATAGGGTTGTCAAAAATATCGCTATTCCAATATTATTCGATACTGAAACTAGATACTCATTTAAGCAGGCATTGATACTAAAAAGTCACATTTACAGGACAGAAATGAACCTTTCCTGAATAGATTTAGAATGATTTGGAGCTGAATCAGAACAAGTATATAGACGAGTTTACATCCATGGACCATTATGGAACCTACAGGACCACTGAGGGATTACAGATATAACACCACATGGGAATAATTTAATGCTGAAAATCCCATTCTATTCTCTAAAGAAATAGTGTTTTTTATGGTCTAGAGCAGGGGTCTCCAAACTGTAGCTCGGGAGATACCAGTAGCTCTCAACCCCCTTCCAAGTAGCTCACCAAGGGATTTCTGAATCATATTGTGCTGAATAACTAAAATGTTATTTGATTAAATGCCTCTTACCATTGTAAATGTATCATTCTGATGCCTGTCTTTGTGCACTAATAAATGGATAATTTATTTATCAAGCATGCCCAAACTATGGTCCATGGGCCAAATGTGGCCCTTAGACAACTTTTTCTTGGCCCTCAGGCTTCCAGGTGAATTAGCCCAAATTACCTTGAGCAGTTTTGAGAATATTTAATATTTACTGTTGTGGTTTTGTGGATCTTAGCATGAATAAAGGACTGATCGCTCATTCTAACATGTTAAACATGAATATTTCAATTATTCACTGTACTGAGCCCCAGTCTATGGCCCTCGATCGACCCTCTGCTTCGTCTGTGTTTAGATATGTGGCCCTTGATGAAAAAAGTTTGGACACCACTGATCTACATTAACCTTAACAGGAGATAATAGTTGTGTAAATGTTTTATAGTATATTTACTCCATTTCTTGTGACCGCTAAAATGAGTAGCTCTCTGGCATTTTCGTTTTGTAAGAGTAGCTCACCAGAAGAAAAAAGTTGGAGACCCCTGATATAGAGTATTGAGTCTAATGATGAGTATAAATATCAAGTTTGTAACACTAGACTACGATTATTTTCTATAGTTGCCTAGTCACGATTATTCGATTAATCCTTGCAGTCCAAGTACGTGTCCTAGTGTACTTCCATGCTCTATTTCTGACCTCCACATTAACATAAACACCAGCTTCGGTACTGTTTATAGAAGGATATATTTGTTCTTTTGTGGAGTGTACAGAACAGTCTTTGGGGCCCGTAGCTGTGACTAATGGGCCCCTCTCTTGGACTTGATTTGGATTAGGGGCCGGACTGTTGTACTTTCTATCAGGGGAACATGTAAGCAAGGGCCATGTGCGTTCTATCACGGCGCCAAAGACAACCTCGACTGAAAAAGTAGGTCAAAAGTGTCCAGTGTTTTTGTTGTTTTTCTCACACACTATGAGCTTGTTGGTTTGGGAGTTTTTATAGTAAGTTTTATCCCGTTCTAAGTTTAGATCAACAAATATTGGTAGGGGCAAATATAGTTCCCATGTGAGCATTTTTAAGTTCATGTTGAGGACAATGTGTGACCTTGACGCTTCTTTGAAATTAAAAGTAAATAAGACATAAAAGTGAGTATTTTCATGAACATATATTGCGTTAAAAGGTCTATACCCAGATTTTCTTACTGTCTGCATGTAAAGAATTTGATTGTTTGAAAATCAGGAAGTGCATGATTAGCATGTTAGCTTTTTCGTTATTATGGTAAGTAATAATTAGTGAGGAATAGTTCTGTTTTTCATATTTTAAAATTTAGATCCAGTGCCTTCAATTACTCGCTAAATATACCTCAGAAAAATATGCATACTGTATTACTTTGAGCAAACTCGCCTCTCCACAGATCTGATCCCCACTAGTAATAGATTTTAATAGATAACCTTCTATTATATCAATCACTATTTCATCTTTGCACTGTTTTCTCCTTAAAACCTCTTGTATATGAGATTTATTTGTATTACTGTATTTCTATATTTTTTATGTTTACTTGTACATATACAATTTTGCTACTTATTTTGAATTTATTATTATATTTATTTAGATTTTTTTCTCTTTGTTATTTTAATATATTGTGATGTGTGAGCTACTGTGTCCAGATCATTTCCCTTGTGGATCAGTAAAGTCTAAGTCTAAACTCGCTTGTGTCAGTGTAAATAAGTTTGATCCCATATTGCGGAACATTCAAGGCAGTAACATCACCATGGAGGACAAGCAAGCTGCAAATCGTACGCACCTATACGCTCTAAACGTTACACAAAGCAGACCTCTACACTACATACCATGGCACGGTCACGAACCCAAGTTTTCCGCTTCCGAGTTTGCTGAACTCTCATTCCATCATTTTAACGTTTACTATCCAATAAATCTTCGAGTGGACAAATAAACTCACATTTGCTTGGTCAGGTGCGAAAACGATCATAGCTCAGTTGAGTTTTTCGCAGTGGACTTACTGTTTGAACATCGTTGATTTTATGGGAGATTTGCAATTGTGCGTTGAAGTCCTTAAGAGTTCCGTGAATGGGCCATAAAGCAGTCAGAGTCGTGTTATGCCCCGCTGCAGTTAGCATTCCTCAGTACAGTTTACACTTGCTTTTATTATCTTCAAATAGATTCTCCGCTGCCTAAATAAATCCTGGTTTCCATAATAGTGGGATCAACATATTTGTGCTTCGGAAGGAATGCAGTGGATTCATAGACTTGTAGAGGGTTCTTTGCAGATATTTAAGGTAAAGTTGTGTTTTATTTCATTCGCACATGTTTGAGTAACCACCTGTCTACATCTTCAAAGCTCAAAATGCTCCATTCCACTTCATGATGTCATGAAGCGGTAGTTTTCAAGTTAACAGCTACCTTTTATCTGAAATTATCCAAATGATTCTAGTGAAGGTGTATGGAGTTTAAAAACACAGTGGAGCACTTTTACCTAAATATGCAGGGTTTGTGTGTTAAACATGTGTGAATGAAACAAAACACAATTCCAGTTATGTTTTTAATGAGGAAATGACATTATAACATGGATCAGAAAATAGCAAATATGGGCACTTAAAAGATGACATTTTGAGAACATAAACAATTTACAAAGATGGAATATTCTGTATGGATTTTATTTTATTTTAGGTTATTTTTAGGTTAGGTTATTTTATAGGTTATTTTTATTTTATTTATTTATTTATTTATTTTGTTATTTATTTGCTATGACAGTGATGCACATTTTTTTTAATATATAGAACTATATTGAGGAGATTTTGTGTTAACTGTTATCAATTATAGCTTTAAGTGAAAAGCTAACAGTTATTGTATTGATTCGTTTATTTTTCATACATTTTCAAGTATTTTCTGGGCCATTATTGAATTTCAATTTGCATGTTCTTCTTATGCATAGGACATTAACATTTACACAGTTTTCAAGCTAAATCAAGTGAAAAGTAATGGAGCTAGAACAGACCCTTGTGGTACCCCTAAATTAATCACATTGTTTGAAATAGCACGTGTTGATTTGACTGGTTTTTAATTTGTCACCATAGTTTTTTTCTAATGCTACCACATTTTGCCAGAAGGGGGTGCACTCGTAATCAAACAGTGTCTATTTTCACCATTTGTGTATTGTTGTGTAAGAGAAGTGATAAAGCCATGATTGACACTTCACTCCAGTAGTCTATATGTGGCTATCATACAGTAAATGGCCCCTCACTCAATGTTCCAGACTGAAGTCCATCTATTTATCTATTCTTTAGCACTTCAGCAGATAATATCCAGAAATGTCCTTGGTAAGTTTACTTTAGTGGACACCTTGAAAAGTACTAGGAGCATTTCAAGTTCTAGGCCACTGTTAAGAGGGATCGATGCAAGTTAATGTTTCATTGTACAGTGTGATATTTCAGGTATGTGCATTGTTGCCAAGATAACACAGTGTTTTATATTTATATTACATAACAGAGAACTTTATTATTTGGCTATAAAACGTCTCATATTACAAAAATGGACTCTTGTGAGCGTTAAGGCATGTTCTACTCAAAAACATACCTGAAGTTGTGTTTTGTTTCATTCACACATGTTTGAGTAACCCTGCATTATTGTTCTGTCTACATCTCCAAAAGCTCAACATTGTCTGTTCCTCCTTGTGATGTCATAAGCTCCCTTTAACCTTTAGTTCAGTAGAGATGGGCAATTCCAAGGCTTGTGAAGGTATATGAAGTTTAAAACACAACAGAGCACTTCCTGTTTTACCACATGACATCACAAGGTGGGGCAGAGTGTTTTCTGTGAGAAGAACGTAGGCTAAATATGCAGGATTTGTGCATTAAACTTATGTGAATGAAACACAACTCTATGTTTTTGATGAGGAAACAACATAGAATAACATAGATCAGAAAATAGCGTAGTATGGACTCTTTAAGGATAATTAAAGTGGTGCTGTAAAGTTATACATTATTACACTACTGCCAGTGAATTTTCATGTGTTGAACTGAATTTAAATATTTGAAATTGTGTAGTAATCATTAATCAGTCTATAAAAACACTATTTAAACAAGCAACAAATCAGATCAATAGCTGATATTGTCTGCTCTGTGTAATAATTGACAGGGGAGCAGAGTGTACAATAGGCCTGTGTGGACACCGTGCTGCTTTCAAAGTGCTACCGTAAAACACACACCTTATATATACAGGGTTTGGGGGTGGTTTAGGGTCAAGTGTCCACTGTTCGGACTACTGTCTCTATACGTGACACGAAACACACCACACAGACACAAAAACATAAAATAATAATTACATAACAACATAATCAGGTATCTTTCAGGTAAAAAAGTGAAATGTGACCGTTGTTTGCTGCCTACGTCTAATTGGCTGCAGGAAGTACGCTGTTAGCATGCTAGTTGTTGTTAGCAGAACTTCTGAACAACTTCTGACGCCTGAAAAGTTGTGAAAAGTGCTCTTAAACTCAATGCAGTGAATAGCCTGTTGGTACGAAATAAGTTTGGACCACTGCAAACCATGTAAGATGAACAAAATCTGTTTTTACTGAGTAGATTTTAAAATTTTAGAAAGTGCATTTTTCAAGGTGTTCAGTGATGTTCCATAGTAAACCTTTTGAATATTAAAGGATCTGGAGTTTGTTTTTTGAGCTTTGGAGATGTAAACAGACTAATAATAAAGGATTACTCAAACATTTGTGATTGAAACGAGAGTCAAGAGTCAATTTCATGTAATACAGAACCTTTAAATACAAATTCATCTACACATTTGGTAGTGCACATTTTGAAGTTAAATATCTGCTTTCAGTAATCGATTTTGGGAGTAGTTGAGGGTTCAATTCCCCTTCAAAAGCAAAGCATATGTGCCCACCTTCTGCTCCCCAAACACAACTCAGTCTCTCTCCATCTTTGGCCTTGTTTGCAGCTAAAGTCCTCAAGTTCTTCCTGAGTGGAGTTTGTGTCGTTCCCAATAGCTACCACAAAACACGTCTTCACACAGTCATGTATAGATGACTGTCAGCGTGAATCATTTAAGTAAGAACATCACCTTATGTAACTGCGTTTCTCCTCAAAATTACAATGTTTGGTTGCTTTTGACAACAACGGTCCCAAAATACAAGATCTAGTATAGACTTCATGTTCCTACCTTGGCCCTAATGGATGCGTTCCAGATGGGGAAATACTTTTTTACTGTACGTGAGTTATAGAGTTTGTTACGAGAGTGGAAAGTTCCATCAATTCAAAAAGTAACTGAGATGTGCTTTCATGTTTTGAAAGAGAAACAAGGAAATGTATGAGATTCTTGAGATGAGCGGATGACTGAATATTCTGGGAGACAAATGAAAGAGCGGTTTGTACAAGAACATCGGAAAAGCACACATAGACACCTGCCATGAGTTGCAATCCTTATAGATACATGCAAAAATGGAATTTAAAAAGACTATGAGACATGCAACCATTAATAACGCTGCTCAAATTGTGTGGTATGTTTAAAGGTCCTATATTACGCAAAATTTAAGCCATGTTAGAATGTTGTTACTTCATCAAAAACATACCTAGAGTTGTGTTTAGTTTCATTCACAAATGTCTGAGTAATCCTGCATTATTAGTCTGTCTGCATCTCCAAAGCTCAAAATCCTCTGTTCCACCTTGTGATGTCATGAAGTGGTACCAGCTACCATTCAGTAGAGATCGGAAATTTAAGAGGTGAGATTAAAAACTGTTGGCTCCACTGGCATTGCTCTATTTTCTCTTTTTTTTTTAATATATTAAAGGTGCAGTATGTAACTTTCTACATAGGTGGCATTCCATGGAAATAGTTAAAACCATACTTCGGAACATTCTCCATAGACATGGGAGAAGTTTTATGCCATACTGTGGAAGATTGTGGCCAAAGGAACAACCTAAGAGTCAAGTAAGAGTCAGGTTTGCGGAGAGGCAAGCCTGCTCACAATAATGACGCATGTTTTTTTTAGTATGAGTTACATAATGTGACTTTACAGCAGACCTTTTCTGCAAAATCGACTTTTCGGAGGTTTAACCATGTTATTGTTGTTTTTCCTCACATTTCCCCTCTCGATTGTATTCAGCAATCTTTAATCGCTTATTTTCAAGACACCATATTGCAGATGAAGTCCCTCATTCACTGCCACGGTACACACCCACGGCTCTGTACTTACTTTGTTCTCTAATTTTGTTTTTTTAATCTGTGATATGCGTAGGATTTGACAGCAAAGGATGGTCATTTTGGTGCAAATGAAAGAAAATGTGGTCTACTCGATTCTTTTTCTTTCTGTGTGTCTGTGTGGAGTCCCATTGAGAACCACAGCAGCCACAGTTTGGAGGGTAAAGTGTGAGCTCATCTGCACTGCACTCACCAGGAAGAGAGAGAAGGAGGGAGAGACAGAGAGAGAGAGAGAGAGAGAGAGAGAGAGAGAGAGAGAGAGAGAAAGAGAGAGAGAGAGAGACAGACTGACAGATAGACAGACAGAAAGATAGAAGATAGGAAGAGAGAGCTAGAAAGAGACAGAGAAACCGACAGAGGGGTTACAGAAAGAAAGAGAGTGCGAGAGAGAGAGAGAGACAGATAGAGAGCGAGAAAGTGAGAGAGAGACAGAGAGAGGGAGGAAGACCTAGAAAGAGACAATGAAACAGACAATGAAAGAGGGAGGTGAAGGAGGAAGAGAGAGCTAGAAAGAGACACAGAGAAACTGACAGAGAGACACAGAGAGAGAGAGACAAAGAAACAGACACAGAAAAAGACAGAGGGGGTTACAGAAAGAAAGAAAGAGAGAGAGAGAGAAAGACAGACTGACAGATAGACAGAAAGATAGAGCGAGGGGGGAGGAAGAGAGAGCTAGAAAGTGACACAGAGAAACCAACAGAGAGAGACAGAGAGGGGTTACGGAAAGAAAGAGTGCGAGAGAGAGAGACAGACAGATAGAAAGAGAGAAAGAGAGAGAGATACAGAGAGAGGGAGGAAGACCTAGAAAGAGACACTGAGAGAGAAAGAGGGAGGTGAAGGAGGAAGAGAGAGCTAGAAAGAGAGACACAGAGAAACTGACAGAGAGACACAGAGAGAGAGAGACAAAGAAACAGACACAGAAAAAGACAGAGGGGGTTACAGAAAGAAAGAGAGAGAGACTGACAGATAGAGAGATAGACAGAGAAAAAGACAGAGAGAGAAAGAGAGAGAGAGAGTGAGACAGAAAGACAGACATAGAGAAAGAAAGAGAAAGAGAGAGGAAGAGACAGAGAGAGACACAAATACAGACAGAGGCGGGCACAGAGAGAGAGGGAGAGCGAAAGACAAACAAAGAGAGAGGAAGAGGAAGAGAAAGAGCTAGATAGAGACACAGAAGGAAGGAGAGAGCTGCGTTGGGGGCTGTTTCAAATGTTCAAATGTGGCTGTCATCTTCAGGCGTTCAGTCTGCAGTGTGGGGGCAGACACAATCAAGACTCGCACAGGGGGAGGGAGAGTTTAGTGCTGATGTTTCTCAAACTGTGGTGCACGTACTAATTGTGATGGACGGGCAGATGGGAGTCTATATTTGTACTTTTAAAATTCGTCCTCATCTAGTCCTAATCATGGCTATCAACCTCCTGTTATATGCAACCTTGTGAAGACTTTTTCCCATTCAAAAGAGAAAAAAATAAATAGTTTGAAATGGTCCGTTGCTATGGTAACGCTCCTAACTTTTCATCATTCACAAAACCCAAGGAGAAGGTTAAGTACCAAGTTACAGTAGGCCGAGGTTTTAACTTGTTCATTGTATGATAGTTAGCGTCATCTGGGATAGTGACACAGCTGAAAGAAAAGTTCTGAAAGTGTTCTGCATGTGTGTCTATGGCAGAATGTTTATCAGTTACCATGGTGACACAATGCCAAAAAAGTTTTAAGATGGTGAGAGAGACTAACTGAAAAAGTGTTGCCAGCTAGTTTTGGATTGTAATATGTGTGAGAGACTCATTTAAAAGCACAAATCATCTCACCTGTTTCAAACTCAGATTAAAGTCTAAAACGTCTCAGATAGAGCAGTGCTTACAGTTAGCATGACATCTTCAGGGAATGTTCATGAACACCACATCAAAATTTGAACTAAACATGGACTCAGTCAGGACCAAACCAGGACTACTAGTAGACCAGGACCAAACTAAACTTAGGAAAATATTCCCAAATCATGAATAATACCAGTGTATGTATAATTCCCTGGCGTGCATGGGAACAAAGTTTGGCTAATAATATTGGATAGACGGGAGAATATTTTCCCACTGGAGACGATCTCTTTGACTAATGAGACTTCCACTTGAAGGTTAAATGCCTCAGATGTTTGAACTTTCCATGTATAACAACAGAAGCACTTTAAGTAGGAAACTATTTTAGAATTTTGTTTGTTTGTCCACGACTTGTTAACCTTTTCTTTTTTTCCTTTAACAATGGCGTCGTGTGTTGTGTCCTTGATGTGTTCTCAGTAGTGACAGATGAGTCATTTGTACTGTACGTAGTTGAACACAGAATGATGCAATAAGTCTGTGTGTGGATGCTATAATATAAATCCACTTTACTAAATTAAATAGACGCTTCACTTCTGTTTTGAGGACTTTGTTTTCAATAAGTCGACTCGTCAAACTGGAGCCAATAGAAAATATCTACAAATAACAAAATACTGTATATAGGCTAATATACTTGTCTCATTTAGATTTAATAACGATGGAGATGCTGTTACTTTGCCTGGAATGTTCCACAATATGGCATTAAACTATTGTATCTATCTTAAGTATAGGTGTTTTGTTGATAGATAAAGAATATAGAAGGTAATATATTAAAAAACATGCATTCTTATTGTTAGTGGAGCTGTTTGGAACTGACAAAGTTCTACGCAGTCACTAGTTGTTCTACTAATTCTACTAAGACCGCGCAGCTTTGAAACCATGGGGTTGTTGGTTCAAATCCTGACTCGTACAAGGATGTATACACTAGACCAGACCCGGGCATTTTAAGGAAAGGTTGCTTGGAATTAAGAAAATAAAACCTATTTTCAAAATTTGACATAATGCGTGGACTAAAACCGCAGTGCTTTTACTTTGAAGCCTCTGTTAAAGCTCAACAGAGGATAGATTTCTCTCACTGAACAAGAAAAAAACACAAAAACAAGTTAACTTTGACTTTTTTCTGCACAGTTTGGCAGTTGGACAAAAACTGTGTGACATACAGTATCTTGTATTATATTATTTGGCGTACAAAGACATTGTGGTGTTTTAATAGAAAGTTAAGAAAGTTAAACTCAGAAAGCATTGTGGGGTTAATGTGACTGAAAAAGACTTACAAATGTTTCACACTTACCATTGTTTTGAATCATTTCATTGAATAAATTCAGTTTTTGTAATACAACCTCACTCTCTCATTACTCTTACCAGCTTCTGTAAACAAGGCCATTTACTGATTAATAAATTAACCACAGCAGACTTCAAACTTTTGGCCCGGCCCTCCACAATATTTTTTGCTTCTCATTTGGCCCCTGGGGAAAAATAAGACAGTACTGGTGCAGGCACAGGGCCGGGCTGTAACCGTCCTTTATATGAGCCTTTTTCATATTTCTACACTGCAAGCTTTGTCTAAACCCAGAAATATCCACGTACTAACAATGAGTTCTTTCAGCTGACCGGGAAATTACGCTTCTGTTGTGGGTTAGAACCAGTCATATTTGTTACAACTCCATTCAAGTGAAGAAAGAACGCTGTTTGGTCCAGACCTTTGTCCTCACACGCCACAGAATAGTTGAGGTTGTGAGGAAAAAGCTGAAGTTGAAGTTTGCATCGTGGGTGACATTGCACAGATGCTGGGCCTGGCTTCTGTCAAACATCTGCAAGAAGGAGATAGACAATAAACAAAGTAGATCCTCATGTCTTCACCTAAAGGGCCCATATCATGCTATTTCATGATATATGTTATAATGTTTAGACTTAGATTTAGATAAAACTTTATTGATCCACAAGGGAAATTATTTGGATACAGCAGCTCAAAAATCACAATATAAAATAATAATAACAAAGAGCAAAAAAATAAATGGTATAGCAAAAAATATAGCAAGAGACACGTGTCGAATAAGACATAATTATAAAAATAAATGTATATGTACAAGTCAAAATAAAATAGAAAAAGTAATAAAATATAAAATCAAATATAAAATCACAGCTATAAACAAGAGACAAGAACGACAGTGCAAATACTCTGCTGATTGACAGGGCATAAGGTTATCCGTTACGTAAGATTGAGTTGTTGTACAGTTGTAGGGAGTATTATCTGTCACATATGTTGTTTAGAACGTTATAATGTTGTTTCCTCAACACAAACCTGGAGTTCTGTTTTGTGTTTTGTTTCGTTTACACATGTTTAACACAGAAATGCTGCATATTTAAGCTTCTCTCAAACAAAAACCACTCTGTTTTACCTTGTGATGTCACGCGGTAATACAGGAAGTGCTCCACTGTGTTTTTAAACGCCACTAGAATCATTTTGATGATTTTAGATCTGGAATTGCCAATCTCTACTGAACAAAATGTGTGAATGAAACAAAACACAACTCCAGGTATGTTTTTGAGGAGGTAACAGGAATATAATAGAATTTTTAAAAAAAGTGGAACAGCTCAACTAAATATTTTTTATATTTTATATTCAAATGCTCAAATAGCCACTCTTAGCTCTGTTGAACGCACTGTAAAGTATTGGCCTTCTCTCAGTGACCTTTTAAATGAAATCTTGATGCTTTCTGTGAGAATCTATAGTGTAAATAACATAGACTAGATAACGAAGTGGACAAGGGAGTGTGACGTCACCCAGTTCTGCTCCAGTCAAATGAAGCTCATGGGGCTAGCAGCTATAGGAGTGAATTTGAAGCTGGGTTCAATAATAGGAATAGGACAAAATAGCAAAATAAAAACACCAGGATCATGTAGAGTGGGTTAATACGAACATTTTAAGACCAAAATGACAAGTCTGACTCTCAGTCGATGCAATGGCGCCCTCATGCTCACTTTTTATTTGGAACGCAGTGACTAGTGGGTTAGCTATGTCCATTTGTATAAACCATCTAAGGTAAATAATCATGGAAATATAGCAGAAAAATAAAGGAAAAAGCTTTGAGTGGTGGTGTCGCTTGTTTAAATACATTTTCCTTATATCTTTTATAATAATTTGCGATACCAACGGTGCTTGTCATGTGTGCAAAGGGCTGTTATTAAGATTGTTTGCCTGTGTCCTTGTCCTTGTGTGAAACTCCTGTGAATCTCTGTGTGCTCTGTCCACTTCCTCTGCTGTCTGTTTACTGAGAGGCTCCAGACGGAAGACCCCGGGGCCAAAGAGCACTCACACACACTGCACACAGACACACACAGAAATATACAAGACATCAGCCCTGTAAATGTCTCCTCTTCATGTCTGCTGTGTTTGATTTCACAGCACGTGCGGACTGTTTCTTATGTAATGCTAATGCTAGTGCGTGCTTTATTTAGTGTTTGCTGTCACTATGGTTTACGCTCATCCATGTCCACCCACTTCTTTGAGTCCAATGTTGTTTCATATTTATTCTTTTACATTACTGTCTTAAGATAAAGGTGCATTGTGTAACTTAATGGTCAGATCTATGGAGAAGCAAGCCTGCACATGCTAAGAATTCATGTGGCATCTTTAAAGTGGCAAACAGCGTCTTGCCCCAGTACTGTTATGTCAGAAAAGCCCACGCGGCACTGTACGCTTCTAATTCTACAACGTTTTACTGTTTGATGATCAGGACGTGCACGTTAGCATGCTGGTTGTTGTCAGCATTTTCACGGCGGCCTCTGAAATTAGCAAAAAGTGGTATTAAACTAATCACATTGAATAATCCAAGGAATGTGTTAGCGAAGTGAGTAGTACGTTTAAATCATTGCAAACTGAAATGAACTAAAAGAAAAAAAAAGACCTTGGGTAAAAATGATATTAAGTATGCATAGTGTGTAATTTATATAATAATATGTATAAGATTATTGTTTCTCTCTTGGCACAAACTCGAAATAAATACGAATCAATCAATCAAACTGGTTTAGATTTTCACATTTTTAAGACCGTACAATTTAGGTACAACACTAAAGATGCCTGCTAAAAACTAATTTCCAACAAATGCTGATTTCCAATAAATTCTGTTGTTTTAAAGATTTATTTGTTTCTTGTATCATGACACAATAGGGCCAAATAAACTTGCTACAAGGCTGCAACAATTCATTTGAATAACCGCGTCTTTACTTGACTAAAATAACTATTTTATCTGGAGACATATAGACATTTGCATAAAGACATAGCCAATATGTCTATATAACATAGCCTCATTATTAAATCTAAATAAGACAAGTACATTAGCTTATATATTTTGTTATTTGTAAATATTATCTGTAACTAAGCTCCCATTTGGCTCCAGTTTGACTAGTCGACTTATTGAAAAAAACCCCAAATAAATAAACTAACTTGTCGACTACTTAAAAAATAAGAGATAAGAGGCTAAAATAGAAGTGAAGCGTCTATTTAATTTAGTAAAGTGGATTTATATTACAGCATCCACACTAGACCTATTGCATCATTCTTTGTTCAGCTACGTACAGTACAAATGACTCATCTGTCACTACTGAGAACACATCATGTCATACAAGGCCAAAACCTGCCCTTATACACTCGTCAATAAAGTGTTACGTGTTTTTCTTTCAAATGTGCACAGAATTGTTGTATTTTTCCATACACAACAAGTTTCTTTACGGCATTCACTTGTTTATTACGACATTTAACATTGCGAGATCGGGTCAGTGTCAGTTATTCACAGTTTGCTGCCTGTTATTGCAAGGCACCATGGGATATTGTGCCATTGTCAGTCAGTTTTCTGTACAGATCAGAGGTGTCAGTCAGTGTTATCCAATGGCCGGTTTTAAAGCTGCACTGTGTAACTTTTCTGGTGTAGGGTCTGTCAAATGCTTTTCTCCATGGAGATGTTATTGCTTTGTCTGGAATGTTTCACAGTATGGCATTAAACCTTTCTATCTTCATGGAGACCAAACCAGACCAAGTTCCAGGTCAGATCTGTGGAGAGGCGACCCCGCTCACAGTCAGAATGGGTTTTCTAGATATTTTTGAGCTGTAAAACCACCTGTAATTGAATAAATGTAAAGTAGAGCAATGGCATCTCCATAGAAACAAGCAGGTGACGGTCCCTCAACCTAAAAGTTACATAGTGCAGCTTTAAAGGTAAATTTAAAGATAAATTGTGATTAAGATTTCAGTTGAACAAAATGTACACCGATGCCAATTATATTACAGTTGTTAATCTCATTTGGACCTGTGCTATTTCTGTCTGTCTGTCTCGCGTAATATAATTTGAACTGCAACTGAGATGTTCATCAATATGACTAAATGTAGAGCAGGGTAAGGTTGGAAATACACTACACACTTTGGCCACCAGATGTCGCCAAAAACATAAGTAGCTGCTGCTATTATTCCATTCATCCATATTCTTCTCAGGGACTCCCAGACTTCCTTTATCACAGACACTTCCTCCAGCTTCTCATAGTCATAGACATAGTCCCTCCAGGAGCCATCCGAAACAGACGCCCAACCCACCTCAGCTGCTCCTCTCGACGTGGGGGAGCAGCGACTCTACCCTGAGCTCCCTCCGTGTGATTCTGGTAATACTGCTTTGTCTGGAATGTTTCACAGTATGGTAACTATCTATTTTGCAATAAATACATATAATATATTGTAGATATACTGTGCACAATCTCCTCTCCATAGATTTGACCTGTTACTGTCTGCAAATTAACAGGATCCGTTAACCAGAAAGTTTGTAGTTCGATCCCCACTGGCTTTACACATTGCCATATCCTCGGGCAAGTTAACAGTGTCTCTGCTGATGTTTCTTCTGTCTAATGCGTGAGAGCAGCGCCTGTCCTGACTTGTCAATCCTCCACCTCCTCCTCCTCGTCTTCCTCCACCTCCTCCTCCTCCTCTCCACCCCCGGCTCTTGAGCAAAATCACAGCCTATAACGATCAGCCCACACTCTCCTTCTGAGCCCCAAGGACACCTCTCCGCTCTGGGCTCTGTGTGCTGGGGAGACGAGCAGGAGATGTGTGGACGGATGGAGTCTGTAAACATGTCTGCACAGCTGTTGTATGTTCTAAGGTTTTATTTGGATTTTTCAGTTGGATACACTCATAAAACAGAGGTTAAATATAAGTAAGCAAATGATAAATTAAAGAATAGATTTAAGTGTGTGTTCATTGGCACAATCATCAAACTAAGGACAATTTAGCAGTGCCACTTTCAAGCCTGAATAAATGCAAAAATGAATGATAAATAAATGAATAAGGAAATGTCTATTTTACTGATTATAAAAACAACAACATTTGGAAGAGTTATAACTATGCTCAACATTAAACCGATCTATCTCCACAAAGACAAGCAATGAAAACAAACAAAAAACATTTACATTTACAACATTTACACATTTACAATTTGCTAGAGTTACAACTATTCCAATACTTTTTAATTAACTTATTTATTTGACTTTTTTTCCCAGACTATTTCAAAGTTACTTATAGGGAACATCTGTTAGAATGTACAAAAGGAGCATGTGTGCATTGTGTAGGCCAATAGTAACTTAAAGGTGCACTGCTTAACTTGTATGGCCACCTGCTTGTCTCCATGGCGATACTGCTTTGTCTAGAATGCTTCACATTAAAGTGGACCTATTATGCAAATCCCACTTTTCAGAGGTTAAAACCATGTTAGAGTTTTTCCCCCTCACCATTTTACACACAAAAAGTTGTATTTAGGGGATTTGTGAAGTTGTATAGTCAGAAGTGAGTAGTACATCAATTATTTTTATTTTAAAGAACTACTTACTGAAGTAACAGTACTCTTACTCGAGTAAATGTTTTGGTTCCTCTTCCCACTGTGAGTAAGTATAAGTGTTTTATAAAAGGTTTATGTCGACATTATGAAATGATGTGAACATTTGTGTGTTAGAATGTACAAATGTGAGCGTATAGTGTACTTGTCTAGGCAACTTAAAGGTGCTCTCTTTATCTTATTAATCAGTGATACGTGCATTATATGTTACATCATCTTTGTTGTGATGATGTAAACATATCGATATCCATGGAGACAAGCAATAAAAACAATATCAAATAAGCTGTTGATTAATAGATATCCTGTGGAACATTCCAGGTTTGTCTTCTGCTTCTACAATGCAGTGCAATTTTAAAACTTGCACCAGTAAAGTTACACAACAGTGCACCTTTAAAGCTCCTATATTACACAAATGTTTTAATGTGGTTACCTCTTCAAAAACATAAGCGGAGTTGTGTTTTGTTTCATTCACACGTTTGGAATACACCTTGTGATGTCATGAAGCGGTAGTTTTCAGATACATTTACTTTTAGTTCAGTAGAGATTAGCGATTCCAGGGCTGAAATTAACCAAATTATTCTAGTGAAGGTGTTTGGAGTTTAAAAACACAGTGGAGCACTTCCTGTATTATCCATAGACTGTATTTATAATTGGACGTACCTAACGCGCAAGCTGCGGCGTTCCAAATAGGAAGTTCGCATGCGGGCTTTTCCGGCTGTTTTCGACCTTGGCTCCCACTGACTTATGTTGGAATATTGTCGCCTCTTTCTCTGTAACTGCTGCCGTGAGCCTCGTTATTTTGGTTTTAAAATGTGTGTTTTAACCCGCTCTACATGATCCCGGTGTTTTTCTTTTTCGCTATTTTGTCCATCAAAAAAAATCCTATTCATAATTAGAGCCTGGCTCCAAATTCGCTCCTATAATCGCCAGCTTCATTTGAGTGGCACCAAACACTATGGGTGACGTCACATTCGCTTAGTCCAGTCTATGGTATTACCACATGACATCACAAGGTGGAACGACTTAGACTTAGACAAACTTTATTGATCCACAAGGGAAATTATTATTATATTATTTGGATACAGTAGCTCACATAATCACAATATAATATAATAACAGAGAGTAACAAAAATAGATGGTAAAGCAAAAATTAGCAAGAAACAGGTGTCAAATGAGACATAATTATAAATAAATAAAATAAATGTATATGTACAAGTCAAAATAAAATAGAAAAATAAGTAATAAACTATAAAATAAACAATAAAATCACAGCTATAAACAAGAACAGGGCATAAGGTTATCCATTACTTAAGATTAAGTTGTTGTACAGTTGTAGGGAGTATTATTTGTTACATATGGGTGAGTTGTTGTACAGTTGTATGGAGTATGGTATGAATGTAGTCCTGTATCTCTCATCACAGCCTAAATCTGCAGGGTTTATGTGTTAAACATGTGTGAATGAAACAAAACACAACTCCAGAAATGTTTTTGATGAGGAAACAACATCACAACATGGATCAACACAGGCCCTTTAAATATTCAGATTAGTTTACAGGTAAGGGGATGGAATTTGGTTTTCAGTGTCGACTGGAGAATACTTTTTGCAGTCGATTTCAACCACCACTCACCGCGAAACATCTTCTGGTCGAATAAGCCACTGTATTTGCATATTCTTTCCATGCAGTTTGTGCGATCGGACACTACCTCCCAGTTCTGATCCTCCAGACCCGCAGCTGTTTTGCATTTCCCCACCATTTGCGTCACAATTCGGGTAAACAATAACAACACTACCTCAAATCCGCTTACTGGTCCACCTAATCAAGAACACACAAAGTAAAGAATTCCAAGGGCCCTACATCTGCTGCTGTCTTTTGTGCGGACTACGGCGATGGACATAGATTAGTATTGGCGGGGGGAGGTTGGGAGATGTTGTTTGGGCTCTTACCCCCCTGGGACGTCCCACCACCATCTGCCTGTAAGGTAACACCGGCAGTGGGGGCACGGGGTCCAACTGGGTGCACCCCCCGAGACTGGGCGAGTGAGAGAAGACTCCAGCCACTATCAATAACACCGCAGCCAGTCCTGACGCTTAATTACTTATTTCTGTTATTTTTTTTATATGTTTCCAAGAGATACAAAGCTCTACCGGCTCCATTTCTCTGGCTCCAGTTCACTTTGTATTGAAAAACTGTCACCCCTCTCTCTGTAGCTGCTGTGAGCCTTGTCGTTTGTTTCTTAAAATGTCCATATCAACCACGATCCTGTTGTTTTTTTGGCTATTTTGTCCGTAAATCACGATATGAACATTTACGGCTTGTTGCTAAGAAAACTCACTTAGTTTACTTCTTTACACAGTCTACGGTTGTTACATCTGATGCTTGACGATAGCCGTGCTGCAAATCTGTCTGTGAAAAATGTTTTGCTCCCCACTGTTGCCAGTAGAGGGCGTTTAAGAACAATCCCTGCGAAAATACGGCGTAAAGAATGTTTAAAAAGCCAAATAAAAGCATAATTTTAGCTTAGAATACGAGGAGGTTGCAGGTTTGGTTTCCACGCTTCTTTGTACAAGATTTTAGTTTTTTATTTTGACATAACATAGAAGATTGCACTATCTGTCGATCAAAATAAGGTGACAGTGAAACTAATATACAGCTGTAATTATTTGAACAAAGCATAATACCACCACAAAGTATCACATCGTGCTTGGTCTAGCGTTTGAGATGTTTTTGCAGAAAGTGAACCTTTTAAGCTAAAGGTGCAATATGGAACTTTTCTGATGGAGGGTCTGACACCTGCTTATGTTCATGGAGATGTGTTTGCTATGCCTTTAATGTGATGTCATGAGGCGGTAGTTCTCAAGTTAACAGAAAAGATGGGGGCTAAAATCATCCAAATGATTCTAGTGAAGGTGTGTGAAGTTTAAAAACACAGTGGAGCACTTCCTGTATTACCACGTGACATCACAAGGTGGAACAAAGAGGAACACAGCTTAAATATGCAGGGTTTGTGTGATCGAAACAAAACACAACTTCGGGTGTGTGTTTGATGAGGTAATATTATAACATAAATAAAATATAGTGTAATATGGGCCCTTTAAACATATCAATCTCCATGGAGCTAGATATTACATGTCAGATCTGTGGAGAGTAAGTAAGAATGCATGTTTTTCAAGGTATTTGTGAACAACTGTAACTGAAAAAGTGCAAGATAGTTTAATGTCAGACTGTGAAATATTCCAGGGAAAGCGATAACATCTCCATGGAGACAAGTAGGCGCTGGACTCCCCATGACACTGTTTAGTGCATCTTTAATGTGTTAGAAAAAAACACGCGTGGGCATCCAAACATTATTTCTACGGATAGTGGTGCAATCAGAAACATACGAGTCCGGATTGATTCAAAAATGTTTTCAAAATTGATGCAATGGGGTTTTTTTTTGGGCCAAATTGTGATGTAAACCAGTTTAAACTTTAAGCCTTGTTGATGTAACTTGGCTTTTTCCACTGGATACCATTTGCCTGAAGTATTTGCATAGTTCGACAGTGTTGTAAAAGTGTACGGGCTCTTTATGTCTTTGCTTCCTTATAGCCTTTTCACCCTTTACAACATCAGGTTATATAGTACTTTTCTGAAAGCATACTTTTTTACTGATAAAAAGCTGCATTGTGTAACTTTTCTGGTGTAGGGTCCACCAGATGCTTTTCTCCACGTTGATGTTATTGCTTTGCTTTTGCTTTACTTTGCTTTGCTGGAATGGAATTTCACAGTATGGTATTAAATGTTTCTAAACCAGACCAAGTTACAGGTCAGATCTGTGGAGAGGCGACCCCGCTCACAGTCAGAATGTCTGTTTTTCTAGGTATTTTTATGCTCTAAACCACCTGTAATTGAATAAATGTAAGGCAGAGCTGTTTAATGTCACACTGTGGAACATACCAGGCAGAGCAATGACGTATCCATAGAAACACGCAAAAACCAAAAAGTTACATAGTGTATCTTTAATGTTTTGTCCTTAACTTCTTATGTTCTGACAGTTCCTCTTGAGCAGTAGTTTTCTCAAATACTTTTTTACTCTTACTTGACTCTTTGGCCACTTTGTACTTGAGTAATATTATTTTGAAGTAAAGTTACTCTTACTGGAGTACAATTTTTAGCAACTCTACTCACCTTTGTAGTTAAACTATATAATCTTCAGTAACACTGCCGCTCTAATTTGACTGTCTTACTATTTTACTTTACTAGTAACATTTAGTTCTAGTTTTAATGTACTTTCTTTTAGGGCTTTTATTGTTTTATTGTTACAGAAAATTACAATTCTCTTTAGTGCATCTCATAAACTACTCACCAGGTTCCCTCCAACAAAATTAGAAATAGTGACATAATATTTAAAGGTGCACTGTGTAACTTTTCTGGTGGAGGGTCCGCCAAATATTTTTCTCTGTGTAGGTGTTATTGTGGTATTTTTGAGCTACAAAACCACCTGTGTAAGGTAGAGTTGTTTAATGTCACACTGTGGAATATTCCAGGCAGAGCAATAACATATTAATAGAAACAAGAAGGTGACGGTCCCCCACACAAAAAGTTACATAGTGCACCTGTAAAGTAAAATAATTACTGTGAAGCTAATTTTCTTATATATTCTTGCAAGATCTTAAAAGTCCGATATTACATAAAATGGATTCTTGTGAGCTTTAAGCCATGTTATAATGCTGTTACCTCAAGAGTGTTTTGTTTTGTGTTAGTTTTCGTTAGTAGCTTCCTTTTACCATTTGTTCAGTAGAGATCGGCAATTCCAGGGCTGAAATGATCCAAATGATCCTAGTGAAGGTGTGTGGAGTTTAAAAACACAGTGGAGCACTTCCTGTATTGCCGCATGACATCACAAGGTGGAACAGAGTGCTTGAATATGCAGGGTTTGTGTGTTAAACATGTGTGAATGAAACAAAACACAACTCCTGGTGTGGTTTTGATGAGGAAACAACATTATAACATTGACCAGAAAATAGAGAAGTTTGGCCCCTTTAAGCTTTAAAAACTAATTATTGCTTGAGTTCTTGTAACATGTTTTCTAAGCAAAGCACCCTATCAAATATTTCCTTTTTTCTAGGAACAATAAAAATGCTTCTGGTAAAATGACCTAGTAAAATAGCTTTATCAAAAATATAAAACAAACAGAAGCAGCGGGTGAGTCAAACTATAGGCCTACTGTATATTTAAGTCACTCGTCTTGCATCCCAGCACAGACACAAGTATTGCAAAATACCATGTTTACAGTGAGCCTGGACTGTCACGTGATTCTGAATTTAAATATGCAAAAGAGGCACATGATCTCAAGAGGCAGGTTGAATGCTCCATTAGATCAGGTGCACTTGAATGCAACAGGCTAACGAACATGCATCACCCCCGCAGATCATATGAGGTTTGCCACTGCCATGAGGAGTTGAGTATGATTCTTTTTATTCATTCTTTATTTAGTAGGCTATTGTTTAACTTTTGCTATACATGAAGAAGGCAGATAAACAAATGTGTTCAAACTAATGCTCCTATGCTTAAAAAAGGTTTGTTTAAAAAAAGCAACAAATGTAAGTTATAAGATGTTTATTAATAATTCAAATGAGCTGTGATTGAGTTTTTCTGTCAAAGAGCGAAAGCAGCGCGTTCTCCAGCGCGCATCAGTCAGTGAGTTAATGATAAACACTGGTTAATGGCCTGTGTTGGCCTCATGTTCCGTGCAGCAGCTCGTTTATCGCAGGCGGCTCCTTTCTCTCCTCCCTCTCCTCCTGTCGTCGCTCGACCAAAGAGGAAGCGCTCTGACGCGGCGGTCCGCGCGCAGCGGCCCATTGGCCCATTGGCCCGCGAGCTGCGCTGCCGTGCCTCGCGCTGTCCGTGTGTTTGTGTTTGTGTGTGTGTGTGTGCGTGCTCGTGCGCGCGCTCAGAGGCTCACAGCTCGGTCCCGTGCTCTCGTGCTCCCGCGGTGGTCCCGGTTCGGATGTAGCCGCAGCGGAGGCAGCGCTATGGAGGACTGCTGCTCCGCGGAAAGCGAGCGGGTGGAAGCGTGGCTGGACGACCACCTGGACTTCACCCACTCCTACTTTATCCGGAAAGCCTCAAGGTAACGGCGGGGAGCAGGGCAGGTACTTCATTAGACTGTCAGAGGATTTGTTTGCATTTAGACTTTTCATTTCCTCATGTTGTTTCCATTAGCGCCATCACTTTACCGTGGAGTTTCAGCAGGAAGCGGCCAGTAATTGTCCCGTGTTTGAGCGCAGTAACCGGGGGAAGGGGCTGGTCTGACCGCGGGACTAGGTCAAGTCATGACCCTGAGCGGGCTGCGTGCTCCCCGCTCACAGTGCGTCTGCTCGGCTCTGATGTGTTGAGTTTGCCACTGGCTTTCCATTATCAGTTCCAGCCTGTTAGACATTCAATCATTAACTTTTACTGCTACCACTGATTCTATTTATTTCTCAATATGAACTGTTGAATGGCTCCTTAGTGATAATTACTCAGCTGGGTCATAAATAACCCCATAACAGAGTGGATTTTGAGCCGCTCGTCTGCAGCGCACGGTTCATTTCTAAAGCAAACACAGAGGAGAAGCCTTGTGTAAGCGCCATATGTGGCGCACCATTGGCCCGGCCGCACTTCATCAAGACACTCCAGCGCTGTTTGTTTTAGTGACGACCGCTTTTAACCGCCTGCACCGCCATGGCAACTCGTGCACCGGGCTCTTCTTACCCCTCACCGCTGCGTGCGTGTCCCGTGTAGCGCATTGTTCCTCTGCCTCTCCCCTGCGCGTTCGGAGCGCGTAATCAAAGCGAAAAGTTGATTGGAATTGGAAAAGTGCGTTTAGGAAGAGGTTTGCACGCACAGACTGTAGCTCCAGTCTGCGGTTCTGGTTGGTTGGCAGTGCTCAGAGAGGTATTGATTCAGCCACAGCTCCCGTGGACACATTAGGCCGTGCTCTGTGGGGAGGCTGCCCGTTCAATGCAGCTCAATGCCGGCCTAAATCTGACTGACACCGGTGGAGAGGCTGGAGTACACGTGTTTACACTGTTGATAAAGCTTTTAACAAGAATGTTTGGTTGGATTTCAAGGGTCTTCTCCAGACTGGTTTTGTAAATGGTTTTGAGGAGAATGTGAAGTTTTGCATTTGTTAAAAAAAAACAAAAAAACAAAAAACAAAAAAATCTTCATTAATTAATAGAGTTAGAGTTAGAGTTAGGGTTAGTGTTAGGGTTAGGCTTCAAAGTAATCTATCTTGCATTTATTCCATATCTTAATATTCTATAAAAAACAAAACGAACAAAAAAAACACGCATTCTTACTGTAAGTGGGGTCACCTCTCCACAGATCTAACCTGTAACTTGGCCCAACCGGTGTCACCTGCTTGTCATGAAGATTCATAAGTTTATTGTGGTTTAATATTAATGAAAATGTTTAAAAGATAAAGCTTTTAACAAGAATGTTTGATTGGATTTCAAGGGTCTTCTCCAGGCTGGTTTTGTAAATGGTTTTGAGGAGAATGTGAAGTTTTGCATTTGTTAAAAAAACAAAAAAACAAAAAAAAACAACAGAAAAATCAGAAAAATCTTCATTATTATTATTATTATTATTATTATTATTATTATTATTATTAATAAGTCAAAATAATTATCTTTCAATAAATAGTTGAGACATGATTTATTTTGTTAGTTGGTCTACGTTTTTATTTTTTTCCCCAAAGCATTTCCATAGTTTTTCTACAAATTTCAAACATTTTTTTTTTTTTTTCCCTAATTTAAAGCTGCACTGTGTAACTTTTCTGGTGCGGGTCTACTTGCCTCCACGGAGATGTCATTGCCTTTAATATTCTACTTCAAAGTACTCTATCTTGCATTTATTCCATATCTTAATATACTTTAAAAAGAAACATTCATTCTTACTGTAAGTGGGGTCGCCTCTCCACAGATCTGACCTGTAACTTGGCCCAACCGGTGTCACCTGCTTGTCATGAAGATTCATAAGTTTACTGTGGTTTAATATTAATGAAAATGTTTAAAATATTGTGGAAAATTCCAGTCAAAGGCAGATTATTTCAATTTAGACAAGAAGATGGTGGATGATGAACCAGAAAAGTTACACAATGAACCTTTAACGAAAGCTACAGTATTTGTCCATGGAGTGGAAAAAGAAAAAACAGATAATTTTGCCTTTAATTAAAAAAAAAAAAGAAAAAAATTGAAAAAAGTTAGAAAGCTGGATATTCTTTAGACCTACTCACTCTGAAATAAATGAAAATCACTGAAATCCAAATCTTTTTCAGTGATTTTCAGTTCATATTTGACAGTGTTTGATATCGGCGTGTTTGAAAACTGCAGGCGTTTGTGTGGGTGGAAAGGTTGACTAGACAATGCGCTGGCTGATTAGAGCTCTTCTGTGTAATCACTTTTAATTGAGAGATGACATGCAAACACAGCCCCGGGCTAACCTCACCGCTCCCTCATCGGTGACACCACGTAACCCCTGGCACTGGCCACGATAATCTACAAAAATCATTAGTAAAGTTATATTTTTATACAGAAAAAACCCTGATATGACGACAGTTATTACCAGTGTTTGTAATAAGCTTCTCTGCAGCTTTCCAAACGCAATAACGGCTCATTAAACTATCAGTATATATCCTTATAATGTGCTTATGTTCGTTGTCTACTTAATAGTTTTTAATTAAAGGTTTGATATTATGCAAATTATGCAGCTTTAGGTCATGTTTGAATGTTGTTTCCTCATCAAAAACATACCCGGAGCTGCTTTGTTTCATTCACACATGTTTGATTGATCCTTTATTATTTGTCTCTCTACACCTCCAAAGCTCAAAATGGTCCATTCCACCTTGTGATGTCATGAAGAAGTAGTTTTCAAGTTAACTCCTACTTTTAAACCTTTTGTTCAGTAGAGATTGGCAGTTTCAGAGCTGAAATTATCCAAAATGATTTTAGTGAAGTTGTACACAGTGGACGTGACATCACAAGGTGGAACGGAGTGTTTTCCCTTTGAAGAAGAACTCAAATCTGCAGGGTTTGTGTGTTAAACATGTGAATGAAACAAAACACAACTCCAGCTATGTTTTTGATGAGGAAACAACATTATAACAAAGATCACGGGCCCTTTAAAGAAAAGGCTGCAACTAACGATTATTTTAGTAGTCGTCTGGTCCAGTGTTTTCCAAACCTTTGTTGAGAAACCTTTGACTCACTTCTTTGGTGGAAAATTTTCCGTGGCACACTATGTACAAAAATAATACCAAATCAGACCTTAATAAGAATAATATTCTTGTTGCATTTTTGTCCAAGGCTGAAGGTAAACCTGGAAACATCAGAATCTATGGTCCAGCAGTTCTTTTTTTAGTTAGTCGACTAGTCAAACGGTTACTCTTGGAGAATATTTATTTAAGTATACTTGATGGTGGAAAAGGTCTCAAAGGTTGTCATTATCTGAGTCATTTTCAGTCTGAAAATATCGGTCTGAGGAGCAAGATTTAAGATTTTGTAATGTTAAAATTGTTGCTTTTTGACATTGTGAAATCATTTTTATCATGATACGGATGATCAAAATACAAGTGTGATTATTTTAATTGTTGACTATAAAAAGCAGCTGATGCCATCAACATTCCCTGGGGGTGTGAGGCTAACTTTAGGCACTGCTTTGTCTGAGACTGTTACTTAAGACTTTATTCTGAGCTTTATTTTAACACAATCCGACCAGAAAGAGCTGACCTAGCTAAAACTGCTAAAACTGCAACAGGAGAGCAAATTTGGGCTGTTAAACAAGTCTCTCTTAAATAACATTATCGTTACATCAGTTAATTTGACCTTTTTGGTGAAAATCAAACTCCTAAACTGGACCATGAACGCTCGTATTGATCACAGGCTCTTGAAAATGTGTTGTCAAAATCCTTTTTTATATTTTCCTTGAGCTTTCAGACCATCTTAAAACTTTTTGTGGCTGTTTCTTAATGTTTGCGCTGTGTCACCATGGCAACCGATGAACATTAAGACATTAAGACACAGAAAACCCCCAGCGTGACGTCACTGCAAAGAATCGAGTAAAGCTGACCTGTTTTCTTCATGTTCTTTTACGTAACTTCTACATTATATTATCAGTTTCAAAAAAGAATGTGTTTGTAATGGTCAGCAGACAGTAAGAGCTTTAAATAGCCTCAGCTTTGATACCAACCAGTTCAGCCGGTTCTTGTGCACTGTCTGATACGAGTGTCGTGCTGCGGTGCTCTGTTCTTCTCACTGTGGCTCCACGTTACACATGTTCTCCTATTGTCATTAGTACACAGCCAGTGCATTCAAACTTATGTAACTACATGTCAGCTTATCACATCTTCCCCATTGTCTTGGCTGCAGGCGCTTGTCACACACGCTGGGCTTGTCGAGATGATTTGGCAAATAGATTTTTTTTTTTTCAGATTACAATAATGTAACTAGTCGGTTGCACAACTTGAGGAATGGTGGTTACGGTGTCAATAATGGTGAATAACTGTGAAAGCATGATGCTGCAAAATTAAGCGCAATTAGCAAATCACAAAGGTAGTAATTCTTGAAGTACCGTCATTTTTCCACAAACAACAAAATAATAAAACTGTCAACCTCGTAGTTTACAAACATACTCTGAAATGTGATTCTTCTATTAATTTGTGAGTTCATATTTCAGTCTTTTCATCAGTTCTTCTGCAGTCCTTTTATTAAAACATAAATCAAAAATTTAATCACAATATTTGTCAGAAAAATTGCCATTAGATGTCAAACCGTCAAACCCTAAACTGTGATATTGTAACATCCATCTTAGTTTGTCGCAGTAGTAAAATTTCAAACTTGATTTCCATATTAAGGAATAGACTCAGTACCTAATACTCGATACTCAATACCGATTCCGATACCACAATGATAATAAAAACACTCGTTCTTTAGGCAATAGAGTGTGATTTTCAACATGAAATCGTAGTGGTCTTATATCTGTGTAATTCCTCAGTGGTCCAGGTAGGTTCCATGGGCGTATATTAGTCTACGTGCTCTTATATTTGTTCTGATGCAGCTCAAGATCATTCGAAAGCGATTCAGGTATCAGATTTTCGATCTTTTGATAGCCCTAATCCATATTGTCCCTTCTAATAATCTTGTCTTGTTTCCAGGGAGATGGTGAATGCCTGGTTCGCCGAGCGCGTCCACAACATCCAGCACCCCTCTTCTACTTCTGTCAAAGACTCTCCGCCTCAGCAGCGCCTCCACCAGCCCTCCCCGGACACCGCCGCCTGCCCCACCATCCTCCCGCCCGCCCTCACGCTCCTCGACAACCGCTGCCCGTCCCCCGCGACCACCGCCCCGAGCCCCGCCCCCGGCACGCCCACCCGCAAGATCTCCGCCTCCGAGTTCGACCGGCCCCTCAGACCCATCGTGGTCAAGGACTCGGAGGGGGCCTTCACGTTCCTGAGCGACGCCGAGAGGGAGACGACGAGGGGGCCGGCGATGGGCGAGGGCGGAGGAGGGGGAGGAGGAGGGGGGGTCGGAGGAGGGAAGTGTGCGCGGGGGGGCGAGGGGGACCGGTGTGCGCGGCTGCTGGAGCTGGTCAAAGAGGTTTCCAGCCATCTGGACGTGACAGCTCTCTGCCACAAGATCTTCCTTCACATCAACGAGCTGATCGCCGCCGACCGCTACTCCCTGTTCCTGGTGAGAACGCACGGGGACTTCAGTACAAGTACAAGTACAAGTACGAGTACGAGTTATGTGACCACCCAGTCTCTGGAAAAGTCTGGTACTGCTGTGTTTCTCACTCATGGGCTTTGGTTAGATTGTTTGAGTGGGTTGACCTTGAGTGGAGTTACTAAACTAAACTAAAACAGAAAGTCCAAAATGCTAAGAATAATCCATGTTTTGTTTAAAATAATATCTTGCAACCAAAAACTGAAATTAATGAATCACATAATTGAAATGTAATTTTCTACCATCACATATATGAATAAATTGTCTAGTTGAAAATCTCAGTGTTCAGTATTCAGAGTAAGTATTCAGTTGTATCAAAAGTTGTATAATTCATAACAATAGTACAGGCAGAACAGTTCCAGAACAAGCTCAGCAGGCTTCTTGTCCCCGCAGTTTTCTGTCAGAACATTGCTGTTGTTACTGTCATTTCTGACAGAGATGTGCCTTTACACTACCTCACCTCACAGAAAATAGCTTTGGATTGCGAGTGCATTATGAAGTTATTTGAAAATCACATCATCCTCTTCATAAATATATCTGAAGGCAACAATGACAGATTCTGTATATACATGTTTGACATTATTCACATTGGACTGGTGAGTGCTTAAAGGAAAAAGTCCTATTCTTTTGTGTGAGACACTAAACATGACAGTAGCAGACGCAGGCTTAGAATGTGTGACGCAGTCAGTTCATTGCTCTCAGCCCAACAGACAAATACATTTACCCTGCTCTGAGCTGCTCTGTGGTGCTGTGAGGCGCTCTGAGCTGCTCTGTGGTGCTGTGAGGCGCTCTGAGCTGCTCTGTGGCGCTGTGAGGCGCTCTGAGCTGCTCTGTGGCTCTGTGTGATCTTCTGAGCTGCTCTGTGGTGCTGTGAGGCGCTCTGAGCTGCTCTGTGGCTCTGTGTGATCTTCTGAGCTGCTCTGAGCTCCTCTGTGCTGGAGGTCTTTGAAGCCGAGCTCAAAGAGGACGATGTCTGTGGACCTGCTGAGAGGTCAAAGGTCAGAGGAGCAGCTGCACCACTGTGAGCAGGACACTGCTTTGTCACACCACAGGCATGAGGAACACATGTACACACTGTACAGGAAAAATCTAAGTTACAATTTTACTAGTATCACAAATACTACATCAGTAGAAGCATTTTCTACTTCAGGGATGACAACATTTTGCACTATTTCAAAATTTTACATATCTCTTCTGAGATTAATCATGCACAGCAAGAAGGATTCTTGCAATATTTGTGAGTTCACAAAGTCAAGAATCCATTTTGGCATGTGCCTGCTGTTAGGTTAATGAAATGGATGGACCAATCACAGAGCAGCAGTGAGGTTTGTGTGGAGGCAAAAGCCAAAACAAACATGGCGGCGCTGACAGACGTACGAGGTGCCTGTGCTTTTCTCTCAACTGGATGTAACAAAAGTTAAATTTTTTGGCTTGTTCCGCTGTTGTGACGCTTTGACCAGTCAGGCTCAAATAGTCCTGACCTTACAGATTTCCCCAGACTGATAATGTGTAGAACTCAGTTCATAGACAGATATCAGTCTGGTGTGAACCAGGTTAACATGAGATTTTCTGCCCTCCAGAATCTGTGCAGTAGATGGTAAACAGATGCTGCACATGAAACAGCTGGAGGACAGTATTTGTGTTGCCCACATTCTGATATTTCCCTGTGTCCTGTCCCAGGTGGGTGAGGACAGCTCCAACACTAAGTTCCTGGTGAGTCGGCTCTTTGACGTGGCCGAGGGTTCTACGCTGGAGGAGTCGTCCAGCAGCTGCATCAGGCTGGAGTGGAACAAGGGCATCGTGGGACATGTGGCCGCCACGGGACAGCCACTCAATATCAAGAACGCTTATGAGGTACCAGCACCCACTCCTGTTACGCGTCTGTGACCTCTGACCTCTGGGGTGATCCACTTTCACTTCCACCCGTCCTTTGGTTTCAATCGATGCAGTCAGATAGATGGGCTTTCATGTCAATCTGTAGGGGGTTTTCAAAGTTAGTATTGGTTACTTGAAGTTCCATTAGACGTGGGAATTCGGAGTGTAAGGTCAATTGCAACAGAACTGAAACCTCAATTATTATTTAGGTAATGTAGTTCTGTAGTTCTCAACAAAATATCTCATCTCCATAGATTCTTATTATACACGGGATTGGATGAGTTACTATCAGCTCTAGGGGTAATCCTGGTATTGTACTGATCACTTATTCTGGCCCTATTTTGATACTAAGGAATAGACTTGTTACTCAATACTGATTCCAATAAAAACACTTAATTTTGAACATAAAATAATAGTACTTTCTTTAATATTACCATGCATGTGTGTAATCGTGGTTCATGGGCGTGTACTAGTCTACGTGCTCTTATTCTTGTTCTGATACAGATCATTCTACAAGTATTCACGGAAGGTTCATTTCTGTCCTGTGAATGTGACTTTTTTAGTATCGATACCTGCTCAAATGAACCTAGTTTCGATACCAGTTTTAGTACCGATTAGTATCTGATTTTTATTACCGTTTATAACCCTAGTTGCTTTTGCTAAAATCAAATTAAAAACCTTTTAATGTTTGACAAATTCTGAATTGTATCCCGTCAAAACATTTCCAATTCTCTCTCTGCATTCACAGTCCAAGTGGTAATGCTTCTTCTTGAATAACCTGATGCGAGCATGGGTGCGCTTTTTGCTGTAAATAATCTTGTGTAAATCTTCACCATATTCCCCTTTCATTTACTGAAATTCCTGCCAGCTCTTTTCTAACAGGGCTAAATTTAAACAAAACCATCATTTATGAGCTTTGAGAAATACTTTGACCAGATTTGGAGTGACTTGTCCGCCCTGTCAGCGGCTCAGCGAGTCGCGAGTGAGGCATCATCCCTCCATTCCTCTCAGCGAATAATCATTTCATGCTTTATTTGAGTTCAAAGCGCAGCCATTTCCCCCCTTCGGTATGCCGCGACCTTTATAGCGCCGGCCTGTGACCTTTGACCTCCCCAGCTGCCCCTTCAAACCGGGCTGTAAATGTTACTTCGCGCTTCTGCTGTTGTGAAACTGAAAAGAAATTACGTCGTACAGGAGAAGCCGTTGGCGATCAGGTCGGACTTCATATTTCCAGCGTGACACATCTGACGCTGCGAACCGGTTAAAAGTTCAAGCATTGGTCTTTTTAATCATTAAAACTTTGTGCCATTTGACAATAATTATTTTAGTACTTTTTTACTTGACAGATACACAAGGAGTTTTATTAGCAGTAAAAGTAGAGCTGAACCGTTTGGGAAAAATATCTAATTGCAGAATTCAGATCAGATTAGCGATTTACGTTTTAATTCTGTTCAAAGTTCACATATTTTAAATGCATCCAGAACAGCTGACAACAAGAATAATACAAGAATCACATTCAGAACATGTTTGTACAGATCTAAACTACAGTAAGATTTTGTTTTTATTTTGCTGTTTGTGGAGGAAATTAAGGTACTTCCAGAACTGCTGCTTTTGCGATTTTAATTGTGTTCATTCAAACTGCGATTCTGATTTGATTACGATTAATCTTGCAGCCTATGTAAACATAATTATTTTTTTCCCATGACAATATGTGGCTCATTAGCAGCAAAGAAAAATATGGATTCATGTTCAAGTTATTACTATTACTTAACAAGTTTTTCCTTAATCAGCTTTTATGGAATATTTTACGGAATACAGATTCTCGCGTCTCTCGTCCTGCCTGAGATTTCCGTGTGTCGTCCAAAGAGCCGTCACGTCTTTGATTATATCACAGCGAGGAAACAGGTTTATCTCGGCACATCTGTCATCACAACAGAGAACAGGACTAGTGCACATTTACTGTTCCTACCGGAGAATGAAAGAACATTTGTCCTTGCTCCAGTAATAAAAAATCCAAACTACAATTTAGCAAGTAATTTTTCATATTTTCTAATGGTAAAAAAGGGAAAAAAAAGAAAAATTCAACCATTTAAAAGGGCCATACTGGTATTTTATTGCAAAAGCATCTCTTAGGGTCAAAATGAGACCACTTTATGCTGGCTGCATCTACTTATAAAACGTTTTTATCCAGGAATTGCACTGTTGGCATGCTAGCTGTTGACGGCAAAACTCCGCTCTGACCTCTGAAAATTCTGAAACACACTTCGAAATTTATTCTATGTTGATCCAACGCAAATACATTAGATTTTAATACAAACTAAGGCAACATAATTATTTAAATGTGAAAAACGTCGCGTAATAAAGTTATTTATATTTTATCATTTCATTAGTACGTGCGGGCTTTACTTGGGAGAACAAAAGTACTACATTACGGCCAATCATTACTACTAAATTTGTATATTTCTACTGCATTAGCACACTGATGTTTTAATGGTTCTTTTAAATCAAACGGCCAAACATTAGCCGTCAGTAATTCATACATTTATTCATTAGCCCCTCAGCTTTTTAAATAATTGATAACATTAGCATCTCCCTGCTGCTCGTGACCCCTGCGTGTCCAGTAATGATGATGCGTGTGCGCCCAACCTGAAGGAGCGCCGTGACATAACGTCCTCCATCGACGTCTGTGTGTGCTCAGGTATCTGTGACGCTGTGGGGACTAAAACACTTACACGCACTCACATTATGGGGACCAGCCTTCCTTATGGGGACAAAAATCAGGTCCCCGTGATGTAAAATTCTTTATTATTAGACCAGCATTAAGGTTTCATGTTCAGATATGGGTAAAAATAGTGTAAAGGTGTTTTCGTATTTTTTTTTTTGGAAAACAGAACTAGTTTTAAAATGGTTTGCAGTGGTTTGCAAGTTATTCCTCACTTTCCTAACACATCCTAGCAGCTTAAATAATTCACCACAATGACTTTAAAAGCGCTTTTCATGCATGCCAACAGTGCACTTCCTGGTTCGTAGAGGTTTAAAAACGCGTAGTAATGAGATGCACACATAGCGGTCTCATTTTGACCCTAAACGCTGCTTATACAATATATCTGTACTGCCATTTTTTTCCTCAAATACATATACAGAAATGAAGTACTTTAAAGTTAGAATTAAGGTTAAGATTAGGCCAGTAGTTATTAAAGTCAAGGCTTCAGATAATGAATATAAGTCAATGTAATGTCCCCAAGAAGCGCGTGAACCCGGCATGCGCGTACTTCCTGTTGACTCCCAAACACAGGGGCCGAGGGGACGTCCACCTGTGCCCAATTAGACCCCGTCGCTGTGAGACTGTGTGCGCTCGAGGATCCCACTATTTTTAGAGTGTTTGTGTGAGAACTGTTGTGGATAATTATAATGGATGTAGTTGGATAATAACAGCTTCGGTGATGGAAAGATGGTATGGTACAATAGAAATGACTGAGCAGGTAGGAGACAGGCTGCCAAGAGTGCACCAAGTTTATTAAAAAGTTTATCGAGAAACGCTTTTTGAAGGATGAGAACGATTTAGGTGTCATAAGAGAACCACAAAATATTCTGTGTCATTAGTAGGAAAAAACTCTACTTCTAAGTGTTCTGGGATTCTTGTATTACTTTAGCCGTTCATAATTCTTACATTTACTTGAGTAACTTTTTAAATGTACTTTTCTTGCTGCGTACTTCTACTCCTACTCCAACTTGAGTGATTTTTATTGAAGTAACAGTACTCTTACTAAAGTAAAAGTGTTGGTTACTCTTTCCGCTGTGGGAAAATATAAGTGACAAAAGTTTTATCAAATGCAGAGGACAAATTTCCCTACGGGGAGAATAAAGTACGTTTTATATTGACAAAATGAAATGATTTGATTTATGGTTCTTGCGTTGCTCCTTCAGATATAATGTAGTTTTTGTCATTTTGGTGTCTGTTCTTTGAAAACATCAGATTGTGTGCTTTATTTAATGTTTTGTCCTTCAAGTTCAAATTATAAATCAGATGTTACCTCCTGACATTTACTCTTTAAATTATTCTTCCTTGAGTAGTAGTTTTTTACTTTTACTTAAGTAATTTTTTGACCACTACTTTGTACTTCCACTTGAGTAATATATTTTAACATTACTCTAACTTACTGTGTGCAGTTTTTGGCTTCTCTACCCACCTCTGCTTCTGTCACGAGGCAGAGGGATCACGACTCCAGTTGCAATGCTTGTCAGAAAAATTGCAACAATAATTTTTCAAAATCTTTAAGCCCTGCTAACTTTACTGTCTTTTATGGCAAATGCAGCAAATATAGGAGGCCTTCTTTCAGACCAAAGAAGACTCAGGTTTGTGGATATGCGAATGCTCTAGGAGTAAAGATACATGTTTTTCTAAGTTTCAGTGCAATAACCACAACCAAAATGAAAAAACATGCTTTTATTTTTGTCTATTTTTGGCTACATACTGGGGGTTTAATGTTAAAATAAAAATATTGCATGGATTTAGGAGAAATCAAAAAGTTCTACATCAAAACAAAAGTATTTTCATGTTTTTTGATAGTCTACATTGGTCCACTCTGTATTTAAATCAATACCTGCATGTGCTGTTCTAAGCGCTGCAGATGTGAATGAGAATAACCCGATACTGCTTCCAGGAAGTGGACCTGCGTCATCCGTCCAGGGAGTCCCCAGCTCTGATTGGCTCTCCACACAGCGAGACCGAACCCAACCCTTCCTTTAGGCTGTTAATATTAGTTTATTCCACAGCATCTTCCAGCGAAACGGGCCAAACCATTCTGACCACTACGGGGGGAGTGTAGTCTAATCAATACATTCACTGTACGCCATCCAAAACGCAATTAAACCTGACAATCAATCACTGACCGAGCTGGCTCCCTCTCACCGCCGCACATTTCTCAGATTTTGGAAATGATTGACGAGGTAAACTTTTCTGTCGTCAAACGATGTCCTGTGCAAACGCGTCCAGGAAGTGTAGAGTTACCATGACGGCAACATATAGTTTAGTGCTGATTGCTTTGGCGGGCCGCTGGAAACCTGAGGGTATTTTCGCGGCGAAATGTGGCTCTACAATATGTTTTTTTCTGCCGAAGCAAATACCTTGAGTCAACACGGGTGATGCCAGTGAAAGTGAAGCAGCAATGGAGAGGGCTGGGAGGTTTTCAGGTGGTAAATTGTAAAACGCAAATGTATTTTAATCATTTAATGTATCGTAACTATTCATTAAAGGTCCTATATTACACAAAATGGATTCTTGTGAGTTTTAAAGTTGTTATCTCATGGTGATTTTATGTTGTTACCACACATAAATCATAAAACAGTGTAATATGGACCCTTTAATATCACGATTTAAAGTTACCATTTGCAAATTTATTTGATTTTTTTTGTTTTGTAGATGTAAAACCTGTTTATCCTTCCTCACTCTGGTCTTCTTCTGTCCAACCAAAGATGGACAGACATGGTGGGGACGGAGCAGAAAATCTAATTAAGGATGGTAGCTTTAAGATGAGAATATTTAGGGTTTCTTTCCAGGTTCTCCAACTCCCTCTCACTATTCTTGAATTTAAAATAAATTCACCTGGATTTGAATAAGTAATTACATCATATCTTGACTGAATAGTCCATAGGTGCCATAGTAAGATCTAAAAGTGATACAACTACATTTTAAAAGGGAAATCGATTGATGGAATAACCTTGCTATTTATGAAAATACTTAAAATTTTATCGGAGTAATTTTTAGCAGCATTTTTATTTTTTATTTATATGGTAAGGTAGAAGAATCCCATCTGCACAACCTAAAGTCTTGATTTCAAAAAGTGTTTAGACGACTGCCTCTGAAACCTCTTCTACCGACAAACTGCTCTCCATCATGGACACTCCAGACTAGAGAGGGACAGAGGAGATAATACTCCCTACAACTGTACAACAACTCACCCACTGCACCAGACTATAGAGGGACAGAGGAGATAATACTCCCTACAACTGTACAACAACTCACCCACTGCACCAGACTATAGAGGGACAGAGGAGATAATACTCCCTACAACAGTACAACAACTCACCCACTGCACCAGACTATAGAGGGACAGAGGAGATAATACTCCCTACAACTGTACAGCTCACCCACTGCACCAGACTATAGAGGGACAGAGGAGCTCATTCTCCAACAGGCTCCTACAGCTCCACTCAAACAGTGAGAGATACAGGACTACATTCATACTATAATACTCCCTACAACTGTACAACAACTCACCCTTATGTAACAGATAATACTCCCTACAACTGTACAACAACTCTCTTAAGTAACGGATAACCTTATGCCCTGTCAATCAGTATATTATTTGCACTGTTGTTCTTGTCTCTTGTTTATAGCTGTGATTTTATATTTATTACTTATTTTTCTATTTTATTTTGATTTGTACATATACATTTATTTTTATTTTTATAATTATGTCTCATTTTACACCTGTCTCTTGCTATCTTGTGGATCAATAAAGTTTGTCTAAGTCTAAGTCTCACTCTACCTAAGACCACTCCTGGATGAATGGATGATTATACCGATACAGTATGTAAGCTATTTATGGATGTACATTAGATAGTAATCAATATAAAGCATGAAATACCAGAGTATGTTTTGTGGCCTCTTGAAGCAGCACAATGAGCCATGCGATTAATGTACTCTTCAATATGTGTACGCTCTGGTTGGGTCCGGATGTGCAGGAAATGTGTCTAATATTATTATTATATTAGGTCAGGACAGTGCATGTTAATGGACATACAAGAGACACTTGTCAGATAACCAGGGGCTAATGTCCACCTGTTGTCCTCTCACATTCACTCGTTCCATTGTTGTATAAATAAATAAAATCATAATAATAATTGAATTGAAATCGTTTAATTTTAAAGGGTCTATTCAGCCAAATTGACTTTTTTGAACTGTAACCACGTTTTAATGGATTCTGTCATTTATAATAGTCATAGAGATCAACATGGGTCTTTTTTAATGTAGTAAAAAAGAGGAGATTTTGGACTTCAGAGGAAACAAAATGACGTTTTTTTTATGCTAAATGGTAATTAAAAGTGTAATGTTTATGTTCAGAAAATGTGTATTGAAAAGCGTTACATTTTTATTCTAATAAGAGAGAATAAAACAAGAAAAACTATATTTTTATTTTATTTTTCTTGTCATTATCGCCCATTTTGTTGTTTAATCCAATACGGCTGCTTCTTTCTGCTCCACATCAACATGATTGTATTCCATGACCTGTGAATGTGACTTTTTTAGTATCGATACCCCCTCAAATGAGTATATTGTTCCGGTATTCGTTTTAGTATTGATTAGTATCTGATTTATGACTGTATCTTCATTCTGACTACTCCATTTTTCAGTTCACATCTGAGCTTCAACACAACACTATTTTAGAATTTCACAGCTTCAAAGCCACAGATCCAGTGTAAAGTATTTATACCGGGATTAAAAGTAGAGCTCTTCTCGTGTGAGTGTTTGTGACATGTCTCTCTGCGGTTTATAAAATGAGTCCTGTGGAGTCTCAAAGATAATGGCCCCGTCCTGTGAGGGAGACCGCTTGTTTAAAGGTCACTGTGTGCTGAGAGACAGGCAAATAACACAAAGAACAAATGAATAAAAACTCAAAAGCAAGCTCAGAATGTGCGTTTATTTAGGGCTGCATAATACATCGCAATCAAATCGAAAATGCAATTTGAGTTGGTGCAATTATTTCGATTAGGGCTGCACAGCTGAGATTTTGCAGTGATCACGCTGGGGGTGTTCTACATGTACTTCTGTAATGGACTGGTTCTGTAGTTGCCATGGTGACACAATGCACACATTAGCAAACACAGCCAAGAAAATACAAAGTGGATTTAAACAAAACATTTTCTGGAAATTCAGGCATTCGTGATCTTGTTTAGGAGTTTGATTTACAACAAAAAAGTGAGAGTGGCTAAATGAAAAACTGTTGCCTATTGCTAGCTAGCTTGTGACTGTAATTGTGCAAAAGATTTGATAAACAGCACAAATCATCTCATCTGTAGTAGTAGTCAGTTTTTTCTAGTCCAATTTTGTCAAAACAAAGCACCAGATTTCAGTCTAACAAAACCTCAGACAGAGCAGTGCTTACAGATAGCAGGGCCCATCTTACAGTATTTTATAATGTTGTTATAATGTTGTTTCCTCATCACAAACAGACCTGGAGTTGTGTTTTGTTTCTTTCACACATGTTTAACACACAAACTCTGCATATTTAGGCTGAGAAAACACCACCTCGTGATGTCATGTGGGAATACAGGAAGTGCTCCACTGTGTTTTTAAACTCCATACATTCACTAGAATCATTTGCAACTTTATTTATAGCGCACTTTAAAAACAATACAGGTTGACCAAAATGCCACAGAACATAATTAAATAAAAACAATAAAACAACATACGAATGACAACAGAATCTAATAAAAAAACAATCTAATAAAATGTCAACGATTCAAACTCAACTCAAAGGCCGAAGTGAACAAGTGCGTTTTCCCTCTAATTGTCAATCTCTACTGAACTAAAGGTAAAAGGAGCTGTTAACTTGAAAACTACCACTTCATGACATCACGAGGTGTAACAGAGCATTTTGAGCTGTGGAGATGTTGACAGACTAATACTGAATAGTTACTCAAACATGTGTGAATGAAACAAAACACATTTCATTTTTAAACATATATCGCAAGTCTAATCACAATCACAAAACTTCAAAATACAGTTAAATTTATTTTCTATACCAAATATTCTGTTTATGGCGTATGAGCATTGATAAAATCCATAGCCAATTTTACACATCTCTTCATCTCTTTGTATTGATTTCTTCGTAGTGACTTTAAATAAGAGACTGCTGGTTATAAGGGGCTCTCCGATTCTTTATGAAAGTGCTTTTCCAAGTAGCGAGGAGATGGTCAATACCCCCATGAAAATAAGAATACCAACGATCTCCTACATTTGGTCATTTCAATCGTTTAGTGCTTGGAAATACTTGGATTTTGAAGTGGTGATTTACATTTGCTTATCGATATTGTTCAGATAAGAAATAATCAAATAAAAATGTGTGTTTTGGCCTTGTTTGTGTAGGATCCGAGGTTCAACGCCGAAGTGGACCTCATCACAGGCTACAAAACCCAGAGCATCCTGTGTCTGCCGATCAAGAACCACAGAGATGAGGTAATGGACTTGCTTTTTCCTTTTTTCCAAGTTTAGCATTCAGAATAATGCTCTGAATGTCTCTTCGCAGCCCTCCTCTCTCACATAGTTTTTTCTTTTTTTTTGTGAGTTTACAAAATTTTCCTTTAAATCCTTTAATTTTCCTTTAAAAGCTGTATCATGCTATTAAATTTTATTGCTGACAGCGTGCAGAAAAGATCGTGATTTTATGTTTACTGACGGTTATGACCAAATAATTGTGAAATCCTTAATTTTCTTTCATCCACATTGTCTAATATAGATCACCATTCATCTAATGTGTGAGCAGTTTTATTAAATCAAAATTTCTGAATACTAAAATCAAGTAAATGTGACAGCATAAAGAGCTAAAAAAACTAACAAAAACAAAACAATTTTACGTGTAGGTTTGCCGTTTAGTATAAATTTAGATTTTTTTTGTTGTTGTTTCTAGAATTATTGCAAATTAATTTATTAGTTCTTATGGATTATTTGTGTCCTGAATAATCACAAATAATAAAATAATCTTGCAATCATGATTACATGTAAGCTTTCATTCTTACTTCTATGACAACTTCACACCAATCCTCAAAACCATTCAATAAACTAAAAAACCTTCGAAGGACTTTTAAAATTCTTGTGTGATTGTTGCTTTCAGGTGGTCGGTGTAGCCCAGGCCATCAATAAGAAGTGTGGGGAGGACGGTGCGTTCACTGAACAGGACGAAAAGGTAAATATCGCTAAAGCGTTCAGTTACTTTTGAACACACACAAAGCAGAATCTGTCTTTATTCCTGTCATGGTTTCCCTTCAGGACTTCTCAGCGTACTTGGCCTTTTCAGGGATCGTCCTCCACAACGCCCAGCTCTACGAAACGTCACAGCTCGAAAACAGACGCAACCAGGTTACTATGGCGATTTATTTGTATATTTTTGGTTCATATGATCTTTAAAAAAATGTGAAAATGATTATTATTTTTAAGATAAATACAAAGGTGCACTGCGTTACTTTTCTTGGGGAGGGTACAATACATGCTAGTCTCCATGTAGATGCACTTAACTAGAATGTTTCATAGTAAAGCATTAAGCTTATCTGTTTCCATGGCGGCAACCAGGCCAAGGTACAGATCAGTTCAGTGGAGAGGCGGGCCCATTCACACAATAATGCATGTTCTTCAAGGTATTTCTCAACAGTAAAATCTTCTCAGTAAATCAACATCTCCTTAAAGAAAAAAAATCTCCATGGAGAAAAGACCATCTACCAGAAAAGTTACACAATGCACCTTTAAGTACTTTTCAGGTGAGGGTGTATTTATAAGAACTAAGGGTGGGTTCACACTTGCACTTTGGACTAAACCAGGACTTAGCACGAAAACTTTATTAGACCAGGACCAAACAAATTCCAGATCAGGACTAAAATAGGCTCAATTTAAGAACTTAGACAAACTTAGACAAACTTTATTGAGCCACAAGGGAAATTATTTGGATAAAATAACCTAACAAATGTGAAGGCGCCATAAGAAGCAAGAAGTTAGAGGCTCTGTACCTGATTTTGTTTCCATGTATTTCAGCAAACATTTTCTTACCCCATATATTGCATAAGCAGCTCTTGCAGTCAAAATAGATCTGCATATAATTATAAAGCATTTTTTCCCCACTCTGTTTTCTGAAAGTTGTGAAAAGTACTTATAAACTCATCCTAGTGAATAATGGTACTATGGTAAATGAGGAATAACTTAAGACCACTACAGAAATTTGCAAGTTCTGTTTTTCGCATTTTAAGTAACGCCTTAATATCCACATATATAAATATACTGCTTAAAAATGTGTATTGTAACTTTTGCCAAAATGTAAGAACACTGTAGTTTCTTTTAGAAGTAGCTCTACTATATTACAAAACGGTTTTATCTGTAACCCTTTCCTCTGCGAAAATGCCAGAGAGCTACTCAATTTAGCGGTCAAAGAAATTAAGAAAGTAGAAGAGCGATAGCAAGGTTTAGATGGGGTAAAGTTAGATGCCAATTAAACAAAAACCATTATCCATTTGTTAGTGCAGAAGTTACAATGGTAATTAATCAGATTTTAGTGATTAAGCCCAACACATTTAATTCAGAAACAGAAATCCTTTGGCGAGCTACTGGTAGTTCCCGAGCTACAGGTTGGAGATCCCTGGTTTAACGTCATACTGTGCAACATTCGAAGCAGAGCAATGACATCCGAAAAGTTACATAGTGCACCTTTAAAATAAGGTTCAGTTGGCGAAAAATAGTAAAAGAGTAATCCTGAATTCTTTATTACAAGTCTTTAATTAGAAGTTTGTGTGTAGGTGTTACTTGACCTGGCCAGCCTGATCTTTGAGGAGCAGCAGTGTCTGGAGGTGTTACTGAGGAAGATCGCGGGGACCATCATGTCCTTCATGCAGGCCCAGGCGTGCACGGTCTTCATCGCCGACGAAGACTCTCTGGTACGTCCACACACACGCTCACAGTCTCGCACCTGCATACTAAATAAATCCTCCACGTTTTACAGGTAGGTGCTTCTGTTATAAGGAATCAAAGGCTATAATTTAACCCCGCCTATGCTGGCCGCTCCGCAAGCAGTACGGCGTGTTAGCGTTATGTAACACTGTCATAACAAGTGTAAATCACGTCATAAAAGGTCTATGTTTAGCTTTACTGCCGCTAGCACGAGCAAATAGCGCAGGGTATTTTTGCTTCCTATTCCCGTTAGCCGAGCACGAGTCCTGCATTCATTTACTTCAGATGTCTGTGTTTGGATTGTTGTATAATTTGTGGAATCATGGAATTATTGTGGAATATTAGCAGGATATGTTCAGTAATTTCTATTCTTGACTTCAAAGGCAGTAGTACTATAATATAATAGTACTATATTGCCTGATACAGATAAACGGTTATATTATTTTATGAAAACGGCAAGAGGAATAGTCATAATCTTTGACACTAGTACTACACCATTCATTTTTTTTATCTTAAAGGAAGTACAGTATTTGTACTATGCCCTTTGGTTTTCAGCTTTCTGATTAGGCTAAACAAAAATGAAGCATAACAAACATTAGATAATATTGATTTGAACATGTTAATATCCAGAGACACAGAAATATAGTGTCTCTAGGTCAGTGGCTCTGAACCTTTTCAAACAAAGTACCACCGAAGAAAATATTTGGCTTTCTGAGTCCCACCAGATCTAAACCAAGTCTATAACAGGACTGTTGTTGCTAAAGCAGATGTAAAATTGGATTGCGCGACTTCTAAGGAAAGAAATTACACAATGGAGGGCACAAATTTGGATAAAATGGACTTTCAATTTGGAAAACACCAAAACGTTTATAGACAAGAAACAGTAAGAGAAACATACTAGTTCATCAAATGTTACTACAGTACTACTGGAGACATTTTAAGTAAAGACGCACACTGAAATCCATGTTATTGTAGCATCGAGTAATACATCATTTTCTGGTGTAACGTTGACAGAATGCAAAAACTTGGCAGTTCCTAAAGCCACTTTTCTACGCATAATCCCTCACATATTAAGTCGGAAATTTACGGGCCCATTTTATGCCATTTTCTGATCTGTTATAATCCTCATCAAAAACATAATGGAGTTGTGTTTTGTTTCATTCACACACGTTTAACACACAAAACCTGCATATTTCTTATATCTTTTCTTAAACAGAAAACACTGTTCCATCTTTTGACACTGTGGTTCTAAACTCCATACACTTTCACTAGGATCATTTCATGGATCATTTCAGCCCTGGAATTTCCAATCTCTACTGAACAAAAGCAAAATTAGCTTGAAAATGGCCTCTTCATGACATCACAAGGTGGAACAGAGCATTTTGAGCTTTGGAGATGTCGATAAACTAATAATGCAGGAACAAAGCACAACTCTGGGTATGTTTTTGATGAGATAATAACATTAAAACTTAGCTAAAAGCTCACGTGAGTCAGTTTCGCGTAATATAGAACCTTTAACGCAACTCAAATCGGTAGCCCAAAATATCACCAAGCATATATATGGCGAGCGCATGTGGACAGGCTCCCGTTCACATCCTTTCGGGGCGTTCTAACATTTGTCTTGGCTTGTCCACCTCGGGGCCGTCGAGTGGATGAAAAACACTCCAGGCCCTCAGGCAGAGAAAGCAGCGGCCTGTCATAACACTGGCACTCTCAGCAAACCCGCTGTATTAATTAGCCTGCTCCTTCTACTGCTATTTAGCCACAGAAAGCAGACGCAAACTCTACATTTTCTAGAATAATAGCGTCGGGTTGAATGTGAAAGAGCAGCTAAGTGGTCTCGATCACATTGCAGTTATTTAGAAACTCGCCGACAGAGTTCAGAACGAGACAGAGCTAATTTGTGCAACAGCATGCCCGCCTTAAGGCTTGTTATGTCACCACGGACACGAAGGTAGTCCGCATCAAAGCACGTCGCGTAATAAGAATAACAGGAGGGAAAGAATTACAGAAAATATTCAAGGTGCGCTATAACTTTTCTGGTGGGGGGTCCTCCGCTTGCTTATCTTGTTTGAGCGTTTTTGCAATGTCTGGAATGTTCCACAGTAAGGCGTTAAATCTGTCTATCTTGAATTTAACATGACCGCTGTTTGTTGCCATGGAAATAAATATGTTTAATTATCCCATACTGTGGAACATTCCAGGCAAAGCAACAACATGCTCTTTGCGAAGCGTCCACCATATTACTCTATTTTATGAACTATGGTATGTTGTTTCCTCATCAAACACAAACCTGGAGCTGTTTTTTGTTTCATTCGCACATGTTTAACGCACAAATCCTGCACGTTTAGACTCAGTTCATCCTCATCTTTATTGAACAAAAGGTAAAAAGGTAACAAAGGAAGCTGTTAACACGAAAACTACCACTTAACTTGTCACTCGTTCTTTTTGGATAGGCCTACATGACCCGTTTTTTAGCACAAAACTCCTAATCCTGTTATTCTGTTTTGTATTTTGTGTATATATTTTAGACCACTTTTGTTATTCTACCTTTTACAATCCTGTTTATTATATTATTGCTTTATTTATACCATTTTTCCATCTTGCTTTTTGTTACCTTCCTAACCGAGCTGGGTCGTAACAATCAAAAGGCAGAACGGAGCATTTTGAGCTTTGGAGATGTAGACAGACTAATAATAAAAGGTTACGCAAACGTGTGAATGAAACAAAACAACTCCAGGTATGTTTTTAAGAGGTAACAACATTCTAACATGGCTAAAAGCTCGCAAAAGTCAAATTTGCATAATATAGGACCTTTAGAATATTCAGATTTGTATATTTTATATGAAAATAGCTTGATTGGACTTGCTGTATTAGTAATTTATTTACATTTATTTAACTAGGCTGTAATCAAGATAAGTTGAGATACGTTTTCACCAGTATAAATACACTTGAGGTTAGCGGATTCGCATTTAAAATAATGTGAATTCTATCTTTTTTACAATAAAACATTCACTTTAAAAGGAACTTCGCAACCACAGTAGTTTTTCACTGCACGCAAGGCTTCGTGTCTACAGCGGTCTATTGTAAATATTAGCATCTTGAGGTATCCGCTTTGGCCAGTATTGTCATGTTTATATCAAAGTGTATCTGCGATCTTATCCGAGCGCTCTGTATTCAGTTACACAACACGGTATCTTTGTTTTCCTGGCCTTTACTAAAACAAGATTACCTCAACAGATTGATTCCTGTGTTTTCCACATGGGCCAGTCGGTACAGCAGCTTCTAATTGATGAGTATGTTGAGCCCGTCAGATGGAATTAGTATTAAAATGGTCTGTGGATGTTTGTCTTTTATAGTTCACATTACGGACAGGAGATGGTTAGCTGGAGGCATGCTAGCAGCAGCTGGGGAAGCAGATGACGTGAACGTAGCCATCTGTGTTCGACTCAAGGCATGGAGTGAATTAGCCCGGATTATATATGATATGCTGTAATGCAAGCACAAACTAAGACAGGTATTGTTTTACGCAGTGGCAGAGTGGTTAGCCTCGCTGTCTCAATACCAGGGAGACCGGACATTCAAAGCAAACGTACGCCAAACAACAAGGAACGTTAATAGTTGTGTATTATATAGTTTTTTTTACTTTTTTGAAATTATAATGGAGGTGTTAATTGCAGATTACATATTTATATTGTTACGTTTTACCATGTATCTACCGAAAACAACGTATTAACATGTTTAATAAGTTTCATTTTTGTTTTCTGTAACTCTGAGTCCCCCTCTCTTTGCTCTTCGCACTGTTTCACTCCCCCTTCAGAGCGCTATCACAACACAATAGCGTGCATTTCGCTAATGTAACTACTGCACATCGCAACAGGTTTGTCACGTTGTTGTGTATTGTTTTGTATCCTGGTTTTGTCCATTTACGGCGCATGGCTGGGCTGAGCTTTGGACAGGATTCGTACAGTTAAATGTAACACAGAGATCACTAGATTACACAAACTTGCATGGATGACATATAAAAAAAAAAACCCACTTCAGGCGTGTTTTTGAGGGAACAACGTAATGACATGGTGAAAAGCTGCAAAAAGTGCATAATATCCCGTCTTTAAAAAGCCATTTATAAATATCCTGGACATTATATTACGTTCTTACAAAGTCCATGTTTTCTTATTCTGAAGGTCTTTGCGTTAACTGTCTGTCCCCTATGGCCACTTGTTCGAAGACAAACAGGAAGTAATTGAACTAATGGCTCCAAATTACTATTTATTTTTTAGGATGGGCCAGTACAATTTTGCACCATTTTAGAGCAATTACATATACCCTTGTCACGTGTCACACATATTTCACTGTGGAAAGTCCTAATTGTAGAGGACCATACTTAAAGGCGCTTTACTGTCTTGCAAAACAGAACAAGATCATTTGAAACACTGAATGAATGTGAGAATTTATTTTCTGACAAATATTGCGATTGTGATTGGATTTGCAATGTATGTTTTAATTATAAGGTTCAAAATTCATACAAAAAGCCTGAAATATGAACTAAAACTAATACATGTTTGATCGAAATTAGCAGTTTTATGCAAAATAAGACAGAATATTTTGTTGTTTGTGGAGGAAACCTTTGTGATTTGCTTATTGTGTCAATCCAAATTGCGATTTTCATTAACAGAGCACTGCCTGATTCGTAGAAGATCATTTCTGTATAATTACATGCATACAGTGGACTCATTTTGACCCTTGGAGCTGCTTTTACAATACATCTGCACTGGTCCGCAACTAATTAGACTTAATTAGATGAAAAAATCATGTTTAAATTTAAATTCTAAACATTATCTAGTATTCACTCTGGTGTGTTGTATAAAACAGAGGCAGTGAGCTCTGTTGTGTGTCCCTCCCATGACCTGCACGTGGCCAGACCAGCTGTCTCCATGACTTTTATACGTCTCTTCACTCTTCCTCTCTCTCTTTCTCTCTGTCTCCCTCACTCCATCTCTCTCGCCCTCCTGCAGCTCCGCAAACATTTACTCGTAGATTTTTACCGGCCGCTAGCGCCTGCTCTTCGTCAGTCCTCCTTGTGGATGTGAGCTCGGAGGAAGTCTCGTAAATGACAGAGGGGGTTTGTAAGTCAGGGTCGTAGCATCAATAACACAGGTTTAAGATGGGGTCTGGGCTGGCTCAAGTAGTTTTACACCGTCTGACACAGGTTTGACATGGGAACATATGGCTCTGCTTATAGAACAGCGTACACAAGAGTGGACGCATGTGTGGGAATGATGCATGATCAGGCTGGACGTCCGTCTTACAACTAGGAGCTGTGTTTTCGGTTTTAAAGCTCCCTAAGCTGCCTCTAAGACTTTTACTGTTGGCTATTGGATTTCATGTCAGTTGATTTCTGGGTTTTTTGTCCAAAGGTTAGCTACAACAAGTTGTTACTTGCGTAGAAACCTGTTTTGTTGGAACTTTTAAAATAACAATCAACCAATAACTTTCAATATATAATTAATTTAAGAACAGTCAGATTGGCTATTTAACAAATCCAAAAACATTCATTTCTTCTTTTGTATGCTTACTTCTTGGGTTCGACTTAACATTTGTGCGTTGCGTAATGATAGACGGGTTCAATAGTTCCCATTAAACGATGATAGTGACAGAAAACATTACACTTTTTCATAAACGACCTAAAATATGTCGTGTATGGACTCAATAGATTGCATCCACACCACAACATTCTGTTTAGAATTCCTATAGTTTAACACTGAACCGGAGGACAGGTCAGTGTGAGATTTGCTGTTTAACGATATCGTTGCACATAATTGACCTCCTTTATGGTTAGAATCTACTGGGCCTGTCCACATGAAACAAAAAAACGTCTTCTCTGTGAGTATAAACAAACAATTACGGAATTACTTTTTTCCCTATAGCTTCAGAAAGTGGTGCCATTATTCAACCCCGAAGGCAAGTTGGTTGTCAGGAGAAAAGACTTGAATAAGTATAGGTCTATAATATGGCAGGTTTGTGGAGCCATGAGTCTGTTGATGATAAATACTTGTAATAATAACGAATTACAGTGGATTGGTAACATTATTTTTGCATTACTAACTTGAATACTGAGATGTTATTTTAAGGTTTAGAGAAAGAGTCCCAGCATTAATTTTAAACCTATTACTCTTGACCAGTATTTGACAACAGATGAATATATATAGATATACTTTTTCCATTCTCCCCGTCCCTTCTGTCTTCTTTGTCTTCTTGCTATAAACCATCCCCTTACCCCGTAAACGTCCCTCCACTCCACCTTCTTCCTTTTATTACCTGATAGATAATCTCGCCCGTAGTTTTTACTGTAAAACAAAGGATTACATTTTCCAATACACAGTCCGTCCTCCGTCCTGTCCCTAAGCAAGTCTTGAAAATGAAAAAAAAAAAAAAAAAGATTATTTGGGAGCCTTTGGGAGCAGAGCTGAAGGGAAAACAAATCCATGTAAGGAGCAGTGGAATGTCGGAATAAACTTTTGGCCTGCCGTGAAGGACTATATATCAGCATACTCTTTTTTAGGTTTCTCACATGTACTCCGTCTTGATTAGTAACGGATTAATTCGATAAACTGTACCCGTGCGCGCTGTACATGATAAATGGCTGGAGGAGAACTTGGAACAACGCATAGATGTTCTGAATTTGCACAGAGGAATTTGATAATAATGGTTTCTTCTTTGGGGATTGTAGCTGGATTAGGCCGGGTTAAGGTTCAGGCCATTTCCAAACATAATCTGTGGTTTCATTATTATGGCTGCAGCTGGTGGACAACAATCGCACGCAAAGAAAGAACTCTTGTAGGCATTTTTCACAGATTAATAATGATTGTTACGTGTAAAGTTAAAGTAATCTTCGTTTTTTAACATTTTGGTTCTTTTGTGCATCTTGAATATAGAAATTATATATATTTTTAACAAAGTAGATTATGTTTTGGCTTCTCTAAACAAAATGAGACCGATGTGTGTTGTCTGCATCTAATTATAAAACCTGTTTATTTTCAGTGAACCAGGAAGTAAGGGCTGTGCTCTGTTAGCATGCTAGTTGTTGTTAGCATTGCTGTGATGGCAAAACTATGCTTTGGCCTCTGAAAATTGTGAAAAGTGCTTATAAAGTCATCACCGTGAATAATTATGATGCTAGAAATATAAGTTTGGACGTCTTAAAGGAGCTAGTTCTGTTTTTCATGTTTTTAAAACATTAAAAATCATGTACAGTGCCTTTCCTTTAAGTAATATAATAATTGTCAAGCATTTATCAAATTATTAGCTAAATATGAGGCTGTAGGGTAGCAGACTGCTCATACAAAGTTATCCAATTATCTGTTTTCAAGTATTTTATCATTTAATCCAATGTTTTTCAGGCCAAGGCTCATAAACTGAAAGGTTGAGTAAGAACCCAACACTTTATTTTGTGAAATTATTACTAATAAATAGATTTTTAAAATAGCACAGTGTAATAAGATGAAGAAAATATAATAATATTTTCTTCTGGTATGATCATGGTCATTTATGAATTATCTATTGACGGTTGAAATAAAAAATTGCTTTATTCGTGTTTCATTGTTTTTGGCATTTCTTTTAGTTTGGTCAGCTCCAAACTAGCGCTGGAAAAAAATTACAGTATTACCTCAAATCAGAATCAATTTATCTCTTTTTGTTTCATTCATTCACACGTTACTTCTTCTCTCAAACAGAAAACACTCTGTTCCACCTTGTGATGTAATGTGGTAGTACAGGAAGTGCTCCACACACCTTCACTAGAATTTGGATAATTTCAGCCCTGGAATTTCCAATCTCCACTCAACAAAAGTTAAAAAGGAGCTTGAAAACTACCACTACATGACATCACAAGGTGGAACAGAGCGTTTTGAGCTTTTGAGATGTACAGACTAATAATAAAGAGTTACTCAAACATGTGCGAATGAAACAAAACACAACTCCAGGTGTGTTTTTGGGCAGGTAACAGCATTGTAACATGGTTTAATTTTGTGTAATATCGGACCTTTAAGCCGTTGAAGGTTTCAGTCATCCCCAAACTGAGTGACTGCTTTGTGAGGTAAATATGTAAAATCAATAAAGAATAAATTGAGTTTGGACATAGTTGAGCAGAAACTCAAAACTACCATTAAAAGTCACTGTTTTAGATTTTTGCGGCTAATGCTCACCAAAGGCACAGTTCACAAAGTCCAAAGTGGTCGTCTTAAATGGCGCGTTCAACTGGAGACAGGAAATGTGGGCTGGAGCAGTTGAATTGTACACTCCGCTTTAGGGCATTACTGCTCATGTGGTCAAAGTGTCCAAACCACTCAGCTAGTATCAGCCTGCGCAGATCTTAATAAAGTTAGCTTAGCTTCACGTAACAGCTAACCACAGGGCTATTTCTGACATCTAACGCTAACTCACAAACTCGTTTCACTTTTGCAGAACTCCTTCTCCAGCGTCTTTCACATGGAGTACGAGGAGCTGGTGGATGTAATGGACGCGCCAAAGAGGTAATGGCAAATGTGATGTAATATAGTATACTTAATTTTTTAATTTAGTTTCCTTTTTAACTCATAAAACAGATCTTTTTCTTCTTTTTGGACCCATTTGTTGTAATTGGAAAAGTTTGATGGCTTTGAATAATTGATTGACTGTGCCATTTTCATTTTACACGGCATAATCCAAGTTTTTGCATAATTCAAATATGACCATTTTAGAGACATACTTTATATTCATGTAGTAAAGCCAGTTTATTACTTTTTTTTTACCAGTAGACGGCAGATGTGAAACCTGTTCCCCCTCCTCTCACCTGGCCTTCGTTTATGCTCACCTGGGCCGCGTCTCATTTCTCTTTCCTCGCTTCCTTCTCCTTGATTCTGCAGGAAATGGGTGAGGAAGTCCCACCCACAGAGGAAAGAGGATATAAACTCCTCACTGAGCCCAGTAAAGCCCTGTCTCTGATCTTCTTCTGTCAGACCACAGCTGGTACACTATCAGACAGCAGTAAAGTAGACAGCATCTAGTGGTGATTTGTGAGAATACAACAGGGACGGGTCAGCCAGCGTAATTACAGATAGTAGCTTTAACATGGCAGGTGATGCTACCAGGCCGTTGTAACCAGGCTTTAGTAAAATTTATAGTGTGTCACGTGTTTTCTTATCTCCAGCTTTTTATTATGACATAGGGGCACTTTGTATAGCACAGTATAAGCTTTGATATATTGGTCGTCCCTGCAAAATACACTATACTACACTCTTTTTTAATTACCTTAGACAAGTCAGGGTAGGACAGTCAGCCTAGTAATAATCGTTTGACTGATTTATCCCAGTCAGACCTTGGCTAGACAGCTGAATAGCCTGTAGTTTCTGGGTCAGCCTGGCCTGTTGCATGTGATCGCCCGATTTGTTCACACTACACTGAGTCAGACTGTAAAATTGTCTCTTGTATTCTAAATGTTTATTTTACAGGTTGGTGCACTTGGCCTATTTCCGAAAGCCCACACAGATGGACACAAGAATAGACTTTACTTTTTTTCAGCTGTCCCAGTTTTGTGTAGTTACATCAAATAGATTCTGTTAAGTTGTTTACAGTGTAGTGCTGTTATAATACAAAAATTTCATATGTTTGATACTATGGAATAGGCTTGATACTCAATGCTGATTCCAATATCACAATCATAATTTAAAAAAAAAACACTCTTTCTTTAGACAACAGAATCTGATTTTTAGGATTAAATAATAGTTTCTTTTATATTACCATGCAGTCTTACATCTGACTTTTTTAGCATTCGTACTTGCTCAAATGAGTATCTACTTCCGATACTAGTTTCAGTATCGATTAGTAGTATTAATATTTTCAATACTTTTCACAACCCTAGCGTAGCGACACTTCTTGTGAAATAAGGGAGAATTGACTGTGCAGTGTGGAGTCCCAACAGGAAGTAGTGTGTCCTCATTCTCTTGGCCTAACATGGACAACTGGGACAGTTTGTGGGAACCCTCTTTGGAGTCCAAGTCTCAAACGTCATGAAGGTCATGGTCTTAGTCACAGCCACTCCACAGCCTCTCCCAAACGTCTGCTCCGTTCTGGATATTAAAAGCAAAGACAATCCGGAGAAAATGTGACTGTATGGTGTGAATGACCTCTCAGCTTTAAGATTGGACTCTTGAACCTCGCTAGAGAGCAGAAAGAACATGTTAAAGGTCTTATATTACACAAAATGGATTCTTGTGAGCCTTTAAGCCATGTTATAATACTGTTACCTCCTCAAAAACAGACCTGGAGTTGTGTTTTGTTTCATTCACACTTATTATTAGTCTGTCTACACCATCAAAGCTCATAAAGTTATAGTTTTCAAGTTAACAGCTATTTTTTACCTTTTGTTCAGTAGAGATTGGCAATTACAGGTCTGAAATCATCAAAATGATTATAGTGTAGGTGTGTGGAGCACTTCCTGTTTTACCACATGACATCACAGGGTGGAACAGTGTTTTCTGTTTGAGAGAAGAGCTAAATATGCAGGGTTTGTGTGTTACGCGATGTGCGAATGAAAGAAAAACACAATTCCTGATGTTTTTGATGAGGAAACATTATAACATAGACCGGAACATACCGTACTATGGGCCCTTTAAAATCTCCTTTTAGTTAACCTGTGCTGTCACTTTTATCCTGTTTCCAATTTGAGCTAAATGTTCCTCACAATTCTTCTTGAGCTTTGTAACTCAATATAAGTAAATAATAAAAAATGTAGCTGCTTCGGTACTGGAAAAGCAAATATTGTTGAGGAAAGCAGTTCTGTTCTGCTAGCAATGACTCATGGGTGGAGCTCTTATTGAAATTAATTTCAATTTTTCTTCTATTATGAGTATTCTGAACAACATCATTATTCCAGTTCCCAATTGCCATGTTTAGAATAGATCTCGTAGAGTTTCAAATCTCTGTACACGATTTTTCCCCATATATTTGTATAGATATATTCTATAAGCAGGTCTTAGGTGAAGATATGCCTGCTGCATGTTGTCTGCAATGGTTTGCTCGATGATCAGGAAGTGCATGCTAGAATGCTAGTTGTTGTTAGATTTACCAGGGCTACAAAACGCCACTCTGATCTCTGAAAGTTGGGGAAACAGCTTATAAACTCACGGTGAATAATTAGGATGCTCGGAATGCATGAGGTAAGTGAGGACTTTTGACCAAAGCAAGTCCTGTTTTTCATGTTTTTAAGACAGTAAAAAAAAATCAGATACAGCTGCTTTACATTTAGTCTTGTTAAAATAAAATCGCTGAAAATTGTAGAAGGATTTCTGCTTATCCAGTGCAAAGTCAAAACTACGTGTGGCTGTAAGTTCTGGCCTGTGTTCTGGAGCTCCAAATGGTTTGCTCATCTCTGCGTCTCTAGTTTTCCCTGATGATGTTGGAACTCAGCAGAGATTTGCCGCAAAACATAAATCACTTTGACTTTTGCTTCCCTCTGGCATTTACATTCAACAAGAGCAGACGTACCAAAACATTCTCTAAATATCCCTGCTAGTATCATCGCCATTTTGTACGCTGTAGAATTGCTTCTTTTTCGTTTTTTTTTTTATACTGAACATTGTTAATACACCAAATGATAACACATACATACAAGTAGCTATATGTTAAATAAATAAATTACCAAAAAGTACCCAAATAAATACAAAAAATAAATAAAATACATGTAACTTATAGTGTTTCCTTCACACTTGAATAGTGTTTTCAACTTGATACTCAATACAGATTACGATACCCCGATCATAATGAAAAAAACTCTCTTTATATTGACAATAGAATTACATTTTCAACATTAAATCATAGTGATTTCTTTTATATTACCATGTGGCTTTAAATCTCCGTAATCCCTCACTAGTGCAGTTAGGTCATGGGCGTATACTAGTCGTAGTTGTGATTTTCAAGCTGATTTTCTTTTATTTTTTTCAAAATTCCCAAACTAATTTAATCCAAGACACTGGTACACTGGGAAAAAAATATAAATTCTATCTGAGTTGCTCTAGTATAATCCGGAATAGTCCAGAAATGAGCCCATATTGTTTACAGTGAAACCAGATTATCGTAATAAAAGAGCCGAGCAGTGAAATGTCACAGATCTGAAGGAGCCGTAGAGTCAGGAGGAGTCGGCAGCTGCAGTGCTTCCTGGTGACTGCCTAACAGTGAGTGAGTTTTAATGGGATAAGAGACGCAGAGAGACCTCGCCTCACCTCCACCCCCCGCACAGGCATCTCAAATCCAATCTTAATCTCAGCAGCTGCAGCTCAGGGACTGTTTGTGTATGTGCCAGGCTGGGTACAGTACGAGCCGCGTATATTAGAACTTCCACGTGCCTTTAAACAGAGATTTAGAAGTTTAGATGCATAAATTGGGTTTAGACGCATTCACGCTTCTCCGGTTGATAAATTGTTTTAAAATCCTGACTTCATATCTGAAACATTCACTGAGGATCACACTAATCAAATCTTAATCCAGGTTTCAGGTTCCAAGACTCAGTCAGTTTGTTTTAGTCTATAGCCCAGGTGAATTGGCCCAAATTACCTTGAGCAGTTTTGGCTGCAATGAAAATCTACCTTGATAAGACAATATTTAATATATATTGTGTAACTGATCGCTCATTCTAACATGTTAAACATGAATATTTCAATTATTCACTGTACTGAGCCCCAGTCTATGGCCCTCGATCGACCCTTTGCGTCGTCTGTGTTTAGATATGTGGCCCTTCATTAAAAAAGTTTGGACACCCCTGCCATAGCCAATCCAATAAAAGCATGTGGATTGGAGCAGAGTTCAGACTTTGGAGAAAGAAATTTGAGCGTTATTAAAAGTCTGTCTTAAAGGAAATTAACATTGAAAGCATTTTTACATTACATTACATATATTATTATACATTAATCAACAATGTGAGGGAAAAATGAAAAATGTATGATGAATTTTCTTGTTTTTTTGCCCAGTCTGACATCATATCCGAGAGAGGCTTTTGGGGTTGGCTTTTTTAGTCGGAAGATCTGGCAACTCTCTATTCTCTGTGACTAAATCAGCATTATTAACATGTTTACTTCACCTCTGAATATACAGATACATCATGAAATATTTAAGACAAATCCAACACATAGAGGTCGGGATTATGTCGTCACACCTTAAAGAATTTTCAGTTCTCCATAGGTTTACCATTGGGGTAAACCTATGGAGATTTAAAAATACCATACGCTTAAAATTCAAAAGTTCTGATACAGCTTGTTCCACAGCTCTTAACTTTACATTATTGTTAGCAAAAGGAGAAATTTAATTTGTCAACTGGACATAGTTTATTTGGTTGAATACGTTTCGCAGCTCATCCAAGCTGCTTCTTCAGTTCTGGTCAGATGCTGGTGGACACTGCTTTATATCTGCCTGAAGGGAGGAGCTTAATTACAATGAAAATTACTCTGAGACACACATATTTAAATACAGTTTCAGTTGGTTAGGTGAGTCTATTCAGTATGGAGTTGTTTACAGTTTCTGTTAGTCATGTGAGTCTATTCAATATGGAGTGGGAGTGGGGGAGTAGTTAGCATATCCATTCAGGGCCATGATGGGTGTTTTCACACCTCTGGACATGTCCTGGCTAGTCCCATTGTTTTCCCAGTTTGTTTTGATTTAGGTTTGAGGATAGAGTTATAGATGGGAGACAAATGATGTCTGAGACCTCCATTTCTGTTCAAGGAAGGATTCTCTTTCTTGACAAAATAGCTTCTTTAACTCCCCTCTCAAACCAGTTCTTTTCTCTGGCCAAGATCTGGACCTCGCTGTCCTCAAAGGAGTGGCCTGTGGCTTTTAGGTGGAGATGTACGGCAGATTGTGGCCCACCCTGGTTTTCCCGTCTGTGTTGATACATCCTTTTGTGAAGTGGCTGTTTTGTTTCTCCAATGTAGCGCTCACTGCAGTCTTCACTACACTGAATGGAGTAGACCACATTGTTTTGTTTGTGGCTCGGTGTTTTGTCCTTAGGATGGACCAGTTTTTGTCTTAAAGTGTTTGTGGGTTTGAAATAGACTGGGATTTCATGTTGTCTGAAGATCCTCTGTAGTTTTTCGGAAACGCCAGCCAGGTAAGGAATAGTTACACCCCTTCTCCTGGGCTCTGGTTCTCTGTTGTCCTGTTTCTTTGCTCTCTTCGTTTTATTGAAAGCCCATTTAGGATATCCACAAACGGAGAGGGCTTTCTCCACGTGTTGTTCTTCTTTCTCCTTTCCCTCTGCGCTTGTAGGAACCACTTGGGCCCTGTGATGTAATGTCCGAATGACTCCCAGTTTGTGCTGAAGTGGGTGGTGTGAATCAAAAAGCAGATATTGGTCGGTGTGTGTGGGCTTCCTGAAGACCTCTACCTGGAGTCGCCGGTCTTCTCTTATCGTTACTGCACAATCTAAGAAGGCCAATGTGTTGTCCTTGGCATCTTCACGTGTGAATTTGATGTTCGGATCTACAGAATTGATATGTGCAGTAAAAGGTTCCAAATCTTGAATTTTGATTTTTGAGAAATTATCATCAACATAACGATACCAGTGTGTGGGTGGAGTGCCTGGTTAAGAGGCCAGGGCACTCTGTTCAAATTGTTCCATGTATAAGTTTGCAATGATAGGGGAGACCGGTGAGCCCATTGCACAGCCGTGGATTTGCTTGTAGAAGTTTCCTCTGAACTGGAAATAGGTGGTACTTAAACAAATTTCCAACAGTTGGCAGATTTGGTCGGGTGAAAGTTTGGTTCTCTCTTCTAGCTTGGTATCCTCCAGTAGTCTCCTCCTTGCTGCCTCCACCGCTACCGATGTAGGGATACAAGTGAAAAGAGAGGTCACATCAAAGGAGTCCATAGTCTCATCCCGGTCAAACTGGAGATGCTTGATTTTGTTCACAAATTCGGCTGTGTTCTCAATGTGGTGCTCCGTGTTACCCACCAGCGGAGCCAAGATGGTTTTTAGGTGTTTGGCCACATTGTACGTGATGGAGTCTGTGCTGCATACAATGGGTCTGAGTGGTACTCCTTGTTTGTGGATCTTTGGGAGGCCATAGATGCCAGGGATGGCGTCACCAGGGTACAGTCTGTAATATAGCTGTCGATCAATGACTTCTTCCTTCTCCAACTTCTGCAAGCAATCAATGATCTTCTTTTTGTACACATTGGTGGGGTCCCGTTTTAGTAATTCGTAGGTTGTGGTGTCACTGAGTCGGCTGTTAACCTTAGCCTCATAATCAGTGAAAAACGAATGGGAATTTAACTTTATCGTAACCAGGGGCAGGCGGTCACTGTTGAGCGCCATGGATTTTTTGCACGTTTTGTAGCAACATGGTGGATTTTGCATATAATTTGTGCCAAAAGTAGTAGAGCTTGGGATCTAAAGTTAAGTCACCACTTTGTCCAAACTTTCAAATGTCATATGCTTCCTTAATTCTCAGATTCTTATTGCCAACGCCCCAAACAAAGCGAACACATCTTAGGTTACAAAAACAACCACTCAGCTTGCACGCAATACCAAGTAGCTCATCAAACATTTGCTAGGTCTCTGAATTGGGAAATGATTAGTAAAACTTACCAAGAGAACCAATTACACAATAACGGCTTTTCAGAAATCCTCACTGTTCTCAGAAATCTTGTGACAGCACTCGGTACACGTTTATTGTATTCTGCACGCCTGACTGTTCCACTAAAAACAATTAACCTGCTTTGAACAAATTGCATCAGGTAAACTTCTATGAAACATCTGGAGCCTTCATGAAAACCCAAAGTGGTGAGATAATGCAGTTGGACAAGGAGCTAACGTGCGCTTCATACAGACTTTATTGGCTTTATATTTGCTCTAATACCTGTTCTTGGCAGCGGCGGACAGTCAATAAAGCCTGATAGCGTCTATAGTTTGTGACTCAAGAGCGGTTTATTGGTGGAGCAGATGGAGTGTTCCCTCTGAAACAGGTTTAGCGGAGAATCTAAGCTCTCAGCAGTCCGACAGTGAGGCCAGAACAGCTCAGTGATCGGCGAGAGATAGTGAGGAGTGGAACTGTACAGTTGGATAAGAAGATCCCTTTCAGATGCGCAGTTTTAAGGGGTTTTAGCTGTAACACATTTTCAAAGAGATAAAAGGGGGATATTATGTAAAATGTGCTTTTTTTCAGCCATGCTATAAAGAATACAAACTTCTTTAATACTTTACGAGATGTGAGTCTGGTCACTTGTATCTCTCCGAGTTCAGGTGGGAGATGAACAGGACGATTTGCCAGTTAGGGACATGCGTGGTCTGTCCTTACAAAACAAACATGGCTGTTTACTACGGCTGAGCACCAAGGCGGGTGTCTGGTAGTTCTGGTAGTCTACATAAAGTCTGCATAAAGTTCTCCATATAATCGTCCTCCTCTGCTCAGGTAACCCTGTAGTAAAAGCATAAAGTTACCAAAAAAAAAGCACGTGCTCCGCAGCCCTGCCTGTGAAAAAGTGCTTATATGGAGAAAACAAAAGTGAAACATCAGTAAAAATGAACACAGTTACAGTGTAATTCAAAGACTGAAACTTATTTTTTGCATAATATTCACCGTTTATTTATACTAACAGGCACAGTGAAAAGAACCGTTCAGGTATCGGTATTGTAAAGCAGGTGTGGTTAAGGTACTGGTATCGAAAAAAAAAAAATCCAGCTCTATTCCTTACAAGGAAAAAAGAATGGAAAGGATTTCTTTTTTTTTAGATGATGGGTCACAGAAAATAACAAATTAGATCGTGTTTGAGCCTGGAGTGGGAGCGAGTATCCCTCTACATAAATAATACACTTTTAAGGGTTTCCACAGTGAATTATATGATTTATTTTTCTGTTTTTGATACAGTTTGGTGGTTTGATAACAGATTAAAAATGTCTGAATGAGTGGAAGCTGATTAGTCGAGCTATTGTGGTGAGAGAATGAACACAATGTTAAATCATCCTTATTATTTAATTTTACATACAACTGCAACAGATTTTCCTTGAATTTAAATGATGGGGTTTGTTGACTCCATTTGATAATTTCATGAACTAAACCAAAAAACATTTAAAGAAACAATTATATAACAAAGTGTAATTCAAAACTACATTATTTTTCATCAAGTTCCAGGTCAACTTTCCTCAGTTCGGTCTAATAAGTATCCTTAAATACCACTGTCCAGTCATGATCCTTTGTGATATGGCAAAAGTGGGCAGCTCCGACTGAGCCAATGGAACGCCGTCCAGTGCACCGCGGGACTTTGACTAGCCCCAAACCACAGGGGGCTTTTCATAGTGACATTAAAAACTGCACTTTTCAAACCAGGAAGTCGACAATGTCACTAAACGTCGCTCCAGATTTAGTTCCTGATTGTGGCCCCTGCACTTTAGGACCGTCATGGATTTAGGCTAGCTTTTCCTGCTGCCTCATTGAAGTCAATCACGAAGGGAAAGAAACACAGCACCAGAGGGATCAGGGGAGGCCAGCAGATTGTTATAATTATGCTCAATTTGTCCAAAGTTTGTGCAAGGAGAGCTGTTTCCAAACCAAGGCAAACACGCTCATGAAATAACAAAATATGTCTCTAATATAGGCAATCACTCACTTTTTCTTTATGCATAAATCAAGAGCTATCGATTATAAAACCTGTGTTTTACTGATTTCAATTTATTCAGATTTTTTTCCCCGTTGTAAAATCTGCCAAAAAAAAGGCCAAAATTGCATATATTTTTGATGCTTCAATCGTACTTGAGTAAAAAAGATATTAATGAAAAAATATATACATTAAACATTGTTTTTTTTTTTATGGTTAACACTAGAAATTAGAAATCAAACAGTTAAACTACAGATTTGTACTTAAGGCCTTCTTACGAACATTTTTGGCATTCACAAAACTTTTTCTTCACTGAAAATGTTCTTCTGGAAGAACAAATCCTACGAACAGTCAGGAGCACTTGTAAGAACAAAAATTTGACTGTTTTAGAATATTATTACTCTGATAATGCAACGAAAAATTCAAATTCCTCCAGGATTGTAAGTTATATGTTTTCCTAAATTATTTCCTATAAACACATTACTATGTGATCCAATAACATTTATGAGGTGTTTTATAGAGCATGTGTTTTATTGGGTCTAACAGACTTTCTACAGGCTGCAGTGAGCCTCAGTCTGTCCCAGCCCCAGTGCTCTCCATATGGGCCTCTGTTTCAGCCCTGCGCCGGGTCACCGCGCTGGACTCAACACCCCCATCACCCCCTGACCCCCCATGACCAGAGCGCACTCAGCGAGTGTGTTCATGTGAGTTTGGACATTTGAAATCGCCGCTGAAGCTGTTAAAGAGCCGTAGTCTGTAGACGCGCTCCACTTTCCTCGTTCACTCACTCCCTCGCGCCATAATACAAAACCCATATTGGCCATATTTGGAAGTTCAGAGGGCGTTTCTAACTAAATACATGGTAATTTTCTATGTAAATGAGGTGTTCGTAGGTGGGTGTTGGTGAATTAGGCACCACTGTCACATAACAACGCTTTGTGAATCTGGAGCAGAGTTCTCTCAGCATCTTCTTAAAGTGAAAGTTACGGACATTTTTAAAGGAAAGATTCATGAATGAGGCCTAATGTATTTTGAGAAAACTTTTGTCAGAAAAAATAATTAGGGATGCACAGATACAGTATCGGTATTGAATATTTGTGCCGATATTGAACATTTTGGTAGATCGGATATCTGTTCAGCCGATATTCCATTTTGGTCTATAAATTGGTTTAATAAGATGATTTACTAGCTAATGCTGGCTCAAAGCTGCTCTGTAGTTACAAAACACATTTGGATAATCGTTACGTTATGCTGTTTGTGTCTAAAGGAAATAAATTATGTCCTCTGCCCCGGTATTGGTTGATATCAGGTATTGGCAGATGCTTAAAGCCAAAGTATTGACATCAGTATTAGAAAAGAAAAACGTGAATCCTTAATAATGATAACCTTATGTGTCGATTGGAGAATTTCTGAAAGCGTTTGCCTGTAGTATCTCCCCTTAAATGCTCCTAAACCCTCTAGCGTTCCCTTTCGCCCTGCGTTATGTTTGTGTATCCATTTTCCAACATTTGTCACGCACTAGTCGAGCTGACGTTGTGGTTGGACTTGGCTCGTCGGGGGCGGAGGGGGGCTCAGGTGCGGCTATAGGAGACAGTTGTTCCACTAACAAGCGACGTAAGCCGTGACGATGGCTGTCTGTTTGGGTGGAAGTGATGCCTTTCGCTTCTGGCACAGTAGAGATGGAACATTGAGCGTGATGCGGTGATGGGTTCTTTCGAGTGACAACTCAGATGTGATTTTCTAGTTATTGTTCAAGTGTGAACTGAAAGAACTGCTGGATTGTTTTTGCCTCGGTGTGGAAATAAATGCGGTTGTGGATGTTAAACTAATGGCTGCACTCCTCCTTTTGAAAATAAAACAATGTCTTCCCTCAATTGCTTGTTAGCACACGCAAAACGAACTTCTCGTCTCGTATGAGAATGTTCATCTGCACCAGAAATGAGCAAAGCATGAGCTAAGCAATATTCATAAGGACTGAATTCTAAAATATAGCCTTTTCATCCTATTTTTAAATCAGAATTAGATTTTTTAATAGCAGTTTTGAGTAAATACGATGTTTTTTTTAACACTTAATTAGCCTTAATAAAGCATGAAGAAAGACTTAATTCATAATAAAAAAAATAGTTCATTAATGGTTGATTAAGAATAAGTAACTACTTCATTAATTGGTTAAGGTTAGGCGTTAGTGAGTAGATAAGCCTGAATGATTCTTAATGAACTATTTACTTTTCAGTCATTATGAGTCTTTCTTCATGCTTTATTAAGGTTAATTAGATGTAGTGATTATAAAATGTTACTGGATTAAAAAAAAAACAGGCAAATAATCAAACTATACAAAATATACTGTACTTGTATTATTGAAAAAACAAATATTGACTTCTCCTGGGTAATGTTCTTCACTACAAGTTCATTGTGTATTACTCAGTTGCCCTTGTGCCACGTCTTATACACTTATCTACTGTGTGCTCAAGAATCCAAATGAAACCAATTTCCTCTGTGTGATTTTCTGACTTAGTGCTAAAGCTGTGTACTGTTGTGTCTCCATAGGGACTGTGACGTGAACCAGATAAACTACATGTACGCCCAGTGCTGTAAGAACACCACACAGCCGCTCAACATCAGCGACGTGACCAAGGACCAGCGCTTCCCCTGGACTGTTAGTACAGCCTCTGTGTGTGTATCCTCCGTCTGTGCTTTTCTTTCCTAAAGCTATTCATTCTCTCTATTCCGCCAACAGAGTGAAAACCCAGACCACAGTAACATCAAGAGCCTGCTCTGCACGCCCATCTGGAACGGCAAAAAAGACAAAGTTATAGGTAATTTATCTGTGGATCCTAAATGACTGTTTGCAGGAAAGCGTGTATAAATAAATAACACACCAGACTTGTGGCTTGAGTGGAGCCAAACGTTATTTCTCAGCTTGTTCCACGCGTCAAACTATCAACTTCAAATGATGTTCTGCCGTCTGCTTTTCGCTTTCTGCAAGAGCCATTTCAGATAAATGTGGAGATGCGCAACATTAGCCCGGTTACAAAGTGTTGGTAGTTACAGAAAAAAAAAAAAGTTGATTTTATTTTTCTATTTTTCGTAGACTGTGAAATGGGAATGAAGATGGAGGTGAGACTTTTAGCAGTTTCTCCAACCACAGACTGTATATAAACGGGCATAGCTAACACGCTAGCCGCCGTGTTCCGAATAGGAAGTTCGCATGAGGGCCCTTCCGGCTCCTTCTGACCCTAGAAATTGGAATATTGTGGCCCCTCTCAGTATCTGGAAGTGAAATCATATTGTCAAAAGTCTCACAATAATATCAGAGGCCATCACAATACATCAAATTACAAGTCTCTTTGCTTAAATTAATAGTTGTGGTGATTTAAATTTCTTTTTGTTGTTGTCTTTTTTATGTCTTTCTTATTTTGTAAAGCACTTTGAATTACTTTATGTATGAATTGTGCGATACAAATAAACTTGCCTTGACTTGTCGTGGTGCAACAGCGAAAAACGGCACGAACTACATAAACCATGATCCTTTGGTGCAGACTACATGAAGAAATAGCTGTTATTAAGCACTTTTAAATCTTCATTTTTCATATTATTACAGTACCTAAGGCTTTTCAAGGCTTTTAAAAGAAAAAAAGTAGCATATTCACAATTTTGTTAGCCTCCACAAAATATTGCAGTAAATATCGAACATGAACGCGACATGCATATCGTGAAAAGATCGTATCGAGCGATTTTGATATCATTACATCTCGAGTATCTGCTGCTGCGAGCCTCGTCATTTTGGTTTTAAAATGTTTGTATTAACCTGTACTACATGACCCTGGTGTTTTCATTTCACTGTTTTGTTCATAATATAAAACCGGGCTCCAAATTCGTCCCTGGAACCGTCTGTTTGAGTGAAGCTGAATGTTACGGGTGACGTCACACGCACTTATTCCACGTCTTTATACAATCTACGGCTCCAACCAAACTACAACAAATCAAATCAAACAACATAATGTATGCTTTCACCCCGTGGTACTGGGTTAACTGTCAACTACGCAGAAATCTGAATATCAAAATCATTTTACTCACCAAAGAAATTCAGTGACTCTAGCGTTTTCAATGAAGATGGTATTTTTTATTAGTAGTAAACTCCCCTGCACTAAGAGCCAATAAACCCGTGTTTATTCCTGTCTTCCTAAACCTGCACAGAGTTGACAGTTATTGTAAATGATCTTATATGAGGTGCATGATGAAATATCCCACAGCACAGGAAACTGGCATAAGCGCGATTATTTTGAGTTTATGAACGATCACGGCCCTCCATCCATCTCTGTGATTACCATCTACATAATGATCTGATAGCAGCCACTTGGAGGAGCTTAATGGCCATAGATTTCCCTTCAACGCAGCCCGGCCCTCACAGCCTTCCACCCAGACTCAATCATTTGTGTGATGATCGGTTTAATTTGTTATGACCCTGGTCTTGTTTTAATACAGCCCCGTGAACTCAGATTGGTGATAAGATTTGCATTAGGAAGTCACTTTGGAAGATTTCCCTTAAAGAAGACTTACACTGTGCTTTTTTCTGGTATATAGTTCATCATTATGTTATATTTAAATCACAATATTGATCTAAAACTAAGCAAAAAGTCACTAGGGAACAGCAGATTTCTCTTTCCTGTTCTGAGTAAGAAAATAAAAATTGAGAAGGAATTCTGTCCCGAGCACTGGGCGTGTTCCAGTGGTGGTGAAAATGGGGGTTGATCAGAGCAGTGACGTCTTTGGAGGAGAATAAAGATTACTCAAACATGCATGAATCACTCTAAATGCAACAATATGTTTGCAGTGGTAAAAGTAGAGGAAAGTAGTGTATTAGGAGCATTACTATGTTATCTATGTTAACTTGTTTTATATCCAAAAGTGTTTTTCTTCCATCTCCCATCCTAAAAGATTCTTCCTACATTTTTATTCCAAAATTGTGCATGTGCTTTGTTACAGAAATGCAAAACTCCTTTCTCTAAAATGTTGGGGCACACTATCTGAGTATTCATAAATTAAGAGTAGTTTACAGTTTTTCAAGTTTTTCATTGTTGGAACTACAATAAAAAGGCACAAAGGATCATGGTCTATGTAGTGAACTCTGGGTTTACCACTCTGTTACAAAAAAGCAATGCACTGTCGACTTTTAATATCATAATTTTGCCGATATTTTTACGTTCCTTCCTATATAACATGCTTAATGGTGCGCCACCCGCTTGTCACCATGGAGATGTCATTGCTTTGCCTGGAAAGTTCCACAGTACGCCATTAAACTTATCTACACAAGCAGGTGATGCCTCCAAGCCGAGTCATAGGTCAGATCTATGCATTCTTACGGTAAGAATGGAGGTTTTTGAGCGATTAAAATCCTGTCAGACTTTCCAGGTCTTCATGGAAACGAGCAGACGGCGTACCCTCCATTCGAAAAGTCCCATAGCGTGTCTTTAAGTGCATGCCTCTGTGTCTTAATGCAGGTGTGTGTCAGCTGGTGAACAAGATGGACGAAGCCTCGGGCAGCGTCAGGGCCTTCAACAGAAACGACGAGCAGTTCTTAGAAGCCTTCGCCATCTTCTGCGGCCTTGGCATTCAGAACACACAGATGTACGAGACAGTGGAGCGGGCCATGGCCAAGCAGGAGGTCACTCTGGAGGTCAGCTGGTCTACAAAACCTGCTAAGACGTGTGTTTATGGGGCAGGAAGTGCATGGTTACGTTCTTGTTGTTTGGTTATATCACGATAACTAAAAGAAATAATAATTGTGATATTTTTAGCTGTTTCAATTCGATCTAAACTCCAAAAACATAGACCTGGTGAAGTGTAAAGTTCTTTGTTTTATTTTTATCTGACTGTTTATGTCACATTCAATTTGGAAAGTGGGATTTTATGAGGCTGGTTATATACTAGAGCAGGGCTATTCAGTGACATTTTCCAGCGGGCCATGGCCTCTGCGCCGGAGGTACACAACACTCCACCACTTTTAGCACAATTTCGGGCCGCACAAAACAGCACTAGATCTGTTTCAATAATAATATAATATAATATAACTGCTATATTGAATTTTGAGGAAAAATAAAATGCAAAAGACTTTTCCAACCTTGCTCTGTGAAACTGCCAATCCAATACTGAACTAGTCCCAACTGAGTCTGAACCAGGACTAACCCAGAATTCAACCAGAACTAACCCAGAAAGTACTAACCCAGGATAATACAAGGTCAAAGCCAGTAAAAAAGAGAAAATATTTTAATTCGTCTGTTGGCCGGGTTGGATTGTTTTGAGGGTTAAAAAACAGGCTTGTACTAGAGGAATGTGAATAATGTTTTAGGTAATGGGAATAAAAGTGAATTCAAGAGTATATTGTATGTTAAATTGAATATGTTGGAAGTTTATTTTTTATTTCCTATACCTTCAACAGACTCTTTGTTAAATGACCTAAATGCATCTCAACAGCTATTATTTTAACTTCATTTATGCTGACAAAAATGTAACAGGCATAGATAGATTAGTGCAGTAGTCTTTATAAATCCCAGCGGTGGTCTTGGTAAGTGCCTGTTTTCCATCCCAGTGTTTTTGCCTGGGATGAGTCCATTAGAGCTGCCCTGGTGTTTACATACAGGAACACTTTCCTATACAGCTACAGTGTGTTAGTGCAGTGTGTGGTCCACCGACTGCAGCTGCTACCTGACCTGTCCAAAACAACTCACCTGACTCACAATCTAAACAGCGTGTACTATTCATCAAACGGACGGGGACTGAACTTTTGTTGGAAAATATTGACTTGAATTTTAATTGTGATGAAAAAGAAAAAAACCCCATCATGATTCACGTCACATTTTAAACATGTTAAGGACAGTAGACATCATGGACATAGGATATATTAATATTTTCTGTAGCATGATAATAATAATAATAATAATAATAATAATAATAATAATAATAATAATAATAATAATAATAAAAACAATGATAATAATAATAACAATGCCAGATACTACAGATGTTGTAAAAATCAACTTTTTGGAGCTTTCTACCATGTTATAACTTTGTTCCCTCATCAAAACCGTACCTGAGCTGGTTTTATATACCATCCATACATGTTTATGTAATCTAGTGATCTCTCCCAGGCACTATCTGAACCCTCCTGGTTAACAGTACAAGCCTGTTCAAGACTCAGCCCACAAGCGTTCTTCACCCAAGCTCTCACGCAATAATTTTCCATAAATATACAAAAACAGGACACTACAACTCCACAAACCTGGTGCGATGTGCTGTAGTTAATTGGTATTAGCGGGATGTGCGCTGATTGGATTGTGATAGCACTTTGAAGAGGGAGTGGTAAGAGGAGCACGTACTCAGAGTGTCAAAAACAAACCTGAAAATGAATTAAACACGATGTTTTCAGTGAATATAGCATTTTCAAAACATTAAAAGAACACGGTGATCTACAGTATATATGTAATGTGTTAGCAGTTAATACCCCCTCTTTAAACTGTACCACCACACAATTATCACCTCTCCAATCTAATAAATGTATTATTTATCATAGAAATGGCCACATTTTAGTTTCTTTTGCAATAAACTGTGTCCCAAGCAGTAATTTCCGCTGATCTGAACCCGTATCATGTAAAGTCCATACAGAGAGATGTACGCTGTATCATGTTTTTAGTATGTCCAGAGTCAGCAGTTCCACAGACCGGTGTCAGCAGTACAACAATACCCCGCTCTGTGTTTTCTGCTATAAACATGCCATATGATCTGCCCTGTGTGTGTGTATGTGTGTGTATGTGCGTCCTCCTCACCTCTGTGTGTCCTACAGGTCCTCTCATATCATGCCTCCGCATCCGAGGAGGAGACGCGGGAACTGCAGGTAACCGCGGTAAATCCTGATTTTTCCTCACGCACTAACACTGTAGTTGATCATCACGGACTGGGGTTTGACAGGTGGACAGACCCTGCCACCGTTTATCTGATACAACTAACTCTTTCCACCGCCGTCAACGCTTTTGTGATAGAATAGACACTGAAAACGTAGATTTAAGCAGAACATTTTACTACACAATTCTCTACTGCCTTCCCGCTCTGTCAAAGGTGCATTATGTAACTTCTCGTGCGTTTACCACCTGCTTGTCTCCATGGAGATGTTAATGCTTCGCCTGGAATATTTTACAGCATGCAGTTAAACATGTCTATCTTGCATTTATTCATTGACAGGTTTTGATTGCTACGAAATATGTGGTAAAACATGCAATCTTACTGTGAGCATGTAGATAAATAAGTCTAATGCTGTACTGTGGAATATTCCAGGCAAAGTAATAACATTTCCATGGAGTTAAGTCACCAAAAAATAGTTCACCTTTAAGTATTATAGTCAGGTTCAAATGCTGTATGTCATGTGAGCCCAGGCTGTAGTACAGAGTTTAAAATGTGATTACAGACGTTAATGGAGTGGGCAAATACAAAGGCGCACAACAGGACCGCGTCTACTTCAGGGTCACTCTTAAGAAGTGGAAGAGAATATGACTTTGTTGAATCAGCGATGAGCGCGGCCCGTAGTGCAACTCAATAGCACTGCAGCTGGAGTGGAGCTCTGAATGAGTGAATCACAGACAGAAACTGGATCCAGCCCGACAGCCGACAGCCCGGGGCGACGGGGCGCGTGTGGGGAACGGACGGGATTTACAGTGGGAGTACCTAAAAGACCGTTATAAAGCGAGGGCGAAGGCTGCGTTATTTGGGATTTAAAATGAGTCCCCAGGGTTTTAAGGTGGTTTTAAGGTGTTTTTAAGGTGTCCCTTAGACCATGGTGGATGAAGTACTCAATTTTGTTACTTAAACACAGAAGTACAGATACAAAAGTAAAAAGTTACTCAAGTAAAAGTAATATTATCACATGAAAAAATCTACTTAAGTGAAACTATTAAAGTACTTGTTTAAAAATGTACTTTAAGAGTAAAAAATAAAAGTATTTTGCAGAGATTTTTAGAAAAATTATGATGAAATATATTGATTTTGAAAAAGATTTTAAGTGATTCAACTGATTTCTGCTTTTGTGCATTTGGTTTGCTCGAATTTGGGGCGTTAACTCAAATTAAATGTGCTAAAAAAAATGTCTCCGCAGGTCTCAAACCATCAAGAAAAGTACTTTTTACTTTTCAGTCCAGATCTAAAACGTAGTCGAGTAGAAAGTACAGATACACGTTCTCAAATGTTGGGAAGTAAAAGTAAAAAGTATCCACTGTAAAACTGACTTAAGTAAAATGCAGGTACCTAAAATTTGCTACTGCGTTTAGGAAATGAAAGTGTAAATGATTTTAATAAAGTCATATTCTAGCAGGAGCCACACTGGACACATGTATATTGGAAAATTACCAGCTTGTAGTGTTTCTTTTTGGGAGCACAAATGTGTGTCAGTGACTATCTAGGGCACTGCTGTAAGTTACCATGAATTATTTTTAGACATACATCGAATTAGCAACACCGTCTCGCAATACCAGTCCAATTAAAAGCATTACAGAACGTGCTTGAATTAATAAAATATATATTTATGTTGTTATTACAGTAAAAAGGCAACAATTGGGATGCATTTCTTACTTAATTATCCATAGTAAGTTTAAAGCATTACCTTTTCTTTTTATTAAATTGAAGTACACATATAGTTATTACCGTAGTCAAATATTAAACTACTTTTGTAAGCGTTTAAAAGTCCACAAAGCATGTAAAAAATGATCTCTTTATAACACATGTAGATTTTTTTCCAATCAAACTGACTCGGTGTAACTAACAATGAACCGTGTGTTTGTCGTTTGTAGGTAGCCACAATCCCGTCGGCCCAGTCCTTAAAACTTCTGGACTTCAGCTTCAGTGACTTTGACCTGTCCGACACAGAGACCACGCTCGGGGCCATCCGCATGTTTGTAGACCTCAACCTGGTCCAGAACTTCCAGATGAAATACACGGTAAGTCGTAGACGGCAGTTTAAAATATGCTAAACGAGTTATTACTTTAAGTGTGTAAGGATTAAAGTGCTAATTTCATCAAACATAGACAGAATTTTTACTATTTTTTCCCCAGTTTTGCCAATTTGTAGGTTTTAAATTTTACTTCCTGGTTGGAAATGTAATTTTCAACATATTTTTCAATTGGTTTTTTTTGCATTTTGCTTCTGGATTGTTGATAATTTATACTTACAACAGGTATTACCCCACCAAATTAAGTCAGAACTAAAAATACTAAAAACCTGCCATACGCATTTTAAACAACTCAAATGTGCAAAAATATTGAACTATCGATATATCGTGTTGTTTAATTTGATGATACAATATTGATATCATGGGCTGCTTTATCGATATATCGTCAAGAGTATTTTTAGGTATATTTAACGAAATTATTTTGTGTTTTGATGAGTAAAATGGGAGTTTTTCATATTAACTCTGCACAAACTTAGTGGATTTATTAGACTTTTAGTATCACAGCCATGATTTTTTAGCCTTTGTTTTTCACTGAACCGTATCGAATCGATTTGAAATATACTGTATCGAATCGCATTGAATCGAAAGTGCACTGTATTGAAAAATGTATCGTATCGTGGCCTATGTATCGAGGTATGTATCGAATCGGCAACTTCTTAACTTCTCTTACTCCGCGGCGTGCATTAAAACTGTAACTCACTGCTCCAAGTTGTTTAATCCGCTTATACCGTGGTCCCACCAACTGAAAAATAATAATCTGACAACCTTTTAGCTGTCTGTGGCTCTTCACAGCATTAGTCATTTCTGTTTTAGTTGACCTAAAAAACATGCACCAGGGGACGACAGGTGGAAATTAACTCTAGAGCTGCAACCTGGAACAATACATGTCTCCTGTTGAGGTTAATGTAGACTGTGAACTGTCCCTGTTTCATAAATAAAATAAATCGACTGAAGCTAGTCCCTCCAAACAGCAGCTCACAGCGTAGTGATACGTAGTGATTCATTCTTGCCGGACTACCTGTGTGGCTATACAGAAAAAAATCCAAAAAATCTTTCAGAAAATGCCTTATCGCCGCATAAATTGTCCCTGCGTTTTGGATGGAATTTTTGGTCATATTCCTTTTTAAAAGTCAGCGCTACTTCCTGTATTTTTCTACTTTTCGACTCAAGCTCAACTGCCGCTTAACTGATGATAAATATGTATTATTTATTTTTAACAGGTTGAATCGCATCAAATAATAAATAATAATAATAATAAACATGCGCTTTAAAATAATTTCAAATTCAGAAATGGAAAAATGAAGGAACGTTTGGGAAAAAGTCGGCTTTACCTAAACAGTGACTCGGGTTGACATTGTGCAGCGTAAGTGAAGAGGTCAAAGGTCACATATTCTAAAGGAACACTCCGCTCCGTCTGTTCTGCTCAAGTACCGCAGTGTTTTGAATTCAGCCCAGTTGTTTATTCCACAGACGTGTCCCTGTGTGACTCGCCATCCGCACGTTTGACAATACAGCGATTCTTAAAAAACATGTAAAAAAATAATGTACTTTTGTGTTTTTTTTAGAATTTTGGACAAAAAAAAAGACTGCAACACAAAATTATCATATATATAGTAAAATGGAGACAGTAAACTAACTACCTACTAGTTCACGTGCAGTTTTCCTGTCTTCCCCTTTGCGTGACGTCACTGCTGTAGATTGACGGACCAGTTAAAATGAAAAGTGATTCCCGTGCATTACTGTTTTGGTGTAAATTTGGGTTTAGGGTTGTCAAAAGTATCGAAATCAGATACTAAATCGATACTAAAACTTGTATTGAAACTAACTGATGCAAATTTTGAGATAGTTTTGAAACTAGATACTTATTTGAGCAGGTGTCGATGCTGAAAAAGTCACATTCCCAGGACATAAATGAACCTTTCCGGAATAGTTTTAGAATGAACTTGAGCAACAGAACAACAGAGACTAGTACACGCCCATGGACCACTGAGGGATTACACAGATGTAAAAGAAAGTACTATTATTTAATGTTTTTATTATCATTGTGTATCAAAATCAGTATCACGTTTTGAGTCTGTTCCTTAGTATCAAAATCACGTTTGACATTTTCGTATTGTGACACTTATCTGCATTAACGTCCTCTCTCAGGATTCTGACTGAACCCATTTCCAACTCAGATAATATTTCCACGTTTGCCTGCTCCCTTCTTTTAGACCACACACACTCACACACACATCCCCCTTCCAAAATCCACTTACCCTCCATCCCACAGCCCGTCAGCCCTGTCCGCCCCCTGCACCGCTCTCCCTCTCCTGGGCACCGGTCCCACCATGGCCCGGCTCCTGGTTCTTCTCAATCTCCTCCTTGTTTGTAGATGTTGCAGAAAAAGAGGCTTTGACTGGGCCTGTCAGACCGAAATCCCCAAAACACCAGACCTCAAATTGTAACCAACGTAAGCCAGGCTCGTCCAACAAATTAGACGTTATACTTCATTTCGCTTCGTTCTTGGGTAATAAGTCAACGGCAGAATCTAAATTGCCCGTAGCAAATGGATGTGAGATTGAATGGTTGTCTGTTGGGTCTTGTGACTACCTGGACTGTCTCACTTTGGCTAGAAATACTAAAACATTCATGAATACGTCTAGGCAAGGTAGTCACAAGCTTTAGGTTTTTACGTAAGTACTTTTTTCACTATTAATCATATACTAGTACATACATAGAGAAGTAAGACATAACTTTATTGATTTGACAGTGGTGAATTTTACTGTCTTAAAAACATGAACTAGTTAATTTTAAACTGTTTGCCGCAGTCCAAACTCGCACTTCCTGATTATCCAAAACATAAACATACTTTGAAAATGACGGTATACAATTTATGATCATAGCTACAGCTTCGTCTCTCCACGTCTGTCAATTTAATTAAAGTCAGTTTCTCAAAAACAACTTGCTCTGAGACAAAGACACTTTTAGAATTGTCTCTTATGTAAAGTGCTCAAACTCCTGGGAGAAAGTGTAAGCTGCCGATCATTGTTTAAAGATGCCAAATGTCCTGATGATCCTGTGGAGATAACTATCTCCATCTGATTAGCTGCCACGGCGGTGCCTCTCCTGTGGAGCCTCCGTCTCATCACTATGAATATGGATCGGGGGGAGATGGAGCCATATTGTTTTAATTGCTTCTTTGCTCATTAGGATTTCTCTGCTGCTTATATAAACTACAAAATGACACTTTCAAAACTTACTTTGAATTGTTGAGTATATAATATCTTCCAGTGTTATATCATTTAAGCATTTAAATATGAAGTTTTATGTCTGATTTCATATGAATTGTTCGGTTTATTTTGACTGAAACCTCTTCTCCCCGGTGTTTACTATTAGCTTTTGTTAGTGTTTTATTGTACTTCCTATCAATAATGTGATCAGTAATCTTGTTTTTTGACGTTTATGTGAAGCACTTAGGTCAGCTGAAGTTGTTTTAAACATTATATTTTTCATAGATCAATATATAGTCCAGAATACAGATGAGGAGCCAATTCTATAATCAGTGGAGCTCGACAGTGACCGCCCGCCTCGGTTTTGGAATAAATTACTCATTAATTTTTCTCATAGACTTTCTGAAAATAATTAATATTAAAAGTTTCAAAGATTACTCAGGGCTAATTAGACTTTTTTATTTTATGTAAAATCTCTCTCTAACTTTCTAAACTGATCATGTTTATGAAAACGTTTCACTAAATTTGTGTTTTAAACATGATTTTTAGAGGGTCGGCCTCTGCGATGCCTTTGAATCTTAAAGTTTGAATTTTCTGAAAAGTTTATGAGAAAAATTTATGGAAAAATTGCTTCTGGAACCAAAAGAAGATTTTGAAGTGAGTGGGACTGTTGAGCTCCATTGTTCTAGTCAATAATATAAAAGATCAGATTCAACATTTGTGAATTTTCCTTTTGGATATTTCATAGGAAAATACCCTCCATCTGACAGTTTGAAATCACATCGTACAACCTGAAAACCACCAATATAAATGCTTTTTTTTTTCTGTTAAGCTTTTACTCCTGAATGTTTTCCAGAAGGTCCTGTACGACCTTCATGTACAACCTTCTGGAGAACACTCAACAGTGCGTCCAAATTCAGCAGAAAACCCACAAGATCTGAACATGAACCCTAAATGCCTTTGTGGAGGTCTTGTTTCTCGTTGTGGTGCTGATGCCTGGTCCCTCATCTTCAGAACCTGTGCCAGTGGATCCTGAGCGTGAAGAAGAACTACAGGAAGAACGTGGCCTACCACAACTGGAGACACGCCTTCAACACAGCGCAGTGCATGTTCGCCCTCCTCAAGTCGGGACGCCTCCAGGTAACTCTGCTCTCACTTCACAAATACTATAAAACAATGAGATTTACAACAGTCAATTGGAGTATTTTCTTTTATATTATCATGAGGTTTAATCCTTCTGCGTCCAGGTAGAGGTTCATGGGCGTTTACTAGTCGAACTGCAGAAAATATACACAATAATTTGATTTAAAACAAGGAATTTTTAATTATTTGTACTGAACTTTTCTAGTTGCTATTGTCAACAAATATAAACTCCAGTGGAAACATGCATTGACTGTCCAAATATCAGTATTAAATCAGTTTATAGGTCATTTTTAGCTTTCTACTTTTAGATTAAACAGCCCAGATGAAGCATTTTGTGCAGTTCTAATGTTTCCTCATCAAAAACAAACCTGGAGTTGTGTTTTGTTTCATTCACACACGTTTTAACACACAAACCCGGCATGTTTAGGCTGAGTTCTTCAGACAGACTGATAATAAAGGTTTACTCAAACGTGTAAATGAAACAAAACGCAACTCCAGGTCTGCTTTTGAGGAGGTAACAACATTCGAACCTGTCTTAAAGCACACAAAAGTCAATTTTTTGATTAATAAATAAAGATTTTGAGATGTTTTCTAGAACAAATTGCTGCTGTCTATGCGTTAACTGCGCTAACCTCCCGAAAAACAATAGCGTCCATTTGTTCTACTCCTTGTAACTAAATAAATAAATCCACTCACACGCTTCATCGTCTCCTTTCTGTGTCGATCTTCTAAACAGAATCCTAAATGCTTGACCAGGCTTATATAACATTACCGCTATTAGCCACAATCAACTCACCGGTGTTGTAACTGGCCCTAATGAAGTGATTAGGAGACGTTAACATTTGTCCGTGCGTGCGCTGAGGAGAGCTCTTGTTATGGAAGCCTTGACTGCAGCTCGTGTTTCTTCTTCTCCTCGTCGCCAGAACAACCTGAGCGACCTGGAGATCCTGGCCCTGATGATCGCCACTCTGAGCCACGACCTGGACCACCGAGGGGTCAACAACTTCTACATCCAGAGGTGCACACCACAAAACTAATGTGCAACGGGCTTTTTTACGGGATTTTTACTGTGTTTAAAATGTGAAAAACAGAACTAGTTGATCTTAAAAACGCTTTGCAGTGGTCCAAAGTTACTCCTCACTGACCTTATGCATTCTGAGCGTCCTAATTATCACCGTGATTAGTTTGTAAACAACTTTTCAGAGCCCAGTGCGGAGTCTGCTGTGACAGTAACGCTAACAACAACAACTAGCATGCTAACAGTGCATTTCCTGATTATCGGACAACAAAATGCAGCACTTATTTTGACCTCAAGTGCAGCTTTGACACTATATTTCTGTACTGGTGCAAGACGAATTTTGTGTACATGGAAAAAAATCAGGTATAGACTATTTATATACTATTACTATTACTATTTATATACTAATTTTTTTATAAATAAAAAAAAAAAATTAAAAAGTCTCATGTGCTGCACCTGAAAGGATGGGTCAAATGCAGAGGACAATTTCCCTTCAGGGATAATAAAGGATAATAAATAAAATAAAATAAAATAAAAAAAATAAAAAAAATAAAATACAATAAATGCATTGTGTGTAAAAAGAGGCGACTTTCTGTTTCTTAAGACAAACACAAGCCGGAATAAAGTAAATTTAAGGATTATCTGTGTAGAATTTGAGAAAAAGCATTTTCAGAGCTGGGCCTGTGACAGAGACATAGTGAATCATCCATAAAAACAAAATTAGACATTTTACACGTTTTATGCCTGTAAAAATACAGGTTCTTAAACTTCTAAAGGGACATTTCAAGATACATTCTAAACTACACTATAATTGTATGTTTTATATTTCGAAGGATAACACTGGCGTTTTATTGTGCCCAGTTTTAATCATTTTATTATCGGTTCTGAAGGGTTTTTATTTAGATTTTGTCATTTATAAAGTCTAAATACTGGTGACCTTCACATGAAATATAATTATTTTGTAGTTTCTAAGACAGAGGTGTCTAAACTTTTTTCATTTAAGGTTGGATTTCAAAACATAGAAGACGTGACCAAAAAAACTGACGCTAAAGTTACGATAGTGAAGCTTTTCTAAACTCGGAGTAAAAAAAAAAAAATACTAATCCCCCGAATGCTACACTCAGTCCAGTCCTGTGTGGTGCTGCTGTGCGTCAGACCCTGCTAAAGGCGTTGTGTTGTGTTGTGTTGTCTTATGTTGTGTTGTCTTATGTTGTGTTGTGTTGTTCCCGCAGGAGTGAGCACCCTCTGGCTCAGCTCTACTGCCACTCCACCATGGAGCACCACCACTTTGACCAGTGCCTCATGATCCTCAACAGCCCCGTACGTGCACTGCTCTCTTTCTCTGACGCTCTTTTCTCTCTCTCCTTCTCTCTGCCTCTCTCTCCTTCTCTATTTTCTCTCTCTCCTTCTCTCTGCCTTTCTCCCCTTCTCTCTTTTCTCTCTCTTCTTCTCTCTGCCTTTCTCCCCTTCTCTCTTTTCTCTCTCCTTCTCTCTGCCTCTCTCTCCTTCTCTCTTTTTTCTCTCTCCTTCTCTCTGCCTCTCTCTCCTTCTCTCTCCTTCTCTGTTTTCCCTCTCTCCTTCTCTCTGCCTTTCTCCCCTTCTCTCTTTTCTCTCTCCTTCTCTCTGCCTCTCTCCTTCTCTCTTTTCTCTCTCTCCTTCTCTCTTTTCTCTCTCTCCTTCTCTTTTCTCTCTCTCCTTCTCTTTTCTCTCTCTCCTTCTCTCTGCCTCTCACTCCTTTCTTTTCTCTCTCCTTCTCTCTTTTCTCTCTCTCCTTCTGTCTTTTCTCTCTCTCCTTCTCTTTTCTCTCTCTCCTTCTCTTTTCTCTCTCTCCTTCTCTCTGCCTCTCACTCCTTTCTTTTCTCTCTCCTTCTCTCTTTTCTCTCTCTCCTTCTCTCTGCCTCTCACTCCTTCTTTCTTTTCTCTCTCCTTCGCTTTGCCCCCCTCTCCAGCTCTTTTCTCTCTCTCCCTGCTTCTCTTTTTTCTCTCTTCTTCTCTCAGCCTTTCTCTTCTTCTCTCTGTCTCTCTCTGCTCTCTTTTCTTTTTCTCTCACATTCTCTCTTCTCTCTCTTTTTTTCTCCTCTTCTCTCTTTTATCTCTCATTTCTCCTCTCTCTATCTCTCACTTTCTCTCTTCTCTCTCTCTCTTTAAGACACGTGTGAATGGGCCACGTTAAATCCCCAAATCAAACATAAAATAAACAAATAAAAATAGAATGAAATAAGATTAGATTAGAAATAAGAAATATGATTCATGTGTCATGTAGTGTAGCCTGATTAATGTTAAAACTGTGCAAATATAATTCATTTATATTTATTTATGTTTTTTTACACATTTTATCCATTTGGTCTAAAATCAAATCTAGTAGTTGTGAAGTTCAGACCTGCACATTTGTAGAAAAACAGACATTTCTAAGTTTATAATCAGTACGTCAGAACAGCGCCGGCTCCACTCCGTCATGTGTGGGCCACTTGTTTTCGAAAGCCCTCCACTCTGTACACGCACTTAGCATTAGCATATGTGTCGCGCGGCATCGTCCGGTCGCCTGGGAAACCTTTGAGAGCAGGAAATTGACCGAAGCGCGCTCAGACTGTCTGTGTTTTGCCGTGTCCCTCCGCCAGGGGAACCAGATCCTGAGCGGGCTCTCCCTGGACGAGTACAAGGCCACTCTGAAGATGATCGAGAGGGCTATTCTGGCCACGGACCTGGCGCTCTACATGAAGTGAGTACATGTCAGGGCCAGATGGAGTCACCCGCCACAAGAGCACGTCATCGAGTCACAATGATCATGACTTTATTACATGTGGCACTTTTATGAAACTAAGCAGGAACATTAGTTAGAAAGTCGTGTAAAACTAAAATCGCACATCAAATTAGAAGTATATATTACAAAACTAGTCAAAGCTCGCTGGGTAACTGTGTTTTTAGAGACTTTCTCATCTTAAGACCCAACTAACGCGATTCATTGTGATCTTTTTTTTTTTTATGCCCAGTTTTATAATTTCATGGGCAACAGGGACATTAACAACACGGCACATACGTATTATAGGCTTTCACCTCAGTTAAACCACTGAAAATAATACTGATTTTAGTTTTAAACAATGTCTTTTTCTCATCACATTTCTGTTAAAGCTGCAGTGTGTAACCTTTCTGTTCGGGAATGTTCCACAATTGGATTGTGTCTATCCAGGACTCACGGGTTGCTAATCATTGCTCTAAAAGTTAAAAAAAAAAAATGCATTTTTACTGTAAACAGTGTCGCTTCTCCACAGATTTGACCCGTAACTTGGCCTGGTGGCGTGGGTGGTTTGTCTTTGTAGATCGCTAAGTTTAATGTCATACTGCGGAACATTCTTGGATAAGCAATAACATCGCCATGGAGACAAGCAAGCGGAAAAGTTTAATTAAAGCTCTTCCCAGGCGTTTGACTTCACGTTCGATCTTTTGTTTGCAGGAGGCGAGGGGAGTTTTTCGAGCTGACCAAGAACAGTCAGTTTGTGTGGGAGGACGAGCAGCACCGAGAGCTGCTCAGGTACGCCCCCTTCAGTCCGTCTCTGTCACAGCGCAGAGCAGAGGACATACTGCAGTATTGAGTGTCAGTGGAGCTGTGGAGCCTTTTAAAGCCTGTGTTGTGTTGTGTCGTGTCGTGTCGTGTGTGTGCAGGTCGATGCTGATGACAGCGTGCGACATCTCAGCCATCACCAAACCCTGGCCTGTGCAGAAACGGGTAAACGCCATGACAGATTTTAAGAGTTTCATTTTAAATTCCATAAACATGACCAATGTGTCCCCAGATATGACGTTAAAATCACAGTTGTAATGTCGATTTATTTTTTAATTACAAAAACACTGAAGGTAAAGGCAGTGTTGTTTCTCTTGAAATTTGGTGTTTTGGTTTTCAAGACGATTATCCAATCAGAAAGCCGAATGAGCCTCACTTGAGTTTCTTCTTTAAACCTAAAACGCCTCTGTTTGATCCGAATGGTCAGCACCTAAACCCCAGCACCTGCAGCCAAACATGAAGCAGTGCTAGTGCAGCCTCTGCAGCTCAGGGAGGGAACTGTGGAGGTTCTGAGCTGCACATGAGGCCTGGTCATGAACTGAGAATGAGACAAACTTCGCGTCTGCAGGGGATTGAAGTAACTTTTGAAAAAGCCTAAGAATAAAGCCTACATACAGTTTAAAAGAAAAAAAAATATGGGAGTTGTTTTAAGGGCGAGTACCACAAGAAATTTCACTTTTTGGTAACACTTTATAATAACTACAGAAAAAAGAAAAAGATTCAGGTCTAATAATAATTCATTAATACACTAAGCTCCTAATCCTACCCACCGCTTAATGTGTAGTTTTAATAAATGTTGAATTAGCAGCTGAATGTTAAGGGACAAATACATAGAATTCAAATCAAATTAACCAAATTAGCTGCCAGTTTCCATAATCTTGTTTAAATAGTTGTTTGGTTGTTTTCAGCTTGTTTATTTTTGCCCGTCCCTCGTGTTTTAGTGCCAGATTCTTCCTTTACGCTTGACCGTCCCATGTGATGTTCGTTAGCCTCATTAGTGACGCCGCGCTCGCTCATTAATGAAGCCCGCTGTGACCTTGTGCTCAGATAAACAGTAAACAACTTTGCATTTTAGATTAACAGTATTCCTGCTGGTAGGTGCTCGTTTCCATGGTTATTGCCCTAAAGGTTCCACTGAATAGCATTAAACACATTTATTTCATGTCATTTTATTGTTCAAAAATACCTTAAAAAACGTGCGTTAATCTGAGCGGCGTCGCCTCTCCACAGATCTGACATGGAACTTGACCTAGTAGCGCCACCTGCTTGTCTCCATGCAATACTTTTTGCTGCCTCACTAGAATGTTCCACTATATGGCATTAAACTTAAACTCCACAGAGAAAACCTTTCAATTTGAATACTTGTAATTATTATAAAAGTATAAAGTATAAAAGTGTAAAGTATAAAAAAAAATATTGTTAACCTATTCTGCCAAATCAACAAATGTGTTTAAAAAAAAGTTTTATTTTTTATTTATTTTTAAAAATAATTAAATAAAATGTATGTAAGATTTTAAACTCCATAAACACAACCTGTGTGTGCTTAGATATGAGGTAAACATGAAATCAAATACAGCTTTTACTGATAACAATTTTAATCCTGATTTATTCTTAGTTATAAAAACTGGACATGTTGTTTATGTTATAATTTGTTGTTTTGGTTTTCAAGACGATGATCCAGTAAAAAAGCAGAACAAGCCTCACACGAGTCTCTCATCTGAGTTGCCAGTTTCAAAGCTGAAACGGTCCTATATTACACAAAACTTGTTATAATGTTGTTACCTCCCCAAAAACAGACCTGGAGTTGTGTTTTGTTTCATTTATATTTGACTAATCCTTTATTATTAGTCTGTCTACATCTACAAAGCTCAAAATGCTCTGTTCCAACTTGTGATGTCATGAAGCGGTAGTTTTCAAGTTAACAGCTACATTTTACCTTTAAGTTCAGTGAATATTGGCAATTCCAGGGCTGAAATCATCCAGATGATTCTAGTGGAGGTGTGGAGTTGCCTAAATATGCAGGTTTGTGCGTTAAACATGTGTGAAAGAAACTAAACACAACTCCAGGTGTGTTTGTGATGAGGAAACGACATTAGAGATGAATAAAATAGTGTAACATGGGCCTGTGTAAATGGACGTTGCATTGAAGTAGTTTTAGCTGCTAATCTGATTCAAATCATCATAAAACATTCTCACATGTGGATAAATGACACGTATCCTCCTCCAGCAGATGTACAGACTCAGATGTGTGTGATTTCGTTGCAGATCGCAGAGCTGGTGGCCACAGAGTTCTTTGAGCAGGGAGATAAGGAGCGAGAGGAGCTGAAGATCGAGCCCAGCGTGAGTGCCTCGTCCTCCTCTCTACTCCGTCTGATCGAGTAACGCGCTTTGAACCAGGGATTTGAGGCCTATAAAATGTTCTGCTAACCTGAAACGACTTGACTCTGTATTTCAGGACCTTATGAATCGTGAGAAGAGAGACAAAATTCCCAGCATGCAGGTGTCTTTTATTGATGCCATCTGCACTCAGTTATATGAGGTAATTCTATAACAGCATTAGCTTCACTTTTAGGGGTGTCTAAATCTAAAATATTGGATTTGTCAAATATTGGAAGTAAGTTTCATGTTTTTTTCAGATGATTCATTTGCCCAAAATTACTGAAATTACTTACAACACGCAGCTCTTTAGTTTTATTTCACAAACGCACACAAACATAGACTTGATAGACAAATTTTAAAGTCCAACGTTAAAATCTTAATCTATTTTAGAGTCCATTTGTGCTGAATGGTCCACCACAAGCTTGTTTCCATGGTTACGTTAATGTTTTGCCTTGAATTTTCCACAGTACGGCATTAAACTTATCTCTAAGTGACGCCAGCAGGCCAGGTTACAGGTCAGATCTGTGGTGAAGGCGTGCTTTCAGTGAATATTAAAAGCATATATATGTTACTGAAATAAAGGCTAGTTCATACGCTTAATGCCATGCTGTGGAACATCCCAGTGAAAGCATCTCCATGGAAACAAGTACACTGCAAAAAAGATATAAACACTTAAATCTATCAGAAAATGACTTAAAAGTAGTGAAATTATCTGTCCATGCAGCAAGATCATTTTACTTGACAAGTTCTCTTAAAATAAACTCCCTCTAGACTAGAATTAATACAATTCAGAACTAGTAAGTAGATAATAAATGTAAAAACAAGATGAAATAATCTGATATAAGTTTTAAAATCTTGCCAGATCAGAGAAATTTGCAGTGTAGGAAGCAAAAAGTTACCTAATGCAACTTTATGCCCCAAAAAACCTTCTTAAAAAACCTAATTTGTTTATTCTTTTGCTTTTATTCATTCAAACTTGCAGCAGTTAATTAGAAAAGTACAGTGATAACACCAGTGGAATATTGTTGTGGATCTAACTGTAGGCACTTGTGTCTCTGCCCAGACGTTGGTGGGCATGTCGGAGCACTGCAGCCCCCTGCTGGAGGGTTGCCAGAGGAACAGGCAGCACTGGAAGCATTTAGCCGAGGAGTGCGAGAAGGGCCTGGTGAACGGGCTGGTGTGAGCCGCGGACGCACCCACGAGTCCAGTTTAATCTGAATGAATGTCGGGGGGGGCGGCATGGTGTGCGGAACAGCTGGGCTCTAGTATCACAAGCACCGTTCAGTTAGGAGGTTTTTGCTGTACTCAATCTGGCAACCGGTTAGTGGGAGGACATTTTTCTACTCATTTTTATGGTGTTTTAGTTTCACTTTCACTTTGCCTCTTTGACTGTGCCAGTGGCAGAGGTGGGTAGGACTTTAAAGAGTATCGTTACTTCGAAATAATTTTAGTAGAAGTACAAAATAGTGGTTCAACAAATTATGAATCAAGTAAGTAAGAGTAAAAAAGAAGTATTTGGGAAACCTGTCAGGTCGGAGTAACTAAAGATGTTAAATAATGCACAAAATCTGATGTTTTCAAACGATAGACGCAAAAATTCGAAAACTACATTACGTCTTGTTGAGTCTTGAGACTTTTTTAAGAAATTGTACTTTTCTATCTGATTGAGTAATATTTTATTGAAGTAACAGTACTCTTACAGCTAGCGTGACTGCGTGGCAAATAATAATGTTTAAATTTGATTCTTTTTTATATTTGTATTTAAACTGTAGCTCCGACGCTCGTCCTCCGCACCATGCTCCCGTCTTCATGGTCACCGTTGTTTGTATAATTGTCACTTTTTCAGAGACAATAACCAAGTCAGCACTAAGCTATATTTATTATCAGAGCGATGTTTTATTTTTGCACCGAGTGGCTTTATCGTAAGCTCGTCAGCAGCGCCCTATTTACTCTGTACCTTTCACACTAACAGCTTCGTGTCACAGCGCACACTACTGGGGTGGAGTCTTTTGTACCATGTTCACTCATTGTCTTAACTATTGCATATTTATTTGGTTTGATATATTTATTATTAGTTTGTATTTTCTCTCGTGGAGCGCACACAGTTCTTAGGACAAGCTGGTTCCCTCTGTATTTTAAGGTGAAGAAACGTTGAACAACTCTTGAAATGTACTGTACGTTTTTGTCATGTAAAAGAGCCAAAGACTAGGCCTGTGCTTTCACTAATGGGTCTGGCTTTTTCCACTGCCTTGTTGTGATAAAAAGGACCAATATATTCAATTAAAGAAGGAATTTGAACTTTTGTCCCTGATAGTTTTTAATCTATATTTCAGTTTGCTTACAAGAGAAAAGAACTTATATTAAAACACTAAAATCAAGCTTTTGTATTGGCCCTGTTTACCTTTCAGGACAGTCTCACCTCTTTACATCTCCAAACTTCAGCTCACACACAGTGCAGTTTACACTACAGTCTGAAGAATCCAATAGTTCATAAAACAAGTGCAATTTGAACTGATCTTACCAGCTGTACTTTTATGGAGAACTCCGTGAGCTAAGAGTATTGTAAAGTAACTGTGTTTGTAGTAGGGACACGACTGCGGTGCCCGAGAATGTTTGAATTTATTGAGGATGTCAAAAATTTACAGATTTACGGAAACACGACGTTATAGACAGCTGATAATGTGGTTAGACTACTGTGGTACTTAATAGTTATAGTTTTTATCTTTTTGTAATTCTATAACGACTATAATCCCACATTTTTACCTGAACCCTTGGATGACAGTGTATTTTGAATGTCATGAACGCTTTAGATGTGTGCGCTTTCATTTTGTACGACATAAACAGGAGGGCATTACGAGAGCGACTTTAAGCACATTCGATACTAAACGTAGATACGCAGTTACATGTTTATGGTAGAGGGTCCTGTCAGGTCATGTGACCGCTGTGTCTGTGGGGGATCCGCTGTAGAACACTGTGAGCTCATTAAAGATGGACTTATTTTACCGCTGTCAAGTGTCTTTCTGTTGGCTCATTAGCGGCTATGCTCCCATGCACACTAAAATCTGATTATGATCTGATTTCTAGACCTTTAAGATGATTTAAATGACATGTAAACCACGATCGGTAATCATAAAAACCATGATCAGGAAGAAATTAGATGATTTTGCTGTTGACATGTCATTTTAATCATCTTATAACTGAAGAAATCTGATAATAATCTGATTATGAGTGCGCATGTAACCACAGCCAGTGAGTAAGTACACAAGAAAAATCTGATCATGATCTGATTTCTGGAGTTATCAAATGTGTACAGTTACATTTGATGAGAGTCTTTATGTTTTAACTAGGAAAAAATATGGCGAAAATGTTAAAAAGTTACTAAACTAACTGAAAATTTGAAAGACTTGAGTTATTTTAAAATTATTTGTACTTGTAAATACAAATTACTCTTAAAATAAGCTAAATAACACGTGTCACTAGGTGTTTTTGATAATAACATCTCTTCTGTGCAACACAAACCACAATCAGATAAAGGTTAGGTTCTGATTATTACAGTTATTTGCTTTTCTCTGGTCATGTAAACATACTTATAAATAAACAGTAAACAAAAGGTGTGCTGCACTGACCTCTAGTGGCAAAATGTGTGAATGACTGCCACATGTTTTCGATAGCAGTCCTTTATTTATTTGGTCTTTTTAAAAAGTTGAACATACAAAAAACTATTCTCTAAAACAGGCTGACAGAGACGAAACAAAACAAGTCGGGAACAGAGCAGAAATATTTACATGAAAACGCACGGGGGAAGTACAAGGAGACAGAATCACAGAGAGTCTGCGCGCTTGTAGGCCACCATGCTGTTGACCTTGTGGATGGACGTGGTGAAGGAGCGCAGACGCACCTCCTCTGATTGGCTGATGATCTGAGGGCCAGACTCCTCCCACTTATCAGGGACCACTAGATCTTTGTCGGTGTAAACCAGCAGGTCAAAGGCACCTGAGCGACATGTGAATAGAAAATATAGAAAAAGATAAAAAACATCGCAGCCACCCGAAAGTGACCAATCTTTTAGCCTTGGGGCAGTAGGAACACACAAATATGATGATCTGCTTGTCTCCATGGTTACGCTAATGTCGTGCCTTGAATGTTCCATGGCTGGGCATTAAATTGGCTAGAAAGTGGTACCCCCCGGCCAGTTTACAGGACGGATCTGTGGAGAGGCGACCCCACTGACAGAACACATGTATGTTTTTCAATCTTTTTTGGAGCTAAAACCACTTATCTTGCAGTTTTTCAGTGACAATGCGGCCATGCGGTGGAAGATACAAAACTAAGCAAAAACATCTCAGCTGGTCTACAACATGCCTGTCTCCACGGAGAAAAGTGACACAGTGCACCTTTACACTCGTGGTGTCAGAGAAAGACATAGACGGCCAGGGTTTTAGTTCATTGGCATTTCATTTTAACACCATAGAAAAGTTAAATTGAATAATGGAGCAAAGGATCAAGGTTATTATGGTTCAATATTGTAGACACAAACCAATTAATACATTTTCACCCGCTAGCATAAGTGCAAATAAAGTTTACAATACTCCTATGCATGCAAAAAGCTTATAACTCACATGGTGTCTCCAGAAGAGGCAGGAAGGTCACCGTGGCTGTGATCTGCCTGATGACCGAGCGGATCTCGTCCTGGATGGTTTTGATGGACTTCTCTCTGGGGGCACTGCACAACGTGACAGAATCAGGTTGAAAATTATATCCAATGCTTTGGCAAGACAATCAGGTATATTTTTATTACTAAAAGGAAGTGGGGATTTGACCTGTTCTCCTTGGCCGACTTGTCACACTCGATGTCAAACTGCCACCTCTCCAGGACGTCGTTGGTCTCCAGACACGTGATGACCAGGACCAGCCTCTGCACGGTGCACTCACACAGCCACTCTGCAACATGTACAACATCAGATTAGCAAATGGAACAAACGTCATCCAGGCCACAGCGTTCAGAGGAGGCGTGGGGAACATGCAGAAAGCAAGACAAATGTAATTACGTTGGTTTTTTATGACACCAACAGCTGGATTTTCAAACACATTCATTATGCTTACATTTAAAGACCTTTGTAGCCATGAGAATGTTGACCAAAAAAAAGCAGTTGCGAGTTCTGTCTGATAATATGCAAGATATCTGTAAACCAGAGTTCATATTTGTCTTACTGCTGTAGCTGATAACCAATGTTTGCTGAGGCCGATATCAATATTTTAAAATCTATAGCAAGGCTCACTGATTTATGTGAAGTAATGGTTCACAAATTAACTTTTCCCTTTGTAAAAATAATAAAAAAGCATACCATTTTAGGATTTTTTTGTGAATTAATGCGTAAATATACAGCTATATTTTTCCCTAATTGCTCTTCTATTCTCATTTTACTCATTAATCTGTTAGAAAGACAAATGGGAATGACACATGGGCCACACAGACTGGATCATCTTCAAAAAAACAAAATAATCAGCTAAATTTTCAATATCTGACCAATACGATATCTGGGAAACCCCCTGACATCACGAATACCACAGCCATCCTTATTTGTAGTGTTATTTAATAGCTGCATAATCCATCTCAGAGACAGGTACCTTTGAGCTGGGAGACCACATCGGTGAGGTAGTTCTTGAGTTTGGGGTCGGTGGTGAGCTGCAGACTCATGTCGTAGTGCGTGACGCGGCTGAACGTCTCCGGGGGGTAGATGCCGCGCTGGTACAGGATGCTGTTGATGCCATAAGCTGAACAGAAAGAGAAACAACATTTACATTTTTATATTTTTGTGTGTGCACTGAATAATATACAAACAAAAAACATCCAAAACTACATTAATCTAATTTGAATGTTATTATCATGAATGTAGTCTGTGTTTACTGTGTCCAGGTTATTTCGCTGGTGAATCGGTAAAGTTTGTTAAAGTCTACAGCGACAGTGGGGCGACAGTTTGTGCACTGATCCGAATTTTGGCGGTTCGAATCCCGCTTTCATTATAAACATCACTGGTTAAGCGGTCAAATCCACTGACCCACAGGTTGGCTGGTATGATTCCAGCTCCCACAGATGAATTTAGACTTAGACTTAGACAAACTTTATTGATCCACAAGGGAAATTATTTGGATACAGCAGCTCAAACATCACAATATAATAACAGAGAGTAACAAAATTAGATGGTACAGCAAAAAAGAGAGCAAGGAATAGGTATCAAATGAGACATAATTATAAAAATAAATGTTGTCGTTGTATCCTTGGGCAAGACACTTAACCCACCTCGCCCCCAGTGTCTGCATACACTTGTGTGAGAATGTGTGTGTGAATGGGTGAGTGGTTCCTTGTTGTAAAGCGCTTTGAAGGTGGAAAAGCGCTATGTAAAAATGTGCCATGATACAGATATTTAGATTAAAATAAACTATATTAAAAAATACTACAATAAAACTATAGTTTGTGTTGTTAAAAGACATTAAACGTATAGATGTTTACTCTTTAAGATGACCTAATTGGCTGACCATTGTTTACATAACCACAACAGTAAAATCAACCACTTTGTATGAATGAGGATGGGCGGGGCCTATAAGAAACACGTTTTGCTCATTTTAATACCTGATTATTAAAATAGTTAATGATAAACTGCTCCTGTTTGTCTGATCTCACGTAAGTAGCGATTGCACATGTAGCCTAGAGAGTTTTATTTAGATTTAGGAACTACACTCGTTGTTTTTCTCTAGTATTTTGGGCGATGACCTGCTGTATCTGCCACACGGGCCTTCCTACTGTCTCCGCTATCCGCTCGCCCAAACTCGAACAAAACCCGGATTTACAGCCAATCTACTCACAAAAGAACTCGGCCACCAGCTCCGCGCTCCCCTTCAGAGTGATGCCTTTCAACGTGCTCGTCATTTTCGCCACAATCTCTGTATTTTACGAACAATGAAGCTTTGTTGTACTTGAGTCGACTCGGCTTCCACTACCCGCCGACCAGTTTGAAATTTGTCCCTCCTGCGCATGCGCTGAGGACTGACGGCGTCGCAGGTGTGATGACGTAAAGGGTGCGTGTAGGATTCGGGTTTGGCCACAAGAGGGCAGCATTTCCGAATTCTTTGCGGTCTTTCCTTTTATTTTATTTATTTATTTATTTATTTATTTATTTATTTATTTATTTATTTATTTATTTTACTTTACAGTGAGTTCTGCACATTATTTATTTATTTATTTATTTACTCAAAATTCTTATTGTGGTTTTATCTATGACATATATTCAAGTTCAAGTCTCACTATCCCATGCGTAATAAATAAATAATAAAAATGGTAAATAGTGCAAAAGTGTAAAAGGCATATAGTAATTGTGTTATTGGGTGTTTTTTTTTTTTTTTTTTTAATATAGTTTAATTGTTTTTTATTATTAAATTAAATGTGCAATTTAAGTTGATTATTTTTTGTTTTTGTTTTTCTTGTTTTTTGTTTTTTTTTTAATCATGGAGATGTTATTGCTTTTGCCTTGAATGTTACACTGTATGGCATTAATCTATCTAACACCACCAGGCCCAGTTCTGGTGGTCAGCTCTGCGGAGAGGCAAACCCACTCAGTGTCAGAATGCATGTTTTTTTATGTCTTAGATTTTTGAGAATTAATAAAAGGTGGATACATTTCAGGCCATACTGTGGAACATTTCAGGAAATTCAAGTATATCTCCATGGAGACAAGCAGGTGGTTGACCATTATTATTACAAAAAATAGTCACATTTTATAATACGCAGAAGTAAATGCTCTAACTCTAATATGACATATGTATTATAATGAAGTGTTTGCTATCCACAGCCCACATTAACCTTATAGTCTTTGTTTTGCAACTTGTTTTGTGACGATTCCAAATGAAAATAAAAATATGTGTTTACAAAAATATCCAGTGTGACCTCAGTGAGCAGTTCATTTATTGTAAACAGCAGAGTGAGGCCCTGCTGCTGTAAAACCTGCTGAGTGGAGCCCATAAAGACACTTAAGGCCTTCCTCTAATAGTCTCTCGTGTGGGCTTTACATGGAAGACTGCTCATTAGCACTGGGCCTGTGGACATACAGTCTGAGCACAAGTGTAAACACTGATGATGGCTCAAGTTCTATTCTGTACTAAACCGTTTTTGTGCTTTTACCAAGTCGTAATGTTGTTTATTCATCAAAAACATACCAGAAGTTGTGGTTTGTTTCATCAGAACATTATGGAGTCATTCTATATTTACTGAAAACTGAACTATGTCAACTGGGCCAATGTTTTTAGAAATGGGTACGTCTCGCCATTCGTCCAAGTAGCTTCTTGAGTTCACACACACACACTAGTTTTTCTGTAAAAAATCAAAACAAAAAAACACTAGGGACAGTAGTTTGCAATAGGTGTTTGATCAATCATATTAGAGGCTTGAACGATCGTGCAAAATATGACTTAGGTGACAGTTCACACCTTAGGGCAGGTCAATAAGTAGTAGTTTAAAGCCCAACTGTGTAACATTGCTTCCAGAATGATATCTCTCTGGATTTTTAATACCGTCTGGTTCTCACACCCTCCGTCGTGTCTCGAACCAGAACCAAACACGAGTGTCCAATCAGATCTGTTTATTTCAGTGACACGTGTGAAACGAAGGAGCTCATTGGTCGTCTGTCATTTACAAACAAAATCATATTTCTCTCACCTCAGATTAACAGATTGTAATGCTTCCCTCAATGATTATGAAGAAATCTGTGATGTTTTTCAGTCCGGTGGTATTTTTTTCCTTTATTTTTTTTCAATATGATACAAGAAGTGTAAATTCTGGATCCCAGGCGATCCATTTGGCACAGACTCAAATCATGAGCCTGTGGCAAACCTGCCCACAATAATGATGCAGATTAAACAATATTTTTGTGCTATAAAACATGTGTGCATAAAATTAATCCTTTGATTTTTTGGTCTATATTTATTGGCTGAAATGTTACGCAGTGGAGCTTTAAATTGACAAAACAATGCATAGTATAGGATCTTTAAGTTAAATCTTATCACGTGACCTCAAGTGACCGTTTTCATTTGCTTTATTTGATGCTCTCATAGACACTGTAATGTATTTTTGTTCAGGCTCATTTACTGCATTGGCACCAGTGTTAGTAACATCATGACATCATTTGTGTAGCAGAAGCCAAACTGTGAGACTTCACATAGTTTCTGACAGATGGAGCCACTCTGGCCCCTGACCCACTCACATTATTCATGCTCAGAGGAAATGGAATTTCCCCTGGTCCGAAAGAGGATTCCCTCATCAGATGTCAAAAGACAGACCTCCCAAATCTACTCGTCAACATCAAGTACAAAACCACCGAGCTTTAGAGAGAGAGAGAGACTTTATTGACGCAGAGGGAAATTCAAGTTTTGCTGGTCTCAGTGCAGTTTAACTGGAGCACTGGTCAGGGAGGGTCAGCAGATCCAGTGGAAGAGCCAAAAGTGTCCTGCCTCTGTGACCTGCAGCATCACAGCAGAGTCCAGGCTGTGGTCCAGGCGGAGCCAGGGGAACACAACAGGAAAGGCCTCACTCTTACGATGAAATCATTCATTCCCTTAAAGTATTGCCTCTGGAAGGTCTTTGCTGCCACATATGGTGTAAAACATCTGTAACATCTCAAATTTCCATAACTATCTCCTTAGCTAGCCTCTTGCACAGTCCCCATGGATATGAGAAAAACAAACCGTTCATTTCCCACAATCCCTTGTGTTCATTCCCTCAAAGTATTTCCTCTGGAAGGTCTCCGAGTATTTCCTCTGGAACTATAGGTTAAACGGGGGATTGGCCTGTCAATATTCATGTGATTTAAATTTAAATTCTTTACCAAGAACAGTGTTAAGAGGAGTACTTTGGAAAGGTATTTAGTTGTACAGTACCTGAAATGAAATGTGTTTTGTCATGTTTTTTATTACATGGTCCAATCACAGTATTCTGAATACTTACAAGAAGGAAAGAAAGAAACAAAGAAGGAAAAATCACACTCACAATCACTTCAGGAGCTGTGTTTTCTGTTTTTCTAATACGGTTCAGTTTCAAGCTTAAATTGCATGAGCAGGTATACTGCAATGTATTTTTTTATTTCAGGAAATTGGATTCTGAATTTCATCAAATGAAAGGGTAAAAAAAAAATGTATTTTAAGTTCTGTACGTATTTTTGGTGCATATTTAGTAACTTCTCAAAACTGCTTGAGAATGAGAAAGTTTTATGGCAAACAGTGTAACAACAGTCTGGTAGCGCACTTACTCAGTGAGTTCTTCCAAATGCGTCTTATAAAATGTTTTCAAATAGGTCAGAACAATCGTATAATCAAGTTTCCAGTGCACTTCTCTTTATTTTGTGCTGTTGCTGGTTACACGTTATTTTAAGACGTAGGCAGCCTCACTTCACCACTCTACAGGGGATGGACTTAGACTTAGACTTAGACAAACTTTATTGATCCACAAGGGAAATTATTTGGATACAGCAGCTCAAGAATCACAATATAATATAATAACAGAGAGTAACAAATACATGGTACAGCAAAAAGAGCAAGAGACACGTGTCAAATGAGACATAATTATAAAAATATAAATAAACGTGTATGTACAAGTCAAAACTAACTGCTGTGTTGTATTTTCCAAAGAGAATGAGTTCATTTCATAATCAGCAGATATGATTACAGCAAATATTAAGGTTCAGAGACATCGACAGTATTTAACTAATACCTATATATATATCTATTTATAATTTTCTTTTGTTAAAAAAAAATTGTAGCTCAGTTTTGCCAAGATCTGGTTAAAACTGTCCCAAAATCCTAAACTTACCTGTTCCTAAACCTGACTCTAACCATAAAGGTGCACTGTGTAACTTTTCCAGTGGAGGGTTCATCAAATGCTTTTCTCCATGGAGATGAATTAAACCTTTCTATCTTCATGGAGAACAAACCAGATCAAGTTACAGGTCAGATCTGTGGAGAGGCGACCCCGCTCACAGTCAGAATGTCTGTTTTTCTAGGTATTTTTGAGCTCTAAAACCACCTGTAATTGAATAAATGTAAAGTAGAGCTGTTTAATGTCACACTGTGGAACATTCCAGGCAGAGCAATGACATATCCATAGAAACAAGCAGGTGACAGACACCCAACCGAAAAGTTACACAGTGCAGCTTTAACCTGATTGTGAAAGAATGAATCGTCCAAAATGAACATTAGTGAGCGTAAGCACGAGCTAATGGCCCACAAAGTGTCTGCGGAAAGTCAAGGAAAAGCTGGATGTATTTTTGGTACAATTTTAGGCCTTTTCCCCATTCAAAATGTAAATATTTTGCTTCATATTGTTAATCACTATGGCAACGGTGCTATTAATTCATTATCAAATAACCAAATCTAAAATTATACATGGCAAAAATAACAGAGCAGAATAGGCCTAGTAAAAAGTGTAATCATTTTGTAATTATTTTGAACGTTCAAGTCCTGCTTAAAGGTATATAAAGGTATATCACTTTTTCAGTGTTGTGGTCCAGCACCATGGAGATATTATTGCTTTTCCTGGAATGTTCCGCAGTATTACAATAAACAAATGTACTTTTCACTTTTTTTTTTTTTTAATTACAAGTGTTTTTGGCTAAAAAACACCTTGGAAAAACATGTATTCTTAATGGTAACAGGGTCACCTCTCCACAGATTTAACCCGTAACTTGGCCTTGTGAGAGATGAATACGTTAAATGCCATACTGCAGAACATGCCAGGCAAAGCAGTATCCATGGTGATAAGCAGGTGGCAGACCCTTCTCCAGAAAAGTTACATAGTGCACCTTTAACATGATGAAGATAGTAAGGATTTTACTACAAACATTACAACATGCATTACAGTAATCCCAAATAAAATAAAATAATACAGTAAAGTAAAATAAAATAAAATTAATTAATAAAATAAAATAAAAAATAAATTAAGAAAATAAATTAAGAAAATAAAATAAATTAATTAATTAATAAAATAAAATAAATTAATTAAGAAAATAAATAAAATAAAATAAAATAAAGTAAAATTAAATAATGTTTTTATCTTTTAAATCATTGTGACAAATCTTTACCATAACTTTCCCACCATATCCATATCATGTTCTGAATGACGTAGACCCCTGCCACGACGACAGGTGCCGCTTTACAACCGTGACTCCTTCTCGAGCAGATTTCGTGTCAGTATCACATTCTACTACCATCTTCTGGACCAGCCGCCTCCACACCGTCTGCCCTCACCCCGCTCCTGCTCAAGAATATTCACCTTTTTAGTTATTCCTGATTTAAAGGGACTATTTCTGCCCCACAGCCGTCTTCATTCAGCCACGTGGTTATATGAAGCCTTTCTGTAGTATTGGAATAGGCTACGGGTGGGTTCTTTTGGAATCAAAGAGACATTTTACAAGTGTGTGGTAAAAGTGGTGGGTTTTATTAGGTTTACGGTAGGTGAGAGGTGAAGTATTTACAGCCATATGAAGACAGATACTTTTAGTTTTATACGACAAGCACACAGTCGGCTAAAATAAAGGATTCTTTGGAAGTGGAAGATGTATTGTATATCCAAGAAACGCTTGATTAAAAAAGGCATATTAGCGAGGAGTTTAATCTTGAGAGTGTAAATATAACTTAAATGAAACAGAAAATGCACACTTCAGTTCTTGTAGAGGTGCAAATGCAAAGAGCAGCAACTTCAAAGTGAAAAAATGCATAGCACACTCAGATAAAACTTCTTATTTTTATTTTTAAATAATATTTCTGCAAAAAGCCTTCATCAGATCATCTTTGTTGCTTTTGATTCTGTACTGTGGGCAAGAAAAAAGATGTAAGGGATGTGCTAAAATGTTGAAAAAGCTGAAATAGACCCGCGTTTCAACATATTGTCATGATTTTTGGTATATTCTACAAAATGGTTTAGTGACAGTGCTTTATACTATGTATAAATTTACTGTTTTGATGATTAAAATAGGTGTATTTCATATTAGATTTGTGCAGGTTGTGGTTTAATGAAATACTGTAGCTATTAGAAAAATCATGTGCAACGTAAATCAGTTTGATTAGGTCCATTAGGCCTTCTATAAATACAATATAATAAAATGCAAAATCATATAAATATAATGCAATGTATCAAATTAACATATATGTATCCCAGGCCGATTTTACAGAATTATAATAACAAAAAAGTCTTAAAAGTATGGCCATTCTCTCCATATCAACTATAACATTTGATTAAATTGTACTGCATTTGTATCGTGACTTAAAATCATTTACTTATTTATATTTTATTGCACTTTTGAAGTACTATTGTGGTTTCCCGACTTATTTAATGTAAGACTCCTTCCCCATCCCCCCGTGTGTCTGTTTACTGTTACACTGCAGTTGTATTTGTGTTTACATGTCTGTGCTGTAGTGTCTGGAGCAGCTACATCCATCACATGCGGATCTGAAACTCCATTCACCTCCTCACTCGTGTATGGTGAAAGAGAGCCAGTGTGTAGCCTAAAACACAGACGCACGCACAAACGCACACACATACACACACACACACACACACACACACGTATAACCATCTGGGCTCCACCTCTGGGCTAAAAATAGAGTGTGTCTGGTTTGGTGAGGACGTCAGGACATTATTATAAAGAGCACGTCATAAGTTGAGGCTAGTTGTTGTTTGATTTCATTTGGTAAATTGCCAGTCGTTGTTACCGTGGTTCAGCTGATCTATGTGTTGTTGATTGCCTGTAGTGAAATATTTGGAGTAAACGGTCATTATTATTATTATTATTATTATTATTATTATCGAAAACAATTGCGATGCATAATTTTAAAGTCTGGTTACTTTTCCAACTATTTTTTTTTTGCATGTAGATTGCAGAGTTCACCACTTTCCAAGGCCTGAAATGTTCCACAGTATAGCATTAAATGAATCTGTATTAATTCAAGACAGACTTTTTATTTTTTGCTTAAGAATACCTGGGTTGCTGGGTTGCATCTCCGCAGATCCGACCTGTAACTTTGGCTGATGGCGCCACCTGCTTGACGACACATAAGTTTAATACCATACTGTATAACAAACAAAACTATAACATGCTTTTGTATTTGTTTATTTTTAAGGCGACCTTGAGTGTCCAGAAAGTCGCTTAATAAATAAAATGTATTATTATTATTATCTCCATGGAGACGAGCAAGCGGCAGACCCTCCAACAGAAAGGTTACAGAGTTTACCTTTAAATCAAACAGTCAAACAATGGCTGCCACAGTGAAAGCAGTAGTGTATGGACTTAAAAAACACAGAGGAGATTTAAATGGTGTTGATAATTGAACGATTATATAATATAAAGCCAAGAAAGTCAGTTTTGCGATCATATTATTTCTCTAACCTACATTCTGGTCTGGTTCTTATTGAGTGAGCCGTGGAGAACCGAGGAGTCGGCTTTAGTCCAGTCCAATACAACAGGGTCTCTGTCTGTGTGTTGCAAAGAGGGGGAGGAGGAGGTGAAAGAGGAGCACCCGAGGGACCACAGGCTGTGGACAGTACTGACCTGTGCTGCTGGGAGACTCATTTACACGATCAGCTGGTCTCCAAGAAGTGCAGTTTGAACAATGTGAAAGAAAAAGCTTCGTGTATGAATGAAGAAATGTCATATCGTCATCGTCACAAGAGTTTGGGTCATGTGTCTTGGAAAAATCTGTCTATAAGATGCTATTGTTCTTAGCCTGATTTAAAATGCTTCACTCCGCTCCCTGTACTCTGTTCTGGTAACTAGTTCATGTTAAAGAGTTTGCAGTGGTCCAAAGTTTTTCCTCATTTACCTTGTGCATTCAGAACATCCTAATTATTTACAACTTTCCGAGGCCAGGGCAGAGTTTTTCCATCACAGTAATGCTAACAACAACTAGCATGCAGCAGTGCACTTCCTGATTTGATAAACAATAAAACACTTTATAATGCAGACAGTACACAGCGGTCTTATTTTTACATGAAGAGATGCCTAAAACTAATAAAACTAACATCTGTACTGAGGTAAAACAAATTTTGCTCAAATACACAGAAGAAAGAAAGAAAGAAAGAAAGAAAGAAAGAAAGATAGATAGATAGATAGATAGATAGATGATTGATAGATAAATAGATCTGTCTGTGGTGTATTTAATTTCATTTACATTTTCATTAAGTTAATTATAGCACATAGTTGAATTTATTCCTTTATTTAGACTTATATTTTTTTTAATTTTGGGTGCACATATTTTAGTTCATATAAGTCTGAATTTTTACTTACACTTGTTTTTTTTTTTTGTTTGAGTGTCCGGGCAGAGGACCCCTGGAGGACCATCGATGCCGAACAAATTTTACTAAGTTAGTTTGTTTGACGTTACTTTATTATCGCTTGTTTTCTGTATTATAAGTATTTGTTTTTTTTGTTATTTTAAGTTTAGTAGCTTTAGTTAATTATTTAATGTAATTTCCCCCTCTCTTGTGTTCAGTTTAGTTGCCCTCGTCTGTTTAAACGCACCTGTTTTCTGTCTAGGGGTTAGTTTTTGTTCTGTTCCTCAGTTGGGCCTGACTTTTTGTTAATGATTTACTGAATTTGAGTCTTTGTTAAATTACATTTTTATTTGACTTTATTAAATTTAAACATTTTTTTATACCTTGTCTTTGCCTTCTTTTTGTTTGGTCCACTACACAGTCCTACAACGGAGTGAGAGGAGCCGTCTGCCCCTCACTGTGGAGGGGGTGGGAACAGGTGTCCATTAAAGCGTCCGGTCTGAGAGCAGGTACTTTAATGACACAGAATGGATTTTTACAGTTTGAAACTATTATTATTCCATACTTGGTTTATAATATGATTTGTAGTTAAAAGCATATACCACCATGCCAAGCCAATAATGTTATTTAAAGCCATACTGTGTAATTTTTTGGGCCAAAATAGGTTAAAATAAAAGTGTTTTTTTTGTTTTTCATTATGGGTGTTTATTTATTACACAGAAAACATGCATTCTTACCCTGATCAGGTTTGCATATCCCAAAAAAATTACTCGTACTTAATTGGTCTGCAGGAGGGTCTTCTCCATGGAAATGTTGCTCCTTAGGAATAATCTTCCACAGTAAGGCATTAAACATATTACCTACCTCCATGGAGAAGTTATTTAGTATTGAATATACACATTAACACTACTTATTAGCCATAGTTTGTTCCATAGTATAATCCATCTTTCAGCAGAGCCTTACGTTTGAAGCTAGAAGCTGTTTGGACAGTGATTTGTGGTGCGTCGGTGGTCTGGGGACTTTACATTTGCACTGGTAAATATTGTGCTTGATTTAGATCGGGTCAGTGGATCTCTGGAGAGGAGAGCGCGGGGGTTTGGGCGGCTCTGTGGTAAAGGTGGAATGCAGGGACCAGAGGTGAGAAGTGATTTTGAAAGTGAAATTATGAATACATCTATGATTGGACTAAGTAGCTACTGGAAAAAAGTACATTTTGGAGAGTTGGGACATATGAAAGTGTGTATTTCCAAAAAAAAGATGTATGGTTAATTACTTTTACTTGTGAAACTTTTTGGTTGTGGGTTGATTCTATGGATGTGTCATTGCTCTGACGGTAAACAGCTCTACCTTACTTTACTTTACTCAATTCAAGGTGGTTTTACAGCTCAAAAACACCTAGAAAAACAGGCATTCTGACTATGAGCGGGGTCGCCTCTCCACAGATCTCACCTGTAACTTTGGTCTAGTTTTAGTTTGTTTACAGTACAGTGAGTGTTTTAACATTGGAGCTTTACAGTCTCATCTTGAAGCCCACTGCGGTTCCCAAAGTAAATTTTCCATTGCATGATTTTTCCCTTAGACTTAAACATCTAATATCAACAGTTTATGGGAAAAGTCTATGAGAAGAATCAGTGGGAATTTTACCTCTGGGATGGTCAGGACCGAAGAGCTCCATAAAGAAGGAAAGGGCAGGAGTCTTGTTTGAAATCTTGGACTGGAGCGAATCAATTCAGAGAAGATAGTGTGAGTTATGATACTGTAAATCACTTAAAGAGGGAGTTTAATACAGAATCTTGAGCTTTCTTCCATCCCCATTCCCTCATCAAGAACATCAAAGAGGTTTCAGATGTCATCCATGCATGTTTCAGTAATTTAGTGATCTCTCCCAGGTTCTATTCAAACCCTCCTCATGGCCCACAAGCCTCACCCATGCTCCCGTTCTACAATTCTCCATAAACATGTCACAAAACCTGTACACAACTTTACAAACCTGATGCAATGCGCTGATTGATTGTGTCGTGAAAGCTCTCTGAAGGGGGAGTGACTTAGTGCAGAGAGCAAAGGGAGAGGAGAGTCAGTGCATCAAAAATGAAAATGAAACTTATAAAACAGATAAATATGTTGTTTTCAACCAATAGAGCATTTTCAAAACAAGAAAAAGTAACGTGATGATCTAAATATGTTATGTTTTAGCAGTTAATACCCCACGGAAGTAAAATACCCCCTCTTTAATCAAAGCTCACACAATATTCATACACAAGTACAACGCATAGACAAGGTGGGAGACGTGTCTTGCCCGAGGACACAACAGCAGTATGTAGAACTGAGGCACATACATTTATAGTTTGAATTATTTCAGTTTCAGAATTCATAATGGACCTCTGTTAGCCGAACTCTTGATAAACTGAGAGATGAAATGAAAAAAATACTATAACAACAGACCCTTAAAAACAACGACCTTAGTGCTATTCTATACAGACTTGTTAGCCTTAGGGACGTTAGCATTTCCTTTGACCTCGTGACCTTTTACACACAAGGTCACCCAAAAGCAGGTCAGGAACAGTCCTCCATGTTATTTTGTGTCTTACAAACAGCTGGATGCACATGTGGATGATCTGAGGAAGAGGAGGAGGAAGAATGTTTGTGCATGTTGTGCTAAATGATCAACATGTGTCCAGGGGTTGACCTCTGACCTAAACAGGAAGTGGGCAGAGGTCATAGCGTGGACACATGTGGATATCCGTGTTTACCAAAAGGGTTGTGTCAGCAGACTGAGCGTAAAGCCCTGAACAACATATAAAACACTTTTAGAGGTGCGCTTCACTCTGGTGGAGCTCGTCTCCATGGAGATGTTATTGCTCTGCCTAGAATGTTTGACAGTATGGCATTAAGCTTATCTGTTGCCATGGAAACCAGCAGGCGATGACTCCAGGACAAGTTACAGGTCAGATTCATGGAAAGATGAACCTGTAAATGTGTGACTTTTAAGGTATTTCTTAAGCAATAAAAATATATGGCCTTACTGTGCATTGTTTATATTTTTATTTTGCAGTAATATAATAAAAAAATTTGAAAAGGACCTTGATTTATTGGAGATTTATGTATAGAAATAAAAAAAACAGTTTTAAATTTTTTATCACTATATCATGTTGATTTTTAAATGTTCAAATCAACCATTACATAACATAACATAAGAAAAAGTCAATTCATTCATTTTAAGACATTACTACTGTGTTTAAGACAATGCCTTGGTGGAGGTCTCTCTGTTCTTTTGTTTATTGTAAAAGATAAAGAAACATTTTTATTTCAGAAGACTTGTGTCCTTTACTGACCACCTAAACAACCCCTACAGCTGAAGCTTCAGTCGCACAGTGTCATTCATCAGAGTGTCTCAGCAGGAGTGACGGGTGCTGACAGCTCAGAGCAGAGCCTCGCACCAGAGCGCGACTGCCCGCCGCGCTACAGGAATCAGACTGTACAATGTGGGAATATAAGGTTTACTCTAACACACACACACACACACACACACACACATCACCACGCTTCTGAAGAGACGAGCTCACAAAGAGAAAAGTCCAACCGCAGTCCGCACGAGTTAAAGACGCTAATTCATCCGGTAATACCTGGAGATTAGCCCTCTGTGATGTGGTGTTGGTGCTGACTTTGTCTTGTGCTAAAACCATCAAAGGCCATTCTGCTCATGGTTTTCAGTTTTCTTTTATTTTCAGCATTGTAAGGACTTTTCCCTGTTCATTCTCTAGGGCTATGGGACTAATTTCTCACTATTCTGAAGCCCATAGACCCATAGGATAGACTTTTGGATTAGACTTTGTGTGAGGAGTTTACAAGTTCTCCCTGTGTTACTCCATGAACATAAAACATCCATAATAAAAAATCTTTACACAATATTTAATACATTTCTAATACAACTGAATTGAAAGTATCTTGAAATTAGCTCATATAACACAGTAAACCACTCAAAGAAATAAAATTAAACCTGATTTTATACATTTTACCTCAAGGAATTGTTACCAACAGCGATTTTTACATTTTTACAGTGGGGTCCCAGGTCAGTTGCGTGGATATTTTTGTTGGTCCTAACCTGAAATATTTCCATTAATGTTAGCGGCAGTAGTTAATAGATGGATTTAACTGGTTTAATTGGTTTAGTGCATGTGAAGGACCAGCAGCTCTACTCTGAGCTCCATCTGAGAGACTAATATTCTCACTAGAGCTAATTACACCGTCTCACCTTTAAAAGTTTAAAGGGTGAGGAAAAGAAATATAAACAATGAGAAAAGTCTGTTTTTGGGAAGAATTTACAGAAAGTTCATGATTTGGGTAACTTTATAATCAAAAAATCACCAATCTTAGACTTTATTGATCCACAAGGGAAATTATTTGGACACAGTAGCTCAAACATCACAATATATTATAACAACAAAGTGAAAAAATATAAATTGTAATAATAAATTCTAAATAAGTAGCAAAAATAGCAAGAGACTGGTGCCAAATAAGGCGTAAGTACAAATAAAATATAGAAATATAGTCATACAGATATATCTCAGCTATATACAGTACAACAACATATGCAGACGTTTCCCTAAAAATGTTAAATTCTGTGTGTAAATAATCCTTTGTTTTTCTCAAGACCATCATGCATTGCTCTTTGACCTCACTCAAATATGGCAACTGCTTCAACCACAATATATATTCCAAGTATCTGTGCCAATTCATGATTTCATATACATACAAAAAGCCCACATTGTTTGACTACAGCGGTTGGTGTGTGAAAACGAGACAGATGTTAGCTGAGGGGGCCCCGTGTAAAGAAACGGGGGCTCGGGAGTGACGACAGGAAATGTCACTGCACCGCATTTGATCATCCCCACGCTCTCATCCCGTCTTCCTCTCCTCCTTTATTCACACACTTATCAAATAACCAAGTCCGACGTGTCCTCAAAACCTTCTCAAATCTGTTTCCAATCAAGATATTCTACAACATTCTCGAGATGGTGTGCAACAACTGCTGAAGTCCACCAAAATGAGCTGTCAGATTAGAGGCCAACTCATAATAAAGCCTTATAGGAGATGTGGTTGTTAAATCAAGCTGTCCCTATTAGGAGAAGATCTTGTGTGGAGTTTTCAGATCGTGTAAAGAACGGCTTTCATCATTTTAATTTCTCGTGGCGTGTACAAAACAGTCCAATTATTGAAATAAACTCACTCCAAATGCTGCCAAGAAGAACATACGGATAATATAAACCTCATGCTGTGTCAACAATATGTATCCCGGTGGTCAATAAGATGTGGATGTTGCTAAAAGATCTAAAGTGATAGAAGAGATAATTGAAGAGTCTCAGAAATAGTCCAAGGTGCACTGTGGAACTACTCTGGTGCAGGGTCTTCCACCTCCGTTTCTTCCTCTTTGACTACGGACACAATCAGGCCACGTTACAGGTCAGAAATAAATTTAATAATAAAAAACATGGTACATTCCAGACAAAATTTAGTGCACCTTTTAGCTACAAGAAATGTTCCATATGTCGCCATTGTCCAGGTCACATCCATATTCACAAATGGCGTTTCTTGATGTTTAGCTTCAGAACACGAAGGAATTGTGTCTGAAATAACCAACTACAGAATGTGCAGATTTAAAACTGAAATGAGAGTATACGCATCTGTGGATTATTCATTTGTTGGATTGCCAGTGTTTATTTTAAAACTTAGATGTGCACCATCTGACTACAACGTGGTCCAGTCTTCACATACATACTAGGAATGCACCCCTACCAACACTGCTATCAAATATCGGCGCCAATACTGAATAATTAGCTGGATTGGTATCGGTTCTTTGATATTGGTTAAGTTGATATTCTGGTTGGGCCTTTAATTGGATGTATTAAGACCATCATTAGAACATCTCATAATGTTTTAACCTTTATTCATACAAAGCAGTTCAATAGTTATGTGAAGGATAAATAACAGGTACACAACACAACTGGATCTCTCACTAGCAAGGACCACGCCAACAACGTAATGCGATGAAGATATTTATTAATGAATGAACGACGGATGTCTGGATGAATGAGGTAGTGATGGCTGGTTTGAGGTTCCGTCTCAATCATCAATTGGCCCAGCCGGATCGGGACCCCCTTCGTAGATGTCTTATAGCTGAAAGACAAACGAGATAGAGTTAGCCAAGACAAACTGGGATGACGGGATAGGCGGCTACAAATGGCTTCTGGGAAATTCGAGGTGTGGTTGCGGTGAGCTGTGGTTCGCTGGTGAGGAGGAGAGGGCGGTTGAGGCGTGGTCCTGCTCCTGAATCTCAGCTAATCATATTAACTCCACATAAGTTAACTGTGTCCCTACGCTGGTATTGGTTAATATGAGGAATCGGCAGATAAAGTCAAAGTATCGATTTTTTTCCAATACAGAATCAAAAAGGTACTCATCAGATTTATAGTTTGCAGTCTGACTAAAATCCTTCTTGTCAAACAAACCTTTCCAGCCATGATTGCAAGAATATCATGCACCAGTACAGTAAGAGAATCCGACGTTTCCAGTGGATAATCAGAACTGGCCACACAACTTTGCAAAGAGGAACTTTCAACGTCAGATGAAATGGATTTGGAATCCCTTTTCCCTTTACTCAATTTCCTTCAAGTGTCAACCAATCACATATCACTTTTGGACGGGCATGCCTTTATGAAATGCTTTTTCAGATGTTGGCCTTCAAATCTACTGCACAGTTTTACCATACTGTCCCCGTGTCTTTGCCTTGATACTTCTGACTTCTCTGGTAGACCTATCATCCTGATGTCACCTGTCTACCCTCCATCTTAAATCACTACACTTGGATTGGTTGAACTTTATCACGCTACAGAGACACATTTTGGCCCCTGGTTTTGGCCCCCGGTTCAAATGGCTTTACCGTGTGGCGTTCAGGGGCCCGTATACTGGAGCATGGGGGGTCTCACTAACTGAAAATGCCCAAAGTAAAAACAGTTCTTGTTGATACAGTCATATGATCGGACTGGATAACACATTAGGGAGCGCACAGGGAGAGAGCACGTGGACAGCTATACACTAGGCTAGGCTAAAACAACAGGAGCCAGTGCTAATAGATATTACACAGACGGAGTTAAAGTGATTTACCTGAGCGGGGGTTAATTTATAGATTTATGTTTTTATAGAGGAGCATATGGAAGGGGGATTACGACATGGGTTTGAATGCAGAGAAAATATACAATGTATGATTCATCCAGCTGACAATTGAAAAAAACTAAAAAGTAAACAAAGTAATTTGTATTAAAAATGTTATGTAGGGGTTATGTCATGAAGGGGGTGTTCTACATGTATTTGTTTGGCAGTTACCATGGAGACACAATGTAAACATTTGCAAACACTGTCAAAAAACTTTTAAGAAACTCAAGAAAAAACTCCAAAATGGATTTAAACAACAGATTTTCAGAAGTCTGTGATCAATATGAATGTTCACAGTCTCGTTTTGGTGTTTTTGGGTGAGGTAGGTGATTTTGAGTAGGTGATTTTCAACAAAAAGGTGAAAAACTGTTGGCTTGTTTAACAACACAAACCAGCTCACCTGTTGTAAGTACAGCTAAGTCCTTTATGGTCAGATTGTGTTAAAGCAAAGCTCAGATTAAAGTCTAACTTGAGTAATAGAGCTTCAGACAGAGGAGTGTCTACAGTTAGCATCACACCCCCTGAAAATGTTGATGACATCAGCTGCAAAGAATCAATATTATCATAGAAATGCTCTCAAAAAAAGTGATTTAAATTGCCTGTAACCGATTAGGAACCATGAGCAAAGAACATGTTTGGACTGTCAGCTCCATCCGCTTTGTCTCTGATCTGTATCTGAGAACCAGCTGTGTGGAACAGCCACATGCAACTATTTACTCTATAGCTCTCATGGACAATGTCTCCGACTGGATCAAATTGTCTGTCCCTGGCAAGTGCTTCCTTACAGTTCTCACCCAACAAAGCACATTTCATTCATTCCATTGTTTTCGCTCTTTCATCCAGAGTCTAAATCACTTTTCAACCACTACATAATTTGATATTCCAGAGTGTCTAGTGCAAAACTTTCTTACACCTATTCACCCAAAAATGTAAAATTTAAAAATGTGAAAAGAACATGACATGTGGCTTTTTCTTTTTAAAGGTTGTGAATGGTCATAACCTATACAACAGACCTATACCAGGCTAAAAGTTATTTAAAATTTCAATTCCTAGAAAAACAAAAGTGTCAAAATTACAAATTGTTCCCATTCACTGTATAAAGAAGTGGACTAAGGGAGTGTGACATAGCCCATAGCCTTTGGTTCCAGTCAAATAAAGCTCATCGAGGCTTAAAGGAGCGAATCTGGAGCTGAGTTCCATATTTGCTGTCAATCAAACCTGTTGCCAACGTTAGCAGGAGTGACCTCAGGAAAGGGAAAGAAAGCGCCAGATTTGTCTGTTATTAATGTTCATATCTTGATTTACGGACATGATAGCAACATAAAAACACAAGAATCATGTAGAGCAGGTTAATACGAACATTTTAAGACCAAAATGATGTCCATTTGGAGACGTTAAAGGCTTATTTTAACTTCAGTCTAACATAAAGTCATTGATATTATTTTGTGAGATAAATTCCGTGATTCTGCGAAAAGTCCCAATGTCAAACTAAAATAGTCCAACACTTTTAAGTTCTACTAAATCTGGACCTTAGCAGAAACTTTGAGATGTGCATAGGCTACATTCTTAAAAGGCACGGGTCAGGGGTTCAATTCCCAGACTGGAAAACTGCCTGCCGTGTTGGTCTATTTGTTGTGAAACCAAACCAGGATAACCAGCTTATAAAAATCAAATGCTGGGTATGTATATCATTTCATTAGTAAAGAAAGCTTATAGCTGCTTTAAAAAGTCACTGAATACCACTAATCAAATGTATTCTTGTGTGTGTTATCCAAATATAAACACCAGAATTATGTAGAGCAGGTTAATACGAACATTTTAAGACCAAAATGATGAGCCTGGCAGCAGCAGTTACAGAAAGGGGCGACGTTTTTCAATGTAAAGTCAATTGGAGCCAGAGCCGATGGAGCTGGAATCGCCCCGTGCTAACTTCCTATTTAGAATGCAACAACTAGTGGGTTAGCTATGTCCATTTATATATATATATATACAGTCTAAACTTGTTCCACAAAAGTGCGTTCTCAGCTGCTGTCGATTCTTTGCACCAATATTGAAAATACCATCGTCACTGCCAGTAGCATTCCCAGACAATGAAAAGAAGCAACCTCACATTTTATAATTAAAACTAATATTTTCCCCCGTACTATCCACCCTATCCAGCGGTAGCCTAATAGCAGGTGAGATTGAACCGCTAACGCCTGACTTGCTTGTCAAACAGGAGCGTTGTGGTGGGGGTCAGGGGTTCAGAGCGGTGTCATATTACAGCACCTTGCCTATACATGACATAACGTAGCACTGAAAACGACTGTTAGCTCACCTGTGTTTTCCTTCGGCACAAGAGCCCCATTCTCCGCCAACCGTCATGCCAGACATATTGGGGTCAAAGTTCACGCTCAAGGTGGTTACTGAATCGGACCCCTGTTGACTTATCCTTTATTGGCTGTTGATTTCATTAGCTCGAGGTTCAGACCCAGCTAGTTGCACAATTCGGGTTCTTAGCGTCGCGTGTTGACATCCGGAGTTTGCGAGGCCCCTGTAGCTTCGGGCCCCAGCTGTGTTGTGCGTGTGTGTGTGTGTGTGGAAGTTGAGGATGAAACAGAAATGGCCACTTAAAGCACATACCTGGACTTCAGCGCTGCACGCCTCAGGGCTAACCACTTTGGAGGATCTTCTTTCTTCAGGTCCAGGTCCTTATCCCCCCACGAGTCAATGAGTGCACCTCTATGGGCGGCTAAGTGGAGATGGAGAAGCAGTTTGTAGGTTTACGTGCATGACGTTTGTTGACCCGTGTATGTCTGGGCATAAGTAACGACAGTCAAATGTGTTAGCAAATAGCAATGTATGAGCTAAGTCTACTAACATCTAAAGAAGGGGTATTAACTGCGAACACATAACATATTTAAATCCCCATGTTATCTTTTATTGATTATCCCTATCCTTGCTCCCCTTGCTCCCCAGGCTAAGTCACTCCCCTCCCACTCCACAGTTCATCTTGCTAATGAAACCACTGCACATCGCATCAGGTTTGTGAAGTTGTAGTATAGTGTTTTGTATCATGCTTACGGAAAATTGGATGACGCCATTGGACAGAATCGTACTGTTAACAATGATGAGGATCTGAACAGGGCCCGGGAGAGATTGCGCAATTACTCAAACGTGCATGAATGACCACTTCAGGCATGTTTTTGATGAGGGAACAATGTTATGGAAAGCCAAAAAAGTTCATTTTCCATAATACCGCCTTTCCAAAAACAAAAAAACAAAAAAACTCAACCATAAATAGTAGCATGAATAGGCTGGCATAGTGGTGTTGTAGTAAAAACAAATAACGTACAGCCACAGAGAAATTCCATTGGTTATGACAATACAGAAAGGTTATTTGTTTGGATGTTGTCATGTTTTGCCCCTGTCGATTTGGAGACGTTAAAGGCTTATCTTAACTTCAGTCTAACATAAAGTAAATTACATTATTTTAGTGAGATAAATTCCAAATGCCACGACTCCACGAAAGTCCTAATGTCAGGGACCAAACTAAAATAGTCCAACACTTTTAAGTTCTACTAAATCTGGAACTTAGTGGAAACTTTCAGATGTGCATACGCTACATTCTTAAAAGGCTTGGGTCAGGGGTTCAATTCCCAGACTGGAAAACTGCCTGTCGTGTTGGTCTATTTGTTGTGAAACCAAACCAAGATAACCAGCTTATAAAAATCAAATGCTGGGTATTAGTAAAGAAAGCTTATAGCTGCTTTAAAAAGTCGAGTCACTGAATGCCACTAATCAAATGCATTCTTGTGTGTCTTATCCAAATATACAGAATTTTTCAGGGCAACAAGTCACAACCTCCCCAGATGACTGTTTTGGAGAACATGTACAGTGCTGATAGCTGATGCTATCTTAGCAACACCACAAAATCTAAACAAACAGAGAAATGCATACTTTATCTGTGACATGTGGCATCAAATCCCACCTGTATACATCAAACACGAGGTTATGATAAGTCAGACTGCCTCGTAAAATGGAACTCAAATATGTATCATTTGAATATAGTATTACCGACAAGTCTTAACCTACCAAACCATAATAGTTTCTTTGTTCTAGAAAAAGGTAAGTGAATATTAAAGATCATATATAGGGAAAATTTGACTCTTGTGAGCTTTAAACCATGTTATAATGTTGTTGTAACCTGGAGTTGAGTTTTGTTTCATTCACACATGTTTGAGTAATCCTTTATTATTAGCCTGCCTACATCTCCAAAGCTCAAAATGCTCTGTTCTAGTCAAGATGTATGGAGTTTACAAACATCGTGGAGCAATTCCTGTATTACCACTTGACATCACCAGGTGGAACAGAGTGTTTTCTTTAAATGTTTACTAGCAAGTAAAAAACAGTTTATGAGCCTTGTTAGCTTCTGTTGTCACTAATAACTTTTGGAATTGAGCCAAAGTTACCAGTGTTCTATTTAAAGTGGTCTCCAAAGGTCAGAGGTCACGTGGAACAGTGTAATGACAGAATAGTGCTTCCAGATGCTTTGGCGGGTGTGGACCATGAAACTGTAATGATTAATCGCTATCTGCAATCTCTGTGGTCCGGTGGTGTAACAAAGAAAGGAAATAGAACAAATCCGTGAACTATAAAGTGTGAATCATCTGGTTCTTACGTCAGAGGAACCCCCCGGACAGATTCTTCTACACAAGAGGACGTCTTTGAGAGAATGGCACCGTAGTCACTTCCTGGATGTTCTGAAGTCTTGACGTTTTGCACTACCAGTAAAAAGTATCTGACAAAGAAAATCACCAGTTGTTAAGTTTTGCGACCCTGTCCTGAAGTTGTGTGAAAAATGTTCTCTTTGTGAACCAACTTTCTGCTGTAATTTATTGTAAAATTTAAAACTGTACAGTATTTCATTAAAGGACCCATATCTGACCCATTTCTTCAAGTGTTCCTCCAATATATCGTAAAAACAGCAATGTGTCAACAAAAGAAAAGACTAATAATATTGCCTACAAACTGTAAAATGTATTTAGTTGGACACTGGACAAACTGCTCCCTTCATGGACACTCCTGCTCACCCGCTGCACCAGACTATAGAGGGACAGAGGAGATAATACTCCCTACAACTGTACAACAACTCACCCACTGCACCAGACTATAGAGGGACAGAGGAGATAATACTCCCTACAACTGTACAACAACTCACCCACTGCACCAGACTATAGAGGGATAGAGGAGATAATACTCCCTACAACTGTACAACAACTCACCCACTGCACCAGACTATAGAGGGATAGAGGAGATAATACTCCCTACAACTGTACAACAACTCACCCACTGCACCAGACTATAGAGGGACAGAGGAGATAATACTCCCTACAACTGTACAACAACTCACCCACTGCACCAGACTATAGAGGGACAGAGGAGATAATACTCCCTACAACTCACCCACTGCACCAGACTATAGAGGGACAGAGGAGATAATACTCCCTACAACTGTACAACAACTCACCCACTGCACCAGACTATAGAGGGACAGAGGAGATAATACTCCCTACAACTCACCCACTGCACCAGACTATAGAGGGACAGAGGAGATAATACTCCCTACAACTCACCCACTGCACCAGACTATAGAGGGACAGAGGAGCTCATCCTCCAACAGGCTCCTACAGCTCCGCTCAAACAGTGAGAGATACAGGACTACATTCACACTATAATACTCCCTACAACTGTACAACTCACCCTTATGTAACAGATAATACTCCCTACAACTGTACAACAACTCAGTCTTAAGTAACGGATAACCTTATGCCCTGTCAAACAGCATATTTTTCACTGTTGTTCTTGTCTCTTGTTTATAGCTGTGATTTTATAGTTTATTTTATAGTTTATTACTTAAGATGTATGTAAAATCCCTCAGTCGTCCAGGTAGAATCCATGGCAAAAAAAGGAGAAAATTTTATTTGTCAACTGGACATAGTTTATTTGGTTGAATACGTTTTTACAAGCAAATCCACGGCTGTGCAATGGGCTCACCGGTCTCCCCTATCATTGCAAACTTATACATGGAACAATTTGAACAGAGTGCCCTGGCCTCTTATCCAGGCACTCCACCCACACACTGGTATCGTTATGTTGATGATAATTTCTCAAAAATCAAAATTCAAGATTTGGAACCTTTTACTGCACATATCAATTCTGTAGATCCGAACATCAAATTCACACGTGAAGATGCCAAGGACAACACATTGGCCTTCTTAGATTGTGCAGTAACGATAAGAGAAGACCGGCAACTCCAGGTAGAGGTCTTCAGGAAGCCCACACACACCGACCAATATCTGCTTTTTGATTCACACCACCCACTTCAGCACAAACTGGGAGTCATTCGGACATTACAACACAGGGCCCAAGTGGTTCCTACAAGCGCAGAGGGAAAGGAGAAAGAAGAACAACACGTGGAGAAAGCCCTCTCCGTTTGTGGATATCCTAAATGGGCTTTTAATAAAACGAAGAGAACAAAGAAACAGGACAACAGAGAACCAGAGCCCAGGAGAAGGGGTGTAACTATTCCTTACCTGGCGGGCGTTTCCGAAAAACTACAGAGGATCTTCAGACAACATGAAATCCCAGTCTATTTCAAACCCACAAACACTTTAAGACAAAAACTGGTCCATCCTAAGGACAAAACTCCGAGCCACAAACAAAGCAATGTGGTCTACTCCATTCAGTGTAGTGAGGACTGCAGTGAGCGCTACATTGGAGAAACAAAACAGCCACTTCACAAAAGGATGTATCAACACAGACGGGAAAACCAGGGTGGGCCGCAATCTGCCGTACATCTCCACCTAAAAGCCACAGGCCACTCCTTTGAGGACAGCGAAGTCCAGATCTTGGCCAGAGAAAAGAACTGGTTTGAGAGGGGAGTTAAAGAAGCTATTTTTGTCAAGAAAGAGAATCCTTCCTTGAACAGAAATGGGGGTCTCAGACATCATTTGTCTCCCATCTATAACTCTATCCTCAAACCTAAATCAAAACAAACTGGGAAAACAATGGGACTAGCCAGGTCAGGTCCAGAGGTGTGAAAACACCCATCATGGCCCTGAATGGATATGCTAACTACTCCCCCACTCCCACTCCATATTGAATAGACTCACATGACTAACAGAAACTGTTAACAACCCCATATTGAATCACCTGACCAACTGAAACTGTATTTAAATATGTGTGTCTCAGAGTAATTTTCATTGTAATTAAGCTCCTCCCTTCAGGCAGATATAAAGCAGTGTCCGCCAGCATCTGACCAGAACTGAGGAAGCAGCTTGGATGAGCTGCTAAACGTATTCAACCAAATAAACTATGTCCAGTTGACAAATAAAATTTTCTCCTTTTTTTGCCAGTTTATTACTTATTTTTCTATTTTATTTTGACTTGTACATATACATTTATTTTTATAATTATGTCTCATTTGACACGTGTCTCTTGCTCTTTTTGCTACACCATCTATTTTTGTTACTCTCTGTTATTATATTATATTGTGATTCTTGAGCTACTGTATCCAAATAATTTCCCTTGTGGATCAGTAAAGTTTGTCTTAGTCTAAGTCTAGTTGAATGAGAACCATATAGGAGTACTGGTTGTGACTATTGATATTTTGCAGTGACATTACGCTGGGGGTGTTCTACATGTACGTCTATGTATCTAGTTTGTGGTGTTATTTGAGAGAGACTTGTTTAGCAGTACAAAATCAGATTAACTGTTGTTGTTCCAGCTGAGTCAGTTATTTACGGTCAGATTGTGTTAAATAAAGCTCAGATTAAAGTCTAACTTGAGTAACAGAGCCTAGACAGAGCAGAGCCTTTAGTTAGCATCACACGGTCATGGCTCAGAGTGAGTGAGTGGGGCCAGTGTTTCATTCTGACACATGTTCTTGGCTTCATGCTCATTAAAGATGCACTCGCAACCTTCTCGTCTCCATGGAGATGTTACTTCGTTTGACATGTTCCACGGTATAGAATTAAATGTATGAATCTCCCATTTATTCAGCTAGATGTGTTTTTGTTGCTCTCACTTTAAACTTGGCCTAGTGGCGTCTCTTGCTTGTTTCCGTGGAGATAGTTACTGTATATTTAATGCCATATTGCGAAACATTCCACGCAAAGCAATAATGTATCCACGGAGATACACAGGTGACGAATACTCCATCAGAAAAGTTACATAATGCGCTTTTAACTTAGTAGAACAAAACAAAAAATGTAAAATGTGTTACTTGCAACACATTTTAAAGATGCATTGTGTAACTTTTCTGGTAGAAGGTCTGTTTTTTTTCTGTTTTTCTCCGTAGATATGGTATTGCTTTGTCTGGAATGTTTCACAGCATGGCATTAAACCTTCCTGTCATCACGGAGACAAAACCAGACCAGCTTACATGTCAGATCTGTGGAGAGGCAGCCCCGCTCACAGTCAGAACGCCTGTTTTTCTAGGTGTTTTTGAGCTATAAAACCACCTGTGATTGAATAAATGTAAAGTAGAGCTGTTTAATGTCATACTGTGGAACATTCCAGGCAGAAAATATCCATAGAAACAAGCAGGTTACATAGTTTAGAGTTTCAGATGACAGCACAACATTCTATAGGCCAATAATAATATTTAATACAGAAGGGGGGCCAGTTAAAATGTAGGTTTTTGTTGTAGTATAGCAAGTTAATGGGTTTAGTCACCAACAGAAAAGATCACATTAAAGATTTGAGAATAAACTTTTTGGATATTTCATGACAAAGTGCAACGTTATAGGGAAATCTGTCTCATCTGAGCGTACGACACCACCTAAAAGAATCCAGCCCTGTGCATCCCCCATGTACGTTCTCAAATGTAACAGAATCGGAACACTTTGCCCCTGTCTCTGTCCTTGTATAGTTCATAGTTGAGATTCCTCCTGTATCTGTGGCTGGTATCTCCTACAGCAGGTAAAGTTCAACCCAGTGACCCCAGACCCGGCTGTGTGAGGAATGTGTGACAATAACACAGACCCACATGAGGAGCGAGACGAGCGAGACGAGCGAGGTAATCTCCACGTCAACACTCCAGCACTGTACAAATACGAATACTTTCAGCTGACACTAAAAGGATTCCATATGGGATTAGATGGTATACGCTATCTTCTCTTAACCTCTTGTGTTAGAAATTATGAGGTACTTTAAAATCTGTATTGGTCTGAAACGTTCCCAAAATTCTGGACTATAGTATTGCTTGTTTCTATCAGAATTATCATTTTAAAGGTGTATTGTGTAACTTTTCTGGTGCAAAGCTCGCCACCTGCTTTGCTTTGCATGCATGGGACTTTTCACAGTGTTGCCTGAAACGTATCTCCATGGATACAGTATAAGCAGGTGTCGCCGCTACGCCAAGTTACAGGTCAGATCTGTGGAGAGCTGACCAGGCTCACAGAAAGAACGCATGTTTTTCAAGGTATTTTGAACAATAAAGACTTAAAATAAAAAGACCTTCCAGGCAAACCAATAAGATCTCTAAGGTGACGGATCCTTCACTAGAAAAGTTACACAGTGCACCTTTAATTTATGAGCTAAGAACTGTAGCTGTAAAATTAGTTAGCGACGTTACGGAGAGCTACTGGAAAAAGTATTACGTCATTTTACTGTAAAAATAGCAGTTTTAAATGTTTTTTATACTTTCAGGATAGTCATTTCTTATTTGTTGTATTTTTTGTTTCGGTATCATTGGATTTACCGTCATTTTGAGTTTTCTGTGGACTTTTTTGAAAAATAAATTATGCCAAACGGTCACATTTGTATACAGCGCCTTTCCATCTTCACACAAACACCAGTGTACACAGACACTAAGGTCGAGGTGGGTTAAGTGTCTTGCCCAAGGACACAACAACAGTATTCATCTGTGGGAGCTGGAATCACACCGCCAACCTGTGAGCCAAGTGGATCTGACATTAAGCGGGATTCGAACCACCAACCGCCAAATTATAAGAATACAAAAACTTCAAAATATACAATAAAAATGTATGATAATTTACGTATTTACTGTGAATGTTACAGTTCCTGGTATCAACAAATGACTCTTTAAGTTTTCCGTACCAAAACCGTACACACAAGTTTTCCTGTACCATATTTTGACTGTCACTAATGACCCTATGTCACTGTAAATACTCTGGGATTAGGCTGTTTATGCACAGAAAATGGCTGCATCATCTACTCATTTCTACCATGAGTCATAGTTTACTTCACAACATACAAGTTACTACATAAAGTTCCTCCAGTACACTACAGTAGCCCGAAAATCATAACAGACAAATCTCTCCACACTATTTTTCTTGGAATTTCATTATCCCATCCAGAGGTAATTCCCTCCTCTCCTCTCCTCTCCTCTCTCCATCTTAACAGTTTTCAGCAACAATAAAGCGTTTATAGGAGAACCTTGGCAGTAGACTTGCAGCTAACTTCCAGAAACATAGCATTTTCTTGGACACGTGCAGCCTGGTAGTGGTTTTCTGAAAGATTTCGGCGTTACGGGCAGTCGGGCATGCTCCCTCCGTACAAAAGTCCCAGTTTGGAGTTGTTATTTCCGGTACCAGTTGAGAGTGACTAACTGAAAAACTGTTGGCCAATGCTCGCTAGCTTGTGACTGGAGTGTTATTTGAGAGGGACTTGTTTAATTTAACAGTGAAAATCATCTCATTTGTTGTGGTTCCAGCTAAATCAGCTCTTTCTGGTCAGATTGTGTTAAAACAAAGCTCAGATTAAAGTCCTGAGTTCTGTTACTCAAGTTTAATCTGAGTTTTAGACAGAGCAGAGCCTCAAGTTAGCATCACACCCCCACAGAATATTCATGACATCAGCTGTAAAGTATCAATACCAGATTGTTGTTCCTCCCTCGTGGTTCTAATCAGGTATGTTCTCCATGGAGATGTTGAGATATTTGATTATATGGGGCAACAGAACCTCAGTTGGTAGAGCGTTTGTCCACTGATCTGAAGGTTGCCGGTTCGAATCCCACTCTCGACATGAACGTCATTGGTTGAGCGATTCCTTTGAGCCTTGAAGGTGGAAAAGCGCTATAAAAAAAGTGACCATTTGCCATGTTACCACATTTGCTTAAAACTAATCAATCTTCTATTTATTCATTTAGCTGTGTTTTTGTTGCTCTAACTTTAAACTTGGCGTCTCCTGCTTGTTTCCTTTGAGATAGCTGTATTTAATGCCATACTGTGAAACATTCCAGGCACAGACCGGCAGGAGGCTACGTGAGCTCATGGAGATTGGGTAGACTGTGGCAAGCCTGAGATCACCACTTGGAAGAAGATCTGAGCACGGATTAAGTTCTGGAGATGTTTGAATTATTTTGCCATTTTAAAAATGAAGGTTGTCTTGACCAATTTAAGATAATTATACCAAAATAAACACTGAACACAAGTTGGCAAGAAGAATACTGTCTAAAAAAAGACCCTGTACTTATTTTTTTCTTCCATTTGAGCAAAACTTGTCTTGCCTCAGTACAGATGTATTGTTTAAGCAGATCTTGAGGTCAAAATAAGTTTGCTGTGTACTGCCTGTATTTAATTATTGAGTGTTTTATTGTCATTTAGTTGTTGATAGCATTTCTATGAGAACAAAACTCAGCTCCTGTGTCTGAAAGTTGTGAAAACTCATTGTGGATGCTCAGAATGCATAAGGTAAGTTCAGACTACTTCTGTTTTTCACATTTTAAAGGTGTTCTGTGTAACTTTTCTGAAGGAGGATCTGTCAGCTGAGGCGAAAGGCAAAGCTCTCGATTTACCCGTAAATCTATGTTCCTACCCTCACCTGTGGGCATGAGCTTTAGGCAATGACCGAAAGGACAAGACAAGATGACGAAATGAGTTTCCTCCGCAGAGTGGCTGGGCACTCCCTTGGAGATAGAGTGAGGACCTCAGTCACACTGGAGGAGCTCAGAGTAGATCCTCTGCTCCTCCACATTGAGAGGAGCAGCTGAGGTGGCTCGGGCATCTGTTCCAGATGCCTCCTGGGCGCCTCCCTCAGGAGGTGTTCCGGACATGTCCCACCGGGAGGAGGCCCTGGGGAAGACCGAGGACACGCTGGAGGGACTATATCTCTCGGCTGGCCTGGGAACGCCTCAGGGTCCCCCCTGAAGGAGCTGTCTAGGGTGAAGGAAGTCTGGGAGTCCCTGCTTAGACTGTTGCCCCCGCGACCCGACCCCCGATAAGCGGAAGAAAATGGATGGATGGAAGGATGGGTTTGCCACCTGCTTATCTCCATGGAGATATTACTGTTTTTGCCTTGATTATTCCACAGTATGGAAACAAACTTGGTAATCTCAATGGAGACAGGTTAATGGTCAGATCTGTACAGAAGCAAGCCCGCACATGTAAGAATTCATGGTTTTAAGGTATTTTTGAGCTATAAAACACCTGTAAATGAACTAAAGCTATGGAACATTTCAGGCGAAGAAGTGACATGTCCATGGAGACAAGCAAACAGCGGAGCCTCCACCTTAGAAATGACATAGTGCACCTTTACGATCATTATTATTATTGTAAAGTTGTATTTTTATTATTTGTAACATACTTCCAGTTACTGAGGTCAGTTTGGATTTCAGAAGGAGTGCTGTACCAACATACCCAGACAGACCACCTCTGGAAAATAACATGCAAAAATAATATTATGAAACCAATTACAAATTCTGACTAATGAGGCTATTTGGCCAAAAGAAATGGATGGAAATAGAAGAAGTACAACACACATTTAAATCAGAGCAAACAAGTCATTTTTGTTTATTTTATTTGTTGTACCATAAAGCTTCACCGTGTAACTTTTCTGGTGGAGGGTTTGCCACCTGCTTGTCTCCATGGAGATGATACTGCTTTGTCTGGAATGTTCCACCGTATGGCATTGAACATGTCTGTCTCTATGCATGGAGAAAAGCTGATGGTACTACAAGGCCAAGTTACAAGTCAGAGCTGCAGAGAGGCAAGCCCACTCACAGGAATGCATTTTTTTTTTTTTTACCTTCAGTTGAATAAATGCAAGACAGATACGTTTAATGCCATACTGGGGAACATTCCAGGGCAAGAAAAGAAATCTCCATGGAGACAAGCAGATGGAAGACACTATACCAGAAAAGTTACATAGTGTTCCTTCAAATTACTGTCTCACATATAACATTTAACATATGTCGACACAAATATATTCATCAAAACTACTGGTAAATTAAACTTTTAATTCTGTATATTCTGTTGCAATAACAAAAGTTATCTGGCGAATACATTTTTATCATTCTCTAAGAAAAATATATTCAGCCACATACTGTCTGATGTTCATAACAGTTGACATTTACCATAATCTGGAGTGCTGTGATAATTGCGCACCACCATGCACTTAAGCGTTATTGGGCCAGAAACTCTCGTGCCAAATCCAGGCTCAGCTCTTGTACCTGTTCCAGTGGTGCAATTACAGAACAGAGCTCCTGTGAGGCGCTGGAGAAGAGGTGAGCAGAGCGGGGCAGCGAGTGGAGACGTGCTCCAGACCCTCTCCTCTGTCGGCTGGGGGCGAAACTCAGACGGTACAACGCAAAAAAAGTCACTCAAAATTAGATAAGACGCTTTTCTTTCTTTATCAACATTTCACATTTAAATATATACCATTTTTTATTCAACTAGAGCCGACAGTAGAGAGCTTTTTTTCCTTGAATGTGCACATTGTAGCGAGTCTGCCACCTGCTTGTCTCCATGGCGATGTTATTGCTTTGCCTGGAATGTCCCGGAGTATGGCATTACACTTATTTATCTCGCATTTATTCAGTTACTAGGTCTTCTTTTAGCTACAATAAGCTCCATAATGCATTCTGTTTTCCATGGAGAAAAGCAGGAAAGTTACTTAGTCTACCTTTAAATCTAAAGCTAAAATATGATATAATTTTGTTCATTTCTGCCCAACTATTGAACCTATAAAAAGTACTGAAATTGCTCATTTTCTCGACTCTCAGCATTAGCAGTAGCAGTATTTTCTGTAGTATTTTTCGTGTATTTTACATCAAACAAGTTTAAGCAGAAGACAGGACACACGTTTAAGTCCCCAGATTTATAAAGGCCTCTCCCTATCCAAAACAGAACATAACATAAACTGAATAGACATTAAATTATCTTCTAGTTGTTTGCTTAGCTTGTAAACACTTGACATGAGTATTATACAGTATGTAGTTCGATTAGGGTTCTCAAAAGTATCAAAAATCAGATACTAAGCAATACTAAAACTGGCATTGATACTGAATTAAAAACAATCACATAACTGGATAAAACTGGACCATTCTTATACAGTTTCATCTTGAGTTTTATCAGAACTGGTGGTATGATAAACAATAGTATTATTTTGTGTTGAAAATTAAAGTACAACATGATCATTTATGTATCAAAATCGAAATCTTAGTATTAATTTTAGTTTTATGACAACACTAATTCAGACTTCATTTACTCTATTCTCGTTTCTAAAAATAGGGGCCCCCCAGTAACATTTTACAAAGGCCCTCAAAAAGCTGTGAGCGACCCTGCGTTTCCATAACCCATCCAAATGTTTCTACTCCTCTCCTTGCGCACATGTCCAGACTTTTCATAGCATGTGAGGGCCTTTGAGTGCTCCACAGTCGGGGCCCCTCTCACACCTCTGCTCTAATTCATCAGCGCACATTAGCTGTCTTTATGTAGCGTTCCGCCAGTGCAAACCCCTCCCACAAAACCACCTCACGCCCCTCAAGTCCAATATTTATCCTACGCATACAGGTAAACACCTACAATAGATCTAGTCTCGGTAAGAGCTTTAGAATTACTATCTCAACATGGTAAGGTGTTTTTGTATATCTTTATGTATTTACGTGTGTACATGAAGTTGAAGGTGTAGAAGTCTGCGCAAATATGTTAAGCAAATAGTGAAAACATTATACGAAACTATATAAAATTGAGTAAACATTTTGGGAGCGGAGTGCAGTGAAAAATCATTAGCCAGTGAATACTGAGAATTTGGGATGAATAAAATTTGCTAAATATGAATCAGAAAATGTGTGTGTGTTGTTGGTGAATAGGTGAGAACATATACCAAGTACTTGAATCCTCACATACAAATACTGCAGGTAATAAGCTACATATGAGAATAGCCAAAGAGCACAAGGTCAAACAACTGGGGCGAGTGGCTTTTCAACTTCCAACCTCCTATTTAGGTACAGTATGTAACTTTCTGAACGTGGCATGTCACCTGCATGATTCCATGGAAATAGAAAGTTCAAACCAAACTTCATTTGAGATAAATTATTTAATTTTATGCCAAACTGTGTAAGATTATAGCCAAAGGAACAATATTTCCATGAAAACAAGCAGGAAAAGGCCAAAATAACAGGCCAAATAACACAATTTCTACAATTTTCAATGCCATAAACTTAGCAACTGTTCTATCTTCAATATCAATCTCACATTTTTTGCATGCAAATATTGGAATAAAAGTAAAAACAAAATATTGATGTAAGCATAACCAGTTTGACCATATATGATACACACATGTCTCATTGTCAGAGGTGGAAAGTAACTAATTACAAATACTCACATTATTGTAATTGAGTAGATTACAGTCATTTAACAATGAATTGTTACATTTATTTTTTAGTAGATTTATAAACACGTACTTCTACATTGTGGTTTAATCTTGCTGTATATTTTAAAATCATAAGAATTCAGTCCATGTCTGGATCTGCTCCTCTCTACAAATACAGTTTAATACAACTTACAGTTTATAAAAGACTGATGTAAAGGGCTACTAAAATTGTACTTTGAGTAGTAATTTTCATGCATACTTTTTGTCAGCAGCACTGTACTTTTTACCACATGTAACTATTACTTTTGACTACACATTTAAAGTACACTTTCCATCACTATCATTGCTTATGTCTGATTTCCGAACAAAGCTTCTCTCCAGACAACCCTGACCTGTCCACAGTTCTGATGTAACCTAATCTTTAACCATCACTCTTCTCCTCCTGCAGATCCCTCCTCTCCTCTCGTCTCCTCTCGTCTCCTTTCCTCTCCTCTCGTCTCCTCTCGTCTCACTCAGGTGGGACTGTTGTGATGCACACGCCTCTGCTTTAGCCATTTATGGATGTCTCTCCTGGGTCCGCACATAAATCACACACACTCTTCAGCAGACTAAAGAAAAGGACAGAGCTCAAGTGGACAGACAGTGTGGAGAGGGGAGAGGGTCCTGGGAGCAACTTGTACAGTCTTCATCACTCCAATCTCTACTAACGTGGATTTTTAGATTGGATACTTTATATTTTACTGCTTTATTTAATGGGTTTTAGCCCTTTTTGTAGCTCACATGGAGTCTGTGTTTGACAGCTGATGGATGCAGGTCTATTTTTGTGTTGTCTGTGGGATCCATCTTCAAAGTGTTTCCTAATGTGAGGCTATTACCTGTTTATTTCTATGGGTTTACATCATAGAAGGCAAAGCAAGTTTATTTGTATAGCCTAATTTATACACAAAGTAATTCAAAGTGTTTACAGAATAATAAAGACATTACAATCACAGTACAAACATATGAGAACATAAATAATCATTATAAAATTAACATTAAGAGAAAAGAGTGTGGAATAAAAACCTTTCAGTCATAGAATGTTGACCTACACACACTTTGAATTGAGTTTACAGGCCCGGTATAGACTTTCAGAGGCAGCGAAGAAGTTTATTTTCGGCATCAGGTTATGGAGGATACAGCCATGGGTTTGAAAAACAGTTATTTTTACAGAGAATTCTACATAATGCCCCCTGAAACATAACACAAACATGGAATCAACAAGTGGATAGGCAAAAAATGCAAAGAAACACCTATGGAAAAGTTACATCATGATTAATCAATGTGCCTTTTGCCTATATTAGAATAAAGTAAGTTAAATGTTGGACCTAATATATAATGCAATAACTGTGAATTCACACCACAAAAAGACAAAGACAAAATAACCACCTAAATAAATATTGCAAACGTTGTAGTGTTTGAGACTTGTCTTAATTGTTCAGAACAAACCTGCTGAATTGTGTGCTTTTTGTACAAATATGGAACAGATGTGCACAGCCGTTTACCATGACGTTTCTAAATAAAAACTTGAAAACGTATGCGTAATAATGGTACTAAAGTTTTACGCACGGTCCGTCCTAGCTGTCCTTGAACGCAGCAGCACAACTGTAGGTGCAGAGCAGCTCAGCCTCAGCGCAGAGGAGCGCGGAGAGGGCTGGAGTGAGGACCAGCCTCCTCCGCGGGACGTCCACCGGGGGTTTTAACCGTTCACTCGGGTACAGCCCACTCCGGCGCGGGATGGACCCCAAGAGCCGAGCACGCGCGTCCCTCTGTGATTTGAAGATTCTCTGACAAAGGAGGGGTGGACTTTACGAGCGGCTTGATTCGCTCGAAGTGGATTCAGACGGTTCCACGTGGATGACTTCACTGACACGTTTACGTCTCGAGAAGTTGTTGACGTTAAACATGTGCTGCACGTCACGTCTCGCGCTATTCTCCACGCACACTTGCAGCCGGTGCGCGCTCTGCACAGTGTGAGCCAGAAGCATGCCGCTGGTGGCGTGGGTCCCGCTGGTTCTGCTGCTGGGCTGCATCATCTCGCAGACGTGGAGCGTTCACGTGTCGTGGGAGAACCGAGGCTCGCAGCCGCACATCATCTTCATCCTCGTGGACGACCAGGGCTTCAGGGATGTCGGGTACCACGGCTCAGAGATCAAGACCCCCGCCATAGACCGGCTCGCGGCGCAGGGGGTCAAGCTGGAGAACTACTATGTACAGCCGCTGTGCAGTCCGTCCCGCAGCCAGCTCCTGACCGGCAGGTAACTCAACCCTGTAGATCACTGATTAGAAGAGCCTAACAGAGCATATCATTAACCTCTACATAAACCACCGTGTTATTGGATCTTGGACTGACGTAATGACAACATAATGAAGTAATGAACTGTAATGACCTGATTTGGTGATAGCAATAAAATATTATACCATCATTAATCTATTAGATATGGCCAAATACTTTGCACCTGTCACGGATGAGCTATTTTCAGTTCCAGACCCAAGTAGTACTATAATACATATACTTAAAGCCGCACTGTGTAGCTTTTTTGGTCCAGGGTCCGTCATCTGCTCGTCTGGGTTTTTATTGATATAAAAACTTGCATTCTTACTGTGAGTGGGTTCGCCTCTCCACAAATCTGACATGTAACTTGGCCCTATGGCGTCACCTGTTGCCTCCATAGAGATAAATAAGTGTAATGCCATACTGTGGAACATTCCAGGAGAGAAGCAGGTGACGGACCCTCCACCAAAAGCTACAAAGTGCACCTTTAAGATTATGTCAGGGCATCCGATGTAAATATTATGCGTGCAAAGTCAACGCTTGCCTGCGTAGTGGGCAGACGTGGTTCAATCCCGGCTCCTCTGTGCTGTTGTTGTGTCCTTAGGCAAGACACTTTTCCTGTGTTGCTTCCAGTTCATGCAGATTTGGATGTGGTTCTTTACTCTGATGTGAAGCACTTCCAGTTTCTTAAGGAGGTGGAAAAATGTTATATACATAAACATCTTTTGCAACCATCTACTTAGACTGTACGCATCTAATACCCTGTTATAATATATGTTCTCTCTTCTGCCGCAACTGTAATAAAACTTATATCTACTGTAAACCTATAGGAGCCAGTATTTATTTTTCCTGGCCTCCAAAACCCGCCTTTCCGTTGTCTGAAATTGTGCATAATGTTCTGAAATGTAAAGTATTGTTAGAACCATCATCGCTCACAAGGCCATTACACATCCCACATGGCCAGAATCAAACCAAAGTACCCGAATACCTCCTGACAACCCAATCCTTCAATCCTCCAGTAGTTTGAATATCCCGTTACACGACCCATGGACTGTGAAATTGAACTTTTGGCAGCTGTGATAGTACTCGCGTTGGTCCCCGGCGGGTGACAGGAAGCTTAAGGTTGGTCCTCCTCTCTCGATGGGGGGCATGTGGTCTGGCTTTGTACTTTTTGCTTAAAGTGAGTAGTATCAGCAGTTTCCCGTGTGCACAGCAGGACTCCTCTTCCACATCTGCTCCAGAGCTCAGCTCCAGCGGGCAGTGTACAGTGCGGCTTTGGCACAGGTCTGAATGGGTAATGAGCAAAGTGCAGCCACCCACGCTCTCCAGGTTTGAAAAGGTGCCACGTAGGTAACAGGGAATATGTACTCGTAAAAGTGAGTTTAATGCGTCTTAATGTACAGGTGATGCATAAATGATGATGAGTTCAAAAGATAAACTTTGTTGACATACAAATGTACTTTTTGATATTTTAATTAAGCACCGTTGTCCCATCATCAAATACCTGGGGTTGTATTTCTTCATTGACGCTTGTTTCATGAATCCATTAATCGTCTTCTCTGAGCATTTAGCCCGGACTGTTGACCTGCTTCACGCCACACTGGTTTGTGTCACTCTGAACTGAGTTGTACACATTATCAATCTGGAATGGTTTTTGCTGAAAATAATCAGAAAACGCAGAGCATCATGATGACTAATTGAGTCTGATTGGTTGAAGCATCATAACAGCAGAACAAGTCGAAAAATCTTTTGTTACATCCAGTTGAGAGAAAAGCACAGACATCTCTGTCCACAAATGCACAAAGCTCTTACCTTCTGCACTTTTCACAAACTAAATAGTCTGTACTGACGCTAAAAGAGGCTGAAGTACATATGTCGGCATCGCCATGTTTGTTTAAATTCGTTTGGGCGCTTCGCTTTTGGCTTCCACAGAAACCGCAATGCTGCGACATGATTGGTCCAGTTACCCAAATATCACGAGAATCCATCTCGCTGCACAAGGTTATGGATTGTTGCATCACAGGTAAAACTTCAGACTTCTCCTGTTCAGTTTTATGTCCATAAACCATCACCATGTTCACAACTACTGGCTCAGTTAGCGTAGCATTCACTGGGTCCAAGGACTTTGTTTATTTTCTCATTGTTCATTCCTGTTGCTGACAGCAGAGGATGCTCCAACAAACAAATACATCATTGGAAACGGAAATGAAGTTTATAAAATGTGTTTTCCAAATGTACATATTATTGCAAGTTAGACCAAAAGCCGGGAATTAAAGCCACAAGACCGCATAGTATTTGTTCTTTAAGGATTATGTGAATTGTTGTATGGTTTGCATTTTTGCCCCAGATCTTGATTTCAGTCGACTTGAGGTTCATCCTGAGTGACTTGGATTCAAACAATGAGGACATGAGCATTACAAGGAATTCAAAAATCACAACTTATAACCAATAAATCAGCAAAATTACTTGATGACAGATTCAAATGCTTCAGTTAGAATATTAAGGAACATTTCATCATTATTTATTGTTTGCTTATAAGACATATAGACAATAGAGCCACTAACACTGTTATGTACCTTGTCTCCTCACATGTGCGTTCACTTAAAAAGGCTACGCACGCACAATGCCTTTACAAGCTACAGTTAAGACTGCGAGCCATTATGAGTGATCAGAGATTGTACAGCTGGGAGTCATTTGTCTCTTGTTGTGTTCAGTAAGGATTATTATCAGCACATTTGCATGTGCACTTACAGTTCAACTTATTTGTGTTAGTAAAACCCAGAAAATACACAATATTTCTGAATAAAAAAGTATTTTTTGGTCTATCTATTGTATTGTATCGTTTCTTGCAATAAACTTTTAACTGAATCGTACGATACTAAAACTTCAAACTTGATTTCGATACTAAGAACAGAACTGATACTCAATACTGATTCCAATACCACAAAACAATCTTTCTTAAGACAATAGAATGTGGTTTTCAATATTAAATACTTACTTTTCATTTTACCATGTGGTCTTTTATCTGTGTAATCCCTCAGTCGTTCAGGTATGTTCCACAGTGGTCCAAGGGCGTATCGTTCTTAAGATGTGCAAGAAAGATTTATTTCTGTTTTGTGAATATAACTTTTTTGGTATCGATACTTGCTCAAATGAGTATTTACTTTCGATACTAGTTTTAATATCAATTAGTATCTGATTTTCTATACTTTTGACAACCCTTATTCGAGTTATAGCATACTCAAAGAACTATCCCTGTATGTTAAAATTAGTAAGATATGTGGAGATCGACAGATACAGGTTTTTTCACGACCGATTCTGATACTGATTGTTTAGAACCCAGAGATACAAATGTCCGATAAGCTCTGCTGATATTTTAGGCCGATATGTTGAGCCTAATTTGATTTATTTTCCACAAAATCTGCACTAAAAATGTACTACAAACTTACCTGCAACCCTTTTTTTTACCATAAACCTACAGGAGAGCTTTGTGCAATTATCTCTTACATAAAGCATTCAAATAAAGCTTTATGTGAATTCTTTACGCAGCAAGGGGACCAAAACAAAATATCGACCCATACGTGATATTTGATACGCTAAAAAGTGCAAATATCGGCTGTAAAGCAGGATCCTGGCTCAGATCTGGAGAAGGGCCCTGTATTTGACCACTCCAAACTGGTTTACGTATTAGCAGTGTTTGGAGGATGGAGACTGAATAAGCGTTCCTTTCAATAGTCTTTAAAATATCATTTATACTAATCCAATGCTGTATTATCAAAATTCAAGTCTTTTGTATACTTTCCTTCCATGCTTCTTCCATTATTCACCTGCCGTCTCAAAGTTAAGCCTGTATTTGTAAATGGGAGATGTCATTTGTTTGAGATCAAAACTGTGAAAAATGATGAAGCTCCGTCCATCCGTGAAGCAGCACGCGTGAACACATGAGCGGAGCAGACTAAATACTGGAGAACAAAGTCTTTTAACCCGGCCTGTACCAACACGCCAGGGCAAACATCAACTGGCAGAGAAGTAACGCACAGCAGTAAATCACTGCATCTGAATGAGTGTGTTTAGGTTGGTTACCAAGACAACTGTCAGTGCCGCGTTCTTCTCGGTGTAATAGTAGTTTATTATTGTAGACTATTTTATATTGTTGGGGGTGGTTGCTACAGGGATTTATTTACCTATTTGTCATATAATCCTTCAGACCAAGAAATGTACACTACCTCTGTTATGGGTATTTCTAGAATGAATTAAAATTGTGTGTTTTTAAAAAGGTAAAAAGAAATATTGCCTCACTTAATTACATCGTTTTTATACTGCTAACATTCTCCATATGCCCAGTTGGTTTGCATGGTTATACAGTATATAAGATCTTATAACAGGAGAATGCGCCTTCTACTGAGTCCAGTGTTGCAAAGAATATATGCTTTTTCCATACAAATGATATAGATGTATAGGGGTATGCAGAGCCAACCTATAGAATTTAATATTTATGGTAAAAACTCTTTCACGCCGCACTAAAATGGTAAATATTGTAGCCACAGCTGCTCTGGGGTAGACTGACAGAAGTGAGGCTGCCAATCTCTGCCCATCCGACCACCACCAACGCTCACACCGCTTGCATAATATGTGTCTTGCACAAAGGCACAATAATAGCATACAACAGAGCCATTGTCCCCCATTGTAACATGAGATTGCGAGCGGTCTCCCATTTCCCATTCAGGTATTAACCAAGGCCATCGTTGCTTTGCTTTGAAGCTCTGATTAGATCGGGCATTGACAAGGTGCTGTGGTGAGTAGGGCTGGGAATCATGGGGTTCTTTACGATTCGATACGATACTCGGTATGTGGCTCACAATACATTATTATCACAATATGGTGACAGGTGCAATAATCCATATATTGCACATGATACTGTGTTGTTTTGCTGTTTTTTAAGACCCACATAAACATTTTAGAAAGAATATTTCTTAAACCACTATCAAACACTACTAAGTTTATATGAAATACATCTATTTTCATCACAAAAACAGTGAATATGTCACGTGTATTGCATAAACAAGTTTCCTTTCACTAAATAAGCAAGAAAATTGTAGTGGTTTCCCAATAAATAAATGAAAAATACCAAAAGTACGATACAGCAGCCCATGATAACAATACTGTATCACGACATATCGCTATTTCAATATTTTTGCATATCCCTAGTGGTGATTGTTTCTTTTTTGAGACTAATATGAGTCTCTCTTGTGCATCACGTGTATTACTACTAAATCCACTTTACTCACAGATGTTTTGTACGTTTGTTTTCCCACAACTCTAAATTACAACTAATTACAACTACAAAACTCCATAAACATTTGTACTGTCCAGTGTCCACATATTTGGACATATAGTTTATACTTGTCACATAGTTTACCGCAGCTTCATTACATCGCTAAGATTCCTGCGTAAACATTTATACCATACATATTAAACAATAAATCAGTAAAAGGGTGGATATAGTTGCACTGACCACAAATATCTGTCATGACAATAGCCTAAGTCATGAGTGGGCGTTGACTTCCTCGGCGTACACTACAGCGGAATACACGAACAAGCTGGAGCAGGACTTATTGTACACACGGACTGTACTGGGAGAGTGTGGTCAGATTGGAGGTTTGGGAACATATGGAAAATATCAGCTCTGTCAAACACGGCCTTGCTTAGTTTTCCTTTAACAAACTTGTGGGGACGTGACCCGCGGGCCGTTGATAGCATCTTCTACATCGCGTACAAGCAGGGCCCCTAGGCAGATGGAGAAATGGTGCTGAAATGATAAATGATAAAAGATAATAGGATAGATTTACGGTAAATTATGTCAGTGTTAAAAGTTTTAATCAGTTACAAGCAACATCCGAAACCTTTGCCAACACCCTGGTTTAGAGGAATGTTTGAACAATGAGAAATAGGGATGCACCGATCTGAAACTGGTATCAGATATTGGCCCCGATCCAGAAAAAAATGCTGACTTTGATATCGGCTTCTAAATATTGGTTCAGCTAATATTCCGGTTGGATTTAAATTTAAATATTCTGGCTGGATTTAAATTTATGTAATAAGTAGGGTGGTTGGTAATAATAAAATTGTAAAACGAGCGCGTAATTAAGGAAAACTGTTCCGCACTCGGCCCATTCACGACTAACGTGGGTCAGAATAGTCACATTTTCTTTGTGTTTTGGTCATTTTTAAGCAAATTTTCTGTATTTTACCTAAACAAATTTCAATTTATGCCTCTCTTTACTGTTGGCAGGGATCAAACTGGTCAAAAATAGGGACACCTGGGACATTTCTTGTATAAAACTGGGACAAATCAATGGTTTTGGATAAATCTGCAGGGCTTAAAACTGGGACTGTCCCGGGTCAATATAGGTCTAGTCACCCTAATAAGTCTCGTAATGTTTATACAAAGATTTTCCGTAGTTACTTGAGAGCTAGATAATAACCACATAACATGATCAGTTTTTTCTCATGTTATTTTTATATTAAAGAAATAAAAGTTGGTATAGGTTGATATTGGGTATAAGTAGATAGTATCAAAACTTTTTAATATTTTATAAATAAAATATGGCTACAATTATAGTTGGTGCAATTATCAAATCACAATGGCTGCAGTTATTTAGTTAATAGATTGTTCACTGCAAAGAACACGTCCTGTCGTAAAGTCCTAAATTTGTCATATGTGCTGTGTGTTTTGAAGTATACGAAATGTTGAGCTAAAACAGGCGATGGCGTTTTGTGGTAGAGGAGTATTTGTAGTGCCGTACCATGACATCTTATGTGACGTTACTTAGTGCGATGTTGCTTCTTTCACCATAGTGCTGTTCTGTAGTAAAAAGGTGGTTTTGTATTCGCAAGGAAAATACAGAAACCAAGAGAGCACTCCTGAACTGGTGACTACATTTTGATCTTGCAGGCTGCATCATTTTTGTTGCAGTTTCATTTCTGGTCCTCCTCCTTACATGTTGAAATTTGCAGTAGGGCTGGGTGATACGGGAAAAATAAGAATCACGTTTTGTTTTTTTCTTCCCCATATTGCTCGATCTCGGTTTTCGATTCGATCTTCTTCCATCTTCTTAAAAACATAGACATGTGGACTTCAGGCATAAAGGGCAGGGTGTCAGGATCACTACAGTTTTTATTTAAAGTTTGGAATGCGTTTGTAGGATATATTAAACCTAAAAGCATGCACGCTTTACCGTCAGCTGCAGAAACACGTGCATGCGCGCTACAGCAGACAAACTAATACACAATTCACATTTCAGAACATGTTTGTGCAGCTCTAAACTACAGAGTCAGCAGTTTTTTATGCAGAGTAAGATTGAATATTTTGTTTGCAGAGTAATTTATGCTGTTAAAAGCCACAGCCTTTGCGATTTGGTGAATGCGTCCACTGAAATTGCGATGCCGATTAGATTGCGATTAATCTTGCAGCCCTAGTTGTCGATGCACATAAGCATTGAACATTTTACACAAATGAATTTACTTTATATAATTTTGTAACAGCAAGACGTTTTGTAGTTCTCTTTTAAAAGAATAAGACAGGCACTTAACTGGAACTGCAAACCACAATTGAAATAAAGAGCTGTTGCATTCAGTCCATCATTAAATAAAGTGCAATCTTTAGTACTATTTTATTGTTATTTTGCATGTCTCATATAGTTTTATTCAACGCATTCACAATATAATACTTACTCCCCAAATATTTACTGTTACGGTAAAGGTTTCCCAGGGTTCATGGGAACTTTCTGTGCAGCGGTCGCACTGGTGTGATTATAGGCTTCTAGTCTAAGTCAGGCTCTTGTACTTTGGCTTTCAACTCATCTTTACTTCCTAAGATGTATGGCCAAGAGAAAGGTCAGAGGTCAATGCTAAAGCTACAGCTAACAATGTAAAGTGAACACATGTGCGTGATTGTAGACGGATGCAGTGATTGATGCTTTTGAACTTGTCAGTGTCAGCGCCGTTCGCTTGTGTACACTCGCTGTGCCCTACATCGCCTTAAGCTACAATTTGGAAATCAAACAACACATGGTGATCATTTGGGTATGAAATGTATTCTGACTGCTCCTTTTGTTGTCACTTGTTCTGTCGTTGAATAAAGCAAAGGGGGTATTGTGTGCACATTACAATATGCAATAACTTGCCAAACGATGATGCTCATGAATAACTTTTCGTATACTCAGTTGGAAATCAAATTATTTTGCAAAATCCATGTCTACCAGGGCTGCACAGTCTGGGGAAAATAACTAGTAAGTGTGATTTTTCTGACAAGCATTACATAGTCATTATATTTGTGATTAATGTTTCAAGTCTAGGATTCTGTTTAAAGTTCAAACACATTCAGGACTGGAGTATTGACCAAAAATATGAACTGACAAATGAATACAAGAATCACATTTCAGAACATGTTTGTACAGATATCGACTACAGGGTTAGCAGTTTTTATGCAGAATAAGACTGGATCACTTGTTGTATTTGGAGAATAATCTGCTACTTCAAAAACTGCAGCTTTAGCGATTTGCTAATTGAGTCCATTCAAAATGTTTAATTTAATTGCTGTTAATCTTGTAGTCCCAATGTCTACATTGTCCCAGTGAGGCTTCCATAGACTATGTACATATAAGCATGGTGTTAAAGGTCCTATATTATGCATTAAAGGTCCTGTTATGCTGTCACCTCATCAAAAACATGCCTGGAGTTGGGTTTTGTTTCATTCACACGTGTTTCAGTGACCCTTTATTATTAGTCTGTCTACATCTCCAAAGCTCAAAATGCTGTTCCACCTCCTGATGTGTATGAAGTTTTCAAGTTAACAGCTCCTTTTACCTTTAGTTCAGTAGAGATTGGCAATTCCAGGGATGAACTCATCCAAATGATTCTAGTGAAGGTGAATGGAGCTTAAAAACACAGTGGAGCACTTCCTGCATTACAACATGACAGCACGAGGTGGAAATGTTTTCAGCCTAAATATGCAGGGTTTGTATGTTAAACATATGTGAATGAAACAAAACACAAGTCCAGGCATGTTTTTGATGAGGAAACAACATGTTAACATATCAGAAAATAGAGTCATATGGGCCCTTTAAGTATAATTAAACAAACTTAATTTAACATGTAACTGAATATCTCTCTTTAGAGTCAATAAAATACATATTACGTTCTAACTGTGTGCTAAGTGTGAGCAGGGCTTGTAAGTAAACTAAGCTGTGCCCTGTCCATCCCCTGCTGCCTGAGCTTCATCCATCAGCGGGGCAGATACGTAAAGCCCACTAGGCCTGAGAGGAACAGTCAGGCACTTTCAGGGGTACAGGGGCCGCTCTCCAAAAGCTGCTCTGTCATCCCCAACACTGCACTCTTATATTAGCCTAAACCGCATATACGCTACATACAGAGAGGGAAAGAGAGAGAGAGGAAAGTGAACCTGTAACCTCACACTCTCTCCATCACATACAGTGCTGCTTTAGGTTTACTGTATAGGCAGGGCCGTTTTTGCAGGTAATGCACAGGGAACTGGACTCCTTCTAACTTCTTGGGTTCTTTTTTAAACACAATACAGTAACGTGTATTTACCTTGTTGACATGTTTCGGCTGCTGCTGCATCTTCAGAACTGTCCCCGGTGTTGGCGGTGAAGTTAAAGTACATAAGAAGACAAAATGAACACCTTTGGTTTGGACTCCTTCTGTCCATTAACACAACTCACTTACAAGACTTATTCTTGCCTATTGCTTGATAACCACAATGGAAAAAAACATTATTCCAAACATTATTTCTGTAAGGTGTGCTGTATGCATTTAAAGTGCACTATATAACCTTTTGCCATGGAGATGTTCTTGTTTTGTCGGGAATGCGCCACAGTATGGCATTAAACTCATCAACACTGCTGGACCAAGTGACGGGTCAGATCTTCAGAGAGGCCCACTCACATTAACAACTATGGCTGAATGATTTGAGACGAAATATTTAATCACTTTCATTTACTTTTTCTGACTAGCATTTCAGTTCTGATTGGATTTGCAGTGTTTGTATTAGGAACAGGATTCTTTTCAAAGTTCATATTTTAAACATCTCCAGAAGAGTTGACAGACAGACCAAAATATGAACTTACAAACTAACACAAGAGTCACATTTCAGAACATGTTTCTACAGATCTAGAATACGTTAGCAGTTTTTTAATAACAGCGGATATTTTGTTGTTACTGGTAGTCTACTTCAAAAATTGCAACCTTTACGAGTTGCTAATTGCGTACGTTCACATTACGATTTAGATTCAAATGTAAGTAATCTTGTAGCTCTTGTAAGAATGCATGTTTTCAAGATGCCAACAAAAACACAATAATTAAAGGCTGAATAGTGTTTATAGTTTAATGCCATGCTTTGGAACATTCCAGGCAAGCAATAACATCTTCATGACACAAGAAGGTAACATACCCTTCACCGGAAAAGTGCGTCTTCAACTTTATAATGGCAGCAGTACAGTCAAATCGCTCCAATCCAAAAGACATATTGTCGTGGGTTGCGAAAAAGAAATAATATGGTGTAGTCAAAGTAGTGATTTTATTTACAGAAGTGCGCAAAATAGTGAAAATGGGAAAAAATATATATATTTACAGTCTGTAGCAGTCTTTAAATAGCTTCGGAGCTGGTGTCTGCGGTGCACACAGCTCTTTTTAAAGTACGAGGCTCCTCCCCCAAATCAATTAACAACGAAACACGGCTTTTTCTCCACATCCCCTCTTTAATACTGAAAAATCATAAACATTACCACAAACAAAAGTATTCTAATAATAATCTCCAAGCACAGATAGGGATAAAAAAGTATATACATTGCGTCACGTAGGGCGTCACATGCGCCCTACGTGACGCAACAAAATGCAGAAGACCACGGCACACGCACTGAGGGGCGGCGGACATGGAGGAAAGTTTGGGGATGAAACAACGGCTATGGCAAGAGGAATGTTTACGCAGAAATCAAGAGTGCGTCCCGACTGTAGCGATGGTTTTGTGAGGAAACTCGGGGATAGCGCTAAACGGCCGGATAAGTGTTCAGTACATAAGAAGTACACTATGAATTAAGGGAAAGGGGTAAATTTAAAACAAAGAAGGTGAGAACCACCAGGAAAAGCATCTGTGTTTGGGGTGAGTCTGTGGAATGGGTTGGGAGAAAACCTGAAGCTGTGCCCAAATATTCACAGCTTCAAATGAAATTATAAAGAGTTTTTGCTTTCGTGGTTTAAGGGTGAGCGACAACACTGGGTGATCAAAAAAAAACAAAAAACCTTAGGTAAAAATGATATTAAGTATGCACAGTGTGTAATTTATTTTGCTATATGTAAATATTTGTAAAGTTTTCTGATCAATGTACATAAGCACAGACATAATATTAATTTTGAAACTGTACCGAATAGGGGTGGGTTAATATAAGTTTTTCTTCTTCCCACTCCTTTTTAAGAAATGTGCTTTTCTGTTGTTTACAACGTATATAATATGTATATGATTATTGTTTCTCTCTTGGCACAAACTCGAAATAAATGTGCATGTGCGTGTATATCGGCACCATGGCCTCCCCGCGTGAGCTGACGGGATTACTCCGTCACACATATTAAAATTCAAAACAACTATCAGTACATTTACATGAAGTACAAAAACACATAAGAATAAATCCTAACTTAAAGCTCCCTCCTTTTAGAACCATGTACTAGTCTTCTATAGCCTCATGGACTCATGTAAACAGTTTGGGCGATAGTGAACATCCTTGCCTAGTACAAGATACAGTATATCACCAGGAGCTCTCAGTCTGATGAAGTACAGGTCCAAACACAAGCTGCTTATTGGAACCATATGTGTGCTGATGTGGGGGGGGGAAGTACTGCAGTAAAAGTAGTAGTAGTAGTATCCAGTACACTTGCCCTGCGTGTGTGTATTCTCTAGGTGATAGTACATTTAATAGCGTGTATGATTTGTTTGCCTTTTGGCTTAGCGCTTGAGTAAATATACAGTGGAACTCATTCACTGTCCACACCTTCTGACTGACTCAGAGTCGAGCGCTGTCAAGCACGATTTCCGCACAGGCGATTGTTGCGTGTTTTTCGTTATGTGAGATTTATGTCAAGTTAAAGATGTACTATGTAACATTTACGTTCCCTTATGGTCATATTATTGCTTTGCCTGGAATGTACCACCGTTTGGCATTAAACTTATCTACTTCCATGGAGACAAGTTTATTTTTACAACTTTATTGATCCACAAGGGAAATGATTTGGACACAGTCGCTCACACATCACAATATAATATAATAACAGAGAGTAACAAAAATAGATGGTAAAAAAGCAAAAAAGAAGTGTCAAATGAGACATAATTATAAAAATAAATGTGTATGTACAAGTCAAAATAAAATAGAATAGAAAATTAAGAGCAAAGCATTAGCATCTCAGTGGGGACAAGCAGGTGCTGGACTTTGTGCCGCTAAATTATTTCGTTTTTGCGAGTTCCAAATATGGTTGGTAGTTCAAATCCTACTATTCTCTCAAATTCTCTTGTAATGTCATTGTACTTGATACTTCAATGTGTTGCATCTGTGTATCTATCTTTATTTCAAGGACGTCCTTGAAAATTAGATGCAATCTCAATGGGAAAGCAATGTAAAGCTTCTCACTGTTCAAAAACTGTGATAAAATCGAAACCTTGATCTATGCAGCATACAAAAATGGAATTTATTGACCTTAATGTCCCTGTGTCCATGATTTCAAGCCCAAACCCTTCACCTGTTTTGCCCATTCACATTTCAAAGCTCCCACAAATCACCTCATCAACCTTCAGAGACCAGTCTTTCCAACGTAGCATCCATCGTTTCATTTCAGTCGCTGCCCAACTGTCCTTCAACTGCCCCCAAATCCCACAAAAAAAGCACAGGACTTACCCCCCGTCCACCAGAAACACCCCAGACACACTGTTAGCATCCACCGTTGGGACATAAAGCAGGTTTGAGTGATTTGTGGCGATTACAGGGTTCGCCAGCGTGACATTCTCATTACACGGCAGTAACCCCGCGGTATGTAGAGCCTCTTACGGGGTCAGAACTCAAGCGCACTCAAAACACGCAAATGTTCAAAGGGATTTTAACGTAGACACCTTCAGATCTGGGTTGCTTCACTAATGGAGAGATGATGGAGAATGGCGTAAGAACAAGTGGACTAAGTAAAAATGTACGCAGACGAAGCTGTATTGTGGTTTATGAACAATTATGGGCAAATAACAAGGCAAATTTATGCATGTTCTTTGGTTGGAAAAAATCCAGGCCAGTTATGGAGAACAATGTTTAAAACTGTCCTAAAAAGGAAGGTTGTGTGTGTTCGATGTCTTGGTAGCATCTGTTGCTAATATAGGCTATAGACCTGAAAGGATGTACTGCAGTAAAAATGTTCACGTAATTCCACTTTTTATGGCAAGAAATAAAATATCAGCCTGCTAAGTTATTGGTTTTACTGGCAGTGACCAAGAAATAGTGACCAGGGTGCATGCGCTACCCGCTGAGCCACAAAGCCATTTTTGAATAAATCTTTGTTTCTTTATTCGCTGTCAAAAATATACTAGAGAGTTTATAATAATTCAACTTAAAAAATCTGTGTTTTGTACATTTCTTTGGGTAATTGTACTTCTATATGATCTAAAATTCTACTAAAACCATGTTTAAAAGTCAGTATTTTTTCCGTACTGTTTTACCTATCTGTACATAAACATAGTCATTACTGTAAATAACATAATATACTGAAGTCACTTTACTGAGATTTACTCTGTTCATATGCTGCACTGTTACTTTTATTGTACATAATAGTATTTTTTGGTATTTTATATTTTGTATTTTATATTTTTGCTCCACCAAAACAAAATTAGAGTCTATTTTTAAGTCTATTTCTAAATTATCCTTTTTTTAGCCATTATCTATTATCTTGTTTTATTGCATGTTCCATTTTCCTGCTGTTCTTGAACTGTGCGTTGCAACACTGGAATTTCCCCACTGTGGGACTAATAAAGGCATATCTTATCTTATCTTATCTACTTGAGTACAGTTTTGGCAGCAGTACTCATACTTGTAATTGAGTACATTTTCAGCCATGTATAGCTGTAATTTTTCCTAAATGTCGTATATTATGCAAAAATGACTCTTGTGAGCTTTAAGCCATGTTGAAATGTTGTTACCTCCTCAAAAACATACCTGGAGTTGTGTTTTGATTCATTCACACAAATCTAAGTAATCCTTTATTACGAATCTCTGTACATCTCCAAAGCTCAAAATGCTCTGTTCCACCTTGTGATGTCATGAAGCGGTAGTTTTCCAGTGAACCGCTACAGAAATTATCCAAATGATTCTAGTGGAGGTGCGTGGAGTTTACTCTAACTGAAGTCAGCCCCATCTGAAAGTCCCATCTTAAGGGGAGTATAGATTACAGCTCAGTATGAAGGATCAGAGGAGGTCAAACGAGTACACGAGGCCCTGCTACTACCAGAACTAACCATATCTGGATTACTTTACTCCAGAACCAGAGCGGTTTGATAGCCCCACGGGAGGGTCATGAACTTGGCTCTCCACTGGGAAAGTTCTGGTGTGTCTGTCCATCAGCCACGCAATCAGAGCTCTGATAAATATTAGAAGCATGAGACACCACCGATAACTGACAACTGTGAGAAAACAAGTTCATTTAATCATATTTTTTATTCTGAAATGGAATGTTGAAACTCAAGCAATAATGTGTACTTTCCCAGATTAAATTCTTAGTCATGATGATGGACCTACTCTTTCCCAAGTGAAACCAATCTGGACCTTCAAACTCAATCTATTATCAAATGTATTAGTAAAAGCAGATTTATAATGATATTTTGCCAAACTTGTAAACTTTGTAATTTGAATGTAAAACGTTTCCCCCGAGGTTTCCGCTGCACATGTTGTACCACAGGAGGGGGCATGATAACAAACAGCGCCCTTAAGCTCTGGCACAGGCCTGGAGTCCAGCTGGCATCAGAGGCAGCAGGGAGGAGGTGAGCTTTTCCATCCAGAGTAGGGATTTGGTGCAGTTATAGTGTGAATTTATACCCAACTTAAAGACGCAGTATGTAACATTTCTGGTAGAGTCAGACTGAGGGTCTAGTGATACCAAATTTAGAACATTTGATTGAGTTTTTGATTGATTTAAACATGCACAGTGCGGCTTTAAATGTATCTCTGTCCATTGAGAAAAGTCAAATTGCCATGTCAAATTGGTGCACGTTTTTCACGGTAAAGTACCTTTAAAGAAACTGTAATTGAATAAAGATATAAAGGTTTAAAGCCATACTGTGGAACAAAGCTACAATGACATTTTATAGCCTTACAACATTATACAGCGCGTTCTAACTAAACCCATGTTCATTATGTTCTAAATCTTATATCCTTACAACTTCATTACACCACAGGGTCTCCAGCTTAGTTTAACCGTGCTCCAGCTGTGTTTTACCCTGCGTGTATCTGTTCAGTGCTCTGGTTCCGTGTGGATGTTTGTACGGTTGTTTTGTTTTCATTGAACACTCTCTAAATCATGCTTTTTATTGCTTTGTTTGAAATGTTTTGGACAGTGGACATGAGAGTAAGTTAGTGTGGTCCACCGCAAAAACCAGACCAAAACTAGACCAAAACCAGACACATCTGAAAGACTATAAGGGGGATTTTGCAGAGTCACAATTAACTTAAAAACTTAAAGGGCTCATGTTATGTTAAACAGATTTTTTACTGTGGTTTTTACTGTTATAATCTTGTTCTCCCATGGTAAAAATACCAGTGGTGTGTATTGTTTAATTTACAATATGTATGTTTAAGTTATCCTGTATATCCAGCCCGTCTCCTTCTCAAAACATGATGATTTGAGATTTCTTTGGACTCTTTGGCACGTCATTACCATTTGTGGGGTTTTAGCCTCATTTCAACTTCCATGTGCACCTTTTATTTGGTGTTTTATGAACAGATAAATAGGCCTGGATTACACTGATTCATTTTGATTTAGTGATGGGTGATATATAAGTACTAATATTGCTAAAAAAATTACTCAGCATTAAACATATCCATAGTATTTACTCATTACGGGTGTTTCTATTGCTCAAAATACAATAATTCCTTCTGTGAATAGGGGCGACTCTCCACAGATCTGAATTGTAATGTAGCGTAGTGCTGTAACCTGCTTCTCTCCCTTGTGAAAGATAGGTTTAATCTATACTATGGAACATTCTAGACAACATCTCCATGGAGAAAAGTATTTGACGGGCACTCCACCGGAAAAGATACACAATGCGCCTTTAAAAAAGTCTTTTATTTCTGCTGTGTTTAGTTGCTGATGTCCATAGAGCACAGGCCAAGGTCGAAGAGGAGGAGGTGAAGAGGCATGTGTTCTCACTCTGGAGGTTTAGACTTTGACTAAAAGCAGACGCACCGGCTCCAAAACGAATGAAGTTCCAAAGTCCCAGCTGAGCGCACTGCTGTGGGCCGCTCCAGTCAGCTCCAGTTTAAATAAATACGACTTTATTATCACCAATGTCAGGCCAAATATGTTGCAGTCGATCTCATGAGAGGTGGAAATCCTTAAAAAGCTTGTGAAATGTGGTGCGTGATTTTGGAACTTTTGGTGTTCTTATTGCGGATAGAAGAGAATAAAGACTAAGTTCATCTTTCTATAGTCAAATTAGGATTTCATTATAATTCTATATTCTCATAGTTGGTTGTTGTAACAGTGGTAAAAAGCTGAAAAATGACCAATTCACTTACATACATTTTTGAAGTGATAATGTCAAATGCAGTATTACTTCTTGACGTATCACTGTCCATTCTAAATATCGCATTTTTAACCAAGACATGACAAAAAGTGAAGATAAAAATATGGACTCTTAGCGTTAAGCCATGTTATAATGTCGTTACCTCATCAGCAACATACCTGGAGTTGTGTTTTGTTTCATTCACATGTTTGAGTAACCCTTTATTATTAGTCTGTCCACATTTCCAAAGCCCAAAATGCTCTTTTCCACTTTGCGATGTCATGAAGCGGTAGTTTTTAAGTTAACAGCTCTTTTTTACTTTCAGTAGAGGCAATTTCAGGGCTGAAATTATTCACATGATTCTAGCGAAGGTGTACGGAGTTTAAAGACACTGTGGAGCACTTCCTGTATTACCATGTGACATCACAAAGTGGAACAGTGTTTTCTGTTTGAGAGAAGAATTCAAGCTAAAAATGTGTGTGTTAAACATGTGTGAATGAAACAAAACACAACTCCAAGTAAAGTTTTGATGAGGATACAACATTATTATATAGATCAGAAGAAGATAACGTAATATAGGCCCTTAAAGCAAAAAATTACAAAAAGTAAAACTCATTATTGTACTTTCGTTTGTAGGCCGTACTATGAATGTGAATGTAACTGCAGCGAGCCCTTTAAGATCTCCTTTAAAGTTATAAAAAGCGTTATAACTTGACCATAATGAGTCCTGAATGAGCTTACAATCCCACTCAAATTTGTGGTTACGCCTCATGTCAAACTCACTGGGGTGTTAAATTCTTTCGCATATCAGACATTTTCATCTTTGCCCTTACCTTACCAACCTGGCCGCCGCCGCCGTTTCACTCACCCGTCTGTTTCCTGGCCACACTCTGACTGACAGCTCCTTTTGTTTACGTTACGGGCCCCACACCTGACCACCAGCGCTTCCATGTGGTCCCGCTAACTTCACCACGCTGTTAGCCGTCATCACGCCAGCCTGTAGTCTCCAGTGTTAGCTCCTGCGTGCTGTATTTGGAGCGGTTTCAAGATAATTAAAGTCATATTGAATAAAGTGCACTTGTGTCACAGCCAATACAATGAATCTTACTGTAGCGGTAGTTTGCTAATGGCCTGCGAGAGGAGGAAAAACCCACTTGGAGCTTTATTAGGCTTTATGGATTTTTATTGGCTTCTCCTTCCAGATTATTTGATTGGAATGACATACGGTAGCGTGTTAAATTCATAAACTGATTCTGAATAGAATTGCATTATTTTTTTTTTATTGGATATTGAACTTTTTACTGTCATGCAAGAGTTGTTTTTTGGAAGTGAGTTCAGCATCTTGTAAAATGTTTGTTAGTTGTTTCACGGTGTGTTCCAGGTTCCATTTGTGACTCAAAATACATGAAAATAGTGTTCACAGTGTGGTATTAAACGTTTCTACGTACATGGAGACCAAACCAGACCGAGTTACACGTCAAATCTGTGGAGAGGCGACACCGCTCACAGTCAGAATGCCTGTTTTTCCAAGGGATTTTTGAGCTATAAATCCAGCTGGAATTGAATAAATGTAAAGTACAGCTGTTTAATGTCACACTAGGGAACCAAAAAGTTGCACAATGCACCTTTAATTTATTGCATGAGCTACGGCTGAAACAAGTTAATTGGTTAATAGCAGCTAATCAATTATTGAGATAATCGTGTAATTTTAAATAGATAGTTGTAATCTGGACTCTACACAGGCTCGAAAACATGGCATGTGCTGAGACAAGACAAGGTTTTATGACTGAATATCGTATCAAAAAATCGAAAATGTTAAATTTAGTGTTTTGGCGACAAATCAGTTTTGTCGACTGTATAAAGAATTAGACTAAGGCGAATGCTTTAGGAATAGGAATTTATTTACAGACAAAACAGCTAAATAAAAAAAATACAGCTCAGTACTCATCTCCAGTTTTTTAAAGAGTTCTTGGAAAGCTGGGAATCTCATCTCTAGTGAAGTTTAGATGCCACCAGTAAAAACCAGCAGGCTCTAAGATATGATTTCACAAAGTTGGTGCGGAGGTTACACTGCACGTTGGCATAGAATTGGAGGTAGTAACAAATGGCATTCAACGTGTGCCAATTTTGGGGGTCTGGTAACTCTCATATGCACTTACCCTGGTCTCAGCTCGGTATACTTGGTCTTTCTCACAGCGGTCAAGTAGAATTACATCAACACCAACCGATTTCTATAAATGAACGACAGAATTTGTGTAAGAATTTATGAAAAATACTAAGTTATTTTTTGCTCTCGTCTGCAGGTATCAGATCCATACTGGTCTCCAACACTCCATCATCAGACCCACCCAGCCCAACTGCCTGCCCCTGGAAAACGTCACCTTACCCCAGAAGTTAAAGCAGGCCGGCTACTCCACTCACATGGTCGGCAAATGGCACCTGGGCTTCTACAAACGAAACTGCCTACCCACTCAACGCGGTTTCGATACCTTCTTCGGTTCCTTGCTCGGAAGTGGCGATTACTACAGCCACTACAAATGCGAAGGTCCCGGTATGTGCGGGTATGACCTGTACGAAGGCGAAGAGGCTGCTTGGGACCAGGATCGCGGCATGTACTCGACCATGATGCTAACCAGAAAAGCTATTAGCATTTTAGCTAACCACGATCCTAATCAGCAACCGTTATTTCTTTACCTAGCATTTCAGGCGGTTCACTCTCCGCTCCAAGTTCCGGCACGCTACCTCGAACGCTACAAAGGAATCCCAAACTTGATACGACGCAAGTATGCCGCCATGGTGTCTTGTCTTGACGAAGCCATCCACAATTTGACGATGGCGTTGAAGCGTTACGGTTACTATGACAACACGGTGATAGTGTACTCCTCGGACAACGGAGGACAACCCCTAGCTGGTGGTAGCAACTGGCCCTTGAGAGGAAGCAAGGCGTCGTATTGGGAAGGTGGTATCAAGGCAGTTGGTTTTGTCCATAGCCCGTTATTGATGTACAAAGGGACTAAGTGCAGATCTTTGGTTCACATAACGGACTGGTTTCCTACCTTGGTGACTCTCGCTGAAGGTACCTTGGAGGAAGATCTAAACTTGGATGGGTACGACGTTTGGGAAGCTATCAGTGAAGGTCGGCCATCTCCACGGCAAGACATTTTACACAATATCGACCCGATTTATATCAAAGCTAAGAACGGTTCTTGGAAAGCTGGGTATGGACTATGGAATACAGCGGTTCAAGCAGCTTTGCGGGTTGGACATTGGAAACTGCTAACCGGGGTGCCAGGGTACAGTGACTGGGTGCCTCCGCAGACTTTTTCCACCCAGAGGCTAACCAATCGCTATCATAATGAACGGATACGGTGGGACAGGGGGAAATCTCTGTGGTTGTTCAACATCACTGCCGATCCTTATGAGCGGGTGGATCTCTCTCAGAGGTACCCACATATCGTCAAGAAGATGCTAATGCGGCTAGCACATTACAATAAGACTGCAGTACCGGTGCGCTACCCGGCCAAAGATCTCCGCTCCAATCCGCAGTTTAACGGAGGCGTTTGGGGCCCGTGGTACAAAGATGAAAAAGACAGACAAGATGAGGAACACATGAACAACCATCTGACGGAACTTTCGAATAAAAAACGATGGAAAAAGAAATTCAAACATCGGAAATTGAAAAGGCGAGTTGAGGAGTAAACGGTAATATTTGTGAAAAAAAAGATGATTAATTTCTCAGGGATTGACGTGTTCTATTTCAGGAATGTACGTCGAATAAACTGAAACTAGACCCCAGTGTACTGAACTGTGATTTTATAGTTGTGGAGTATGCTGTAGAGACATTTACTGTAAACACTACTGTCAAGCCAAGATATAATCAAGACCCCGTGAATGTTTTGGTCCTGGAAATGATTTTTTTTTTCATAAGGTTGCACAAATTGGGTGAAATTGAAAGACAATATTGGTATCACTCTTTAAAGGTGCACTACGTAACTTTTCTGGTGAGGGGTCTGCCATCACTCATATGTTATTTCTTTAACTTGTTCATTTGTATGGCATTAAAATGATCTATGGCTTTATTCAACTACAGATGTTTATTGTTAGTAATTACCTCAAAAATATGAATTCTTATTGTAAGTGGAGTTGCCTCTCTACAGATCTGGCCTGTAACTTGGCCTGGTGGCATTACCTGCTTGTCTCCATGGAGATAGATAAGTTTAATACATAGACTGTATACATAAAACCCCTATAGCCACCGCGTTCAAAATAGGAAATGTTCATCGACGCTTGTCCGGCTCCATCAACTCCGTTTCCAATTGACTTTACATTGAGAAAATGTCGCCCCTCTCTATAGTGAGCTTCATTTGACTGGAGCCGAACGCTATGGGTGACGTCGCACTCCCTTTGTCCGATTCTTTATACATTCTATGGCTTTAATACCATACTGCGGAACTTTCCCACGGGGACAAAAAGAGTAGCAGACCCTCCACTAGAAATGTTACAGTGAGAACTGTAAAAATCCTCCATATTTCATACATTTTCTGAAATTCAACAGCAAAATATTATATAACAACAATTTGTCAGATGACAGTAGACTATTGTATGGTTTTGTTTTGTTTTTGTTACTGTTAAAATCCTTTGCTAAAGCATGGGGCGAATAAAGCTGTGATGTTACTTTGGATAGAAAATGCATGTTTTACACAGGCATAGATGACAGCCCACATGTATACTGTACACGTGGACTTACTTATAGAGAACTTTTATTTTTCTACATTGTGTTGCATGCTTGAACTAGTGCACCCTACCCTCTCCCACTTAGATAAACAGACAGTTCCCATATATTGCGGTGATAACAAATCAAACATAGGGCTTGTATGTGATATAAACAGATGTTGAATTGATGTGAAAATGGATGCATTGGTTTTATAAGCACAGTCTGCCTTTCCTTTATTGAAAGATTATGCTCCCCTGTCGGATATGGTCTTTTCTGGGACAAGGCCAAAGTGAATGTAAGACAAACAGACTAAATAAAAGTCCTGGACACTAAGCTCTGTGTCTCTTAATGTCTGCTTTGGATTTCATTACACTCTCGTTTCTCTTTTAAAGTATGTTTTATATAGGTAAGTTCTCCCGGCGCTACAGGCACAGGCCACTTATGGAGGAAAGTACTGGACAGATTTGTAAAACATGCTTCAAATATTGCCTTATAAATCTGGAATCTATATCTGATCTATTACTTCTGTCAAATTTGCCTATATTTAATGCCCCTGAAACCTACAAAAATGTCATTCAAATTTAACATTGAGTAAAGACTTACCTAAAGGGCCTACGATAAGTAAAGAACAGAATGAACTGTTAACCCAGCCCAGTTAATCCTTTTTCTGACTCTAATGTTGAAACATGATAGAGAAACAATAGTTAAAGGTACATTTTTCACATTAAATAGCAAACTTTATAATATACCAGTACTTAAATGCCCCACATGCAAGTACTTTTAAAACTGTGATTCTGAATTTCCTCTCTTATGTGCAGTATTAGTGATAATTTTAAGAAAAAAAAAATGCTCCATAGGTAAAAAAAATAAAAAATAAAAAAAAATCCTCCAGCTGAAGTCCTGACCAAGCCTAGCAATAAGATCACTGCCCCTGAAAAAGTGAAAAAATGGGTGAAATGCAGAAGGATAATTTCCCCATATAATAATAATAATAATAATAATAATAATAATAATAATAATAATAATAATATAAAAATAAAATATATATAAAATATAAAAATAAATACATACATACATAAAAAAGAAACATATAATCCCCAACTATCATAAAATTAGGCCAAATCAACTAAATCCAATATGTCTGAGGGTTCATTACCATAGTAGAATAAAGAGGTTTAGGGATATCATGTAGAAGATCCTAATTTTGTATATCAAACCTCAACAATGCTTGAACAAGTGTATAATTTACGGAACTATATGTTACCTGCACTATTACAGTTTTTTTTTTAAGGTGGGCTTCTACAATCACAACTGAACCTGGGTTGCCAGTGCCAAAACCTGCAAACTTTTCTAGTATATGAACAGATCAGAGAGAGGCATTTTAGGTTCAAACCCACTGGATTTCAGCATTGAACCTGGCAACCCAAATTAGACACTCATTCTGCTTTCTGATTGGATAAATGTCTTGAGAACCAAAACACCAAATCATTACATAAATAAATGGGACATTGTGTATGATGTTGTTATAATAAAATAATAAATCAGCATCTCTCATTCAGTGTTTTTTTTTTCTTTATGTTTACTACTTTCAGCATTTTAGCTACAAACGGAAGACATCAACTATATGAAGCAAGATATATGGAGTTATTTAGTAAAGAAAAAAGTGAAATAACTCAACAAAGCAAAGGGTGGCTAATGTGAGGATTTGGTTGTAAAATATTAAAACAAAAAATAGTAGGGTTAGGGTTATTTTTCTTTGCTACATAATTATATACATCTTACCTCACATATTTGATGTCTTGATATGTTTATCAAATGCAGAAAGTAGTAAATATATAGGGGAAAAAAAAACATTGAGTCCAAACGTTTGACTGACTATTTGTTTTGAACATGTTTATGTCAAGTTTATGAAATGTAACATCTAAATCATACACATGTCCCTTTTAAGTTGTTTTTATATAATGTGGTTAATATTTTCCCATCCTTTACAATGCATTCTTACCCACATTTCTTACCCACAGACCCTGACACTCCACAGTACAATAAATCTGGATCTGGTTGTGCCTTGTTGTGGCCCACAGTGCTTTCCTGCCTGCCTCCGACTGCGCACGTGTGGTTGAAACTTTTGGAGAAAGAGAGTCGAGGGGGTTTTCCCTTAGACGGCGTTCCAGCCCCCTCCCTTCAGCTACAGTTGGATCCCCAGCATGTGTACAGTAGTCGGTGCCAACTCATGAGCTCATAAGCCTTCACTGTAACTCCACTTAATGTGCGAAGAGATTACAATGATGAAAAGATGGTTCCCCTGCACTTTGGCCAGTATAAAATCAAAGCAACACGTTTTTTTTCTGTTTTGTGTACTGGTCTACACTGGAAATTCCTTTTGAAAATGTAATGTTTTGTCACACATAAACTTACTGAAATGTACTGACAACACCTGCATCATAGTGTCAAAGTAGTACATGGTCGCCTCACAAGAAGGTTCCTGGTTCTGTTGATACTTTCCAGCTGATTCCCTGGGGGTGTGAAGCTAACTGAAAGCACTACTCTGTTAGAAGCTCTGTTGCTTAATTTAGACTTGGATCTGAGCTTTATTTAAGACAATCAGACCTGAAAGAGCGGACTAGGTTGGAATCACAACAGGTGAGATGATTTGTGCTTTAAACAAGTCTGTTAAATGTGAAATTACAGTCGAAAGTTTTTCAGTTTGTAACTCTCACTTTTTTGTTGAAAATCAAACACCTAAACATCACAGGCTCTTGGAAATGTGTTATTTAAATCCATTTTGTATTTTTTCTCGAATGTTCACAGTACATTAAAACATCAGTGTTTGCTAATGTGTGCATTATGTAACCATAGTAACTTCTGAATATTCTGCCAGTATAGATGCATGTATAACACCCCCAGCGTGATGTCACTGCAAAGTATCAATTCCCGGACGGCTAGGGGTTTTTAAGATTTTTCCTGGCACTCCGATTTACCCCCTAAATCATGTACAGTAAGGTTCATCCTACAACTAGACTTCACATTCACACGTAGAAGGTTCTTGGTTCAATTCCCAGATTGCCAAAGGTTTTCTCTGGGCGCTCCAGTTTACCCTTTACATTTAAAACATGCCCAATAAGATTCACCCTCTATCCAGACTTCCAATGCCAATAATGAATACAGTACATCTGGTGTTCCACAAGGTTCAGTTTTAGGACCATTTTTTATTTAGTTATTTATTTAGAATTTTAAATATTAAATTCTAAAAATGACCAAAAAAAAGAGTAATGTAAGGGTAAATATTGATATTTCCATCCCTTTTTATCTGTGGAATGGAATGACAAGCATTTTTTCCACCTCTTGAGAAACCAACAAAGGCAAGAAGCCCAAATCAGAAAACACTTGTGGCCAGACTTACGGAAAATTAGGTGTGGTGGATATAGGTATGCACAGATACACAAATATTTTCACTCCCTAAGCACACCGTCATGAATGCATGAAGCCTGGTCTGTCTACATCTCCAAAGCTCAAAATGCTCCGTTCCACCTTGTGATGTCATGAAGCTGTAGTTTTCAAGTTAACAGCTACATTTTACCTTTAGTTCAGTAGAGATTGGCAATTCCAGGGCTGACATGTTTCTAGTGAAGGTGTATAGAGTTTAAAGACATAGTTAAGCACTTTCTGTATTACCACATGACATCACAAGGTGGAACAGAGTGCTTTTTTTTTTTTTTTTTAACTTTTCTTTTATACTTAAACTGTGTATTCTCTTACATAATATTCATTCAACAAATACCAGCTCTGGACATGACTTTAGTTTGCAATACCACTACAGGAAATGAACCTTGGGTTAGTGGTTAATACTGGCCGGGTCATTTTCTGCGAGTCCTATTAGTATGTCAAATTAGTACAATTTCTAATAATCCCACTAAAATTACGTTAACCATTCCTTAAAATTTCCGGACAATCAAATGCATTCTCTCAATTTAAAAATAATGCAGAGTAGTACTTTATGTTCCCTTGCTAAATAAGCTGTCAACGTATCCCCTCACCGCTCTTATATAAGGCAACACAGTGGAACTTTAGGACCTTTTGTTTTTGCCAACTCCTGCTCCAGTCACTTAGCATCTCTGGCTACAATTTACCTGAAACTAGATGTCCTTCCTCCACTGTAAGCCGCATCTGAAAGTGATAAAATATCTCATTTTTTTTGAGTTCACAGTCCCACAGGGCACAGGAACAGTTAAACCCTGGCTTCTTTGGGGAATGGGAATCTTTTACATTTGTTTTCACTTAAAGCCATTCAAATCCCTCGTATGGGAAAGTGCACGTTTAGTAACATAGCTTAAAGGCCGTACATCAAACTACCCGCTGATGCTGCTTTACATTACCCAAGCCATTAGCGCTGGTGGGTATAGCCTGATACAGAGCAGAGCACGCTAGCTTTGATCCAATCGGAGTGAAGCGAAGCGTAGGCTAGCAAAACGGAATTCCGAGTTTCTCACGTGACCGAGGTGTAAATTATCCGGATTATGTGAAGTCAACTGGAAAGAGAAGAATCCACTCATTTACTCATCTAGATCTAATGTAGACCCGCTGTCTCCAAAACAGTTACATTTTAGTGAATGTCAGTGAACGCCACATGGTTTAATGGTGAGATTTGCACGCAGAAGGGCAGGGGCTTTTTGGCAAACAGAACACATACCGTTACAAAGATGGAGAGATTTGTAAAATAGTATAAGAGATGGGATACGCAGGGAGGAAGTGGTATGCAGGAAGTACATCATTAATCGTAAACAAAAAATATGGCCAAATTCATGTCTGTTTAAAAAAATATATGACCTTGAATATATGAACGCTGATTTTTAATGTCTAAAACATGAAAAATAGAGCTAGTTCATTTTAAATAGTTTCTCATTTACCTTATGCATTCTGAACATCCTAATAATTCACAGTTTTTCACAACTCTCAGAATAGTGTGGAGTTTTGCTGTGATAGTTAATAACTAGCATGCTAAAAAAAAATAATAATAATTCAGACAGCAATGGACTTTGATTCGCATACAAACATAAATCAAAATCTTTAAATTTGCAATATGTAACTTTTCTTATTTACGACTTTATCATGTGCCATCTGCTTGTCTCGTTAATTAAATGTATCTATTAGGGTAGGGGTTGCCTCTTCACAGACCTGACCTGGCTTTATGGCATCGCCTGCTTGTCACCATGGAGATACAATTAATGCTGAGACGACGGAACCTTCTAGTCAAAGCAATAACATCTCCGCGGAGGCAAGCAGGAAAGTAAAAGACTTAACACCTTCCTTATATATTGCATTACCTACACTCACTGCACTATAAAGTATCTGGACAGAAGACAGTGCTCCGTGGACAGTCTCCGTGGACTTGTTTAGGTCCAGTCCAGACCGAGCTTCAGGCCTGCCTCGGGGGTTTCCTCATGATCCATTTCATCTGAGCACAACTGGAACTGCTCTCACATTTCCACAGCCTGCTCCATTCGACACACTGCTAAAATATCCCTGTTCTGTGATATATGAACCACTCCCTTCACTTTTACTGTCCATCATATGTTCACCCTTCTCACTGCTCTATGTTTAGTATTTTCCACTTTCCTTTTGACGCGAGATAGAGCTTAGAGTAGAGACACTGCTCCTCCACATCGAGCCCACTGAAGTGACTTGATCTTCTGCTATAGTCTGGAGGCCATCTGAACCAGACGGAGAACGCACAGAAGATCTTTTTACAGCCCATGATTGCATTTGTAATCGGAAATGAATGTGACAGGTATGAGTCGTCAACATTTCCTGGGGGTGTGATGCTAACTGTAGGCTCTGCTCTGTCTGAGGCTTTATTTGAACGCAGTCTAACCATGAAGAACCACGACTTAACTGGAACTACAACAAGTGAGATGATTTGAGCTGTTAAACAAGTCTCACACATAAAATTACAGTCACAAGTTTTTCAGTTACTCACTCACCGTTTTTGTTGAAAATCAAACACCTTAACAGGACCATGAATGCTCGTATTCATCACAAGCTCCTGCAAATGTGTCGCTTAAATCCATTTTGTGGGGTTTTTTCTTGAGTTTTCAGACAATCTTGAAACTTTTCTGGCAGCTTTTGCAAATGTGTGCCTTGTGTTACCATGGTAACTCCTAAATATAACACCACTAGAGATACAAAATCTATAAAGCACAAATGTAAAAGGTGCAAAATGGTACTTTACAGTCCTTTCACAGTTTTGCAATACTCAAACTTCCTTTAAGACATTTCCAAGTACATTATTTTTACATTTCAATATTCTGTCAATATCACCTGACCCTAGCATGAGTTTATGTGCAAATACCAGTTCTCCGTACGCACTTATGCAATGTCCAGCTCATCTTTTACTCATTAGTGTACTTTACAATGACTTAAGTCCTTGATTGCAGTTTACACAAAGAGCCCATAGGTAGAAACATGATCTCCTCCGGTACAACCTGTTTGATACTGTAAGAAGTTTTGTGTGATGTCATCATTTGTTTTAGTAGCATACCAGGCTATTTCAACCATTTAACCTGACTGGTATTTAATGTCTGTAGACCAGCTGGATATGGTCTTTCTCCATTAAAGCTCTATTTGTCATGATTTCTATTTCGGTGATTTTATAAAAGTTCCAGGCAGTGTTACACCCAGCACTACCAACATCATATCCTGAATGACCACACAGCTTCCTTCCTACCTTTATATTAGCCACAGTCGTAATAATTAAAAAAAATCTCTCATTTTGCAGAAAGTAAGTATGCAAGTGCGAGAAAAATGAAAATTAAGAACAAAAAATATGAACCTTCTTTTTTATTTTTTATTATTATATTGTTTGACAAAGTTTATTAGAACATTGTATATCTACGGAGCCCAACAAGGGTCCTTTGCGAATTTTGAAAAAGGATGTGTTTTTTACGCTCCTTAAAAGTCAGGTACACGAGGTTGTAATGGTTAGTAAAATTACTGCGTGTATTTGTTGTACAAGGCGGCTACAGTGGAGTAGATAGAGTAAATTAAACTTTATTTCAACCTCAGACTTTATTATAAGAACATTAAGTTTTTGCTTGTTATACGGCACCCAAACACCGAGGTCACTTCCACATCTCTGGACCCACAGCGGCCCGTGCATCAGCGCCGGTCCAGCACTGGGTTCAGAGCTGTGTGTCTGACAGAGAAAACACCATCAGAAACACTACTTTTCATCACCTGTTCATGTTCTACAAGCACATTTAAACTATTGACTCACAAGAGGTTTCAATATTTCCTGGAGGTGCATCGTTCACGTCAACCCGAGGCGCCGCTGTGGCTTCTGACTCACAGGGCCTCTCTTTGGCCGGCGCATGAAGGCTCCCGCTCGACTCACACAGCTGCAGCCATGTACAGCAAGCAAACACTTCATGTCCGAGGGTGAAACAAAATGTAATGTAAATGATTTAAATCAGTCTTGATGTAGATTATCCTCTCCACTGCAGCTGCTGGACAGTAGCTTTGTACAAATGATGGACACTGTAATCTTACTAACTCTTTTTATAAATAAATTCAGATAATAAAATACATAAATTCATGCATGCGAGTAGTAAGACACATGCTACTAACTCACACACCTAATGTTAAAACTCGGGGGGCCTTGCTAAGTTTTCTGCGAGATTTCTGCAAGCAATCCCCCCTTTTTTATTCGCAAAGGACCCTTAGTGGGCTCCGTATTTTTCTCATAATGGACAATATTGTATTTTGCCTATAACTATTTTGAAATGATCTTGTAGCCAAAATATCACCACCTCCAACTGTATTTTGTGTGGCTTTTGTATCCTATATTTTACTTATATTCCTTAAAGTTAAAATAGTGTTTGGATATTTAGTTCCATCCAAGCTGCAGGGCCCAATATACCATCACCAAGCCCATACATACATTTTTCCTTTTCCCTCCTCTGAATCCATATTTCACAGTTGGAATGTGTCCGTGGAACTCTAGGGGAATTTTGCTCCTTTTATTTGGCAACTCTGCAGATTCACAACTTTAGCATGAACCAGTCACTGTTTAAGATCGCTATGGATACGGATTATCTCTGGTCATATCTTGGAATAAGTGGGTTTAAGTAGGAAAAGTAGAAGAGGTGTGCGGGAAAGATCCTAGGATTAGGTTAAAGATTATTCCCACATGGCGTCATGGCGGAGCGCTCAGCTGTTCAGAGGCCTGGCTCTGACCCAGACTGTTCAGCCCAACTTTGTAAATTTACCCATAATTCTCTGCAGTCGGTAATGAAGAAAAAAGACTGGATACATTTCAAAAGAAGCTATCCACCTGCTAGTGACTGCAAGTGAAGAAAGATTAAGGAAAAGTACTTTTAGGATAAATTATAATAAGAGGATCATAGTCATTCTTTAAAGGGCCTATATTATGCTAAATTAAATCTTGAGAGCTTTAAGATGTGTTAAATTGTCGTTCCATCCTCAAAAACATACCTGAAGCTGTGTTTTGTTTCATTCATGTTTGACTAATCCTTTATTATTAGTCTGTCTACATCTCCAAAGCTCAAACTGCTTCCAACTTGTGACGTCATCAGGTGGTAGTTTTCAAGTTTACAGCTACTTTTTACCTTTTATTCAGTAGAGATTGGCAAATAATGACTTGGTATAGCTGGATCAATCAATATGCATTTTAGTTTGACCATTTTAGGCACCAGCTGCACAAACGTTTTGAATTTAAAGGTCAGATCTGTGGAAAGGCAAGCCCACCGCAATGAAAATGCATCTTCTTTTTCCCCTCACAACAGTATTACCAGGCAAAGCAATAATATCTTCAAGTGAGGACCCCCCTAGCCACCAGAAAAGTTACACAGCGCACCTTTAACTAACTGAAAAGACATTCACATAACAGAAAGTTCTTTGTTCATGCACTTTTAGGTCTGCATGATTTATTTATTCAGATATAAATAATGAAGTGAATAACACTGTGGTGACTGGTTCATTGATGTAAAATGCCATAAGCACTTTACCTTTTAGTGTCTTCCAATATTTTCTTTTTTCCCTGTTATACCTTTAAAAATTCTAAAGTATGTCATAAAATATAGACATAGGAAACCACAGAATTGCAAACCCATATTTTCTTCCATACATCATGATGTGTGAACAGCTGTACTTTGTCTTGAAATAGCGCCTCTCTTCGCTTTTTCCTTTCCTACCTCCCTCTTTCTGTCTTTCTCTCTTTCTCCCTCTCTCTCTCGCTGCCTCCCTCTTCCTCTCCTTCTGTCTCTTTCCTCCAGATGTGGACTTGGACTCTGTTTCTTTGTGAATCCCCAGCTGTCATCAGGCGAGCAGCACATGCACAGATGAACAGCTGTGCGGTGATGGACACGTCCCTCTCTTGTTCTTACAGTAAACAGTTTATCGTATACGTTTATGATGCATTTGTCCACTATGACCATCAACAGTGAAGCAGAGTAAAATAAAGGAGTTTAATATCATACACTGACCTGGATTATGTGGAAAGATGTTGCCTTCAAACTACGGCCTGGAAGCCAGATGCAGCTCTCAGGCCAATTTTGTTGATCATAAGCAGAACTTTTTACTACAAATTTCAATAATTTTACGACTATCACATTGTATTGTCCTGACAGAGAGCTAAAATTACTGTTCAAAGGTTTATTAAAGATACAGGAGCTCACTGTATCAACACCGGTCCGTGGTCCTCCGCTTCAATAAAATTTCCTCTGTGAAAAAAGTTTGTAAAGCCCGGTTATAAATAACTATTTGTATTCAAAATCACCTGATGTGTAATGTATTGTCAACATAATGGCATAATGTTTGAATGTATATGTAACTGTAAAAAATGTAAAATAAGTAAATAAATAGGCTACGTGTGTTTATTGTGACACTTATCATGTATTAAAGGTACAATATGTAACCTTCTGTTGCAGGGTTCACCACTGTCTCCAAACTTTCCTTGGAAAAACATGCCCCTCCACAGATCTGACCTGTCACTTGACCCAGTGGTGTCACCTGTTTGTCTCCATGGAGATAACTGTGAAATAGGCACTTTTAAGTTTGTTTTCTATAACTTGTCATTTAAACAAACATGACTATTGCCTATATATGAACCAGTAACAGAAACGTCTTTGAAGCAGCAGAGTATCAATTTCAGTCAAGTGGCGCCCCCTTCTGGACACTTAGTGCAATTAATTCCATTCATAAAGCACTGCCTGTTAAGACAACCAAGCCTTGAGCGAAAACGTTTTTATTTTAATTCTATCCATGCGTTTCAGAATGATTAAAAATTAGGACCACTGCCATAGCGATTAACAATTTAAAACGAAACATATATTATTGTCGGTTTTTAATTGAAAAAAGTCTACAAAAGGGTGCGTATAACATGAAGCACTACATAGTCTATAGATGTGATGTCCTTTTTCCTATAGGATAATTGTAATATTATCAGATTATGCCTTGTCTTATTATTATTACTATTATTATTACACTTTTATTGCATATCGTATACCATAATAATCCTTTGTATGAATGTGAATAATTTGTTTCATGTAGTGTAGACGTCGTTTGTAAGTGACACGACGGCCTCTCCGCAGGGGGCCCATGGGCAGGAGATTCCCATCAGGTTTAGGGGGGGTTCTGTCGTATCTAAAAATAGAGCGTTGCCATGGAGACGGTCCTGATGGAGACAGAGTGTTTCCTGAGAGGAGAAACCAGGAATCGGTGCGTGCGTTTGTGTGTTTGTGTATGAATGAACTGAATAATGACATGAATATAGTGACCACACAGGGGCTTCCTTTGCTGCGGGATTACACGGGATTATGGGATGACAGGGGATTCGTGGAGATCAGGTTCACAGTCTTGTTCGTTGTATAGAACAGATTAGCTAGTTTTAGTTTATGTATTTATTTCCTGTTATAATGTTGTTCCGTCATCAAAAACAGACCTGGAGTTGTGTTTTGTTTCATTCACACATGTTAAACACACAAACCTGCAGATTTAGGCTGAGCTCCACTGTGTTTTTAAACTTAATAGACCTTCACTAGAATAATTTGGATAATTTCAGCCCTGGAATTGCCAGTTTTGACTGAACAAAAATTGAAAGGAGCTGTTAACTTGAAAACTACTGCTTCATGACATCACAAGGTGGAACAGAGCATTTTGGAGATGTAAACAGACAAATGTGTGAATGAAACAAAACACAACTCTGGGTCTGTTTTTGAGAAGGTAACAGTATTATAACCTGACTTAAAGCGCACGAGAGTCAGTTTTGTGCAATATAGGACCTTTAACCAAATCATAATTGTATTGATTTATTTATGAACTCTGTGAAAAATAAAATTGCTTAATAAAACTGCATTTCTTTAGCCTATAGTTCACCTGTAAGAGTCTTCTGAATGCATTTAGTTTTATGTTCTTTTTTATTGAGGCGTATTTGAATTGCTATGTCCATGTGACCTCATATTACTGTTATCAGTGAGCAAAATTATGAGATCTGACCATGACTTTATGCATTTCCCCAGGTTCATCTCGACTATAAACTACCAATAAATAAGAGGAACGTTGTAGTGTCTGGACTAGTTGATGTCATCCACTTTGTAATCAGCATAAAATAAAAATAAACGTGTCAGTCAATCGTATAGAAACTTGATTGAATGTTTAACTCCAGTCAAAAGAGGTCAAAGGTCATTGTACAACAGGTATTGAACACGGAATTGCAAATTAGAAGTCATTCAACGTGATTCTTATTATGCAAGCAGGGGTCAAGGGTATGAATTCTGTTTAACGTGGAAATAAATATGACAAAGTGAAGTGTAGAAGTACCTCGTATTAATTAATGTATTGTATAAAATAGAGTTATATCCTCAGGGCGTGGATAGGTGGCGCGCTTGTGCAGCTTTTGGAACAAGGAAGCGTCTCCACCAGGGTCTCCACTGACAGGATTCTGAGCTCCATCAATTTGAAAAGAAATTTACCGCACACAACAGGATGTGGAAATATTTTTAGTTTCTCAGTAAAACAACTGTATTTCATGTGAATACATTTTGGTCTAGTCAATATAAAACTGTTGCAAGCCTGCGGTAAATAGGAAATGTGCATCCATCCAGACATTTTCTTCCGTTTATCCGGGGCCCAGACTTCCTTCACCCCGGACAGGAAATGTGCAATGCAATAAATAAGTAAATAAATATATAAATAATAAGTTAGGGTTAAATATGTATTGTATTTTAATTTTTCCCCACAAATGTATGCATATTTATTTATTTTTAGCATCCATTTAAAAAGAAAGCAAAAGAAAAGGGATTGCTTACATGCTCAAAATAAATGATAAGAAGAACTACTCTAGAACTTGACTAGATAAGTTAGGTGACAGAACTGTCCATGGATGAAAGGTGCATTGCGTAACATTTCTAGTGTAAAGTCCGCCACCTGCTTGTCTCCATGGAAATATTATTGCTTTGTTTAGAATATTCCGCTCTACCATGAGGGAGACAAGCAGCTTACAGCACATTCAGGAAGGAGTTATTGTATTTTTGACCATTAGAAACATCTGTAATGAATAAATGCTATGGATTTTGTTGTTTATGGTTTAATGTCATACCATGGAACATTCCAGGCAAAGCAATAACATCTCCATGGAGAGAAATTGGTTGCGGAGTGCACATTTAATTATGCATATGCCTTTTTGCATTATTCTTGCAATGAGTCACTATTTAAGTTGATGTCTTGCCTTTGCATAAATCCAAAACTATAAAGCTTACTCAATTGACTCAATGTAATCTCTTCTGGCTCCCATTTTATTTTGAAAAGTACTACCGGATGTCGTTGCCCTCCACATTTCCGCCTTTCCCAAACTGAACTAATCCAAGTGTCAGCGCGGAGACGCACACAGCAGCAGCAGGTCGCGACGTCCCTGTCCACACGAGGACCGGACCCGGGAGATCCGCAGGAGAAGCCAGCTTGTGTACCCGACCTGAACACCCTCTTTTACCCGCTTTCACTTCCACATTCACCCCTGAAGTGACAAGTGTCGCTCCGGGAAAACTCCGGGGGAAATTCGCGCGACTTTCGGCTCCGGGACTCACCTGAATATGGCTTCTACCACCTGCACAAGATTTACGGACGAATACCAGCTTTACGAGGAGCTGGGAAAGTAAGTTTAAACTACTAACATCACACAGACTACGGTAAAACTGCTCTTGATAAGAAATGATTGAAATTAAAGTAAGTTACTGCATTTTATTTTCGTGCGTAAAACCAATCAAACCTACTCAAGCCTCCCTTTAAGAGGCTACCTGTTGTTTTTCTACGTGCACTTTGCGTCAGAAACTCGCGAAATACACTTGTGCTCATTGGTTTGGAAGAAATTGCTCTAATTTGATGTTATGTTGACGTCTGGTGAACTTTCGTAGTAGTACCCGCCCTTTTACAGTAGCCCACTGTACTGCGCTGGCATCGGGTCAATTTCTCCACACGAGTTTCCTTAAGGCAACTCGGGGCGTCTGGAGAATTAAAATGGATCGTTTTGAATATCTGCACATGTATTATTCTGTATTTAAATTAAGCTATTTATATCTGCCTCATAGGCCTACTGTATGTTGACTCAAGTCTTTTGGATGACACAGCATGAGTAAGATTCTGTTGGGCGCGTTTTAAGGCAAAGCGCAACAGGACTGACCAACACATGTGAAGACACTGTTGCAATTATGAGTATTATAGCTATTATAATCTTGTTTTACAGCTGTATTCAAAATTAGTTGTTTTAAACGTGCTGCAGTGGATTATCATGCAATTTTTTTCAATATTGTTTTTCTTAATTCATGTAACCAACACAGAAATCACTGTATTTATTTAGTACTTTTATCGTTTAGTCTGTTTTCATAACTACAGACTGTGTACACGATTTGACTATCTGACCTGTACAAAAACTGTCACCTGAATGAATTAAGAGGGTTGATAAAGTCAGTTTGCAGATTTTATTGTGTGGTTTGACACATTTAACACTATAATTAACCTGGTCACTAAAGAAATGAATCATGTTCAGTGTTTTTAGATTGATACAGTAATACTGACCAGGATTGTCCAAAAAAATCGAAAAAAACCCCCAGATACTTGGGGTGTGCATTGCCTTGAGTCTGACGATACAATACTTTTATAATATGCATGTCACGATTCGATATATCCCGATACTAAAACAATGGATGATATATTGCGATTCATCAATAATTACTCGTAATAATATAGTCAACTACACCTTCACAAGAACTTGAAATATAATTTATTTTAAAAAATTAAATAATGAGAACAGTGAATGTAACTAATGAATTTTTGTGAAAATTATTATTTAACAAAAGATATAGCACTGAATTGAACCCCTAACAGATACTAATCAATACTAAAACTAACATCGAAACTAAATTTTAAACTAGTTAAGCTGGAAAAAAAATGGTCAAAGTTGGATCTTTTCTAGATAGTTTTAGAATGACCTCAGGACAACCATATGGAACTATTATTAGTGTTAAAAATGATATTATCTGTCTAAAAAGTTTGTTTATTGTCAGTGTGGTATCGAAATCTGTATGGAGTATGAGGCTTTCTACCTTCTATATCAAAATGAAGTGTATATTTGAGTATTTTAACAGCACTAATACCGACAACTGCCCCAACACTTCATATCAGACTGAAACCATCAAAAGAACTGACTCAAACACGTTCTTCAGAGTGTGAAATAGTAACATTATCACCAGTTGCTCATTGTTTATAGAACAGGAGAATTCATTTTGCACAGCTGTCACTCCAGCGTCCAGATAGTGCGGATTTTTGGAGAGAAAAGTGCTGTTTGTTCAGATAAAAGTCTGGGAAAATCAATAGAGCTATTCCAGCCCTGAATGGATGAAGCCGCTGCACACTGCTCCCGGACTACCTGAGGCCACTCGGAATGTCGGCCTGAGAGGAAAATTCCTGTCATGACGCTTACAGTAATTGGCTTCCTGGTATTCATGTTCCACACTTCACTCCTTTAAAAAGAAAAAAACCTTGGAAGTGGAATGTCACGTTAACCGGGCCTAGTTTTGCTTGAGGTTTTTTTTTAATGGATGCACCGATGCAATACAGTTATCAGATATCAACGCAGACAGAACATTTTTCATTAATCAAAAATCGATTCCAAGATATCCCATTTTGGTCTGTTAACTGCTGTAATAAGACAATATACAGACCAGTGGCTCAAAGTGTATTGTATTTGTTTTAAAGCTGTTCTGTAGTTTCTTTAAATGATAAATACCAGTCACAAAACACATTAGGATAGTTTTTCATCAAATGCCGAGACTTGTGTTTAAAGGAGATAAATAAAATTGTCAGTCTCAGCCCTAGTATCGGTTCTTATTGGGTATTTGCAGCGCCGGAGTATCGACATCGGTATTGGAACAGAAAAAGCTTAATTTTTGTGTCCTTTTTGGTTCCTAAAGCTACACTAATACTAATTACTACTATGTTATTTTAGCTAAAGGCCAGTTTAAAATCTAGACCATAGAATCTGTCTGCCCTTGGATCAGAGAGTTGTCAGGTTTTTTTATTTTATTTCGCCCTTATAGTGATGTTTTATCCTCTCCATACTAATAATATGTCTGGCTGCAATAGGAAGGGCATCCGGCATAACTGTGTACAGCCAATTCTCTGGTGCGCTTATCAACTCGCTTAACTTTTTTGATTGAGATGTGTTTTATCTGAAAAGGTAACCATAAATGCACTGAAACGCCTGTAACTGATGCAGAATAGACTTTAGGTTTAATGCCATACTAGAACACGCAAAGCAGTAACATCTCCATGGATACGATCAGCTGGTAGCCCTTTCACCATAAAAGTTCCACAGTGTACCTTTTGTTTCTTGCCAGTAAAATTTACTGTAGGTCTGTCAGCAAACCAGTTCAAAGGATGAAGCTGATATCGTCAAGGAAAGTTAGCGATATGCCACAGGAGAAATCAATACTTTTCAGTTTAGGTCTAGGTCTGTAAATGGTACTTGTAAACTTCCACTAATTTTTCTCATTTTTTTGCTGCTTTTTTTCTCAGGGGTGCGTTCTCCGTGGTGCGGCGCTGCATGAAGAATTCCACAGGGCAAGAGTACGCGGCCAAAATAATCAATACCAAGAAGCTGTCTGCCCGAGGTGAGTACAAGATATCCTCAAGTATCGTCGAAGTAGGGCTGCACAATTATGGAAAAAATCAGATTGCGATTCCATTAGAGATATTTGTTTAAAAGTAGTCATATTACTGAAGGTCCTATATTGCCCAAAATTTACTTCTGTGAACTTTAAGCCATGTTAGAATGTTGTTTCCTCCTCAAAAACACACCTGGAGTTGTGTTTTGTTTCATTTACACGTTTTGAGTGATCCTGGATTACATCTCTGAAGCTCAAAATGCTCCGTCATGTCATGAAGCGGTCCTTGTCAACTGTTACCTGTTACCGTTTAGCTTTTAGTTCAGTAGAGATTGGTGATTCCAGGGCTGAAATTATCCAGATGATTCTAGTGAAGGTGTGTGGAGTTTAAAAACACATTGGAGCACTTCCTGTATTACCACATGACATCATAAGGTGGAACCAAGTGTTTCCTGTTTGAGAGAATATGCAGTTTGCAGGTTTGTGTGTTAAACATGTGTAAATGAAAAAAACCCCCCACAACTTTAGGTACGTTTGTGACGGGGAAACGACATTGTAACAGATCAAGATAAAAAAAAAAGCGTAATATGGGCCCTTTAACATTTGAGAGAAAACTGAAATTTGAACTGTAAACTTGTACAAGAATCCAAAGTATTTCCGAACATGTTTGTAGAGCTCTAAACTACAGGTACAAATATCTAATATCTAAATTACAATTACAACCTTTGAAATTTGTAATTGCACCAACCTGGATTGCAATTTAGATTTGGAATACATTGTGCAGCCCTACCGGAAAACCTGGAAATCCCGGAATATCAAGCCCTGCAGTCCAGTTTTCTGTTTTTAGCCACTTTCTTTTTTGTTTTTCTTAATTTGTTTTGGTGATCCAGTCTAGTGACAATCTCGCATCTCTTCCTTTTCTCATGATGGGAAAAGTGGCAGGCAGTATGACCGTACGTAGCAGAGTCTGTGTGAGTCAGCCGGAGTCTCTGATTGGTCACAGGCTCATGAGTCACTGTTGGCAAGCTTTTAAATTTGACATTTGGAAAGGAGGTAATGTTGTCGTCATAGGAAAATGAATATGAAATCTTGCAGGTGTTGTAGTGTGATGTTGGAATGTGTGATAAAGTAGAGATTCGTTGCTAAATGTTAATGCGTGAATACGTTTTGGAGGTTTTGTGTTTGGGGAGGTACAGATTTGAGATTTAGGGTACCTACCCAGATTGGTCATGTTACTAAGATTATCCTTTAAGACGGTTAAAGAAATTGTTTTGATTTGTGTGTTTTTTAAAGGTCCTGTACTACGCAAAACTGACTCACTGACGTATTGAAAGTCCTGTATTGTGCAAAATTGCCTTCTGTGAACTTTAAACCATGTTAGAATGTTGTTACCTCCTCAAAAACACAACCTGGAGCTGTGTTTTGTCTCTTTCACACATGTTTAAGTTACCCTGCATTATTAGTCTGTACATCTCCAAAGCTCAAAACGCTCTGTTCCACCTTGTGCTGTCATCAAGTGGTCGTTTTCAAGATAACGGCTACTTTTTACCTTTTGCTCAATATACTGTAGAGCAATTCCAGAGGTGACATTGTCCATGATATCCATATGTAGGATTCTTCTCTCAAACTGAAAACCCTCTGGTCCACCTTGTGATGTCATGTGGTAATACAGGAAGTGCTCCACTATGTTTTTAAACTCCAGACACCTTCGCTAGAATCATTTGGATGATTTCAGCCCTGGAATTGCCAGTCTATACTGAACTAAAGGTAGACTTAGACTTAGACAAACTTTATTGATCCACAAGGGAAATTATTTGGACACAGTCGCTCAAACATCACAATATAATATAATAACAGAGAGTAACAAAAATAGATGGTATAGCAAAAAAGAGCAAGAGACGGTGACAAATGAGACATAATTATAAAAATAAATGTATATGTACAAGTCAAAATAAAATAGAAATATAAGTAATAAACAATAAAATAAACTGTAAAATCACAGCTATAAACAAGAGACAAGAACGACAAATAATGCAAATAATATGCTGATTGTAAAGGTAAACGGTAGCTGTTAATTTAAACTACTCCTTCATGACATCACAAGGGGGAACAGAGCATTTTGAGCTTTGCAGATGGAGACTAATAATGAAGGGTTACTCAGGTCTGTTTTTGATGAGTTAACAACATTATAACATGACTTAAAGCTCACAGGAGTCCATTTTGTGCAATAGAGGACCTTTAATACCAGAATAAGCACAAGAAATACGTTTTCTTTAAAGAGACCGTTCACAGTCCAGTGTTCAGTTTACCAATCGGCATTAATAACCCAAACTGTAATCCTTTATAACCTATTGTACATATATCCTTTGTCACTCTGATCAATAAGATGAGTAAAGACTATTCAGTTCTAAGATATTGTCTCTGTGCGTGGCTCCTCTTGTGCTGTCAGGCCTCTCTTCCCTCCTCATTAGCCTGTTCCGGGCTGAGGGGCTGGGCAGAGCAGCAGCGTGGGCCTGTGTTTCCGATGTGGAGCTCATGGTTGATCCTTAATATGCTGATGGATGCACACACACTACCGGCAAACAAAGGCCCCAACCCACGGACAGGGCACTATTGTAGCACATGTAAGGACGTACTATTACCTTTTCAAGCAGCACTGACCAATCACAACTCTCAGTTCGGTTTATTTCCTATTAGAGGTGGATGTTTGATCAGATTTTAACCGAGATCGAGATTCAGTCAGTTCTAATCATCAGTGATCAGCTTTGGTCTTTTAAAGGTAAAACTTTTCTGGTGGACGGTCTGTCAAATACTTTTCTCCATGAAGGTGTTATTGCTTTGTCTGGAATGTTTCACAGTGTGGTAATAAACCTTTCTGTCTTAATGGAGGATTATATTGTGTCATATATGTTTAATTTCCAGGCAAATGGGGAGGATTACTAGTATTTTGTGTCATGTACTTGGGATCTGTTTTTTTAATGTTTCTACGAACTGTAAGATAGCAAATGTTTACTTTCTTAATGACAAAAATTGATTTCATATTCCCTTGTTGTTTATTACCATCACCTAAACTGACATGACTCCAGTAGTGAGCGAGAACATGGCCGTTTCTTGTGCGATTGGCCAGGCTGGAGAACATGAGTGATGATGGGCATTCCACAGTACCACACGGCCTGTTTACGGAGCAGCCTCTCTGTGGATGAGTGCTCCATTTCTCTGATTGCTTTGGCCCGGTGCCTCCCTCACAGCGAGAGGACGAAGAAGCAGGCCTCCTCTTTATCACAGGGAGAAGAGGGGACTTTTGGTGGAAGAAAGTCAGTTGGGAGTTTGGGAGTAATTGGCGATGAGGAGACGTGGCGTTGTGTTCTTTAAGATAAGCCTGTTGTAAGTGGGCAATGAAATTTTGGTAAAGGAAGTCACTGAATTATTTAATTCTAATAGACGGATATGATGTCCACTTTAGGTTTGGGCTACTACACAGACAGTTTAGACTAAAGCATAACTAAAGTTTCTATAACTTAGCATGACAGATGGGATAGGGGAGGTCTTTGTTCTTGTTTTTTGATTGCGTGATTCTGTGTGTGTGTTTTCTGGACAGTTAAAGCTGGGGTGTCTGAAAAAAAGTACTTAAATTATTTTTTTTCTGTATTCTTTAAATCTTTGCATGAATTATTTATTATAAGACCGCATTAGTACAGCTTTTTCAGACAGTAAAGTGAAGCAGTGTGGACCACAACACTTGCACATCCAGTCCAATAGATAATTGTTTCTAATTGGATGAAGATGGTGTGTCGTCATTCTGCTTTTATAAGTCACTTTTGGGGGAGAAAATTTGAATTTACTATTTTTTTTTATAAATATATGAAAAACAAACGGAAAGAAAACCAGTTGGACAACCCAGTTTTAAGCATCAAAATAAATGTTTTACACATATGTTCATAATGTAGCTGTAAATTTGTCTGTCAAATTTCTTTCTGTACTTCAATGAATGACTTTTTTGCGTTTTAACAGCAACATTCAGGTTCACTTTAAGTCGAGCCGTACAACGATCCCCAATTTAGGAACATTCAACAAAGAGAAACAGAATAAAGTGTTTGTTTTTGCTAACTAGAAGTGCATAACATACTGAACATAACAACACTGTACAGAAGTGTGTGGTTTCTGCTTCATTCATGTTACATTATAGCTGCAGTGTGTTTTTCACGTCGTTCAGTTGTCTCTATCCCCTGTATAAGCTCCACATGCCAAATGGTCCAAATGGTAGCCTATACTTCATCTGGAAATCTCAAACACCGGAGCAGCACCATTTAGCAGCTGACCTCTGGATTTCTGACAGAGCAGGAACAATCTGAGCGCTCGGATTTAGCCGGTGATTTATAGCGCTGTATAGCTCTGTCTGCTAGATGTTTCCATGATAAAACCCAGGCTTTAAATCATAAAATACGTTGTAATCCGGCTTAGGGTCATTTTACAAGTGTGGATTCCTGGCAGATCGTGCAGGAGGACTGGTTGAGTGAGGGAAACCCCGAGAACAATGCGTGCCGTGAGGAGACAGTCTAAACAGGAAGCAGAGTCGTGTTCACTCGCTTGAGTTATGTTACTGGGAATCCGTAAACCACCATGTCTCCATCTCCAGCTACACAGGTTTCATCTGGAAGGCTCACTTTTCACTTTTGTACAAACTAATCTAGATGAAATTAAGAAATCTTGTTTTTAAGACATGTTTTTGATTATATTATTATGTATTCAAACTTATTTTTAGGTTAAGGTACATTTTATTGTCCCTGTAGGCAAATTTGTCCTCTGCGTTTGACTCATCCTTCAGTGCTGCTGGGGGCTTCTTATCAGGAGCAGTGGATCCTGTTGTTGTGTCCACAGGCAAGGCGATTCACCTGCATTACCTATTCCAATCCATAGACGCTGCATTCCAAATAGGAAGTGAGCATGGACGTGCTTCTGGCTCCATCAACTCCAATTCACTTTGTATAGAAAAAAAAGTCCTCCCCCTCTCTGTAACTGTCGGTGTCAGGCTCATTTTGGTCTTAAAATGTTTGTATTAACTCGCTCTACATGATCCTGGTGTTTTTATTTTGCTATTTTGTCCCTAAATCAATCCCTATTACTAATGGAACTCTATTGCATAATTATGATTACGAACTCCAAATGTTTAGCTGCACAAAACACAGAATAACTAAACTTTCTGTAACTTGGCATGACAGATTTTTACCTCAATCTTCAGGCAACATAACAGCAAAATAATGTCATTTCCTTTTTGAAAGTCTGCAAAATTAAACTTGTTGACTTAGCGTGACATTCTACCAGTTCTTATCATTGATCAGCAAGTATAAAAACCCACACATCATTTTTATTACTGTGCCAGAAATGTGTTTGAAAATGACAATGCATTACTGTGGACAGATCCTTGGAATACATATCCATAAAATTCAGGTACTAAAAATTGTGGTATTAAAATTCAGCGCCATAGCCCAAGGTCGTACGAAGCACACGAGGGAGGGATGAAAGTAGGAAGTGGGCCACCGTAGATGGGACAGTGCCTGGATGGAGACGACCCCGAATCAATATCAAGAAGAATACTCCGTCTCACCTGAAATAAGACGGCTTTAGAAATCGTTGATTAGTTCCGTTATATATAGGAGTCTGCTGTAAACCTGCTATGTTAATGTTAATGTTAATGTTAATGTTAATAGGGCCGCAACCTTTGATTTACATGAAAGCCCTGGAGGATATTTTGGTTGTGTGGATTTTATTGGAGGTGATAAAATTCTGGAACATTGCCGATATTTTATGTGGTGGACGGGAAGTTGCAAACAGTGAAATCTCTTAAAGGTTCACTGTGTAATTTTTTAGTAGGGGATTCCAATATGGCATTTAGAATCGCTTATTTGCAAAGTTTACACTCTCGAGGTGTATGTGCTTAACAGTGCATGCGAATTTCGAAACGTGGAAATGCATTTGCTGAAATAAAGTATGATATAGCGCAAACATAAACATGCTTGTTGCTGTTTCCATAGCAACATCGTGACTGCTTGAAGATATCTGTTTGGGTGGTCCAAGGAAGAAATGAAACCTTTCCTTAATATAATTTATGAAAACTTGTATTATGGATGGAAAACATGTGCAAAATGCTATAATATTTCGAGATATTCCTTAAGATATATTTGCTAAAGGATTTGACAAGCTGTGGACCATTTTAGGAAGTAGGGGGAAAGACTTTAAAGAAACAATTTCTTTTACTAATTAACTGTAAATGGGTCAAAAATAGAACTGTATATTTTTAGTGCATATTTGTTAAAAATCTGACTTTTGGGTCAAAAGCCATGTCTGTACCGGCCTCTTTAGGATCAAATATGGCCACAACATTTGGATTTTCAGGTTGGACAAACGGCCGCCAATGAGTCAGATGCTGTTCTGATGTTATTACGTGACGAACACAGTCACTCACGGTCAGCTCACGGTCTGTGGGTGGTACGTGAGGAGCCCCTCTTAACCCCGCCTACACCTCGCTGCGCTCCGTGGCCAAACTCGCGTCGCCGTCACTCTCCATTGGCGGTTTGTTATTGCTCGCTCTCACTGCCCGGCGTTGTCACCCGGCTGTCACTCACAGGTCAAGCCCCGCCCCACACCATCACCCAACCCACCGAGTACCGCCCACTTTGTTGGATTTTTCTAATTTTGACTGCAGAATTAGCAAAGGCGTTTAGCGGCTCTTTAAGCAGCATTATATGGTGGACAAACGACAAACTATCTCGAAGTGATGTTGAGAAGAAGTGATGAAAGGAAAGATCTGATCCTGGGACACAGACCAGTTGTTACTCCCCTAATGTGTGTTATCAGTATTCAGGTTAGTGTGGAATTTGGAGAACTACACAACCCAACATTTACCCCTCAACCAGAAGATTTACTTGCAGTTCCAGGATAGGTTTGTTCTAGATTTTTCTCATTTAAAACATGGAGTTTGTTTGCTTGATTTAAAAAAGAGGTGATTTGTGTGCGTGTGTGCGTGTGTGTGCGTGTATGTGTGGTTTAAAGCTGTACTAACTTTTCTGGTAGTGTCCGACATCTGGTTGTTTCTATGGTGATGTTATTTCTTTGCCTGTAATGTCCCATAGTATGGCATTAAACCAATCTACCTCCTCTGTATTCAACATACATGTGTTTTGAATGCTGAAAAACATAGATCCTTTCTGAGCATGGGATCCCCTCTCCACAGATCTGACATGTAAACTGGCCTGATGGCGTCACTTGCTTGTCACATAACTTTAATGCTGTACTATGGAACATTACACAGAGACATCACATCTCCGTGGACACAAGTAGCTGGCGGATCCTCCATCCAAAAGTTACATAACGGATCTTTTAAAAATGCCAAAAATTAAAGATGATAGTTTCCACTGTTATTTTTTTCAATTTTTAAAAACATTCTGGTTGACTTTTGCTTTGTAGTAATTGAACTTTATTTACACAGAGCTTTACAACGGAAAAAAACAAATCAAAAGTGAGCAAGTGCTTTCCATATTATTTACAAGATAACTTTTCCATAACTAGATCTCAACCTACTTTTTAAAGTTCTGACTCTAACCAAAATCCTACGGGAACACTGGACTAAATATTTAACCTTGTATCATCTTTTTATTTTTTATTTCTACTCTTAAGTCTGTGTCCTATTTTATTTACAGTAAAAACATCATTTGAATCCACGGCACTACTTTCGTTCATTCATAGTTCTATATTTAGCCAGACTAGACTAAGTGACTCCATATAAAAGGTTATCCAGGTTACCTCTTTTTACTGCCTTTCCTCCGTGTACCACCTGACCCAATGACCACAAATGCGTAACATTATCCACATGTAGTGAAAATGGCCCTATCCCGTGATGAGGAAAAAATAGGGCATCTGGTACACATGGGGATGCTTGGGTTCGGTGGAGTGGAAGAGATCGCTTGACAAAAGTACCACCGGGCTTGTTCAGAATAAAACATAAAAAAGAATCGGGAAAATACCCCAGGCTACATATTAACCGCTACTCCTCAGTCATCCCCATGGAAACAAACAAAGATGGAGCGCTAAATTTAGAAGCATTTTTTTCCCCTTATGCTTTTCTTTTTTTTTGCTATAGTTACAATAGTTATGAATCATTCCAAAGACGTATTTAGTGAGATGTAAACTAATATCGGTGTGGATCATTTGGTTTAATGTCGTAAGTTTAATGTAGAGGTTAAATGAGCTGTTAAATGTTTAGCTTCATTTGCTTCTTTCAACAGTCATTAGCTTGTGTCTTCATCTAGTTAAAATCCACCAAATAGATTGAAATAATAATGATAATTGACTGTCATTGTTAGAAAACTCGAGCCACTTTTACTCCACATCAGGAAAATGGAAAACAAATACATTGCAACAAAATTTTGGTAATACTACACATAATCTACAATGTTAACTGTTGATTCAAGTGTCTATTGATTTATTATAGGATTGCACAGTGATAGCAGTATGGAAGATCATTTGTTCCATCAGATTTTGAATTTTAAATGTCTTTAAATTTCTCACTTTGAATTTTTTAACTCTGAAAAAACACGTTTGAATTATTTTTATTCTGAATTTTAGTTGCTGAAATTTTAAATGTACATTTTTAAAGTGTTTAAATATTCAGCACAAATATTTTCAAGCACTAAAATCAACAGCCTAAATTCAGAGTGGAAAATTCGCAGTGAAAAAATTCACAGGAAAGATCCAAGATGCCAAGGCAGAAGCAATCGATCCAAAGTGATCCGATCTAACTTAGTAACAAGCAGGAAATGGTGCAGTGGAGCGATCTGATTGGTCAGAATTGGCCTCATCCAAACCTCATTTCTTTTATTTGTTAAGTGTAAACCCCGCCCACAGATGAGAACCATTAGGAAACAGCCTCTGTCCTCCTCACTCACACAGGATCGATTGCTTCTGCCTTGGCATCTTGGATCTTTGCTGTGAAATTTTCCACTGCGAATTTTCCACTCTGAATTTTAGCTGTTGAATTTGAGGGCTCGAAAACATCTGTGCTGAATATTTAAAAGGTGAAATTTTTATTTTGAATTTTAAGCATATTGAAAAAGTATACTTAAAATTTCAGCAACTAAAATTCTGAATAAAAAATTCAAAGTGAGAAATTCAACGGTATTTAAAATTCAAATTCAAATTCAAATAAATTATCTTACATGTACTTGCCTCATACCCAGTCATAATCAAAATCTGAAAAAACGTTGGCGTTGTCATAACAAGATTCCCAAAATTCAGTATATATCGTAGCTATATTAAAAGGTAGATTTTTATCACAATTACTGTTGAAAATATGCAAAATTAAAATATTTAGTTTAAAAAAATAAAGTTATTGTGATTGTTAAAGTTATAGTTATTGTATTTTTAAAAAAATTATTATTATTTTTTTAATCTTCAAAAACATGTGGTTTATTTTAATATCTATTCAATTTTGGACGATATATGCTCACATTTTAGTAGATTTCCATCCCATCTGCATGATGATGTCACAAAATGGCTGATGACAAGTTTGGCTGTCCCATTTTAAGTTTTTAACAACAAAAACATGTGACCCTTAGACAATATGATGATCCCACTTCTATTTCACGATTGATTCTACAGATTTCATTATTTTGTGTAGTGCATCAGCAGTTTGGGTCCTTTTGCATTCACAGAGAAAGTACTTTTATCCTGGGGTTGTTGTGCTGGCCCCAGTAACAAAATCCATGTATTCAAGTGTTATGTTGCGGCAGTTTTTTCATGTTCCTTTTTCTAAACTCTTTACAGACTGAACATTTGACCCACCGAGCGAGATCAGGCAGAAAACAGCATGGTTAGTCTTTGTTTACCTGTTGATTCTTGTAAGCACAGATAGTTCACATTCCCACTTTGACCCCATGTCTGTCTAGTAATTGCAGGTGTGATACTTTTGGCTAACGTCTGATTAAGGTCCAGTTTGAACCCTGATCCATAACTATGTGTCAGTTTTTATTTTTGTATATCACCTATTGTGCATTTAATGTAGGGTGGCTTTTAATTTTTTATTTATTTTTATTTTATTTTATTAATTTTTTTTTTTTTATTTTTTTTTGCAGCTCAATGCCTTGTGACAAAAATATAAAAATGTGTAGTATTTACATCTGACAAATAACAATATAATAATTAAATATATTTAAAAATATATAAATAAACAAATACATTCTACCAGCTGTAGTCATTATATCCCCACTTTTATCCATATTAAGAAAAATTTTAGTACTACATATTTTTTGTGTTTTTATTGATTTTTTTTTAAGAAATTGCTATTATCAACATACATTGCATGCTTTTCTCATGATTTGCCCCAATATTCTGCACTAGCCAGTTCACATCTTTACACTCCTGATCAAAATTTTAAGACCAGTTGAAAAATTGCAAGAATTCACATTTTGCACTGTTGGATCTTAAGAAGGTTCTAGGTAGTGCTTCAAAATGCAAAAAGAAGAAATGGGAGTGAGACAAGAAATACTTTTGAGTAAGTAATTTATTGCAAACAACCATTAAACAGAAATAGGCTGTTGATCAGCTGATCAAAAGTTTAAGACCACAGCCTTTAAAAGCACAAATCTTCGCAAAAATGTGGATTCAGTTTCATTTTCTTTTTTTTTTCCTCTATTTACCAGCCTACTTACTTTACTCAAGGTCGTCTGAACACACCGAGCCACTGCCGACTTCTATTAGTGCCACCCTACAGCAGCAGGAAGAAGATTTGACCTCTGACCTTACAGTTTATATCCTGTCACCCCCTGCTCTCGATATGGGGGGTTTACATAAAGTGCTCACATAGACAACACTGGATCAAGGCTCATTGTGTTGTGAATGGAAATGTGCAGTTCTTGTACTCCAATAGACTGATAAAATACATGTTTTTAGGGGCACAGCTCAGCCTAAGGACATGGGTGACCTACATCTTCTTGGTGATGGATCGTGAGGTAAAGCAAACGCCAGACAGTACGAATATGCCACCTATGTTTTTGTCAGCTCAAATACTGCTCTTCATTATATGGATTAGTTGATGGTACTTCAGACCCCGCTCTGATACTTGTAAAGCCAATATAAAGCCGTACTGTGGAATATCCAGCCATAATGTTTACATGGAGATAACCACACGGGTGACCCTCTTCCAGAAAAGTTGCATACTGTACCTGAGCAATACAATTTTATATTATTTTATATGACATTGCACATAGAGATAGTCATTGCAACCTTTTTCTCCAACATTACTAAAAGATTTAAGGTTAATTTACTAACCAACACATGCATTATATTATACAAAATATTTAGTATATCTGACTATCATCGCTGTCTATCCAATCTGTCCGTATATTTGAACGGTAATGCTTCTTTCCGTCCTCACCATAGACTGTAAATGAACGTAGCTAACCTGCCAGCCACTGTGTTCCAAATAGGAAGTGATCATGGGGGCTCTTCCGTCACCATCGTCTCTGTAACTGCTGCAGCGAGCCTCGTCATTTCGGTCTTAAAATGTTCGCATTAACCCGCTCTGCATGATCCTGGTGTTTTCATTCACCCCTGTAACCGCTAGCCGCTGTGAGCTTCATTTGACTGGAGCCGAACGCTATAGATGACGCCGCACTCCTTCAGTCCACTTCCTTATACAGTCTCTGGTCACACAGCTCCCTCTTAACCTAACAATCGGTCATATTTGTTCCACTCCGGGGGATACTTTATTTGGCGGTGATGACAGACTGTATTTCCCTGTCTTTTGTACAGTGTTTTTTTGGACGGCTATGGTACTCTGTTGGCTTCTATCAACAGTTGGCTGCTGCTCCTTGTGGCTTGTCTGCTCGCTCATTAACAAATTTGTGGGACTTTTTGGCTGGGTCTCCCCCCCTGGAACGAGTGTCAGGAGCCTGTCAGTTTGCATTAGATTAGATTAGGGTTCTGCACTTCTCCCTTAGGTGTTAAAGAGGATGACAGAGCACTCCCGTCGGTGTTAAAACTCAGATTTTGAGTGTAAAGTTGAACAAAATGAAGTTGGTATAAGTTGATTGGATAAATGTATTTGCAAAAATCATCACTCAAAGATACTAAAAGATCTGTTATAATGTTCTGTCCTCATCAAAAACAGACCTGGAGTTGTGTTTTGTTTCGTTCACACGCTTAACACACAAATCCTGCATATTTAGGCTGAGTTCTTCTCTCAAACTGAAAACACTCTGTTCCACCTTGTGACGTCATGTGGTAATACAGGAAGTGCTCCATTGTGCTTTTAAACTCCATACACCTTCACTAGAATCATTTAGATGTTTTCAGCCCTGGAATTTCCAATCTAAACAAAAGGTAAAAGATAGCTGCTAACTTAAACTACCACTTCATGACATCATAAGGTGGAACAGAGCGTTTTGAGCATGGTTTCATTCACACATTTTGAGTAACCCTTTATTATTGGTCTGTCTACATCTCTAGAGCTCGTCATTTTAAACCGTTACCTTTTACCTTTTTATTCAGTAGAGATTGCCAATTCCACGGGTGAAATTATCCAAATCTAGTGAGGGAGCATGGAGTTTAAAAACCTACTGGAGCGTTTCCTGAATTGCCACATGACGTCACAAGGTGGAACTGAGTGTCGAGTGTAGAGACTTGAGAGAAGAACTCAGCCTAAATATGTAGGATTTGTGTGTTAAACATGTGTGAATGAAACAAAACACAACTCCAGGTGTGTTTTTGATGAGAAAACATGACATAGATCAGAAAATAGTGTAATATGGGCCCTTTAAATATGACTTACAAACAATACAAATATAGAAAGTCAACATGAATTGTGAAAAAAAACTGAAATCGCGATCTAGCTCCATGAAAATCAAGCTATGCTCAAATAAAGTCATACAACATCTACTTTTTACCATATTCTCTTCCCAAGACTTCCTTTAGGCCACTGAATCTACAGTAATCATTAGCGTAGCCGTGTATAGATCCCATTTTTATTCTGTAATCCACCCATTGAAATCCTCCACTCCAAACATTGACAAAGCGTCGCCGGGTGCACAGAGACGCCACAGTGAAGATTGAGTAATGAAAGCCTTTGTGTGCTTCTAATTGACCCCTCCGACTCTTAGCACGGAGGCACAGCTGCTCTCGACAGGCTAAAAATATCTCATTAAAGCCCACGCCGGCGAGCATGAAAATTACAATCAGCCTGCCAACAGAGGGCCCCGCGCTGTGGACGCCTCTGATCCGACTGACATAAGAGCAAGACGACTGGGAGTGAGGATTCTCCGTGGAGGGTTAAGGGAGATGTGATGGAGATGTGCGTTTATGAATGGACAGTAATTACGCAAATTATTCTATTTATTTTGTCTTCCGCAAACCAGGAAGTGAGGCTGGTGCGCTGTTAACTTGCTAGTTGTTCTTAGTCTTATACTGTCGATGTATAGACTGTATATATGAATGGACGTAGCTAACGTGCTAGCCGAAGGTTCCATCGACTCTGGCTCCAGTCGACTTTACATTGATTGGAATATTGTCACCCCTCTCCCTGTAACTGCTGCGTCATTTTGGTCTTAAAATATTCATATTAAACCGTTCTACATGATCCTGGTGTTTTTTATTTCGCTATTTTGTCCGCTAATAAATTCCGTTTATACAGTCTGCGTCGATTACAGGCTCTAGAACGTGAAGATGTCAGTCTCAGATGGGAGCAAGAGCATCTTTTTCCTATTGATTACGTTATTCTCCAAATAATCCGCGCTCTTCCGTCTCATCAGTCGTGTTTGCCAGGTATTTGATTGCTTAATGATGAGTTATTTCAATATCCGGGGATTCATCAACCCAGTTTTCGACCTGCTCCAAGCGATTTTCGGCCTTATCCAAGGCCTCGCTGATTTTCTTATTTAGATTGGATTAGATCTTATTGTCATTGCACAAAATACAACAAAACTATTAAAGATTTTGTTGCATTATCAGCTTTTTGTCTCGGTCACTGCCCTAAATTCCTTAAACTCTGCTCTAAAATCTTTCAGTTTTGAGGAGAGAGAGTCTTTTGTGGAGAGCGTTGGTTATAGTATTGAAGTGCTTTTTTTCAGTTTTTGCGTCCCTGTTTTATCCAAAGTCGCTCCGCAAACCAGGAAGTAAGGCTGGTGCGCTGTTAACATGCTAGTTGTTGTTGGCATTATAGTGTGCAATGAAATATCCAAATTCACAAATATTTAACCTGGTGATTTCTAGTTCTGGCTAGACAAAAATCTACTTTTTACAATTTTCATTTTAGCTGTCCCCATCTGTATTAAATATTATTGGCCTACAGAATGTTGTGATGTCATATGAGACCCAGTAATGTGGACTTTAACTTATCTACCTTCAAGTTACAAGTCAGATCTGTGGAGGGACAAACTTGATCATATTTTCTGGTATATTTGAGCAATAAATAAATAAAAACACCTACAATTTAATGAATGGAAGAGAGAAACATTACAAGCTATAAGCGATAACATCTCCATGCGGACAAGGAATCGCACGGAAAGACTTGAGAACTTAGATGCCATTTTACAAAGCGGAGAAACAGTTCAAAATAATCCTTTACTCTCACAGACTGGCTGCTTATGTGATCATCCTGGTAGACTAAATAAACATCCCCATTTGCAGTGGTTCGACTTTGATATTTGACAAGTCTGGAAGCGGTCCGTCTCTCCAGGACCAAGACGAGCTTCTGAACAGATGGCGGAGAAGACTTCAAGCTGATCTGAAAGTGTGACAGGATGTATGACGGTCAAGGAGAGCGCTTAGCTTTGAGTTACTGCCAACGCCTTCAGCTCCAACAAGACACACAGAGACTTTGAGAAGTGCCTGTATTAAGTAGAAGAGAGACCTCCGCCAAGGCGTTAATCATAGCCTGGTAATTATTAAGAGTGTGAATGGTAAAATGTAATGGGCAACATCCACAAGTGTACGTTTGCAGAGTATTTGGTGGAAGCTGATCCAACAAATTTTTATCAGTTTGTTTTTTTAGTTCATTTTAAACTGTATGCAGTCCAAAGGTATTCATTCTGTGTGTTTGAATCGTTCACTGCAATAAGTTTATAAGCACTTTTTACAACTCAAGTCATGGTGATGCTAACAACAACTAGCATGCTAATCCGAACCTCCTTATTCTCAGACAATAAAACGCTTTCTAATTAGATGCACACCGTACACAGTGGCCTTACTTTGACCCCAAGAGCTGCTTATACAATATATTTGTACTGGGGTAAGACAAATTTTGCTTAAAAAATCAGGTACCGGACCTTTAATTTGTACAATTTTTTTTTTTTTTTTCGACATGAATAGATCTGCTGGATTAGAAGAAATGCAGTTTCCCTTTCAGCTTAATTTTTTCCCCTTGTCCTTAAACAAATATCACACATTATATAAGCTGCTCTTGAGGTCAGAATAAGCCTGCTGTGCACAGTCCACATCTAATTATAAAGCACTTTATTGACCGATAATCAGGAAGTGCACTGCTAGCAAGCTAGTTGTTGTTAGCTTTTCCTTGACTCATCGCAGTGGATAATTGAGACGCTTGGAATGCATAAAGTAAGTGAGGAATAAGTCCAAATCAGACTACTATTATAAAAGGTAACCACCATCAATACCCCAATTCAACAGGGTTGCCCAAATGGCACTGGTTGAAGGACGCAAAGTACAAATTATTATTATTTTATAGGAACAATAAAGTAGTCTACCGTATTGTATTTAACTGTGACTCAGGGGACATTTATAATTCATATATAAGGTCATAAGATTAAGTGAGTCCTTCCAGCTATGCAATTTTCACTTTACAAAACCTGCTTGATAAAATGTGACGCATAAAATGAAATGACACTCGTTCAAGGCTCACACACTTCACTGGTTTAATCTCTTTAGTTTAAAATGCTGTAGAAGTGAATGTTTATTTTTAGCCCCAGATATTGACACTTTGATTAAATAAAACCAGGAGTGGAAAGCTCATTTATGTGTTATCGCACGCACAGGAGACCCCTTGTCAATAGTGATAAGCTGTGTTGTCTTTCCTGCCATCCCATAATACCTCCAGGTGGATTTCCCTGGATTACAGTCCCTGAAGCCCATCCTCTGTTTAACAAATCAAAATGAAGAGAAAGGGCACTTTGGAGCTGCAGTGAGGAATCGGAATAGTGGTGAATAATAGACCATTTTAATGGTCATGAATCATTATCTGGGATGTTCAGACTGGAGCACAGACGGGGATTTTAAATCGAAATGTCAAAAAAGAAATCAACTTTTGATTTGTATAAATTTATATAAAATACACTTAAATCCATCAGTCAGCATGTGTATGCTTTATTCTGGTTAAAAATGCATTTGAAAAACCTCATAGACAATAGATGATGAATCAAAAAATTAGCATTTCATAGTCATCTACTATACTGAGACATGGCTCTACAATGAGACAGTCTTCAAGTAACAAAAGTCAATATACCAGCAGTTGTTACAGCAGCAGCCATGAATGTTTCGACACTGACTGTTATTCCTCTTGGAATGAAACATAAACTTAGTGCGTATTGACCTATGGCCACTTGGGCAGCCATTGGATTCCTGGTGTTCTCCCAGTGGGATCAGTTACTGTCAAAATCCTCAGCTTAATCTATGTGGACGGCTACAGGTCTGCCTTTATTTTGGCTCTGATTGGTGTCATCCTCCGACTGCTCCCACACCTCTGAGCTCAAACTGGAGTAGTCCCACTGGGGCATCTCCTAAATCCTCATTTATCCAAGTAGGCCAGCCACCGGAGGGCGGGAGGGCGCCTGGTTTAATTAGTCCAGTCTGTGCTGCTCCTCAGACCCTGAGCCTTAATGAAGCCCTGCGTGCCTCTGGGAGAGCCCAGGTCACTACACCATGTCTGCTTCACCCTGGAGGTGTGAACAGACGTAAACAGGAAGTGATGGAGCTAATGCTGTTTGGGCCAGTGAAGGAACAAGGCTGAAGCTGCGTTTGAGTACAGTTTACAATTTAAAGATGCTGTACCTGCTTTTTATAGTATTAAAACATGAAAACTCATTTTAACCACATTTTACAATATGTCTGTACTGGGGAGTTGTTTTTTTTTACTTTATTATCACGTGACAAAAATCAGGTACACCACCTTTAAAATAAAAATAAAAAAGCTATTCTTTGTAGTCAAACCTTTAAGCCAATGAACAATATCTGAATCAGGACCTAAGCAGTTGGACTGAGCCCAGTGCATATTATTGTTCCCTTCTTGGGCAAGACACTGACACTATATTAAAAACTGGGTCTTCTCTTTTCCTTGATTCAACAACCAGACTTATTTGAGTTGGATTTTGTCGGTTAGAAACCCAAAATTAGCTCATTAACTAAGATGCAATGACTCATTAGCCTAATTAGAAGAACGCCACGTAACCTGGATCAGATTCTAAACATGAGCGACAATATTGTGACTTCATTTGTTCTCATTAAATCACCTTGTCAGTTCTGTCCAAGCTGAACTGTTCCCATGAAAAATAGATTTCCCTGGTTGTTTTTATTGTTAATATCATGCGAAATGTCACATCTTTTATAAATTGACGTTGCTACGGCTGCAAGATTTTGATTATAAAAGGAGGGTTTTTAATGACAGGTATTGCCATTGCGGTTAGAGCTGAAATATGTTTAAATAGTCTGATTCTGTACATTGAAAACAACTCCAGGGGTGTTAACATTTGAGAGAAAACAGAAATATAAACTGATCAACTATACAAGTCCCTTAATCCCATGCATTTCAAAACGGTTTGTAGAGATTTATTAAATATTTTGTTCTTCACCGAGAACTTTGTGATTTGATAATTGTGACATCACTCTGTGGGGGGTGTTCTACATGTATCTCTATTGACGGGAGGTTCATCAGTTACCATGGTGATGCAATGCATACATTAGTAAACACAGACAACAAAAAAAAACCCTCTGAAAACTCAAGAAAAAAAATACAAAACAGCACATTTTTAGGAGATCAGTACAAGTGTTCACAGTCCTGTTTAGGTGTTTGATTTTCGATAAAAAGGTGAGAGTAAAAAGAGTGAAAAACTGTTGGCTAATACTAACGTGGCGAATTTTATGCGTGTCATCAGCTCAGATTAAGCCTAGCTTTAGTAACAGAGCTTCTTACAGAGTTGTGCTTTCAGTTAGCATTAGTTACCCTCAGGGAATGTTGATACCATCAGCTGCAAAGTATAATATCGTGCAACATACGCAGTGAGCACAATTCTGAGCTGGTTTTGATGAAGTCCTCAAAGGTTGCTTATAACGATCACCCTGTTGTTTAAAGTACCCTCTGGGGCTTTTCCCATAGTTATTAACAGCCTGCATTCTGCTAATGGAGTCTGCTTATGTCTCTGTGGGCACATGTTAACACACTCTAATGCACGGACACTCCCAGCTATCTCAAACTGTAAGGGTTGCCAGATTGGGAGTGAAAAGCAGAGATTTCTCCGGGGGCTGTCCTGGCATAAGTCCGCTCTTTACTTCAATATGTTGGATGGGTTTGGGGACTGCGTCATTCTCAAGTCATATTTTAGGAAGTGCCATGGACGTGATTCAGAGAAGGAGGCCAGACCAGAAGAGCTTTGTCATCCCAAATCAACACTGCAGCCGTTAAAGAAAAAAGCTCCAGGAAGAAAGGCTCACGGATTAAAGAGGATTGGCGGTGGTAAATTATCCAAATTAAAGTCCAAATTAAAATAACGAAGGAGTAATTGTGTGTGGGTCACCTGTAGCGTTAAAGAGCCCATATTACTACTACTATTAGGCTTGTTCCACCTTGTGATGTCGTTGTTTATAAACTCCACCTTCACTAAAATCATTTGGATAATTTCAGCCCTGGAACTGCCAAACTCTACTGAATAAAAGGTAAAAGGCAGCTGCTAACTTGAAAACTACCACTTCATGACATCAGAAGGTGGAACAGAGCATTTTGAGATTTGGAAATGTAGACACACTAATAATAAAGAACTACTCAAACATGTGTGAATGAAGTAAAACAACTCCAGGTATGTTTTTGAGGAGATAACAACATTCTAAAATGGCTAAAAGCTCACAAGAGTCAATTTTGCATAACCCTTTAAACATGAATATTGCTTTTGCCAATTTAGGTGGGTAAGAAAATTAAATGTCTGTAGGCAGCTCATTTATACTAGCAAAGATGAGGTTTTTTTTTTCTTTTTATTGGCCATCTGGGTTTGTATGACTTAATTAAATCATAACGTAACATTTGCCGGATAACATGAATGTAATATTGTTGCTTTTATAATTCATGCAATGATCCAATCTTAGCATCTATAATTACCATGAACTGTGAAATCTATTAAACCAGACATCCCAGTCAAGATAGTCTGAAGGCATTTAATTTAATTTTGCTGGGCTGATTCTTAACCAAAATGAAAACTAAATCATAACGCTTGTAGTATAGTATATTTCTGCATTATTCTTAAATTGTTCTGCATTATCTAAAAGCCACAGTGTGTAACCTTCCTCAAAAAACAAAAAAAAACTCTAAAATTATGGACATTTGTATGCATTTTTATTATGGAAGTTTTTATTGTGCTGAAAAACGTATAAAAACCTGCGTCCTTACTGTGAGCGGGCTTGCATCTCCACAAACAAACCTACTTGTTTCCATAGAAATGCTGTTCGTTTGGCTGTAATATTGAACAGTAACCAGTGGCATAAAACGCATCTATCCCCATGGAAAATGTTCTGAAGTATGGCTTTAACTTTCTATTTCCATAAAATTGTGCAGTTTTCCAGCCCGAGAAAGTTGTGTTTTGTTTCATTCACACATGTTTGAATATTCCATTATTACTCCCCAAATGCTCTGTTCCACCTTGTGATGTAATTATATGGTTCATGTTAACGGCTAAGTTTTACCTTTTTGTTTAGAGATTGGCCTGAAATCATCCAAATGATTCTAGTGAAGGTGTATGGAGTTTAAAAACACAGTGAAGCACTTACTGTATTACCACATGACGTCACAAGGTAGTTGAGAGAAGAACTCAGCCTAAATATGCAGAATTTGTGTGTTAAACATGTGTGAAAGAAACACAACTCCAAGTGTGTTTTTGATGAGAAAACATGACATGGATCAGAAAATAGCGTAATATAGACCCTTTAAGGCTTCCGTATAATATTGTGAGATGTACTGGGCGAGCATAAGTACCTACCCTGCTGCTTTTGTTGTGTCTGTTTTGTGCGATCATTACAATATTATGAATGGCCTCTCTCATCAGATGCTGCGAGAGGTCACTTGTGGATCTTGTAGTGTTTATGAGGGCTGCGTTATTTGTTTCCCCGTGGCATTTTACAGGAGCGCTCCACTTTGTGATCTGACAATATTAGATTAGATGAAGGATTATGTACACACCGGTGCTCAAACACAGATACTGAAGAAATATTCAAAGGGGGCCCTCCTGTTTAAAGGTTCAATATTACGCAAAATTGACTCTTTTGAGCTTTAAGTCATATTATAATGTTGTTACCTCATCAGAAACAGACCTGGAGTTGTGTTTTGTTTCATTCACACATGTTTGAGTAACACTTTATTATCAGTCTGTCCACATTTCCAAAGCTCATAATGCTCTGTTCCACCTTGTGATGTCATGTAGTGGCACCTTTTACCTTTAGTTTTGTTGAAATGAGCTATTCCAGGGCTGAAATCATCCAAATGATTCTAGGGAAGGTGTATTGAGTTTGAAAACACAGTGATATCATCTTGCTAAATTTAAAAGAGCACTGTGTAACTTTTTGGTTGGGGGTCCGTGTCCTGCTTGTTTCTATGGCGATGTCATTGTTCTGCCTGTTCCACAGTGGCATTAAACAGCTCTACCTTATATTTATTCAATTACAGGTGGTTTTATAGCTCAAAAATGGGCATGTTTGACTGACTGTGACCGGGGTTGCCTGTCCACAGATCTGACCTGTAAAAGGGTCTGGGTTTTATACCATACTGAGAAACATTCCAGACAAAGCAGTAACATTTCCATGGAGATAAAAGCCTTTGACGGACCCTCCACCAGAAAAGTTACACAATGCAACCTTTAATACCATGCTGCGAATATATCCCAGGCAAACGATAACATCACCATGGCAACGAGCAGGTATCGGACCCCCACAGAAAAGTAAAGCGCCTCCAAGTCAGATTGCGTGCTGCCATACTGAAAGCCGTATTGAAATAACCCCATAAATACTCCACCACTTCTTCTCTTGAGCAAATCAAACTCACAACAGCTTCGTCTCTTTCCGTTTAGCATTGTTAAATCTCACACCTTCTAAAAGTGTTGTGCTCAAAGTGTGAAACAGTCCTTCTTGGCGACGGTCTCCAGATGAGGCTGGCAGGTAACGCCACAGGTCACCTCCTTTCAGAACGCCCACTCCTGTTATATAAAGGCGCGCCACGTTGCCATGAGAACACATCGCTCCACTCTCAAGCCCCAACTTCAACGCAGCTGGAGCGTTTTTTCGACAATTCTGCCCATTTCAAAAGTAATTGCCGTCTGCAGATTTGAAAAGGAACAAGGGATTCTGATGCACGGAGCAAAAAGGCAGCCACAGTCATGGAAACCGCCGCTGTAAAAATCATCAAGATCATAAAAAGTGGTCCACGCATTTCATTGATGTCATGTTTTCAGAGAGGCAAGGTCATGTTTGTGTGGAACTATAAAAGTGGAGAGGAGAAAGATTGCAGAAGTAGAAGAATGGAGTGAGACAGCGGGTCAGTGTGCTCATCGGAAACCACAGACGCAGGGTTAAAAGGACAAAAGTCTCCGGGCTCGTGGAATGAGAGACTTTTTCTGTCTGCTAAAGGAGACACAGGCTGCTTGTAAGGCTTTGTATTATGTAACCTTGGCCTGCCTGAATATGGAAATGATGATGCAGTTGTAATCCCCATCAGTGGAATGCAAACTCCAGAAAGCAGGTTTTTAAGTTTAGTCGAGGTTTTAAAGCTGCACTGCGTAACTTTTCAGGTGGATCGTCTGCCACCTGGAAAGCTTTGCTCGGAATTTTTCACAATATGATTTTAAGCTTACCTATTTTCAAGGTTTTGTTTTATTGTTTAAAAAAATAGCTATAATTAAATAATAAGCAAGTTTAATGCCATACTGTGGTACATTCCAGTGAAAGCAATCGCCCTAGCATATCACCATGGATACAACCAGGCGGGACAGTCTATCCTGGGGCAGTTGTGGCCTCAGAAGTATCTTATGAATGAATAATGTGCTCAAAACAAAATTATACGGTCATTATACGGATTTTCTTCCTTTTTTTTCTTATTATCTGACAACCTTCTTCAGTTCAAGATTCATGATTCAAGAAATGTGTATTTGCCATTTGGGTAAAAACACAGAAGTCCGTACACATAGGAATTCTTGTGCAGGACTCTCGGGGGTTCAAGTAAAAACAGGTAAAAAATGCATTCGAGAAAAAAAAAAGAAACATATACATTAAATTGTAAGATTTTGCATAGTGGTGCTTTGAGAGGGGCGTAAAAAAAAGAGGCAGACAGAAAAGCTCTCACTAAACAGGCGGGTTGGCTTAAGGCATCATCTGTCTGCATATTATTTGGAGCAAAAACAGCATGTTCCTCCTTAAAGTAGACTGGGAACACCTCTCAAAAGCTGATGGATACCATTTTTTATCTGGCAGCACAGTCACAGATGACATCACCTGTAGCTGGATATAGAATATACCTGCGCCATACAAATCAATATATTATTATTCTTAAAACCCTAAAATGAATGGATGTGACAAAGCATTTCACTTGACATAAATGTGTGTTTTCTTGGTCTTAAACATACCACATCTCTTTGCTTTGAATAAACTCAGATGGAGATGTCTTGTGCTCAGCTTTACTTCATGGTTACACAGTCTCAATGGTATTTTCCAGCCCTGTTCTTCAGTTTCAGAATTAGTTAATAACCAACTTTTTCAGCTCTCCCAAGTTCCCAAAGTTTCTGCTAAGGTCACACACTAAAAACAGAACAGCGCCGTGGTACCTTATATGCAGTTTCTTCCCTGTGTGACTCCCCATCTCCTTTTCATCACACATTCTTTAACATCGTAAGATTTGGCAGCGTTTCAGGGGTATTCTTTGAGTTTTGTGCCAGTGGATCTTCTGCGTAAACCGAGCCAGGGCAGTGCAAATGTCTCCGAACAGATGGTCGGTGAAGGCTGAGAATGGGCAGAAATCTACTGTGAGAAAAAGAGACTTGACTGTGTGTTTGTGTACGAAGAAATAAGGAGAGATGATTCAGTTCAGTGATGTCATTTATTTATTTTTGGCTTGCGTTAGTACCAAAATTGCGGTGAAAATAATTCTAGTTAAAGGAAGTTTACCTGATTTTTTTCATGTAATAAAGTAAAGTTAGTTTTGTCCCGATAGCCTCTCGGGATCAAAATGGAGACCTCTGTGTGCTGCCTGCCTCTATCTCTGAAGTATTTTTATCATCTGCAAATCACAAAGGAATGCTGGTGCGCTGTTAGCATGCTAGTTGTTAGTATTACCGTGATGGCAAGACTCCACAGTGAACAATTAGGATGATAGGAATGCTTTAGGAAAATGAGGAATGTCTTTATGGCACTGTAAAGTTAAAAATACTAACTGCAGTTGCGAAGTAGTGAGTAGATGAGTTATTGTAGTATGTTTTGGATTCTTTATTCAATGAGATTTTATGGTTTATGTTCCAGGACGTTTAGAACAAATCTGGTGTAAGTCCAGGTCTGGGTACAGGATCTGGACTATTGCACTTGAATGGAAATGCCTTGGCAGAGGTCAAGGCTCTTGAAGCTTTCAAACAGATTTTAATATCTGTTTTAAAACTACCTTTTGTCTCGTCCTCTTTGTGTAAACTATTGCTGTATTAATACTGCCGATACTCCAGTACTTCTTGAGAGTTTAAAGTGTTTAAAGATTTTTATTATTCTCTCATTTTTATTTAAGTTGGTGGGAGTATGACTACTAGTATTGTAAATATAAATTATAGTGTTTTTTTTGCATTGTTATTTTGACCTCTTTTGTGGGCGCAGGTTATTGTTCATTTATTATTTTGGCTAAATAAAATCCTTAAACTTTTTTGAATTTTCTGATGTGTTCTGTGCCCTCGAGCCCTTACACCAACCAAGAAGGAATTTGCAAAGAAAATGTTGAAAAATACAGGACGTTTGGCACAATTTACATGCAAGAAACACATTTTTTCTGATATAAAGATATTTTCTTATATTTGTATTTGTGAAATAATCATTTCTGTGTACATTAGAGGAGTTTTGTTAGGTAACAGTAATGAAATTCTCTATGTGAAGTCACCATTTCCAATCAGGAAGTACAATTTTAAACCAAAACTAGAAAAGCACTCAGAGAGCGCAGACCTCCGCCAAGCAGCTCAGTTTTCAAAGTGATCCAGAATCCAGGATTTCTTCTGGATCATCACCAAAATTTAATCATCTATTGGATTTACCATTAGGAACATTTCCTGAAAATTTCATCAAGATCCGTCCATAACTTTTTGAGTTATGTTGCTAACTAACAGACAAACTCAGGCGAAAACATAACCTCCTTAGCGGAGGTAAAAATGGCCAAATTGAGAAAACGAATTATGAAAGGTGCGCTGTGTAACGTTTCTCTTGGAGGGTCCGTCACCTTCTTGTCTCCATGGAGAAATTATTGCTTTGCCTAGAATGTACCACAGTAAATATTAAATCTATCACGAGGGAAACAAGCAGGTTACAGCATTACGCTACATTACAATTCAGATCTGTGGAGAGTCGCCCCTATTCACAGAAGGAATTATTGTATTTTTGAGCAATAGAAACATCCTTAATGAATAAATGCTAGATGGATGTGTTTAATGTCATACCATGGCAATAACATCTCCATGGAGACAAGCCGGTAGTGGACCCTCCACAAGAAAAGTTGTGCAGTGCAGCTTTAACTCTGCTTACGTAAAATGAGTAGTTTAACCTCACAGGCAGTTTAACCATGTTCAGCTTGACTTTGCACAATAAAGTGCGGCTGACGTACTTCTCCAGGTGAACTGTTGATTGCCGTGGCAACTTGAGGTAATTGAGGTTGTGTCACCACCTCAGCTTGTGTCTGACTTGCTGTTATCACAGAGCTCGGGAAACCAGAGGAAGAAATACAACCAGCAACTGTTTTCAGTAGGTCTGTCACCATAAATACTATAGACATACAGATATATACAGTATAGATACTTTATAGACTTATTGTTCAATATATATTACATGGAACAATACATTTTGGGGGTCATTATTTAAGGTGGGTACTTCTATCTCTTATTATAGATACAAACAAACTACCAAAGTGTTTAATTCTGTTTCCATATTGTATATTAAAGTTGCATTGTGTAAATTTTCTGGTGGAGGGTCCGTCACCTGCTTATTTCTGTGGATATCTCATTTCTTTGCCTGGAATGTTCCACAGTATGACATTAAACAGCTCTGCCTTACATTTATTCAATTACAGGTGGTTTTATAGCTCAAAAATACCTAGAAAAACAGGCATTCTGACTGTGAGCGGGGTAGCCTCTCCACAGATCTGACCTGTAACTTCGTCTGGTTTGGTCTCCACGAAGATCAAAAATATATAATACAATACTGTGAAACATTCCAGACAAAACAATAACATCTCCATGGAGAAATGCATTTGACAGACCTTCCACCAGGAAAGTTGAAACACAAAGCACTTGTAAGAATATTATTTTTTAATAATCTTGCTTTAGGGTATATTCAAATTTTGTTTTCATGACTGGCCTAGTTCACAGTATTTTACCTTCACACGCCTTTATTTTAGGGACTTTCTCCAAGACGTTCATTACATGCAAATGATCGGGTCAGGTGGGATCGGATATGCAAATGAGCCAGGGCCATTAAAGCCATCACAGGTGCAGGAGTGGAGAGCACCCAAATGACACTTAATGCTAGCTCTGCAGGGACTAACATAGCAGTATGGATTTAGATGTTTCAGATGCTTGATGAGATGTTGTGTAACCCATACTTGGTCAAAACATGCACTCTCAAAACTTTTTGAGAACTAAAATTGTTATCTTGTATATAACCGCCGCTATAGGCCTGTCACGATAACACATTTTGAAGATTTATTGCTACAAAAAAAGCAGAATAAACTCGGTGAACCCTATTCTGAATGTACACCATCTATGAAAACAGTTACAGAATGAGTGAATTTGTAATGTATCTATTGACATCACACTGGGGGTGTTCTACATTTATCTCTACGGTGGAATGTTCAGTAGTTGGCATGGTGAACGATGCAGACATTAGCAAACACTGACCACAAAGTTTTAAGATAGTCTGAAGAAAAAAAAAAAATACAAAATGGTCCTGGTTAGGTGTTTGATTTTCAACAAAAAGGTGAGAGTGATAACTTGTTTAACAGCACAAATGAGCTGACCTGTTGTAGTTCCAACTAAGTCAGATTGCATTAAAATAAAACTCAGATTAAGTCTAGCATGAGTAACAGAGCTTCAGACAGAGTAGTGCTTTCAGTTAGCGTCACACCCCCAGAGAATGTTGAGGACATCAGCTGCCAAGTATCAATAGAGCTCGAGATGGAACGTCAAAAAACGTCCGTTACCATAAAATCCACCGTGTTTGTGGCAGTACTGCAAAACCCTCATAGACATAAACAGTGTATTAGCCAAACATTAAAAAGTAAACAACTCCATAAACTGCTGGATCACTACTGGTAAATACAAGTATCTCTCTATAGTGTCAGTATTTTAGCATCTTTATTGGTCTAACATCTATATCCTCACAATCCTGAACCGTATAATGAGTCCTGTCATGAGAAGTTACTAGTCAACCCCACACGTTTTGAATCAGATTGTACTAAAGCAGTAAAAACTAGTGCAAAAATAAAAAATAAAGCCGTAAACCTTAAAAAGTGGTTCTGTCTGTCAGTTACTGAATGATAAGTTGATGGGCCTGTCACAATATTGAGTCTAATCATAAAAGAAAGATCATAAAAGTTTATCTCTTGCTTTTTCATGGTTAGACAAAACTCAAATGAAGGCGTTCCTCAGTGAAATCTTCCACTGGGGACCATTAGCTTCTGTAAATTGTTCTGGACGAGCCCCCAAATATGTGATTTTCCTGGACGAGCCCCCAATTATATTTATGATCCTTTTGAAAAGAACAAAAACAGGAGAAAATACAAATTCACATGCTGAGCTTTCCTCTCAGTTTACTGCACATAGTTTTGGTTATATTAACAAGCATGGTTACAAAATATTCATCCTTTTTTCTTTTTTTTTTTTTTTAGCTGCTTTTAACTCAACGCACAGTTCTTCAGCGTGGACATCTTTACTTGAGTTTGAAAATAAAATGATTACATTTTTATTTGAAGGCTCTTACTACCAAACATAACATTTCCACAAGCAAAACAAATGGTTCCAATGAGAATTTGCCTTTAAATTCATGTCATTACTGAAGTTCACTATTTCTGTAAACATCCAGAGCTCAGTGCTGGAAGTCACATTACTTAAGGTCATTACTTAATACACTTAATTATGTTGTAGCTGATTGTAGTTTTAAAAATACTTAAAACAAAACTAGTTCATTGTAAACCATTTGCAGCAATCCAAAGTTATTCTTCATCCATCCTGGCATATTAATTAATCATCTTTATGAGTTTAGAATGGCTTTTACCAACTTTCAAAGGCGAGTTTTGCCGTCGCGGTATTTCTAACAATAACTAGCATGCTAACAATGCATTTCTCAGACACTTTACAATTCAAACAAAACGGCAAACACAACGGCATTCTCATTTTGACCCCAAAAAAACAGCTTTTACAATATATCTGTACTGGTGACACATTTTGTAGACAAAACTAGGCCTATGCATTGAAAAAAATCAACAACTTTATTCTGTGGTAATGATTATAGGACCCAGTGTACTTCTAAACATTTACAGTTGCCTTTTTTTTTATTTTATTCTAAGCTTTTTGCGTGATGGTGCCTGTATAAATAAGGCCAGCATGTAAATCTTGAGATGTGACTGATAACTGTACACTAATAGACTTCCACACTGTAGCTTATTCACTTTCATTTTCACTTCCCTTTTCTTATAAATACACATCCCATATTCTATTCTAAAATGGTTTCCCGCCTTTTAAAGCCACACTTTTGCTTCTAATTACATGACTTGCAGCAGAATCTAGATCTTTCCTTGTCTCGACATGAGTAACCCATTATTATTCGTCTGTCTACACCTCCAAAGCTCAGCATGCTCTGTTCCACCTTGTGATGTCAAGAAGTCTAAGTTGTGAAGTTAATAGTTGCCTTTAATTTAGTAGAGATTGACAATTCCAGGGCTGAAATTGTCCAAATGATTCTAGTGAATGTGTATGGAGCACATCCTGTATTACCAGATGGTATCGCAAAGTGGAAACAGTGTTTTCTGTTTTGGAAAAGAACACTAAGTACGCGAATGAAACAAAAACACTACTCCAGGTATGTTTTTGATAAGGAAACAACATAATGGATCAGAAAACGGCGTAATATGAGCCCTGTAATATAGCACTAGGAGAAGTAATCCAAAATATCCTCTTTCTGTGTCGATAAAAAAAGAAAAAACTCTGGCGTCTGGCCCAGAGCAGCGGTGGATTTGTGTTTTGGTGAGTTTGCGTGTGTAATCCAGGCTTTATAATCTCAGTCTCGTGTGCTAGTGAAGTACACACACACACACACACACACACATTCCTCCTCCACAGTGTCAGATGAGGATTACTGAATCATTGTTTTGACAGTGGAGTTTGTACATCTGTCAAAAAGCCCACAAGCCCCGAGGGAATTGGCAAACGATGGGCAGTTTTTGTGAATACTTGAAAGTTTGGCTGGTACTTTGAAATACTGACGATGTTTTAAACCAAAGATAACCATTTGAAGTTAATGATTTACTGAACAATACTGTACTTGTGGAAGATTTAACTGATTAAGTCTTGCGGCATTTGATGTTGATCTTGAAAGTGCCCGACGTAGGATTTCTGGTGGAAGGTCTGCTACCTGCTTTTCACTATGGAGATGTTGCCTGGAATGTTAAACTGTATGGCGTTAAACGTATTCATCTTGCATTTATTTAATTACAGTTGTTTGTATTGCTCAAACACACAGGGTTGCCTCTTCACAGATCTGGCCTGTTAATTGCTGGTCTCCATGGAAGTAGGGAAGTTTAATGCTATTTTCTGATCTGTTATAATGTTGTTTTCTCATCACAAACAGATCTGGAGTTGTGTTTTGTTTAACACATGAATCCTGCATATTTAGGCTGAGTTCTTCTCTCAAACTGAAAACATTCTGTTCGAACTTGTGATGTCATGTGGTAATACAGGAAGTGCTCCACTGTGTTTTTAAACTCCTTCACTTCTACATCTGCTATACCTTCACTAAAATCATTTGGTTGATTTCAGACCTCGAATTGCCCATCTCTAAAATGTCGCTGTCAACTTGAAAACTACTGCCTCCTGACATCACAAGGTGGAACGGAGCATTTTGCGCTTTGGAGATGTAAACAAACTAATAATAAAGGGTTATTCAAATGTGTGAACGAGACGAAGCACAACTCCAGATATGTTTTTGAGGAGGTAATTCTGCTTAAAGCTCACAAGAGTCAATTTTGCGTCTTATAGGACTTTTAAGCTGCCACATAAAACACTTTACATTTAGGCACTTTTTGTCGTAGCATTATTTAACTTGTACATTAACACCAAAACCACCCAATCATAATTTGCACTGGAGTATGCAATGTTATAGTTGGCTCCCACCTCTCAGAATGACATCACCGCAGTCTTCCTTTCAGTGCACACAGAGCACAAAGGTCCTTCTGTGTCCAAAAGAGTGGGCCTTTCTCTATTTTTGACAAGACAGCCCCAAAATATCCAAAGTGGGTAGTCGTAAATTGTAGTATGGAATCGTTTCATTTCTTGCTCATGAGGTAATGACTAGTCTGCTGTGATAGCAGGTTGAGCCGCCCTCATTTTGAAAGCCTTAGTGTAAGCTCTGTGAGAACTTGTGCAAACACTGTTGTATTTAATCTAATGACTTCTTGGCCCCAGAGCTTAAAAACAGGTGAGTCACTGTTTGCACTCACCAATGAACCAAGCAAGCACTGCAGTTTACTCAGAAGCTCACAACCGTTTAGCTATAAACATATCATGAGTTACAAGGATTTGGTGGGGTTATCTTGGCATAACATGATAACGTAATATAGCATTTGTGAAGGATCTTTTGAAGCCAAATCTGAGCAAGTTTCCCTACTAAAAAAGGGTCTTATCTGTAATGATAGTGTGTACTGATTTAAAGTTGTTTTTTGATAGATGGCAGGGTGGCCTTACACCTAACTTGCTTGTTTTCACAGAGATAGATATGTCACCAGGCCAAGTTACAGGTCATATCTGTGTCCAGACTGTGGTATGGTAGCAGTTTTTTTGTTGACCCTCAGACCTTTTGCTAAATTGGCCCAAACAATCATAAGCAGAACTTTCCTATTGCAAATTTACGTCATTCTGCTATTCTAAACCCAATGACATCATATTACAACATTAAAATTAATGTTCCAATCATTATTTTTAAATTACAGTGGCTTCGTCATAGCTGTGTTCATAGATCTGAATGACTCGCTGTATTGACCCCCGTTCTATGGCCCCCGATAGACCAGCATATTTAAACGAATACTCCCCTGGTGTAGAGGCCCCTAAGAGTAAGAAGGATATTTTTTCAGTAGTAATAACACATGCAAGATAGTCCATTTTAATGTCATAATGTCTAAAATTCCAGGCAGAGCAGCAACATCTTCATGGAGACAAGAAGCAGATGGTGAAACCTCAACCAAAAAGTTACATAGTGCAGCTTGAACATATTGATGCGGTAAACAAACACAAACACAAATCAGTCATTACCATTGGTTTATACTAATAACTATCCTCTGTTCTTCTATATCTTAAAAGGATACTTCCAAAATGTCCAATTCTTCAAATACAATAATGTTTGTTGTGTTCCATCCACCTCTGCTGATGGTAAACTACCTCCTGATCACTAAACACCGAGGACATTTTCCCCCATTGAATCCTTCTTATATTGCAACATTCAGAACATGCACAAGAGAAAATGACATCCCATTACAACGCATTAGGGAGATGAGCCTTTATTCTTTTCATGTGAGCAGATGTGGCAGACAGCGAGCTCCTAAACCAATCTAATTCTGCGTCTGATTGCGCAGTATGGGGGCTGAGGCGCTGACAGGCCGATTGTGTGAATGACAGACCCGAGATATCATCACAGATATAGATTACACAAATATCACAATATGTAGGATTCAAACACACTAGGTAGTTGTTTTTGCGTTCTAGAAATTGATGAAGTTGTAATTTCAGAGGGTGAGAAGGGGCTTTGAAATTATACATAACAAAAACAAAAATAGACCAAAAAAAAAACTCCCACAAGCCGCCCCTCTCTCCACACTCGTCACATATATTAAAACTACACACACAAAACAAACTAGATTCACTGTTTTTGGGGAATAAAGTCATATTTATAATCCACAAATGCTTCACAAACGTAATATTATGCTTTAAAGTGGAACTAAATACTCGAACTCCTCCCAAAACCACATTCAGTACCTGGAGGACTAAACAGGGCAGTCCTGGGTGATGTCACATAGTACTTGGAATTGCCGTGACCACTCGAGGCAGCATACAAAAAAAAAAAAAAAAAGTTGATATAGTGTTCAGTTTCACTTTAAAGTTCTTTCAGATGACGGCGTCTTTGGATTTAAAAAATGGCACCACTTTCTGATGCTATTGTGTGTTAAAATAAATACATTTTTGCTATTTTTTTCTATGCCATTCTTGTGGATAGCTCCAGAAATTAAAGATATTAACCACAAACCAGGATAAAAGCACTTGAAAATGGTGTTCATTATTTATTCATCATTTCTTGCTTCTAGCATATGATTTCTTGGTCTTTACTTGAATGGATGCTTTCAGTAGTTGCTATGGTTACAAGAGAGTTTTTATAAATAGCAGCAATCACTTCATTCATGCAGAACATATACTAATAAAGGCCACTAGTTTTATAAGAACATTTTGTCCAGTTTGTATTTTATTTTGGTATGAATTCGTTTTATCACAATTCAAGCTGTGAAGGTGTTAAGATATACTAAAATATTGAAGCTGCAGATGCACATAATTATATTGATTTATTCTATAGGTCATAAAAGTTTGTGTGAACTTTAACCATGACATTTACTGGGACGTTTTAGAAAGTTTTTGATGGATTGCAAAAATATCGTTGGCGGGATTATAAAAAGAAATTTGATGTTTATTTTGCCACATAACTCTCCACTCTTTAAATGAATCCTGACCATGTTTTTTTATTTTTATTTTAACACTTTACAAAAAAAAATAAAAAAATAACACATACCCATCCAGTACTGCTCAAAGTCCTGTTGTGTAGGATCTTCTCTGGGGCGGGGACACTTTTTGACCAATAGTACAATATATTTTTGGCAGGTGTTTTAGTATTTTAGTGTTGCAACTTCCACCAATATCCAAAGCAGCTTTATCACGTTATCTCGATCACATAGTTCTAGTAGGATTGCAATTTGACACTACTCCAAAGCAGGGGTACAAGATTTACAATGGACATGTTACATCTTGTTTGTGGTCTGAAATACCTTTTCATAATTTACTTAGCCTGTGCAGAGAATAATATGTTGTATGATAGGTGTTGAATTTAATTTGTCTGTGTTTGGTAGATACTCATTTTGTATGATAAAGGTTTAACAACTTATTCCATTCTTCGTCTGTGTAAGATCACCCTAAATCAGATTCCCATCGTGCCTTAAATGGGGAATTATCATAAAATGGGAAGGGACCATTTTATAAACTAAAGATGCAAGGCGTTTGGTTGAGGTGCGTTTGGTGTCAGAAAGACAATCTAAAATGGGATTTGTCAGGTTTAGTTTGGCTTTTGATCCAACTTCTGATTTGCAAATATTTAAAAAAAGTTATGTTTATTCACATTATGTTTAGATAAGTCGGCAAACATGTTATTAAATATAAATCTGTTTTGATGCCTTTCGTAGCCCAGCCCCGTAGAATCCTGACCACGTTTAACCCAAAGAACCTCGCCCTGTCAGAGGAGATGTAGGTGGTGGTAAATAAAGATGGCCGATGGGGGGTGTTTACTTGGATGTACGTCCTGGTGTTTGATTGACAGGTCATGGGACGCCCCCCTCTCGCACTCACTGTTGGGCTCAGTGTATCGTATATGAAATGAATTATGCAAAACAGTGCGTGTCAGATCAGGTGAATGTCACAAAAACACAAGTCTGTTGCCCAGTTTAGCCACAGCGATGCTCGAGGTGCACTGTGGAACTTTTCTGTATGGATTATGACGTACACATGAATATATCTATGCAGCATATAGCACCTCTCCACAGATCTGACCTGTAACTGGTGCCATCTGCTTGACTCCATGGAGATATAGTCAAGTTTAATGCCATACTATGCAACATTCTAGGCACAGCGTTGTCATATCCATGGAGACAAAGAGCTGGCAGATCCTCCACGTGAAAAGTTACATAATGCACCTTCAAGGAACTAAAGACATAAATAGTATATACAGTATATTTTTTATTTTATCAGATCAAAATGAATGAACTTGTATCTGTTCAAACCATAATAAAGATGAATAGGTTAATACCATACTGTGGAACATTCCAGGCAAGGCAATAATAACATCTCCATGGAGACAAGCTCGCGGTGGAGTCCAACTAAGACTTGCTCTGTACCACGTTTTCCACATTTGTTGATCATGCGTTTACAGTTTTATTTCAGTTTTCCTTACTTTTTCTGTTCTCCCTCCTGACTGTCTTTTTGGAAGTGTTCAGTTGTGTGTTCTGACACAGTAAAATTCGCCCGCAGTCTCATACCTGTGTGTGTGTGTGTGTGTGTGTGTGTGTGTGTGTGTGTGTGTGTGTGTATACTGCGTAACATGGCCCACACTCACTTGTTTGCATTCTTTTCAAATATGCGCTCCTCCGCAGGCTTAGACATGCCCAAATGTTCCCAGAATCTAAAGACTCTTCTCTGTCACCAGACTTCAAATCTTTGCCCTGAAGTACTTTTCTATTTTGGTTTTCATTTGATTTATGATTCACAATCATAAGAGTTGTTGCAGTGCCGCCTTTTGTACAAATAAGTGTATTGTTGAAAGTTAATTTGTATGTTTACAATTGACGTCTATTCAAAAGTGCTCTGTGTTTTTAAACTCTAGAATCTTTTGGTTAATTTCCGCTCTGGAACTGCCAATCTCTACTGAACCAAAGGTAAAAAATAGTTGTACCTCTTTGACATCACAAGGTGGAACAGACCATTTTGAGCTTTGGAGATATAGATAAACTAATAGACTAATAATAAAGGATTAACTGCACATGTGAATGAAACAAAACACAACTCCAGGTATGATTTGATGAGGCAACAACATTATAACATGGTTTAAAGCTCACAAGAGTCAATTTTTCATAATATAGGACCTTTTTAAAGGGATGTAACAATAACTGAAATATTGTACTGTACTGTGTAGATAAACAATAAATAGAATTGTAAGCTTCTTTGCTTAAATACATTATTTTGTTGCAGCAGCAGCTAACGAAACTAAATGAACTACATAGACCATGACAGTTTTCTCCACTTCAGTGTCATTAAGCACTTTTAATTCTTAATTTTTGGTATAATTGTAACATGGTGTTGACTCACAAGGGTGAATGACATTACTTTTGAGTGACGGCCAAAACTAGCTTGTAATAAGTAACATGAGAAACAAGGAAACAAGACATTCTGATCTGATAAGTTCTAAGGAAGAACATTGAAGTTGGCTCCACTATCCCTCTACTTCCCCTCTGTATTCTGTGGAAAGGACAGTTATTCTCAGAAGTTGCAACACTGAACAAATTAAAATTTCTATCTTCTCTATTGACCAAACCCACCATCTCATCATGGCTTGGCAGCTGTGTGGGCCTTTTTACTTCTAATGTGTTGTAAAGAGTTTATTGGTTTAGATTGACACCACTTCCTGTTGTGTTCCTGTTTGAAATATGACCACAAACCAAACACTTAGCAGCAGATTTACTCAGCTAAGTACAAACTGAAAAACTGCAGGTTATTTGCGGGCATGTTGTACCTATAGCCTGTATATGGACAGAGCTAACCCGCTAACCGCCGCTTTCCAAATAGGAAGTGAGCATGGGCGCGCTTCCGGCTCTATCGACTCTGTTTTCACTTGACTTAATATTGAAAAGTTATCACTCTTCTATGTGTAACTGCTGCAGTGAGCCGTCATTTTGGTCTTAAAATCTTCGTATTAACCCACTCCACATGATCCTGGTGTTTTTTATTTTGCCTATAATAATAATAATAATAATAATAATATTATTTTGTCTATAAATGAATTTCTGTTAATAATAAAGGATGACGTCACACTCGATTAGTCCACTTGCTGCTGATTTACGTTTAGAAAGTGCGCCTCTTATTCCTCAATTCTAATCTGTAAATCAGAGTTTAGCGTCTGAGCAAAATGCATAAGCCTACACAACATTAGGGGTGTGCTAAATTATCAAAATATCAATATATCATGATACTAAATTTGGTGATACGGTATTGTTATCGTGTGCTGCTTTATCGATATATTGCCAAAAGTATTTGTTGGCATATTTTACTAAATTATTCTGTAACAGTGCTACAATTTAAAAAGGAAACTTGTTTATGCAATACGCTTGTCACTTGATATTCACCTTTTTTTTTTTTCTTTTTTTTTATAGATTTTTAGAAAGAATTTCAAAACACAAACAACAATAATGTAAATCAAAACAGTAAAACAAAAGTCTGGATGCATTTGGTAATGACATTTTAAGACATATTCACTGTTTTAATGGTTACAACTGGTTTATTCCATATTGGCTTTGCACAAGAAGTGTTTAAAATAAATATGGTTGTGTTTTGTTCTTAAAAATACTGATATATTGTAGAATATCTTGTGTGATATATTGATTATCGTATGTATCGTGATAATAATGTATTGTGAACCGCGTATCATATCAAATCGTTCAGGACCCTGCGATTACACAATATGACGATTGTCTGTTATTTGTGTCAGCAGCTTTTTCCTCAATAATTGAATAAAAAATGCAGTAACGCCTCCTCTGATTGGCTGATTGGACCGTGCGTTTTACCGTGTGTGTGCGGCTGGTCTCTCGCAGTCCAGATTGCAGAGGTGGATTTAAGGTCTGCCCTTTTCACCGGGCACTCAGCCTGACAGAACACGCTCAGGGATTTTCTGGAGCTGCTGTTTTTCTGCTCCACTGTCTGCACAAGTCTCCATGGCAGTACGTTATGAAAATCTATTTCAAAGGGTTCTTGTATATGCTACCCAAACTGATCCACCTGCCATGGTCTCAATTTCACTACAGTTCTCTATTGTCTCTATCAAAGGACCAACTGACTACTGCAAAATGAAGCTCAAACGCTGTATTTCCTACCTGTCACTGTCAGCCAATTGGAACTTCCTATCCACACTTAAGCCATTCATATTAAAGGTTCTATATTAAGCGAAATTGAGTATTTTTAGATTTAAGCCATGTTATAATATGGTTACCTCGTCAAAAACATACCTGGAGTTGTGTTTTCTTTAACACGTTTGAGTAATCCTGCGTTATTAGTCTGTCTAAAGCTCAAAATGCTCTGTTCCACCCTGTGATGTCAATAGTTTTCAAGTTAACAGCTTCCTTTTAACTTTTCTTTGAGTAGAGATTGGCAGTTCCAGGGCTTAAATCATCCTAATGATTCTAGTGAAGGTATATGGAGTTTAAAAACACAGTGGAGCACTTCCTGTATTACCAATTGACATGAATGTTTTCTTTTTGAGAGAAGAACGCAGCTTAAATATGCAGGATTTGTGTGTTGTACATGTGTGAATGAAACAAAACAACTCCAGGTGTGTTTATGATGAGGGAACATTATAAACATAGATCAGAAAATAACGTAATATGGGCCCTTTTAAATCGGCATTTTTAAGCTCTGCGATTTTGGACTATACAAAAATACACTGAATTGAAAAGGCAGATGTTGTGGACTCTAGTTATCCACACTACAATAACCGAATCTGTGTCTTGCCACCTTGCCTTGCATACAAACCCCCCATTTTCCCCAGCTTGAGCAGCCGTGTTTAAACAAATCCTCTTTTTGAATATGTTTTGATTTCCATTTTCGTGCTCTGGAGATGCAGTTCTGTGTGGCTCCGAAGAGGCCGGCTGAGCAGCGAGAGCAGAGCCGCAGCCGTGAAAACAGTTTGACACCTCTGTCTCATTCAGAAAAGTGTCAGCACCACACCACAAACAGGAAAACACAGCAGTGTACGCTCGCTACTCTTCCAAATGAGCCATAGATGAATTGCATGTGGGACATACTATGATGTGGTTTGTGATTGCCGATAGTTAAAGGGCCCATATTACGCTTTTATGCTGAGTTATAATGTAGTTTCCTCATCACAAACATATCCGGAGTTGTGTTTTGTTTCATTCACACATGTTTAACACACAAATCCTGCATATTTAGGCCGAGTTCTTCTCTAAAATAGAAAACGCTCATCATTTGGATACTTTCAGCCTTGGAATTGTGAATCTCAACTGAACTGAAGGTAGTTTTGTGAGTGCAGTTTTTGGTTAGATATCATGAGCCGTAATAGTTTTGAGAGCTTTTGCCCCTTTTTAGTTGACTAGTTGATCTTCAGGGCACGTCTTTAGTCCACCAAGAATTTCTTTAGTTGACTACGGCCCTGCTGCTTGGACTACATGTTACTCAAATTTAGAGAAGCAAATGGTATGATATTTAGCCCAAGTGACTGCGCCTCCATGTGAACCCAGGCTGTGACTGCGGTGACATCACGCTGGAGGTGTTCTGCATGTATGTGTACGGCGGAATGTGTAGAAATAACCATGGTGATACAATGCACGCTTTAACGAACACAGCCAAATTCATTTTAGGATCGCCTGAAAACTCAAGAAAAAAAATGGATTTAATGGATTTTCAACAAAAAGATGAGAGCGACTAATTGAAAAACTGTTGGGTAATGCTCACTAGTTTGTGACTATGATCTGATCTGTGGCCTGACAGACTTGTTTACCTCCACAGATAATCTCACCTTTTGTACTTCCAGCAAAGTCAGCTCTTTCTGGTCAGATTGCGTTAAATTAAAGCTCAAATTAAAGTCTAACTTGAGCAATAGAGCTTCAGACAGCACAATGCCTACAGTTAGCATCACACCCCCAGAGAATGTTAATGACACCAGCTGCAAAGTGTCAATATCCAGCTTCTTTCCAGGGCTGTATGCTGTTAAATACTGTATGTGTATGCAGTATTTGGAACTTTCTATTTTCTGGGGGCATGTGGGTAGCTTTTCCTTAGTTTCGAAGTGTATCTCCATTTACAGTAATAGTATTGCAAGTCATATCTTTTCCATACACACAATTTTAATGACATGCATTCCAAAAATCAACTTCATACAAAATGTTTCGGCATATCCTGCTTCTGACCGCTCTGTTTCCTGCAGATTGTCAGCCCTCGCTCTGCTCCTGTGTGCAGCTGCATCAGTGTAGTGGAGGAACGCACCGTCCCCGAAGGAAAAGTACTCTATAAAAAACTGAAAACGTGATGCAGCGAAGCCCATCTGACCCTCTCCTCCTCCCCTCACATACAGTCTGCTCCGAACAGCTGGCCGCCCATTTCCTGTTTACACTCCACTCGCGTCACATGACCTGTCTAAGCCGTAACATCAGCAGAGGAAGCCGTGTGGACGTACAGTAGTGAAGTGTGGAGTTTTCTAATGCAGACTGAGCCATATGTTACTACGGCTGTTAATCCGCCTTCTGTAGTGAATGGGATGTGATAAGAACCTAGATGGGAACAAGAGTTTGAAGTGGGATCTAATGCTGCTGAAAATACTGCACTGATATTATTAATAATCCAAATTAAACCCTAATAATTATGAGTCTTTGCCTGGAAGATTAATGTGTTTTAATGCCTTGCTGTGGCGCATTCCAGGCGTAGCAAATTAGCTTTTTTTTTGTTCCAATACTGATTTTGAGACTCCAGAGACTGAAAACAGACTTTATTTCCTTTAAACAAAAATAAAAATAAGACAAAACTGATGTGAATGTGTTATTTGGCTCTTATTTATCTCTTAAGTAACCACAGAACAACGTTGTATAAATAAAAATTCAAACATTGAGACTTTCTTGGACGACTAAATCAATAAATTCTGAATATTACATCCATTTCTTTGCCTAATAAGGATATTTGGAAGCCAGTGTCCGTTTCAGCAAATTTTCTGAATCAGTGTGATCGCCGATGCCAATATTGGATCGGTGCCTCTCTTACAATATCACCACGGAGACAAACATCACAATAGGTTGTAAATTTATGACAAAACACCTTTTTTACTACAATTCGGACCACGTCTCCTGATTTTGGACCTGGAATTTATCCCAGAAATCTCCACACCATCTCCATGTTTCCTTATCTTCTCCACACATGTTTTCTATGTTTTTATAATAACATTAGCATGAGAGCCAAGTTAATCAGGCAAACTTCAAACACAAATTGAAATACAGTGACAGAAAGGGCAACAGTAATCAGTGAACCCAATGAGCCACACCTTCATCTGCTATGATTATTTTATGATCTACGTTTATTATTGACTTTGACCTTTTCACAAATGCACTCTTAATCACTACATTGTGTTGTAGTTAAATAAATAATAGTAGAAATAATAGTTGATGATTATTATTTCTTGTTTATTCTATGAAAAGGTTTCTGGGGGCATCTAGATTTGGATGAGGCGAGGGGAAAATTGGAATTGGATGGAAGGTTTTAAATATATTCCAGGAGTCCTCAGTCTTTATTAAATTTTCATGAAATTTTCCACTTTTTTGCATAGTTTTTTCTCTCTCTCTCTGTTTTTTTTTGTTAATATTTTGGATTGAGAAAAACTGACCACAGACTGTGCTACAGTGTCTCTACTACCATTTCTTCTTCAGCAATTTCAGACTTTTTGGTGGCTAATCCTGATCATTTCGTGAAACAGCCCTAGAAATAAACAATAATACTTTTAGTTAATGAATCAGTCACTGGTGTTGTAGTCCTCCAAATTCTTTAGTTGTTTTTTTACAGACCACAGCCTAAAGGAGAAGGCATGGAGAGAGTTAGCTGGAGTTATGGAGTGAGTTAGCTGGAGTTATGGAGTGAGTTAGCTGGAGTTATGGAGTGAGTTAGCTGGAGTTATGGAGTGAGTTAGCTGGAGTTATGGAGTGAGTTAGCTGGAGTTATGGAGAGAGTTAGCTGGAGTTATGTGAGAGACAGTTCAGTTTAATCTGCCTTTTCACTAAAAATATACTAATATGACTCAGGCACAGTCCCCACTGAATAACAGAAACTGTAAATAAGTTTGTGTGTTAGTTTCAGAGTAGTTTCAGTGTATTTAGCTCCTCTTTTCAGGCAGATATAAGGCAGTGTCCACCAGCGTCATTAGCTGCGAAACGTATTTGATCAAAAAAACGTATTTGATCAAAAAAACTTGTCCATTCAACAGAACTGAATTTCTCCTTTGCCATGGATCCTACCAGGACGACGGGATTTTACAAACAAATATAAATATACTGTTTAGTACTTCTCTTTATACATAGTAGTTTTTTGTAAGATCCTATTAATTCTGAGAGCTTTTGACACATCGATTAGGTAGATGGATAGTTAGCTAGACGGACATATTGATGGATAGATTGATAGATACATGGACGGATAGATGGATGGATGCGGATGGGTAGAAAGACAAATCGATTGCTATATAGATAGATTGCTAGATATATATATCTGGATACTTGTGTAACCAGCCAGAACCATGCACTTTGAAAAAACGTTATAAAGACGAGTGGATCTGGAGCTTTGTTTTTCTTTGGTCTTTGATTTCTCTTTGAGGGTGATTGACAGGCGGATTAACCAGTCAAAAACATGGCTGCTTACACTTTAAAAGGAAAAAAACAACATAAAGGACATCTAGGCAGATTTTTGCAGAATTATTGCAGTAAAAGCACCAAACTCTTATTTAAATCAGGTAAAAGAACAGATTTTCTTCTGCATTTGAGAGAAGTAATGAGATGGTGGTGTCATACAAATTATCAGCTGTGGTTGGATCGTCTCAAGTTTGGACAGAGGTTTTTCATGCGGTTCCAGACCCTTATGGATTCAAACAGAATGTAGAAAGGACAGGCTGGTCAGGCAAGTACAGATACATAGATGGATACATGGATGGATGGATAGATAGGTGGATGAATGTATAGATACTTTTATTAATCCTGAGGGAAATTGTTTTTGCCAACTAAGCTGTAATTTAAATCCAAAATGGTCACTTTGTGAGCGATGTATCACTGGACAAATGGCAGCGCTCATATTTGTGTCCGTGTGCCCAGGCTGTGAGGAGCTGATAGCTGTGCCTAATTTAATCTAGAGCCCTGCGCCTGGCCCAGAGCCTGCGCGTGCATCTGACTCGATAAAGCTTTTGTGATTATGATCTGTAATGATGATTGTCACTTCAATCACTCCCATCGCGCCTGGGAAAAACCTCCTATTGCTAGGGCCATTTTTCACTGCGACTATCTGGAATGGGGCACTGGCAGAATCACTATGTGCCAAATGTCAGTGCCCAAACTTTTTTTTTTGCTTTTGGAATAAGGCATTTATTCTGAAAGCATTTGGCATTTATTAGAGCAACATTATTTCTATACATTTGACAGTATGCATTCACTGCGCGTTCATAATAAATACTGTTGAGTCCACTGATAGATTTACCTATAATGATCAAAGGAAAGGCCCTGTACCTGATGGATTTGAACAAAATGTGTCTTGCCCCTGTACAGATATATTTTATAAGCAGCTCTTGAGTCCACTGTGTATTGTCTGCATCTAATTCTAATTCTAATTATCGGCCGATATTTGCACTTTTTATCGTATCAGGTATCGGCTTTGGATCTCCAGCGCAAGCAAATTTTTTGTTTTGGCCGCCCAGCTGATTAGAGTACACACAAAGCTTTATTTTAACACTTTAATGTGAAGCGATAACTGCACAAAACATGACTACACGGCTCTTACAGGTGTGTGGTAGAAAAGGGCTGTGGGTGAGATTGTAGTAAATTTAAATTGCATTGCATTTGGGGAAAATAATCCAAACAGGGCTTGCCAAAAATATCGGCAGAGTTTATCGGATTCTAAACAATCGCCATTGGTATCGGCCATGCAAAAAACTCCATATCAGCCAATACATTTTAATACCAAGAGTGACATTTGAAAGCTACAAAACAATCCCACCAATAAATCAAAACCAGGATTAAATTAAATTCTCGTTTCAGAACTACCCTCCGCAGTTTCAAAACAGCATGTTACAAAAACACAAGTACGTTTAGAAGGCACTTCCTAAAAGCCCGCCTGCTGCATGCCAAATCCTACTGTACGGAAGCGAAATCAGATGTTTCTTTGTTCATAGTAGTGACCCAGCAGAGACACAGAAAATTGAGTCATTGAGTACATCTCGGAGAATGAGAGAAGCTGTCATAGTGCGTTTAAATGGTACGATTTCTTATGTGTCTCCATCCACACCTTGTTCTCTAGGAGTTGTAGGTGGAAATGGCAGTGGGCCACAGCGCCGTTCTTACCTCTCCCATGGTGAAAGGTCAAGGCTTCCTGTAGCATTATTTAACCAAGTTTGAAACTTTAATGTCTGGCGAAAACTCAAGGTGACATGACATCCAAAGTATATTTTCACTGAAGCTTTTAGTGGGGCTGAACAATTTGGGAAATATATCAAAAACAGTGATTTTTCTGACAAGAATTGTGGTTAGATTTGTGAAATTTTTGAACAAGATTCCATTAACCTGTTCATGTTACGAGGAGGCTTGTACTTTTTCTTAATTAATTTCTGTTTGTCAAGCTTCTGATAAAAGGGAACTCTCAATCTCCTGGACATGTAAAACCTTAATGGAAATCTGTAACCCACTTATTTTCAGTCATATCACCCGTTCTGAGGAGAATCTGGAGCAGTTTGTACTCCAAACCCACAAATAAAAAAATAACACAGACATTAAAAAAAATTTTTATAGCAATTTTATATGAATTCTGCCTGGACTTGTTGCCTCATTACAAGTCCCTAAATCTCGTGTTTAGTGAGATCTGCTTTAGCTTTGACATGGGAACACCCAACACCCAACAAAAGCTCAACCTGCTGTCTCTCAGTCCATCCCCAAGGACACCAGCTATATTCTTATATTCACTAACAAAGATTTAGGCGGAATTTGAACTCTGACTTTCCTCTGTGCAGAGCTTGTTCCCAATTCAAATGAGAGTTCAGAGACAGTTAAAGGACAGCAGAGGCTACAACTACAGAGCCTCAGCTTCACAAAGAGTCCAGCCATTCGTCTGTGGTGCTCCAAAGGGTTCAGAAAGAGATTCAGTTTGAATTGAGAATCATTTTAGTCAGGCATTTTAGGAAAAAATGGGCCGAAACATAAAGGGATTAAAGTTCACATTTTAGATCTAAACTACAGGAAAGCCTTTTTTATGCACAAAAAATGGAAAATTTAGTTGTTTGTGCAGGAAATTATAGTACTTCCAGCCTTTGCGATGTGCTAATTGCATCCACAAACTAGAATGATTTTATTACACTTATTGGACTGTAAGATCTCATACCTGTATACTTGGCTCAGTGTGCGAGCCATTAGTGATTAAATTCGTAGTCTACAAGTTGAATTATTAATGAAATAAATATAGACAATAAACAGTAATACTAAAACTACTTTATGTCACTGACAGAATAACCCTAAAGCAGATTTAAACTATAAAAACGATTCTAAATATTGTTAAAAAGTGATAGACCATGATCCTTTTCTGCTACATGAAGAGGTAACTGTTATTAAGCATTTTTAAATCTTAATTCTTTGTATTATAACAGTACTAAAGGCAAGGTATTTAAAAAGAAAAAGTAACATATTCACAATTTGTTTAGCCTCCACAAAATATGGCAATAAATACCGTACCATGAGATGTATATGGTGAAAGTATCAAGAGATCCCTTGTATAAATGTAATCTTTCAAAGTAGTTTTTAAGGTAGTTTGTCTGTGTTTAATTTTAGAGTCCATTCACGTTTTGCACGATACTTCATCCAAGACATTTACAGGCACTTTTGTCTTACGACCTCTCGCTGCTAACTGCATCAGCACGTCGTAAACCGATTCCACCACCTCAACACTGCTAATAATGGATGTCTATTGAGAAAAACACGTGGATATACACACGGCAAATCCTCAGTACTGTCTTATGTAATCCTTTTAGATAATTTATAGTAGTGAAACATGAAACCTTAATGATCTTTTTGAGGAGAACCCCCGCCTCTGCCCTCCTTCAGTGGAAATAGCAGCTGTCCTGTTTCTGAAGGTCTGAGAAGTGGGCCAGCTCCTGAGTGAGACCGCCACACTCAAAGCACGGCTATAGAAAAGAAATCTTTCACATCTCTGTTTTAAATATTTGCCACAAACTTTTATAGTTCATCCATTTTGAAACTAACTAACATGCATTCTTCATAGTTTAATGTCAGAATAAATGTAGCTTCTTATAAGAGCAGAAATGGTGCGTAGTATTTAAATTAAACTAAACTATGTCTAGTTTTTGTCTGTTCTAAACAACATCGAGTGTGTTGTATGGCATGGTGTGTTTGTTTTTCAAGCTCATTTCTTACGGTGGTACTGCTGGTAAATAATTCTTGCACGGATTACATTTTTAACTGTATCCGTCCTAACGATTGTCACTTGGCGCTAAATTTGTTTGCGTGTTAATAGCTGTGAATTGGATTCATCAGCTTCTGCTAATGAGATCTGTTAGCTTCGGTTAATGAGATGTGTCAAAGTCTGACCCTGTTAAACCTTTTTCAGTTTTCACCTGCACATCTAATCTAATATTATCTTAATCACAACTGGCTTCTTCGGGATTACACCATTACTGTATAGAGTATATGTTGTTCATCATTTCATACTGATATCACACAACAATGATAATAGTAAATACTAACGGCACCAAAAAACAGCCCATCCAGCTTTTTCTTACTTATCCGCTGTACTGATACCCAATATTAACTTATACCAGTGTAGGGATGAAAAATTCGACATGTTTCCTTAAGTTTAACATGTTTCCACAGTTTACTTATTATTATACAAGAGATCCAGTTGTGTTATGTAGCTTATTTATCCTTCAAATAACTACAGAACAGCTTCTTATGAGTAAAAGTTCAAACATTATGAGGCTTCTAGGCCAAAATCAGCTTGTAAATAGTCTTATTACAACCAATTAAACGGCGCTGGTATCCAAAAAACACCAAAAAAACAGCGACAATGAAAAAACAACCAACAAATGCAAGTGTCATAACCAAAACAAAAAAACTATTAGTATAAAAAATGTAAACAAACTACCATAAAACAAAACTAACAACAGACAACATCACAAAGCAACGTCAGCTACAAACAACAGTATAAAAAATAATAAATAAATCTTTAAAAACTGCAACAAACAACAGTATTTTGGTGTATCCCAGTTGTCGTGGCCCATGTGTCTGGTGTGTTGCTGTGTGTTATGGGCTCATTGGGAGAGGGGCAGATCTCTGGAGAGGAGGCCACAAGAGGATGCTCAAAATCCAGTTATGTCACCGAGTAGCCGTGAGCCGCTCCGCTGACACACTTCTTCTGTAACGGCGCAGCTCATTGGTCGAGGCAGGACCACGCCCCTGTAAACTCTGCTCCTGTTGGCGGCTGGCGGTCACATCTGGGCCGAGAGTGTTTGGTTTAGCCTGGACACAGTGCAGTTGGATGGAGATTACACGGTTTAACATTTGTTTGGTCTGAGAGCCAAGTTTTTCTGATTCTCACTGCGGTTTGATTTGGTAAACAATAAACATGCTTAATTTATATATGACACGACTTGTTTTTTATGTGAGTTTTCTTAAAAGTACAGTTTTTAGAGTTGGGGATGGCAATTAAAAACAAAACTTTTACTATTTTATCCTTTCCATGGTTAAGTCCTCAAAATGTCTCTTAAAACTTGTCTATTTTTAAGATTTGGAAGTTATGAGAAGTTCAGTGTCAATTTAGCCAACTATTACAACTTAAAACTGTGCACTGAATTGTCTTGTATTTTACATGTATTAAACATTTTAGTTGGCTGTTGTTTTCCATAAATACGGTAGTTTAAAGTGGGGGTTTTATGCAGAATAATATTTTTTTTTTTTTTAGCGTTCTACCGTGTTCCCTCATCAAAAACATGCCTGATGTTATCCGTGCATGTTTCAGTAATTTAGCAATCTCTCCCTGTTCGAACAATGAACTTATGGTTAGCTGTAAGATTCTGTCCAATGCTCCGCCCACAAGCCTATGACAATTCTCCAGAAATATACAAAAACATGATATAAAAATGCAGCCGCAATGTGCAGTAGTGATAGCGCTTTGAGGTTGGAGTGACTTAGCGCAGAGAGCAGAAGAAGGAAACTTAATTTTCAGCAACTATAGCATTTTCAAAACAATAAAACGTATCATGGTGACCTAAATATGTTATGTATTAGCAAATAATACCCCATAGAAGTTAACTATAAGTCTATTGTTTATAATAAAGTGCTGCAAAATGAAAAAAATGTATGTTGTAGACTTTTAAATATGAGTATAAAGTGTTTTTTCTGCATTTTTGTGTGTAATTCTAGTCATTTCACATTTGCTTGTTGTACCTAGATGAGAATAAACAGGCTTTAACTCATTTCTGTTAGATTGACACAATATTGTCAGAGCTTCATTTTCTTATTTCACCTCAGTGACTCGTACGTTTGAACAACAGTGGGAATTAATGGCCATTCATTACATTAATTCAACCTCCTACAGCCTCTACATTTGAATAGCAAATCCTGAAGAGCAGCTGGCCAACCTCAGTCTGTCTCATAATCGTCACTACTGCACAGATTTATACACTGCCTGACAAAAGTTTGGACTCACCCTCTCGTTCTGTGTTTTTTTTCCATGTTTACTACTTTTTACATTCGATATACACACAGAAGACATCAAATATATGAAGTTTGGAAGATGTACGGAATTATCTAGCAAAGAAAATAAAAGTAACAGTATTTTTTTTATAACCAAATCCTCAAATTACCCACCTTTTTGCTTTGTCGAGAAATATTTAGTAAACTTTTTTTCTTTACTATATAATTCCATGTATCTTCTATGTATATCTGTATGTATATTTAATGTAGAAAGTAGCAGACATATACAAATTTTAAAAAAAGTTGCGTTCTTGTTCAAGAATCTGTCATTTCAGGTACAGGGCAGGGGTCTTTATAACTCTATGGGAGATTCACTATTTTTGAAAGAATTATTAAAAACAAAATCCACAAATGTTGAACCTTGTCATTATGTTGGAAATTGGCTCCACAAACTAGTCTTATTAATCATATGGCATTAAGTCCTTTAAACTGACAACTATCACTTATTTTGGGTTGGATAATGGCCAAACTTTCTGAGGCTACTGTGAGAAAATAATTTCACTTTTGTTTAGCCGTACTTACAAAGCGTTGAACTTTTTGCTTGCTTTTGTTTCAAGACGAGCGCTCTAGTAGATACACTTTTTCACTTTTGATTTTTTTTTGTTTCTACAGATCACCAGAAACTCGAGAGGGAGGCCCGGATCTGCCGTCTGCTCAAACATCCCAATATTGGTAAGACTTTATCATATTACCTTAAGGGCATGAATGCAAAATGGCCTCCCACACCAAGGTGACTTCTGGGAGCAGCCTGGCATAGTTTCACACTGACCTGCTTACACATACAGTTGATGTGGTAATAACTAGAGCACACATGATGTCTGGTCTCAGGCGGTCACAATGATGCATATAAAAGCAAGAATATTGAGTTTTAGGGCAGTTTTGAGCGGAATTTGATGGCGTAACTTACATCATAAAATGAGTTTTTGCAATTTTTGTGACACTATTAAAATGTAATATGAATAATTCAGGAACAAGCTTATAATAACCAGTCAAATTACATTAGCGTTGGCTTCTGAATTTAAGTACCGTCCAATAATGTTATCAAGATACTAAAATGTCAGAATCTATCTATCTATCTAAAGTTTGATACTCGATACCAGTTTTGATACCACAGTGATCATTTTTTAAAACCACAAATTATGGGGGAGACAATAGAATGTAATTTTCAACCAAAAATAATAGTATTTTCTTTAAAATGATGTGGTTTTGTACTTGTTTTGATATTCTAAAACGATTCAGTAAAGGCTTTGTATTGTTGTATTTATTTTGTTTTATTTTATTGTATTTATTTTTTTCAGTATTGATAGCTGCTAGTTTTGATACTACTCTTAGTATGGATTAGTATGTGGGGATTGATAAACTTTTGACAGCTCTACCTACCAACCAGAGGGTAACCAGTTCAAACCTCACTAGAGCGAATACTGATCTGACCTTTAGCCGAAGTTTACCTCACTTACCTTACGCATTCTGAGCATCTTAATTACTCACGGTAGTCAGTTTGTAAGTACATTTCACAACTTTCAGAGATCAGAGCAACGTAAAACTAACGACAACTAGCATGCTAACTGCACACTTCGTGATACTCGGACAGTAAACGGCTTTATAATTGGTTGCAGACAGTTCACAGCTGACGTATGTAAAAAAAAAATCGTGTACAGAGCCTTTAACTCGGCCCTCAGATCAGATCCTCGTCTCTCGCCTTGAGTTTGATTGAACCAGGCGCCGCTAACGACATCCCCGGCTTCACTGTCACTCTCTATTGACTTACAGCGGGTTTCTCATCTGAGCCATAGACTTGTCAAAGCTATCCCCTATACCGGGCTTCAGAATGGATCGCTCCGTACCTGCTAACTGTCCTTTTGAGCCCCATCTGTCTCCCTCGTACATACATACATCCCAACGCCTCATTAAGATTCTGTTCACGCAGTTGGAGCACAGGGAAAACCGGGGATCCTGGGAAATTCTCCGAGTTTACCGCTCTGATGGATCTAAAGTGTCAATCAGGATACGAGCTCACCCGCGTCACCGAAGTCCGCCGGGAGACAGTTTACGCACTTTATCTGGCATCATCTGGCGTACATTACAACCGAAGTGGGAATATAAAGGACTGGAACTAGTGCATTTACATAGACTTGGACATAATGGATTCACATCACACCAACTACAATGCATTATTCATTTTCTTTGTAGTTATTTTATATTACAGTGTCTTTCCTCGATATGCCCCACTAAGACACAGAAACGCTAACTATGAAATGAATATGCTAATTATAAAAATGCAGACTTGTTTAACTGTAATAGGGCCCCGTTTTGAGATCTACTTGTACATAGTGTATAGGATTGTCCAAAGTATCCAAAATCTGATACTAGTTGATACTAAACCTAGTACCAAAACTAAATAATCATTTGAACAAGTATAAATACTAAAGGAAATGACATAAACAAGGACAGAATTTGATGTTTCCTGATCAGAGGATGGGCTTGAGTCTGTCAGAACTAGTGTGGGACCACGTGATAATATTAAAGAGACTTCTATTATCTACCAGAGGCGACCGTGTAACACCTTATAGACGCACAACATTCAGTCACGAGGTGTTTTCAGTCAAAGGTACAGAAATCTGGAACAACATCCAGCTGCAATAAGAGATTCTGCCACATTCAGAACATTTAAAACCATCTGAAACGATCACTAATGTTCTGCTTCTGTGTAAATGTCAGTGTTGTATGTCATGATTGTGTCTTATTGTGCTGTTTCTATCATGTTTGTTCTATGAATTGTCATTGACAGTTTGTCTATTGTGTGAAGTTGTTTTGTTGCTTCTATTTCTTTGACCTGCCAGGGACTACAGATGTAAAGTACCTTCAGGCTAATTCTGGTGTATTTACAAGTATATGTTCATGAATATGCCTTGTCACTTTTAAATAAAAGAAAGAAAGTTTTGAAAATTACAGTCTATTATTTAGAAAGAAGTGCTTTCTTATGGGTATGGAGCCTTTTCCTTGGTATCGAAATGGGGTTTGAAATGGTCTAATGTGGCAACACTAGTAATGTATGTAACATATTAAATACTGACATAAATTAATGTTTTGATATTTTTGTGGAGAATACTGTTAAAAGATATTTTGACATTCCAACATAAAAGTGCTAAAACATGACTTTAAATGTGTTAGATGAGGTTTTTATTTAATGCAAAGTGTGTGTAAGATCATGTGTTCCGTTGTTATTTTAATGAGCTATTTTTGCAGCATTTTATTTACTTACTTTTAAATACATTTTTAATTTAGATTACCTGAAATGTTCCATATCTTCAAAACAAAATTCACATTATTGGCAATTAAATATATTGCTCAGTACTGTATAGCGTTATATATTATTGCCAGATAATGTCAAAGAAGAATAAAAGCAATAAATGTAGCACACATTTGCATTTCACCACTCACATTAGCAAAAAAATATGTACATAAACATTAAGAAATAATCAATAATTTAATTCCAGTTTTTGTATGGCACTTGTTGACACACACTTTATTTTTTTTCAGTCAAACTCTGGTATGAGAAAATGTATATCGGTCAATCAAAATAAACCCTGCTCCTTGGTAACCAGCCCTCCGCCGCCGCTAACCACCGTGCCGTCGGCGCTAACGTTAGCCCGCGCTGTCCCTTTGACCCTATTCGTCACTGCGCACGCTGCTGTAACATGTCCATTAGCCGCTGGAGCTAATGAGCGTGTGAAGCGAAGGTTGGCGGCGAGCAGAGGTCAGAGCTCGCCAAGTGAAATCAGCCGACATTAATGCTCATTTAGAGGAGAGCCATGGCTAAAAATAGTAATAGCGAGAGTATATGGCGTATTCAAATCAAATAAAGGATAAAAATGAATGAAAAGTATAATATAGTAACAACAAATGCCTTTTCGTTCCATTATGGCACCAATGATTTTATTCTATCGAAATGTGTAGGCTTAATCTAATTAAACAGCCCATGTTATGCTATTTTCTGTTATAATGTTGTTTCCTCACATGTTTAACACACAAATCCTGCATATTTAGGCTGAGTTCTTCTCTCAAACAGAAAACACTCTGTTCCACCTTGTGATGTCATGTGGTAAAACAGGAAGTGCTCATACACCTTCACTAAAATCATCTGGATGATTTCAGCCCTGGAATTGCCAGTCTTTACTGAACAAAACGTAAAAGACGTAAATGAGCTTTGGAGATGTAGACAGACTAAAAGACTATTTACTCAAACATAAGTGAATGAAACAGGTATGTAGATACTCCAGGTACGTTTTTGATGAGGTAACAACATTATAACATGGCTTAAAGATCAGTTAATTTGCATAATATAGGACCTGATTTGACTTTGATTTGATTTATCGCATTAGATAAACCATGGATGCTAAAAAGTGACGGTCTAGAGTGATTAATTTCAGATTGCTATGAGAGATTCACTGTTATCACTGAAATATCCAAAGATTTTAAGTCGAGAAATTTGCCATATTAATCTTGTGGTGCCTAATGTGGTGATGTCATACTCCCAGATGGGGGACAAGAGCCACTTTTTCCTTTTTATTACATTGTACTTTTATAAGAAAGATCTAAAAGAAAAAATCATAAATGCTGAACATGATCCGTGACTAGATCCTCAAGCTTGTTATTTCACAGCGAAAAGCCACATTTTTAATAATATTAATTTGAGCTGCTTCTAATCTATAGAATGTTGTTGCGTAATCTCAAATCGAGCAATTGAAAATGAAACTTGTTGTTAACAAGCAGCCACAGAGACACTTAAAGCTGAGTCACTTTGCACCTGTAACTGACAAAAGTCTTAAAGATCGTCACCAGTCTGAGCTCATCCACACGCTGCCTCCATGTGCCACTAGATTTCTAAAGTTTGTCCTCAACAGTTTGCTTTCACCACTCGCTCTCGTAGTTAACATGTCACGTCAATCTGGAACATTCCCAAGAGCTCTGAAAACTGCGCTCATTAAGCCTCTCCTAAAGAAGAGCAGTCTTGATGCCACAGTACTGAACAATTATCAACCCATCTCAAATCTCAAACCAAAGCGCTGAGACAGTGACAAATGACATCCGCCTGAACACTGATGCAGCAAAGTCTCGGTGTTGATCCTGTTAGATCTGCGTGCTGCTTTTGACACTGTAGATCATGGGATCCTCTTACAGAGACTAGAGGACAGGGTGAGCATCTCTGGTACTGCACTAAACTGGTTCAATCTCTACATGCTGCCGTTAGGCCAGTTAATACGCAGCAATAATGTGTCCTCCTACAACTACACAGACGACACACAGATCTGTGTCTCACTGGCAGCGTGTGATTATGGAACAATGAAACGACTTTCTCCAGCTAAACTCACACGAGACAGAAGACATAGTCTTTGGCCCACAGAAACAAAGACAGTGTCAGCAGTCACTTCCAGTCTCTTTCTCTAAAACCTTCAAATCAGGCTAGAAATCTATGGCTAATAATGGACTCAGACTTGAACTTAAACAGCCACATCAAATCAATAACATCTGCAGTTTTTTACCATCTAAAACAACAAAAATCAAAGGTATACTGTCTAAAGCAGACTTGGAGAGACTTATTAATGCATGTGAAGTCTAACCTACTGGAGAGCAGGTTACACTACTGTAAGGGCCTGCTCACTGTGAGACAGCTGCAGTACATCCAGAACTCTGCAGCTCAGGTCCTGACTCGAACCAGGAAGTACGAGCACATGTGTCCTGTGCTCAGGTCTCTGCACTGCCCCCTATGGCCCAGAGAAAAGACTTTAAAGCAGCTGTTTGTGCACAAGTCTCTCCATGGCCTCGCACCAAAGTACATCTGTGACATGTTGGTGCCATATGAACCATCTCTCACTCTGAGGACCTCAGGGACCGGCCTCCTGCTGGTGCCCAGAGTCAGGACTAAACATGGGGAGTCAGTGTTTCAGTTTTATGCAGCTAAAACCTGGAACTTCCTGAAGATGTGAGACAGTCCTCTGCTCTGAACATGTTTAAATCCAGGCTCAAAACAGTTCTGTTTAGCTGTGCAGATGACTGAGGTTTTCATTCCGCACTCGTCTCTCTTCCCTTTTAATGTTAATTTTATGATGATTGTGTTTTGATTTGTTTGTGTTGTGATTTTCATGTCCTTATTCTGGAAAGCATTTTGAATTACTTTCTTGTACGAATTGTGCTATACAAATAAACTTGCCTTGCCTTAATCAAAAATATCAGCTTGTTTGTGCGAACAGAAAAGATCTTTATGCGATCTTCATTTTGTTTAAAGGCAAATTCCACCATAGATTTTTGAATTCTTAAATTTAATCTTAAATTTAAATCTTGAGAGTGTAGCATTTTGTGAAACCAACCTGTATGTTCTATACCTACAAACATGAGTGAAGATAGACTGTGTTGTATTAGGCACTCAGACTAAACCTAAATAAGTTATTGATGCTTCCCAGTATGTCTCTCATGTTATTCTGTTATTCCTCTGTGACAAATGCCTAACATGTCCATTGTTGTGTCCCCAGTGCGTCTTCATGACAGCATATCAGAAGAAGGCTTCCACTACCTGGTGTTTGACCTGTAAGTGACCTCGTCCCACCACACACACATCCAGTACAAGAACACATGTTCAGAGGAGACCTGTCAATCACAGGAGCCCCCACTGAGGCATCATGGGAAATGTGAAAGCCTCTGTCAACTCCCATCACACGATTCTCTCCCACAACTGTCCAAATAAAGACGTCTCACTTTTGAACATAAGGAAACAGGGGATTAGGCCATATTTATTTCAGTACTGTGCTGTTTGTAGGTAGGCATTATTCACAATGTATTACCAGAATAATGGCTGTTCTAAAACCTAGTGCAGCTTATCAAAACAGACGCCGTTGTGTTTTGCCAATTTAAGCTCTATTACTGTAGTATATGTTCATAGTATAAGATTTGTAAGCAGTTTGTTTGCACCTTTGATGACTGGTACTGTGTCATAATTCTGCTGCTCTGAATCACACTAAATACAGCCTTGGGACAGGAAATGAGAAGGGGAAACGACTACAACTTGGTTAAAAGCTCTGAAAAGTTGATTTTTATAGAATATGTGTGCAATCAGTTTGTGGAAGTTCCTCTGGGTGCTCTTGTTTTCCTAACCACGAAAACCAACGAAAAACCACGTTCAGTAGACTCCCCTCTGAGACCAGGACTTCAGGAACATGCCTGATCCAGTTTCAGTGTTGGGAAGTAACTGAATACACTAAAAATATGCATCATGAATTCTAATTTTGAGTAACTTTATCCTAGTACAGTTACTCTTTCATTTGGTGATATTCAGTGTACAGTTACTTTCCTAAAATCAAAGGAATACATGGCAGTACTTCATCATGTCATTTTGGCTTTGAACGGCATGGGATTGGTTTCATGTTGATGGTAGGGGGCGCTACAGTGTACACTTGTTTTACGTTTTATAATATATTATATTCAGGCCGAGACTACGCATTAGTGATTCAAATTCCAGCACAATCAGACTAAGCATGTGCGTGTAAAATTTTTAAAAATACTTTTTGGGGAGTCTTTGCGCCCCTGCTGGCCAGTGGTGAAAAATGCCCCATGTTAATAATTTGTTAATTTTTTTTGCTTATAGTCATGCATTGAATGTAATCCCCAAATCTGGTACAAATCCAAATCCAAATAATTTCCCTTGTGGGTCAATAAAGTTTGTCTAAGTCTAAGTCTAATCCAATAATGTTTACATTTTATGTCTATGGTAGGGGGCGCTATAGTGTCACCCCTGTTCAGAGGGTGAAAAAGGCAGTTTCCTACTGAGAAAAAAAATAGAAGAAGAAACCGGTGAAGAACAATAGCCCTCGCCAGTCGCCCTCGCCTGTCGCCCTCGCCAGTCGCCCTCGCCAGTCGCCAGTTACTGTTACTGGCTCAGGCCAATAAGTAGAAAACATTAGCCATGTGTATTAATAATATTTCTACATATGGTACATACATAGAGCACACATATTTTCAACACAGATGAATGTAGATTATCTTAAATTCTATCCTAACCCTGCTTGTTTCTATGGATACGTCATTGCTCTGCCTGGAATGTTCCGCAGTATGACATTAAACAGCTCTACCTCAGATTTATTGGATTACAGGTGATTTTAAAGCTCAAAAATACCTAAAAAAACAAACATTCTGAATGTGAGCGGGGTCGCCACTCCACGGATCTGACCTGTAACTTGGTACGGTTTGGTCTCCATGAAGATAGAAAGGGTTAATGTCATACTGTGACACATTCCAGTCAAAGCAACAACATCTCCATAGAGAAAAGCATTTGACAGACCCTCCACTAGAAAAGTTACACAGTGCAGCTTTAAATCAGACTAAACCTTTTTAGTAGCTTGAGAGTTTTTGTACCATCGTCTCACCGGGGGCTTTATATGAAACATCACATCTCATTTATTTTACTTCCACACCATCATTTGTTATTTTATATCTTGTTTATGACTGAACACTGCATCTGTCTCACACTGGCTCATTGTTCTTCTCATTTGGACGCATTTGATCCAAGCCTCCTCCGGAACTTAAAGCTGCATTGTGTAACTTTTCTGGTGGAGGGTCCGTCAAATGGTTTTCTCCATGGAGATGTTATTGCTTTGTCTGGAATGTTTCACAGTGTGGCTTTAAACCTTTCTGGCGACCCCGTTCACAGTCAGAATGCCTGTTTTTCTAGGTATTTTTGAGCTCTAAAACCACATTTAATTGAATAAATGTAAAGTAGAGCTGTTTAATGTCATACTGTGGAACATTCCAGGCAGAGCAATGACATATCCATGGAAACAACCCCAGTGTTGGAAGGTAACGACGTACAAAAGTAAAAGTACAAATTTTAGTTGTGTACTTTACTTAAATTTTACAGTGGATACTTTTTACTTTTACTTCACCACATCTGAGAACATGTATCTGTACTTTCTACTCCACTATGTTTTAGATCTGGACCGAAAAGTAAAAAGTACTTTTCTTTATGGTTTGAGACCCACTGAAATGGCGGAGACTTTTAATTTAAGTTAACATCACAACTTTAAGCAAACCAAATACACAAAAGCGACTGTAAAATTTTAAGAAATCAGTTGAATCATTTAAAATCTGCAAAATTCTTTTTCAAAATCACCACATTTCATCCTTTAATTGTTCTAAAAATCTCTGCAATCTACTTCTACTTGAGTAACTTTTTATCTTTGTATCTGTACTTTTGCTTAAGTAACAAAATTGAGTACTTCATCCACCACTGACGGACCCCCAACCAAAAAGTTACACACTGCACCTTTAGTTTTTGTCTGTCTTGTCTGCGGTGGCGCTCATTCACAGATGGCACCAGGATAAATGTCTTCATCTTCTCGCCATCTGCCTCCATCGTCGAAAACCGCAAATCGCCCCAAAATGTTCCTCTGCAGTCAGTATTCATAACTCATACCTGCTCTTCAACATTTTTATTTAGAGTAGAAGTTTAGTTTTACCACAGTTTAGACAGAAATTATTCTCCGAGTGAACAGCGACGCACTAGAATTACATGTTCTGAGTTTGAACAAAGCACCTCGGAGTTTTTATGACCGTGACTCACATCTACCCGAATAATCAGCCAGCTCCGAACATTATGCTAATTTATCTTTTCTGTGTGTTTTATTGTGAGAGATTGTGTGAACGCTACACTCTCCAAATGCCTCAGTTCAGTCCGGATATTTTAGAACTTTTTTCTTTGATCGGGAGGTGTGGATCTGAATGGATTTCACTGGGGACAAATGTCATGTTTAATAGTGATGTAGTAAAATGAACTGGCAAAATTATAAACTGTTCAAGTATTTTAGTTTTTGCTGGTTGGTTCAAACTTTCTCTAAGGGTGCAAAGGCAGAAATGATGAGGCTAAAAGCTGCTAATGACAAAAAAAAAACCTAGATAAATCATTTCTTGTAATCAGTAACCTCCAGTGTTTAAATAGTAATACACTGGAATCCGGATTTGATCCTTGGGTCGCCTGGGCATTTTTGTGTGGAGTTTGCATGTTCTCCCCGTGTCTGGGTGGGTTTCCTTTGCAATCTGGTTTCCCCCATCAAACCTAAAAAACATGAACCAGGAACGACAGGTGGAAATGAGCATCTCTCCTGTTAAAGTTAATATAGATTGTGCACTGTCCCTGTCTCATAAATAAATAAAAAAATAAATAAAAAAAATAAAATAATAAATAAATAAAAATAATAAATAAAAATAATAAATAAAATAATAAATAAATAAATGTATATGACTACTTACTGATTTGAAATTCCAGGTTAAAGCACACCTATTATGCAAAATCTTTTCAGTTTTTTACCATGTTACAGTTGTTTCCCTTCACCATTTACTCACCTGAAAGTTGTATTTGCTTATTTTCAAGATTCCATTTTGCCAATCAACTCCTCTTTTCACCGCCACCGGTACACATCCACTGCTCTGTACTTACTTTGTTCGCCAATTTTGTTTTCTTGTTCTAGGATTCAGCAGTGTTACGTACTCATTTTAGTACAAGTGAAAAAAGAAAAAAACGCTACTTGCTATTGTGATGTGCAGTTATCCATCAGAGTTTCACCGCAGTTTTCTAACGCGGGAGTCAGTTGTTTTAGATGAATATCAGTATGTAATTCAAGAGCATCTTCAATACCGTAGTGTTCATTCCAGGTAGAGCAATAACATCTCCATGGACACACAGGATAAGTTACATAGTGCTCCTTTAAATTCAATCGTACACTTTTCTTGCTATGAAAACACACCTCACTACACATTCCCATAATGAATTTAAACAGTTTTGTATTCTTTCTACACATGTCACTGTATATTACTCATGATGTCCTCCCACCAGAGTACCCGTCGTAGTTTGGTGACGCGTTACTCACTGGTGACACTAGGGGTGCTCTACCATCTGCTCTTGTCACTTTTTCATCTGTCGCCACTGCGTCCTACATTCTCATATTGTTTTTATTTATTTATTTATGTTTTCCTTCTCCAGAGTGACAGGCGGGGAGCTCTTTGAGGACATCGTTGCCAGAGAATACTACAGTGAAACGGATGCCAGGTTGGTGGAATATCCTTCTTTTAAACTCCATCTCCCTTGAGGCACATTAAATACACATATAATCCTTATCGCACATTCAAAGTGTGTCATTTTTGGCTTGAAAAGTCTCACTAATTGCACATTTCTATATATAACCTGCATAAAATTATCCATCCTGATTTGATATTAGATGTTGTGGCATCTTTGATTTACTTCCAGTGTTTTCTAAATGGCTTTGGTGCTCGATCTGTCTCTGCAGTGCTCATTAAAATCCACTACTTGGTTTCTGAAAAGGGCAGCTTGAAAAAACTAGCATGTAGCAAGTAGCATCAATTATTGACTGTGTTTTGACATCACATTTAAAACAATTGTTATTTCAAATGAGAAATTCTAGGCTCTGTTTCGCAGTGGATTTTCATTTAAGAATTTTTACCGAAATCTTGCCGTTTGCCAATGTCGTTATCAGTATTTTAAAAATTGATTGCAAGGGCCAAAAATTGAAGTAGTGTTGTGTTTAAGTTCACAAATGCACGTTTCCCTTGTGTAAAAAACAATGTATTTTTATAACTTACATATTGAAACATCTTTTCAATATATATGAAATAAAATTGTGAAACATTGTCTATCCCTTATCTCTAATTTCCTGAGCTATCTGGAATTAAATATACAGTATATAACCAAAATATCATTGAATGCATGTATAAAAGTCATTCATTTATCATTTTGAATTGTACATTTTAGTGATACCAGTTTTAGTATGCTACACAGAGCGGTAGAATGTAGTGTTTTTTTTGCTATTTTTCCCAAAAATAAAACCAAAAGTGAAATTCTAGAATAATATTTTGTGTTTGGAATGATATTTTGCAGATGAGTAAATTATCTATAATTTATCTGCACCAGTCAGGCCCAACCATTAGAATTATTACAAGTATGATTCATTGCTTTTTTTCATTTTATTTTATTTTATTATTATTATTATTTTTTTTCCCCATTTTATTTTTTTATTTTTTTCACTGTTTATACTCAGTGGTGGTAAGATACTTGGCTGCCAATCCTCCCAATCTCTCACACAATTCAACATTCATGCCCAGGCAAAGTAGGTGAAGTGTTTTGCCCGTGGACACAACAACAGCAAAGCCAAACCAGCCAAATCAACAAAGTACTAGTAACAGTATTTGACTTAAATAAATCAATTAATATTACTTTATTTACCTTTGTTTGGGAGATTACACTTTACATTTTTATCTCTCTTTAAGGTAATTTAAAAAGTTAATTTTAAACGATTTACTCAATTTTTTTGCATGTTCCAAAACGTCCATTTTAATATTATTAATTTTTGATATACTGTGTGTGTCACCTTTAATCAAGAGTCTTAGTATGATGAACTTCTGCTTACACATTCACTATTCTAGTTATTTTTGTGTCACCGTTTGACTTCTTGTTCATTTCCTTCTTCCCTCTGTAATCTGCCGTCTCCTCTTCAATCATTCTATTCAGCGGTTTGTAGAAAGTGTAAAATTAATGTCACTATCACAGCATAATTTCCAGAGGATTTAAGGTTAGTAGTGTGTGGGCCTTCAAATACAGGCCTGATGTAGTCTTCTTTTTCCTAACACTCCTAACTTCTTGCTTAATTGCTGTGTGTGCTTATGTCATGATAACAACATTAGGTATATTAATCTGTAGAAATGTCATGGATTATGAATAACAGTATGTTTTATTGGGCTTTTTTTTTTTTGCAAAATCATCTGCCAATAGAATTAAATTTGTTGGAGAAAAAAAAAACACCTGTACTTCATTTTAGTATCTTCTGGTTTAGATAAATGTCCTCGCCAGCGACACCAGATTTCATCCAATCAGCACATTCTTCACTAAGAATGATGGGAAAACAACTGCATGACATTATCTTAGATATCTGATCTGCTGTCATGTTCAGTTATCAAGAGTGAGAGGAAAAAAGTAGGCGGATATTGATGGGAACCACCAGGAACAGCTGCATCTATTTCAGACACTTTTCGTTTTGGTGTTGAGGTGCAGAAAAGACTAAAGTGGGTGGGGTTCGCAGCTCAAATTAAAACATGCTCCTAACGCATGGTTCAGGTACAGGCCCTTTAAAACTAGTCAGAAATGGTCAAATAATTATTAATATCAAGTATGTACAAAACAACTAGACAAAAACGACTCCATTCAAGCTGTCTGTTCTCTAGTCAGGTGCTTTTTTGCCGTGTTCACTTGGTTTGTATTGGTCAGGAGCTTAACACATAAAAGTTTGGATCATTGTCCCTATGAGTAACCTGTCACTAACCTGTACTCCCCCTGGTGTTTGCATCCAGCCATTGCATCCAGCAGATCCTGGAGGCTGTGCTCCACTGTCACCAGATGGGTGTGGTCCATCGGGATCTCAAGGTCAGTGTCCGCTACTCACTCCTCAGACTGCACTATGGTTTAAGTTAAAGGCTGTATAGAGGATTTTCCAAGGAACGAGAAATCCAGTGACTGTTTGTCCTTTTTCAAATGTTCCTCATGCGTGAAACCACCTCCCTCCTCCACAGCTCCCTAAGTAGAAACGCCTCCTCCCGCCTCCTCCTTACGCTTACCCTGTTTGTTTATAGCCGGTGCACGTTCCGAATCGCTGTTGCTGCTGTAACTTTACGTTTTCAAATGATAAGCAGAAGTTTCCTGTCCAGAAGTAATTTAGCGACCAACGCGTCAGTCTTTAGACCCTCTGCTTCAGCGCACGCCATTGCTGGAAGGAATCTTTTCCCCTTCTCTTGTTCTTCTTTCAGCGACCAAAAACAGACTTTCTTTTGCGGCTAACTTGTAGTGGATTCTCTCTGCCATCACAACAAACTTTGTGCAAACTGCGAGGAAGCTACAGTTGGGAAAAGCCGCTAAGAACCGTTACGTTGGTTGAATAAACAGTGTTTTGCGTCTGTAGAATACGTGAGACGCGAACCTAAACCACATAATCCCAGTGGAGATGGATAACTTTAATGCCATACTCTAGAACAAATTGGCGGACCCTCTTCCAGAAATGTTACACCAGTGTTGTTATGAAACTAAAATTTCAAACTTGATTTCAATACTAGGAATAGACTCAATACTCACTACCGATTCCGAAACCACGATGATCATTTAAAAATAATTAAATAATAGTACTTTTAGCATGTGGCCTTATATTTGTATAAGTCATTATTCCATAGTGGTCCATAGGCTCTTATATTTGTTCTGATACAGCTCAAGATCATTTTAAAGCTATTCAGGAAAGGTTCATTTCTGTCCAGTAAATGTAACTTTTCATCATCGAGTTTTAGAATCGATTTTGTTTCTGACAGATTTGTGTGTATACCAAATTAAAACCAAAGTAAGCACTGGAGTTGTAAACGCTGCTCAGATGCTTTGGTGCAGCTCTTGTTTTGTTCCTGGAGGATTTTCTTCACTGAGCTTGTCTTGTACAGTTTGTCTGATGTGGCTCTGATTTGCCAATCAAATGAGTCGGGCGTGTCCGAGGCACACGCCGTATTAAGCTGCTGTTTTTGCATTCGCCGATGGGCCCCGCGCTCTGATTGGCTGTTGCCCGGCAGCTGTCCACGGCTCAGTGCAGGAACACAAAGACAAAACAAATGGAAAGCAAACAAATAAGGCACTGCCCCACAGCAGCTGCAGCAGTACAGCTCTGAGACTCCACTGTGGTTTCAAATCCCAAATACTGGCCCTGGTTTTGTAATGTCACCCACATGCTACAGTTAAACTGCTCATATCAGTGTGCGGTCTAGACACCTGGTTCTGCTCTACTTCCACTGGCCCTAAGTAATGATGTACAAAAGAGGGTCAGGAAAGGTGTATTGGTGTACAAACTAGGGCTGTAAAAAGTATCAACGATCAGATACTAGATACTTATTTGAACAGGTATCAAAAGTCACATTCACACGACAGAAATGAACCTTTCCTGAGTAGTTTCCTGAGGGCTTACACAGATATAAGACCACATGTAATACAAAAGGAAGTACTACGATTTAATTTAATCACAATTTATTATCTAAAGAAAGACACTTAGTCATATGTTAAGGAGACCCGACTAAGATATGAACTGAAATAGGCACGTTGTTGTTATTTCCATTTTCATATCTGGACTTGTCGGAATCATCTAATTTGAAAGCGTGCAAGCCACAATTCGGTAGTTGTATTTATTAATCATTATAGGAATGGGACAAGATCTCACAAAGTAAAATAGCTACAAATGTACACATGCAGAAAATGATATTTTTGTTTTATGATTTTGGTGATTTTTTACTTGTTTTTTTTCTCTTAAGCCATTATATCAAAACCAGAGTTACTAAGTTTGGAGATATGCAAATAAAAGTAAAAGAGATGGATAATATATTGAGTTATTGATAATACTGTGAATGTAACCCACTTTATTATTAGTCTGTCTATATCTCCAAAGCTCAAAATGCTCTATTCCACTTTGTGATGTCACGTAGTGGTAGTTTTCACGCTCTAACAGCTGCCTTTAACCTTTAGTTCAGTTAAGATTGACAATTCCAGGGCTGAAAGTATACATATGATTCTTTAAAAACACAGTGGAGCCTTTTCAGTATTACCACATCTGTATGAGAGAAGAACTCAGCATAATTATGCAGAGTTTGTGTGTTAAACATGTGAAAAAAAACAAACTCCAGGTATGATTTTGATGCAGAAACCGCATTATAACATAGATCAGAAAACAGCGTAATATGAGACAGAAACAGATCCCCTAAAACTACTTATTTTTCAATCAGCAAATTAGCAAAGTCATAAATTACGTTGTATATTTTATCACATCGCACTAACACCACAGCCCAGCCCAGATGTCCAGTGTTGTGGTGTTGTATTTAGGAGCTGTCACGCTGTGTCTCTAAGTGGCTTTGCAGTAGACAAAGAAGTGTAGACTCAGTCCCTACGGTGCAGCAGCTTGTCAGAAATCCCCTGGTGCGTTCAGGGGCCCATGGGAAAACTGCTTAAAGTGTGTGTTTATCAGCAGGTGGAGCCGGCACACTCGCTCTCATGTGCGCTCAGCCATCACAGCACAACTTTCACAACTGTCTTCTTATTATGCTAGTTTGTCCACTTTGTCCACAACTTTTCTGCAACTTTTCTGACTGGTTGACACTCCAGTAAAATAAATAAAATGCTTAAATAAAACTTAAAGTAAAGTTAGTTTGTGCTGTATGTAATTAAGTCAAATTTGTCTTGCATTAGTACAGATATATTGTAAAAACAGCTCTGAGGGTCAAAATGACAACGCAGTGTGCCGTCTGGATCTATTTTATAACTTTTACAAAGCGTTTGTAAACCAGGAAGTGCGATGTTAGTCTGCTAGTTGTTGTGACAGCAAAACTCCGCCTCTGAAAGTTGTGAAAAACTCTTATAGACTCATTTTGGTGAGCGATTAGGATCCTGGGAATGCACTGCAAACTGTTTACAACTACCAGTGCTGTTTTTCACGTTTTTAAGACGGTAAAAAAAATCTGGTACACTGTGTATTTTGTTCTGAACTTTGAGAGGCGTAGTGATTTGCATTCCAACCTCACATCAAGTAGCTTTGGGGTTCAATTCCCAGACCTTGTTGGGCCTTTCTGTGTGGAGTTTGCATGTTCTATGTCCAGGTCCTCACTGCTTTTACGGTAATATTGAGTGAATCGTAATCAGCTTTGCATTTAAAAGCAAAGTCACTATTGTTTTAAAGGTATTATGCATTCTAACATGGCTTAAATCAGTGACTCTTTTGAGCTTTAAGCCGTGTTAAAATGTTATCTCCTCAAAAACAGCCCTGGAGTTGTCTTTTTGTTTCATTCACACATGCTGGAGTAACCCTTTATTATTCTGTCTACATCTTCAAAGTTCAAAATGCTCTGTTCCACCCGCGGATGTCATGTAGTGGTAGCTTTCGACTTAACAGCTGACTTTTTTACCTTTTGTTCTGAAGTAATTGACAGTTCCGGGGCTAAAATCATCCAAATGGTTTTAGTGAAAGTGCGTGGAGTTTAAAAATATGTATTACCACATGACAGGACAAGATGGAACAGAGTGTTTTCTGTAATATGGGTCCTTTCTGCTCACTTGAGACTACTCCAAATCTAACTACTACTAAATTATACAATAGTAGCCGTCCAGTCTGCATTCAAAGCCTGTGATGCTCGAGTAATTTTATCTACTTTATGGCTCTCTGTATTGGGCCAAATGCAATTACAGCTATTACCGGACAGTGAGCAGAGAACATCCATCTTGGTCTGTGTCGCACCGTGCCCTGTGAACTGTGTGTAGTGATGGAAAGCTCAACGCAGCGATCTGATTGGTTGACGAACCAGGATGTTTTGTACTTCTATTTCTGTGCGCTACTTTGAATGCTCGGCTGTATTTGCATATGTGTAGTAGTAACAGCTCATGTAGGAGGAGAAGTGGGGGTATATAGACGTAAAAAAAGGTTGTAAAAGTTGTTAAGAATGTTGAATTTTTTGTGTTTTACAGGTTATTTTCATATTATAATTTCATATTATATTACATATTCTAATCAAAAACATGTAGAGCTGAATTTAACTTAATTCACATTTGAGTAATCTGCATATTAAAGGAAATATACTTAATATACATACTTTAAAGGGCCTATATTTCACAATTTTCTGATCTGTTGTTATAATGTTGTTTCCTTGACCTTGAGTTGTGTTTTGTTTCATTCACACATGTTTAACACACAAATCCTGCATATTTAGAGCTCTTCCCTCAATGAGAAAACGCTCTGTTCCACCTTGTGATGTCATGTGGTAATACAGGAAGTGCCCCACTGTGTTTTTAAACTCATTTTCACTAGAATCATTTGGGTAATTTCAGCCCTGGAATTGCCCGTTTCAACTGAGCTAAAGGTAAAAGGAGCTTGTGACGGAGTAGCCCCGTTTTTCTTGCCACTTGTTTGTTTCCATGGAGATGTTGCTTTACATTTGCGGATAGGTGACTCTACTTTTGGCAAGAATGCATGTTTTTCCAAGATATTCTTTTAGCAATAAAACAGATGTAAGAAAAGTTACATGGAGCACCTTTAAGCACACTTTGTAATCAAACTTGTCAATGTCAAATGTCCTCATCTGCTGCATTCTTATTATAAATGATATACTCAATACTGAATCTGCTTATCTCCAAGCTTTGGAACACTGTCTGTAAAAATGCAATTCTGATTTAGTGAGTTGTTGTGGTGACAGAAGGGTGCGTGGCTCAGAGGCACAGCGGCAGAGCAATATCTGAGCATCTTTGCCAAATCAGCAGAGCATTTTCTCATTGTCTGGAGCTCCAGCTCTGCAAACTCCCCCAGTAATGAGAGGACTTTCACCATCTGTCTGTCTCTTCCACAAGTCTTCCACATAGTAATCTCAAGTTTCTCTCTCTTTGGGAAGTTGGTACTTGTTAAAACAGATAATCATTCATGATAATTTTCTCCTCTGAATGATTCATTTAAGACATATCACATTAACTGTTATAAATGGTACAAACATCATAATATGAAGTCAACTTTTCCTAAGCCTAAGTTGTGATCTAATACCTGTAATGAGCCTGCACTCATTCACCATCTCTATGTATATGTGTGTATAGCAGTTGAAAAACATCACTACTTTTTATGTTCACACACAAATTTGGCTTAGAAAAGTTTCATCTTGGTGTCATTTTCCTGGCCTTTCGTTCCCTCACATTCTTTCAAACATAGTGATGGTCTGCAGATGGTATAAAGTGAGAACCAGTGACCCTGTGAGTGTCTGGATGTGCAGTGAGACGTGTGGCTGCTCCTCTGCACAGCTGTTTCCATCTTCAGCTCTAGTGTTTAACACAATAAAGAGACAGACACTGAAGTGCTTTATAGTGGTGTTATCTGGACAGCTTTGATGTTTAAAGGTGCACTGTGTAACTTTTCTGTTGGGAAGTCTCTTATCTGCCTTTCTCCAAGGAAATGGTATTGATTTTCCATAACATGGCATTGCATTTATTCAGTTGCAGGTGTTGCTTAAAAAATGCCATGAAAAATATACATTCTTATAGTGAGTGGGGTTGTTTCTGGTCACATCACCAATTAACCTTTTTAAATGTCTTTGAGAATAAAACTGAACTCACTTGGTTTACATTTACAAGTGAATATAAAAATAAACATTTAATTTTAATTAATTTGTTATTTTTTTTCATCCCCAGCCTGAGAATCTCCTCCTGGCCAGTAAACTGAAGGGGGCAGCGGTCAAACTGGCAGATTTTGGCCTGGCCATAGAAGTGCAGGGAGACCAGCAGGCATGGTTTGGTGAGTCCAGTTATCTGCTCAAGTTTTCAACAAAAATATCAAAATTCACAAGATTATTTTCATTATCATTACTGAATGGAATGGAAACGTCCTCGAAGATGAATCACCCAATACTATACTCGCTAGTATTTGGTTGTAAATACATGTGTCTTCTCCTTGTAATAACGTGTACTGGCAGTGTTCATAGTATTTTTACATAATGATGTCAGTTCCTTAGAGTTGACTTAAACTTTGGTTAAAAAAAAAAAAAAAGGAAGGAGCAAGTTAAGATGTTTTAAAAATGAAATCGGGAATGTTAATCGATTAGTTTGTTGATTGTTTCTAAGCATCATAAGTAAAATATCCACCAAAATTGCACTTTATCTAAATAAGTAATAAGAAATAGCCTAATATAAAATTGAAAAACATACATTGAAATCAGTCAGATTACACATATGCTTACTGACTAAATAAATCAAATTGGCATGTCGTCTTTGATGGATGAAGATGGGTTTCTGTGTTGCAGGTTTTGCTGGGACCCCGGGGTACCTGTCTCCAGAGGTGTTGAGGAAGGACCCGTATGGAAAGCCAGTGGACATGTGGGCCTGTGGTAAGACATGCTGGAAGAGGAGGGGTATTTTTAGAGGCACAAATGTCACTGTTGGAGCGCTGATTGTCCAGACAGAATCAAAGAGGGAGACATCAGAGAGCCCTCAGCTTCACGTACCAGCAGGAACGTTTACATACGAATGAATGGAATTTGATAGTGAAATGCGCAGGGGTAAAGAAGAGATTGGATGCATGGGAACATTTCTGGTCAATTTTTCTTGTTCTTCCTTATTGCGATCCTCTATCTTCGTGGAAAATGTTCCCAAGTGTGGTTTTAATATTGTATTCCCTCTGAATCATTTCCAGAAAGTCACCTGTTATTGCTTCAACTTTTATTTGCTCAAAAGTTCTACTGTATATTACGCAAAATGGTCTCCTGTGAGCTTTAAGAAACGTTATGATGTTGTTACCTCATCAAAAACATACACACGTTTGAGTAATTCTTTATTATTAGTTTGTCTACATCTCCAAAGCTCAAAATGCTCTGTTCCACCTTGTGATGTCATGAAGCGGTAGTTTTCTAGTTTACAGCTACATTTTACTTTTTGTTCTGGAGACATTAGCAATTCCAGGGCTGAGATGATCCAAATGATTCTAGAGAAGGTGTATGGCGTTTAAAAACACAGCGGAGCACTTCCTGTAGTACCACATACGACAGTTTTCTTTTTTTAGAGAAGAGCTCAGCCTAAATATGCAGGATTTGTGTGTTTAACGTGTGAATGAAACGGCAAAACTCCAGGTCTGTTTGTGATGAGGAAACATTATAAAATAAATCAGAAAATAACGTAACATGGGCTCTTTAAGTGAAAATAAAGATAATTATGTAGGGTTTCAGGTCATCAGGGTTTTTAAAGTGGACTAAATATGACTCTTCTTTACATTGTTAATACATTTTGAGAAATAAAAGCATAGAAATAGTCCAGTATAGCAGCCCTTTTATGAGACCACTGCCATCCTGCCATTATGTTGTTCTGGGCAGCTCCTCTACATAATTACAGTGCTATGATTCAGTCTGACAGTACTACTGGCAGGTACTTCAGTCAAATTACCATAGTTCATGTTCCGTGTATCAGATCCAATTCTACTTTTCAACAAAACACATTTATTCCATTCGAGGCATATTTGTGGGAGATTCTATCATTTAAACACATTTCATTTTCAGTCGTGTGGATCATTTCGGAAGGAAGTTTTGTCATTATAACACAGGTACTCAAACTATTGTCACAGTAATAAAATATTCAACTCTATTTTGACACTAAAGAAAAGCTTAATATACAGGACCGTTTTATATTACCCTCGTATAAATGAACATAAGATGCGTTCATGTACTAGGGCTGGGGCTGTGGAATTAAATTAAAGCATCAGTGATATGTGAGGGTTTATAAACTTCTAATAAATAATAATAATAATAATGTTTTGGAGCAGAGTTCAAAGTTTGGAGGAAAAAGCTTTCATGTCATGACATATTAAAGGTCCTATATTACGCAAAATTGACTCTTGTGAGCTTAAAACCATATTAGAATGCTGTTATCTCCTCAAAAACATACCTAGTGTTGTGTTTTTTTCATTCACGCGTGTTTGAGTAATCCTGCATTATTAGTCTGTCTACATCTCCTAAGCTTAAAATGCTCTGTTCCACCTTGTGATGTCACGGAGCTGTAGTTTTCAAGCTAACTTTTACAACGTGTTCATTAGAGATTGGAAATTCCAGGTCTTAAATGATCCAAATGATTCTAGTGAAGGTGTGTGGAGTTTAAAAACACAGTGGAGCACTTCCTCTATTGCCACATGACATGGTGGAGCAGAGCGTTTTCTGTTTGAGAGAAGAAATCAAGCTAAATAAGCAGCGTTTGTGTGTTTAAACATGTGTGAATGGAAAAAAAACACAACTCCAGGTGTGTTTTTGATGAGGAAACATTATAATAACAAATCAGAAACGGATATGAATAATATGGGCCCTTTAATAATAATATTGGAAGCCATAACTAGTGCTATACAGGCAATTACAGGTCTTGTTCATTACTATAATCATAAAAATGTAATTTTTAACTCTGAATAATAGCGTAGTCTTGTTTAATTTCATCATGCGGTCATAACACTTCTGAAATTTTGGTTGACACTGCTTTCTAGGTATATATTTTTGACAACTTTAATAAAACACAGTCATGTATAGTGAATTTTATATACTTCAAATCTCCTTGTACTGTACACAGTTCCACATGGAGCCAGTATCCACGGTACTTTCTCGGTGGAGTGGTCTTGAACACTTGGGCTGTTGAATTAATCAGCGCTGATGCACATTCTCCTCACTGCTAATGGAGAGGGCCACCTGGGTCTGCCACGTGCACACACACACACACACACACACACACACACACACACCAGTTTGTGCTAGGCTCGTGTGCGTTAGCCCGGGTACAGAGAGGATGCTCGCTCGTGTGTGTGTGTGCGTGTGCGTCATCTTTCATCTTTGCCAGGCAGCTGATCAAACGCAGCAATCAGGATAGAGCGCATCTCCACCGTCATGCACGGGTTTGTTCAGTGTGGACAGTAAATCTCCTATAGATAATCTAAAACATTGGGAGTAAAAATGTCATCCACGCAATCTCTCCCGGGTCCTGTTTAAACCAGTCAGACAGGGCAGTACCCACAGTTCACACCCTCAGGAAATGTTAATGAAAAATATTAATTGTTGTATTGTGTCTGTTCCTGTTTGTTTGTGTTTGTAGGTGTGATCCTGTACATCCTCTTAGTGGGGTACCCTCCTTTCTGGGACGAGGACCAGCACAAGCTCTACCAGCAGATCAAAGCAGGAGCCTATGACGTGAGTGTATAATATTAAATGTTATCAGCTGTCCAGGCAGAATAATATTATTTTTGTTCGTTAGACTTAGACAAACTTTATTGATCCACAAGGGAAATTACTTGGATACAGTAGCTCATTCATCACAATATAATATAATAATAACAGAGAGTAACAAAAATAGTAATTATTCGACTCAAAACATGGTGGTCATTTTGGCTTTTAACATAAAGATCTTTTGATTTACTTGGAATAAACTTTTTAAATGGCTCAATTAATTAATCATTGGATTTTTATAACACTTTTCAGCACTCAGAGCATTATTCATTCACTTTATACTCGGTGGTAGAAAGCTGCTCTTCTGCGCCATCGTCCCTCTGACCACCAACACTCACACACAGAACATTTTCATACTACGCAATGTGGCTGCAGTGTCTTGCCTAAGGACACAACAACTGCTGCCCCACTGTGACACCTGGAATTCCCGGTGGTCTCCCATCCAAGTACGAACCAGGCCTGGCCCTGCTGAGCTTCTGAGATCTGACAAGATCATAGTTTAGCCACTCGTGTGTCTGGGAAATCTGTTTGTGAGGCTTTAAATATTCTGTAATATGCCAAACTGACTCTTGTGAGCTTTAAGACATGTTAGAATTAGAAGCCGTGTTGCTATCTCATAAAAAATATACTTGGAATTGTGTTTGTTTGTTTCATTCACATATGCTAGAGTAATCCATTAGTCTGTCTACATCTCTAAAACTCAAAATGCTCTGTTCCACCTTTTGATGTCATTTAATGGTAGTTTTCATGTCAACAACCCCCTTTTACCTTTTGTTTAGTAGAGACTGGAAATTCCAGAGCTGGAATTATTAAAATGAAGAAGAACTCAGCTTAAATATGCAGGATTTGTGCATTAAACATGTGTGAATGAAACAAAACAACTCCAGGTCTGTTTGTGATGAGGAAAAGACAATATAACATAGATCAGAAAATAGAGTAATATGAACCCTTTGAAATGAATGTTGGTTAGCTGTGTGTTGGAAGGGTAACAAACAAACCAGTTAACCAGTTAAACCAGTTAAACAAAACTCTCCTCTCCAGCTGTGTCAATGCAGTGGACAGTCTGTTTTGCATTATGGATATATGAGTATGTATGACTATGAAATTTAGTGACTGGAGTCTTTTAAACAGTCTGCATTACTGATAATGTTTAATCATTTCGGAAATTTTGATTTAATAATGTTGCTGTCTTTGTTATAAAATGGTCTTTTCATATGTGTTTTAGAGTCTGTATAGTCTATAATACAACTATATAATGTACGTAATATTTTTTTATAGTCTACTAGTCCTGATTGGTCTAGCCCTAGTTAAAATATCTGCCAATTCTGTCAAAAAACACTTATGGACCTTATGTCTCTTAACTAATTAATTATTTTTGTCCCAGTTTCCTTCTCCAGAGTGGGACACGGTAACATCTGAGGCAAAAGATCTGATCAACAAGATGCTCACCATTCACCCAGCCAAGAGAGTGACTGCCACGGACGCTCTCAAGCACCCCTGGATCTGCGTACGACACCCATTTTATGAGACGATGTACACGTTATATCTACCAACAGCGCAATCGAATATATTCTGTTAAATGTGTCCACAGCAACGCTCCACTGTGGCCTCCAGTATGCACAGGCAGGAGACCGTGGACTGCCTCAAGAGGTTCAACGCCAGGAGGAAACTAAAGGTAACTGTACTGTATGTAGTACCTGTTATACCTGTACCATAGGGATAGTCAGGGTGTATAATGAGGCAAAAGCTGAAAACTTCCATTGTGTTATTATGGTGTGTAACTTTAGCAGAAGAACATGTAATCCATAACTATACTTAAGCCCTATAAATGCAGTTACTTCGAAATATCAATGCACAAGTCGCAGCTGAAGTGGCTGACAAAGTTTTGTGTGTATTGAAAAAAACATAGATTACAAACTGCTAGTACTCTGATTTTACCTGTCTATAGAGGCTTTGCACCGTCACGTGACCCCCATAGCAACGGTAACTACGCCGCCATGACACCGGGCACGCAACATCAAACATGGCTGCTAAACAGAACGAGCGTGTTCCATCCCTCCCGAAATATCTGGAATCTCTAACCTCAGATGAGCGAAAAAACTCCTTGGAAAAGCTAAAATCAATCTCTAATATCGATCCCTACAAAGTGAGCACCAATTTCTACTCGGATTTGATAGAATCATGGCCAGAAGTAGAATTTCAGGATGTATCAAACTACTTTATCTTTGCGTCCAGTAGCTGCACCAAAGAGCAGATCAAGGCTTATAAAAGTCTAGAGGTGAACCAGTATTTTGTTGTTGTGTGGGTCAGATGTGTTTCTGTAGGAAAAGCTCGCAGTAACGTCAAGGTTTTGATCAGAAATTGTTTTCCAACTCAAATAGAACCATGTCACTCGCCATAGGACCAACGTTTTCTTTATTGCTTTGCTTATCAACAACGATGTCTTCGAGAATTAATCGTTTTTTGCGAGCGGATCTTTCTAACGTTCGCGAGTATCTTTTCATGGCCGATTCTTTCGTAGTTTGGGTCACAGAGTTCTTCGACTCATGCCCCATATTGATCGTAGGAGCCCAATCTGGGTTCGTTGGATCGTAAACTGGTGCGGGTTTTCCTGGATAAATGAATGAAATTTTAGTTGAGTAAGTTTGGTTCTTTCATTAAATAAGCTATGAAACAATCTGAAGAGCAAATACCTCGATGAAAGTGACGTGAACAAACTTCAGGTGTTACGACGGTACCATTTGAAATCTCTTCACGGTTTATGTTTGCAAGCCATAATTCCCGTCTTTTTCAATAATTCCCTTGTTCAGCTCCCTGATGAGTAATTTTCAGAGGAACAGTGAAAAAACAAATGGTTTTATCCCTTTCAGAACGGCTAGACCAGCCAAATACACAAAAAAACCTGCCCATGTTTCTCAGATGCTAACAAAAGTCAATCGCAAGCCCGGTGTCGTGGCGGCGTAGTTGCCGTTGCTATGGGGGTCACGTGACAGTGCAAAGCCTCTATTATTTATCTATTATCTATTATCTGCATACTAAAAATCTGAGATTTTTACTCTTAAAAATGTGAAAAACGGGACTATCTTTAGTTTACAAGTTATTCCTCGTCGCTACGCATTCAGAGCATCCTAATTATTCACCGCGATGAGTTTATACGCACATTTAACAACTTTCAGAAACCAGAGCAACTAGCATGCCAACACACACTTCCTGATTATCGGACAACAGAATGCAGACGGCCCACAGCAGGCTTATTGTGAAATCAAGAGCTGCTTATACATTACAGCCTGAACTGACACAACTAGATACAACTAAAGTATTTACCGTATCTGTTTACTTTTTATTTAAAATGCGCATTAGACGTGTTATTTTTTCTGTTCAAATCCACGTGGGCGCTAAGCAGACAACTTTTTAATTCCTCCATTCAAACATTGCATCTTCTCAGTACCTGGAAAACTATGGTAAAACATTAAATTATGAACCATTTATAACGACAAACTAGGGCTCATTATGTACTTATATACTTAGATTATAATAGCAATAATAACATTCACTGCACCTCCGGTATCAGCAGCAGAACGTTGCATTGTTCCGAATGATAAAGCGGCTTTATATTGTTTTGTTATTTACTAGAAAAAAGTGTAATCTAGCAGGAAAAAATATTCTAACGGCAGCAGTTTTAACCTAATCAGAACAAGTAGTTAGTGTTGTGATTGCATTGCTGTCTGCTGTGCACCACGGGACCCCCCTCCACTTTCCCTTCTTCTTCTGTACTTATGAAATGTTAAGTGCGAGCCGTGAGCGATGACTTTACCGGCGCGGGCCTCATGCATTTTGGATGAGCTTAAAATAACGTCGGGTTGGAGGTCGGGTTGTGTTTTGGCTTTATAACTTCAGTTCGAAATAGCTTCCATTAGAAATCTGAAGGGAAAAGTCAACTGTTAGTTTTACAAGGGCGTATAGACTTTTCAGTGCTGTTTTTAGAGTTTCTTCACTCTGATATTTACCGTTTCTATTCTAGTTAAAGTGGGCTGTGTAACTTTTCTGGTAGTCTCCATAGAGTCTCTATTGCTTTGCCTGGAATGTTCCGCAATACGGCATTTAAAGGGCCCATATTAGGCTATTTTCTGACCTGTTATAATGTAGTTTCTTCATCACAAACAGACCTGGAGTTGTGTTTTGTTTCTTTCACACACGTTTAACACATAAATCCTGCATATTTAAGCTGAGTTCTTCTCTCAAACTGGAAACACTCTGTTCCACTTTGTGATGTCATGTGGTAATACAGGAAGTGCTCCACTGCGTTATTAAACTCCGCACACCTTCACTAGAATCATTTGGATGAGTTCAATTATTAACTCAAATATGTGTGAATGAAACAAAACACAACTCCAGGTACAGTATGTTTTTGATGAAGTAACAACACTATAACACGACTTAAGACTCCACAAGGCCAAGTTACAGGTCAGATCTGTGGATAGGCAACCCCACTCATTGTAAGAATGCATGTTTTTTTTAGGTATGTTTGAGCAATAAACTCATCTGTAATTGTTTAAATGCAAGCGATATAAGATTAATGCCATACTGTGGAATATCCCAGGCTAAGCAATAACATCTACATGGAGACGGGAAAAGTTACATAGGGCACCTGTAGTTTTTGCTTTTTCTGTTTTTGAAATACAAACCAAGCATAATTTGGCATAATGGCATTTCTTCCACCATTATTGTCAATCAAATCAGAGTATTGTAGCGTATTAAACTTTGAATTCAAGGTACACACATATATTTCGTATGGTGACACTTTCTAATATTGAGTTTAGCTGATGTTTTTTGGTATAAAGTCTGAGGTTCAATTCCCTCAACAGGTTCTAAAAATATCATTCCTTCTAATGCGTGTTCCAGTCCCAAATTACTAAAATGGCTATAACCTTTTTAGTCATATTACCACACCGCATTTACTACTTAGATTTCATTAGATATGATTTAGCAATTTGTCCTTTTAGCTTGGGAATTATTATGTATCCACTTTATATTGCACAAGATAGTATTAAAAACAATTATGTAAGAGTTTAACTTAAAATCCTTATTACTAATGTACAGTCGTATCATATTTGGTAGGGCCTAAGCTGCTAACAACATTTGCCACGTTTACATGAGAGTTCTAATTCTGAATAAAAATTAATTCCTCTTTAAAAAGACCATTTAAACACTTAATTCCTAATGAAAATTATTATTAAGTAAGTAAGTGGGTGGTTTATTCCGATTTTAAAGCCAAATTAATGTATTCTTCGATCATGTAAACATTTATTCTTCTTAAAAATAATTCTGGTCGTTCAGCATATGCTCGTTGGTTTGCTCCGGACTTTTATCTACTGCTCTTTGGATTTGCAAGCGGGATGTGGGAGTGGGCTGGGGTAGAGCAGCTGTTGACTCAGTTTGTCTTCTTCCTCCTTCTCCGACACTCTTCCCTTCTCCTCCTCAGCGACAGACGTAAAGCTTGAGGATAGAATTCTCCAGCTGCTGCTTAATTATTATCGGAACGACTGCGAAAAAAGTTTGTATTATGTTTATGTCCATGGCGTAACGACAAACCGAGGTGACAAAAAGCCGGTAGCAGCTGAAATGTGTTTGTTTTCTTCCGGTACATGTAAATAAGTTCGTGTCCCTGTCCAATCAGAACTCTTCCCGACCCCCAGACGCTGAGCGAAATTAAATAAAGCCAATTTAACGCATTTTCCAAGTAAACCTCAATTCGGAATTATTATGTCCATGTAAACTTGAAGGAGAATATTTTAATTTTGAACGATTTAATTCAGAATTAAAAAACAACCACTGCGTCTCTCTAATGTACTCCGAGTCCATTAAACCGTCACACCATTTATTCTACATTAGCGTTTATGGACATTGTGCACTTTCCCTGATGTAGACTGACTGCGTGGGTGCAAGATTGAAAACAAAAGCGGCGTTTCTTGGTTGACCTTTAACTCTTTATCTCCCACGTCTCATTTGTGTCTCCCCAGGGTGCCATCCTGACCACCATGCTCGTCAATCGCAACTTCTCAGGTACGATCAGCCCCGTTGCTAGCCTGTACCCCCCCACAACCACTGCATGGGTATTGCTCTTTTGTGTACGGTGGCCTTTGGAGTCCAATATTGTGTCTCGACTGCCATTTAACCTCTTATTGACCGCGCCGTGAATGACCGTCGCGCGCAAGCCTGGAAAGGGCAAGCCATTCAAATGCACTCTGCTAAAGCTAACCGCTATCGATTGTGTCTGCTAGTGACAGCGGCATGCTCATTCACAGTAATGTCGTTTTTTTTCAAATATGGCAGCCCCTGTTGGTTTGAACTACAGTAAGTGTGTTTATGTGGTGTTGACGTTTTGTTTCTCTTCCTTTCCTGGTCTCGTGTGGTAACTGGTGTAAGGTAAGAGTTGTGGCGAAAGCATGCCGTCGCTAATATATAAATGATGAAGACGATCAGTGGCGGCCATACTGGAACTGGATTAGGATAGTACAGTACATTATGAAATGCCGACTTTGTTTTAAGTGCCAGATTTAGCTTTTATAGCGTATTTTCATTATTTCATTAATTACTGATACTTTGAGTTGACCTCACGCTGGGGGTGTTCTACATGTATGTCAAAAAGTTTTTTAAATTGTCTGAAAACTCTGGGGAAAAAATACAAAATGGATTTAAACAGCTCATTTTCAGGAGCCTGTGATCAATATGAGCGTTCATGGTCCGTTTAGGAGTTTGATTTTCAACAAAAAGGTGAGTTTGACTAACTGAAAAACTGTTGGCTAACGCTCTCAGTTCTTCATGGTCAAATTGTGTTTGAATAAAACAGATTAAAGTCTAATAAATCCTCAGACAGAGCAGAGCCTACAGTTAGCAGCACACCCCCAGGGAATGTTGATGATGCAAAGTATCAAAGAAAAGCTACTTAAAAAAAAATACAATAACAAATTACATACAAATACAGTATAATTCCATTATTGAATTAATCATTTCCAACATAAATATAATGTACATAAATATGCTTTATATTTTATTTATTCATACATGTACATTTTAATGTTCCAATATGGTAGCAACTATTTGTGGCCACTGTGAGTCTTCATCATTTTACAAATTCTATACAAAATGTACCCAAGATAATGCCTTAAAACTACTAAATATCGTGCATGTCCAAGACTGGGATCAGACTCTGGACTCTGTGTTTGTATGAGCCTTTTGTCAGTAAACTCATCGGTCAGTACAGAAATAACGTTTATCGTGAATTTATATTGGAATGCTTAAAGTCTGAATGTTCGTTTATTGGTACTACACTGACAATGACTTCCTGCAAACACAGAAATAATCTGAACTCGTTTGAAAAAAGCTGTCATTATTCTTCCATTCAAACTCATCAATTCTCAAGGACTCAGACTAATTGTTTTCCCACTTTAATTATTAATACTTGATGCTAATTGAAAAAATATTAACTCCTCAGCGCAGAAGTGCTGGATTTCTATTTCTGTGCTGCATTCAATCTGTAAAAAAAACCCCACAATTGTACAATCTATTGCCTGTGAGATTTTTTTTACAGAATTTGTGATCTATAAAAATTAATTTTGTAAATGTGTATGCACTGCAAAAAAGTATATCGATAATATGGTGAAATGACTTAAATTCAGAATATCAATTTGGATTTGAGTAGTTTGAGATAATTTTGTTACAGTAAGAAAAAAAATCTGCCAAATAAGGTTCATAAGAGCAAATTTACTAACTCAGTAATGGATAAGTTCGCTTGAAATATGAAGCAATGCACAGATGATCAAAATATTCAGGCCCATTAAAAAGAGCCTGGATAATTTGGAGATATTTTGGATAATTATTTATACAAAGTGTAGATCCGTGAAATAAAAAATAATAGCTACATAACACATTTGGATCAGTTCTGTTATTTTATTCCTCAGTCTCTGCACTAGTATCGGCTGATATCGGCTTTTGGCAGATACTTAAAGCTTTAGTGTTGGAATTGGAACTGAGAAATACGGATATGGATGCCAAAATATGGTTTTAACTTTTCCATGGAATCATGCAGGTGAGGTGCCAGCTCCAGAAAGTTACATACTGTGCCTTTTAGTAAATACATCTAGTCAAACTAATGAACCTAAAATCAAAATACTGATTTCAAGTCATTTTAACCTGAACCAACCCCTTCATGTTTTGCAGTGTAGTCGCTCTAATCGCATGTTCCAAACTACTGATTCACTAAGTTGAATTTCATCCTCGACTTGATTTGCATTTTTCCAATCGGAGCCGACTCGGCGAATCCACAAGCGACCGTCTAGCCTTGAACACTCTTTGTAAATCCTCTGTTTTCACTCAAATATTTATTCCTCTGTTTCTCCTTACAGCAGCCAAGAGCCTCATCAACAAAAAGCCCGATAGTGTCAAAGTAAGTTCACACACACAGATATATATACACACACGCGCACAAACAGAAGGCAAAAGGGAAAACTTGCTTGGATCCACTTCTTTGTGAGATCTGGAGTCATAATTATGCATGGTCTCGCTGCGAAGGAGCTAATAAGTGCTAATTATGAGGTTTGATTGGCGGGTGGTTGATAGGCTTCATCAGTCAGGCTAAAATTAAAATCCCCTCTGTGAATAATACGTGGTGGTGAGCCTTTGTAAGATAAGGTTTAATGGTAAAATATGTATTAAAAGTCCCATATTATGCAAAAGCGACTTATAAAGCTGGAAAACATACCTGGAGTTATGTTTTGTTTCATTCACACATGTTTGAGTGACCCTGCATTATTAATCTGTCTACATCTACACGTTTTGTTTAGTTGTGATTGCCAATTCCTGGTCTGAAATTATCCAAATTATTCCTCTTACCACATGAAGAAACAGCATTATGAAATAGATCAGAAAATGGCGTAATATTGGCCCTTTAAGTGTCGTATTTTGAACACAAGTGTTTGATAGAATTGCATAGTTGTTGTTGAGAGAACAGGAGAAGTGGATGGAAAAAAGTCTTAAAATTAAGGTCCAGGAAAGCACTATGAAGTTGGAAAAATGGGTATGCGTTTTTATGCGTTGCTATGGACAAGATTTGAAGTGCAACTCAGGGGTTTCAGCTTTTTGTTCACAGCCGACGTTTTCAGGACTTCGCACCAGTCGATAGATATACTTTTATGTGTATTGCTTTCGAAACAGTCCTAATTTTTCATAACATTTTGCAATATTGGCACACACAACACAGAACCGATCCTTATAGCTGATCTTTTCCTCACTATCTCCTATATGTAGTTCTGTCACATTTGTTTTTGTTCTAAAGTGGAGCATGAGGCCAGCCCAGGTCGATGTTTCCTCCTGGCTGCTCGCGCACACATGCACAGGCTCTGAATGAGGAGACGTGCATTGTGGGAAACGACTTTGGGTCATGCAGAGCTCCACAGGCCTAGAGCCATACAAACATGAGAGGAGAGGGGAGGGTGTAGGACCATGTGTTAAGAGCAGGACAAACTGTTGGTATCCATTCTGACTGAACCGTAGTTATAGAACGTATTGATTCATGGAGTTATTTTGGGAGTCTGTTATTACTTATTTTGTTCCCTCTGAAGGTTAAACTCTGAAATTGTGTTTTGTATGTTGCTTAAAGGTCCTATATATCACCCAAGCAATGTGATATATATGACAAATCAGGCTGATAAACAACAAAAGAAGATATGATTATATTATGTGAACTAAAATATCTTCCAAAACTGGGAAATTCTGTAGAAAACGGGCAGAGAATAACTCAGAAACATATTCTTCAAACAGGGAATAATGCAGAATTGCACAAATTGCAAACCACAGATTTCAGAGTCAGAGTTTCACATACAGAGCTGGAGAGTCTCTTGACTGATCGACAATCGAGCGAGAACTGACTGGGCAGAGGGAGTTTATATAGACGACCCTGGGATGATTAGGGAATGAGTGACAGCTGCAGGAAAAACAGAGAGGAAGCAAAAAAGATGGACTGGATCAGGCTAAGAAGTGGAGCTGGACTGAGGATAAACATGTAAATAGGCAAAACTGTGACATTATATTACGCAAAACTGACTCTTGTGAGCTTTTAGCCATGTTAGAACGTTGTTACTTCAGCAAAAACATACCTGGAGTATCGTTTTGTTTCATTCACACATATTTGAGTAACTCTTTAGTATTAGTCTGTGCACATCTCCAAAGCTCAAAATGCTCTGTTCCACCTTGTGATGTCATGAAGCAGAAGTTTTCAAGTTAACAGCTCCTTTTACCATTAGTTCAGCAGAAATTGGCAATTCCAGGGCTGAAATGATCCAAATGATTCTAGTAAAGCTATATGGAGTGTGTTAAACGTGTGAATGAAACAAAACACAACTCCAGGTCTGTTTGTGATGAGGAAACTACATTATAACAGATCAGAAAATAGAGTAATATGGACCCTTTAATTAATTGATGAAGTCTTCTGTAGCTTTTAATACTCGCTGGGTATTTCTGCCACTGACACCATGGATTTGTTGTTAGTTTGTTTTGCTTGGTTCCCGGGTTTTGGATGTAACTCGTCATGTTTTGCATTATAGTAAACATAGTAAAAGTGACTTCTGGCTCCACTCGCCGACGGTAAACTTATTTTAGTTTGGGTATTTCAAAATGTCTGAACTTGTGGAACACGTCCACAGAGCTGCAGCTAAATCACATATATCTGGTCGCCAAGTTGTAGCGTGCTTTTCACTGTGACTGTTTCGAAGCTACTAGCTGATGACGTCACTCATTATGCAAAAACATCAGGAAGTGGAAGTGATAGAGCGGTGCATTGTGGGAGCAGACGTCGAGCATGGCCGCCGCTGGAGGGCTCAGTCTAATCCATCAGTGCCGTGTGCAGTAATTGGGTGATTTGTTTTACTACAGTCCGTTGGTTCACATGTATATGACAATTTTAACTTGAGAATGTATTTAATATCTGTTAGTGGAGAAATAATTATGTTAAATATAGATAAAATAGAAAAAAAAATTGTATTTCATGATAAAAACATGTTACAAAATTCATATAGGATTAAAGAGTAACATCTTGAAATAGTCAAAGAACATAAGTGTAATTAAAAGTGTGTTGTGTAACTTTTTTTGCTTGGCTCCATTGATTTTTTTTTTTTTTTTTTTTTTATGCCTAGAATGTTCCACAGTATAGCATTTAACAGGTAGCACAACCAGGCCAAGTTACAGGTCAGGTCTGTGGAGAGGCAACCCCGCTCACAGTAAGAATGTACCTGTAGTTGAGTCAACGTAAGGTAAAGTTAATGTTCTACTGTGGAACATTCCAGGCAAAGCAAAAAAGACTCCATGGAAACGAGCCAGGCTGGGGACCCTCCACCAGAAAAGTTACATAGTGCACCTTTAATACAAAAAAGACAAAACCAAAACACTAATCCAGCTTATTTGACTAATTTAAAAGTATATTCCTTTTTATTTTATTCATTTTGCTACACTTACAGACACTGTTTTCTGATTTTCACCTGATTTTTTTTAATATATTTTTTTTCGCCTAACGTCTCTCCTCCCACAGCATCAGCAGCAGCCCAAGTCTTATCCTGCCTGTCCGCTTTTGTCCACTGTCTCATGTCCAACTCTGTCCCTCCAGATCAACAACAAGACCAATGTAGTGTGCGCCCCCAAAGAACCTGCTCCTGCGCTGGTACACGGCCTGCCTGCCTGCCTCTCCGTCCGTCTGTGCATGCCTGGATGTGGATGTGGATGATGTGGATGTGTTGTGTTGACTGGATGTCTGTGGCGCTAGCTAGTGCTGACGAGTAAACACTTGGACAGTGGCGTGAGCTGCTAGCATCTCTGCACAGGCGCTAACAAGCTACATCCTCCTCTGTTGTTGATGGTGGGAATGGCCAAAAAGGTCATTGCATGTTCTGAATGTTTATCGGTGATACAGTTTTGTTTGCGGCGGTATATACGGTATTAGCGCTCAGGAAAGAGTGTTAAAATATGGCCGTTACCATGGAAATCCGCCATGTTTTTTTTTTTTTTATCTGGCAGCAGTGCATTAGCTAAAAAATTGTAAACAAAAGCGTAGTAGTAAAAATATTCGTCGCACTACTGTACTTTTAAATGAATGCTAACTTAAAGCATCTTAAAATCTCTGTTGGTTTAACTTTAGGCTAACAGGAAATTCTGATGATAGCAATAATTATGACAGAATCCCGAGCTTTATACAAACAAAACGTAAGAAAAGATGGTGCAGTAGACCTAATAAAACAAAATTTAGCTCGTGTGACTGCACCTAATCGTGGCTACCTTGTGGCTTGTTGCTATGTGATAATAACGTGTCATACAAAGTTATTTTTAATGTGCCGTGTAAACAGCAGCTCATGTTGGTGTCAGGGACATTATTGCAGAGTGGGTAGCAATGCCGCAGAGGGGTGAGCACTCTACCCCTAGGCCTGTTGTTAATGTTTATGACCGTGTTGTGGTGATTCTGTGTGGTGTTTGCATGTTCTCTCTGTGTCTGAAATGGTTTTCTCTGGTGATCCAAATGCTAATATTCCCAAATCCAGAATAAGAATAGTTATTGTAGACTCTTGTCACTTCCGTTCACGTACGAGCATTTGTTTTTAAGCAACATTTGGTCCATTATCTCTCACTAAATGTCTGTTTGAAGAAGTTGTCGTGTCATTGCCCAATGTGAGTCATTTGCCAAATTTGCGTCAGTCATGCTAGCTATTAGCTTGACTATATTTTCATTAATTTCGCCAAAAACTTAAAAATGCCAGTTGAAGCCTTAGTTCGCCATCCATTAAAATTAAATGGAGTTCACAAAGAAAGTTTAGACACTGATGTCTAATTGTCGGCGTAGCGGCGTAAACATTATTTTTCAAGCGTCCCACTACTTCAACTTTTTTTTTTCATTGTCAGAGTAGCGGCACTTTATTTTTCAAACATGCCGCTGCTTTTCCAACATGAATAATATTAATGTGATAGCCTATTATACTTTGCGCTCCCGTATGTCATAAGACGCTCCGGCCATGTACGATATCAGACAGTGGGAAAATGTCTTAACTGATCGCCGTGGAAACAGTCATGCATTTTAAAAAAGAGCATAGGCCAACCTTCGAGAAAATATCTAATCTGAAACGGAGGCTGAATGTCCCTTTATGCTTTATTCATTTTGTCATGTAGGCGATCTGCGGAGAACACCATATAACCTAAAAAAAAATAAACGATTAAGTTCAGTGCGCCGGCTCAATGAGATGACCAAAACACACATTTGACTACCTACATATGTGTCGGTTTTGTGTGTGACTTGATAGTTGTTGTAATTAAGAACATCGAAGAACAGCGAGACATGCGCCTGGGTCGACTATCGCAACTGTCAAAAACAAAACAAAATGTGACGTGTGGGAATAGCGATACTAAAAAGTGGCGGAAAACCGGCATGTCGTAATGAAGGAATGTCGGAAAAGGCGGTGGACCCCAGAAAAACCCTTGTACACTTAAAATATTACACTCAAATCAGTTTAGCTCCATGTTTCTCTGCATTGTTCTGTTTGTTCAGGCTTCTTAGCAGTTAAACGTGTTCACACAAACGCTGGACTCATATTGGGCTCATCTTTAATTTCACGTATTTGTCCGTGTAGGTGTTGCCGTAGTAAATGACAAACGCTGGAAATGCGCATACCGAAGTTTGACGCCATTTCAGCTCTGACTCCAGTTGCAGAATCACCACTCTTACTGATTATGAAAAATCCAAGGAATGATTGAATATTCTATTGTGAATATTAGATTTTAAGCTGTAATAACATTTCCATAACATTTTTACATATTTGCTAATACAAGAAACCCCAACTTCCACATGTGGCTACTGCTAATTTAATAACTCAAATCGTCCTATAGAGACAAAATAGTCAGTGTTTAATTTCCTTCAAGGCCATATAGACTACGTAATTGCATTTTTTATCTCAATCTAAGCAGCTGGGATGTACTCGTGTTTATTCTAGGTGATAAAATATGAATCATACATATTGTAATCGGCGCATATTAATGAACATATGTGGAGAAGCTTTTTATAGATCACTATTGTCATGTAAATAGGCGTATTTCTGCAAGTCAGCTCGGACTAACCACGTTTAACTTCCATTCATGTATTCACAGACTTTATTTTGCATCGCCCGTAGTAACAATTACGTGCGTATAGTTGGCGGTTAATTTTAGCGTTGTGTGTGTGTGTATATGCAGCACATGTGTAAGTGTTAGCGTGTACATGTTGAACCATCTGTTGTGTGTTTCCATGGTGATAGTTATGTATTTGTTAGCATGTCTCGTAGCTTGCATATTTTCCCGGTTGATTATCTGAATCTTAACTTGCTTGTGTTCGACTTTTCCTGCGGCTTCGAATCAGGAGCCCCAAACTACAGTAATCCACAACCCCACAGATGGAACTAAGGTATTCTCCATCCCTGCCGGAGTCCTGCCGTAGCTGTGACATAACGTACATACCTGTGCATTATGGGTATTGCTGCTTTGGGTGTGATGCCTGGCTCTTCCATGTTCATATGTTGCGGGTACATTGATGCATGTCTGTCAATTCTACCATTGTATTCTCGTGCCTAGAGGTGGGTAAAGTGGCTAATAGTTGAAGTACAAGTTCTAGCTTTACTTGAAGGTGCTTAAATGTACCTTAAACACCTTAAATGTTCCACAGTATGGCATTAAAGTCGTTTCTCTCCATGGAAACAGACAGGAGGTGCAACCGGGCCAAGCTACACACACAGCAAGATTGCATGTTTTTTGAATAAATGAATAAATAACGGCAAGATGGATCACTTTAAAGCCATACTGTGGACCATTCCAGGCAAAGCGATAACATCTCCATGGAAATTAGAGGGTTGAGGTCCCCCCAGGAAAAAGTACATAAAGCACCAATACAGTATTACCCAAGCAGAAGTAGTGAGTAGTAGTGAGCTAAATAATTACTGTAGTAAAAGTAAAACATGTTCAAGTTCTCATTAACTATCTGTATCTAACATCTGATTTACTATTTAAAATGTATTTAGTCAAACATACAAGAAAAATGAAATTATAAATACAGATTCTGATATTTTCATATAAATAAATAAATAAATATATGCACAAAAATTATCAAAACTAAGGTTGCGTTCAAGTATCCTGGTTTAATCCTGGTTTAGTTCTGTTTAAGTCCTGGTTTAGTTCTATGTTTGATGTGTTGTGGGCGCAAATGTGAACGCAGCCTAAATACAATGTTGAATTAAGTATTTATGTAAATCTTTTGTCACCTACAGACTTAAAAAAAATATATATAGGCCTATCTTCACACAAGTAGAAGTAAAATACGGTGTGAGCAAACTACTCTGACTAAACTATCTTCAAAAAAGTTCAACATTTTATTTAACTTGATTCCTACCCACCTCTGATCGTGCCTTACATAACTGTTTTTATCATTTGTTTTCATACCAAGTTCATGTTTGCCGAATACACTGGACATGAGGCTTGCAGTGTTGTGTAAAGCGATGTTGTGTTGGCATGTTGTTGGGAGCTGTTCATGTGAAATGGGACAGCCCGGAGTCACCGGTGTGTGTGCGATTGTGCGGTCCTACATTACATAATAAAATATAATATCATACGTGAATAAAACCCCCATAGGCCTGTGCATGCTTGTATGAGTGTGTGGCTTTGTGCAGTGACATGACAAAGCGCTCATATTGTGTTGTGTAGATGGAGTAAGTGTAGTGGTATTGTTCATCCATGCCTCATAGCAAAGTCATGTTGTTTGGAAAAATGTGTTTAAAAATTGTACGGGCTTCATATAATTAAAGGTCTTATATTACACAAAACGGACTCTTTAAGCTTGAAGTCATGGTTTAATGTCGCTACCTGCTCAAAAACATGCCCTGAGTCGTGTTTTGTTTCATTCACACGTTTGAGTAACCCTTTATTATTAGTCTGTCTCCATCTCCGACGCTCAAAATGCTCCATTCCACCTTGTGATGTCATGAAGTGGTAGTTTTTAAAGTTAAGAGCCGCCTTTTAAATGATCCAAATGATTCTAATGAGGGTGCGTGGAGTCCCTTTTCTCACTCTGACGTTGAACCATGACAGAGAAACGGGATGGTTTTTGGCAGTTGTTTCTACATGGTTCCCATCCAGCGTCACTTCTGATTGGATAAAACTAGCTCTCCCTGATATTTGCTTCTTTAAGGTTCTCATTAGTTACAAATTGGGTAAAAATTAAAGAAAATTTAATCCTGTTTACTGGAATGTGAATTATATTGTCCTTCACTAGTACAGGCTCTTTAAGGTTAAGTTACACACCAAGATGGTTCTGGGTTTGATTCCTAGAAGGTGTGGAACAGATTTTATTTATTTATTTATTTATTTATTTAATTTAATTTCATTTTATTTTATTTTATTTCATTTTTTTTTCTTTTTTTTCATTTCATTTCATTTTATTTTATTATTATTATTTTTTTTCATTTCATTTTATTTTATTTATTTTTATTTCTTTTTTTTTTTTTTTTTTTTCCATTTTATTTCATTTCATTTCATTTCATTTATTTTATTTATGCTCCCCTCCTGTCTGGGTGGGTTTCTCTAGGATGGGCACCATATGTAAAATCCTTCAGCTAAAGTAGTCGAGACCAAGACTATCTAATTTTTTTGTTCAATTTGATTTAGTTAAATAAAAACTCTGCTGTTAATCATTTTGTCGATCTCAAAGCTGCTGTTTTGTTCAGGGTTCCAGTGAGAGCGCCAACACCACCATAGAGGATGAAGATGTCCGAGGTATGGACCATATCTGCACCGTGTCTTTTCTTTTTCTACCATTCGCTTCACTCTTTTGTTCAAAATGTTGATTCGGCCTTTGCTTGAGAAACACTTTGTTCATTTGATTTTCCAGCATGTTTCTGGTTTCACTTTGCTTGGTACTTGCATGTCACAACTTTCTACTCTGATAAAAGGCCTTATCTTCCACTGGACCTGAAATCACCTTCAGATATTGTAACGTTTTATATAAAGATGAAGCTGTTTTATACTTTACTTTATACTTTATTTTACTTTAATTCAAGGTGCGTTGTGTAACTTTCCTGGTGGAGGGTCTGTCACCTGCTTGTTTCTATGGAGATGTCACTGCTCTGCCTGGAATGTTCCACAGTATGACATTAAACAGTTCTACTTTACATTTATTCAATTACAGGTGGTTTTACAGCTTAAAAATACGTAGAAAAACAGGTATTCTGACTGTGAGCGGGGTCGCCTCTCCACAGATCTGACCTGTAACTTGGTCTGGTTTGGTCTCCATGAAGACAGAAAGGTTTTTAATGCCATACTGTGAAACATTCCAGACAAAGCAATAACGTATCTCCATGGAGAAAAGCATATGAGGGACGCACCACCAGAAAAGTTACACAATGCAGCTTTAAAGCCAATGTGTTATATTCTTCATGTTTTTTTGTTTACATTTCACTTTAATTTTTCACATTTAATCACCACTGTACAGCTTTTCTAATTATCTTATTGGATATGTTATTATATTGTCTAAAATGTTCTGCAGTGTGGCATTAAAGTTGTCTTGCTTTATTCAATTACAGATGTTTTATTGCTTAAAAATACCTTGAAAAACATTCGTCCGTGAGCGGGGTTGCCTCTCCGCAGATCTGACCTATAATTTGGCCTGGTTGTGTAATCTGCTTGCCTCAGCGGCGAGCGACAAGTTTAATACCAAACTGTGGAACATTCCAGGCAAACTATAACATCTCCATGGAAACAGAGGGCAGACTCCCCACTTTAATAAACAGCAATACAGATTTTAAGACTATTTATGTTGTTCAGTGGTGGATGAAGTACTCGATTTTGTTACTTAAGTAAAAGTACAGATACTGGGGCAAAAGGTTACTCAAGTAAAAGTGAAAGTATCACATGAAAAAATGTACTTAATGAGTAAAAAGTAAAAGTATTTTGCGGAGGTTTTGCAGAGATGTAGTGATTTTGATAAGGAATTTAGCTGATTTTAAGTGATTTCAAAATTTTTCCAGCCGTTTTTGTGTTCCTATTTGTTTTGCTCAAAGTTGGGACGGAAACTCAAATAAAAAATGTCTCCACTAAACTATAAAGAAAAGTACTTTTTACTTTTCAGTCTAGATTGAAAACATAGTGGAGTAGAAAGTACAGATACACGTTCTCAGATGTGGCGAAGTAAAAGTAAAAAGTATCCAAAGTAAAGTAAAGTACAGATACCTAAAATCTGCACTTAAGTATTGTATTTTTACTTTTGTACTTCGTTAACTTCCACCAGTGATGAGTCTATAATGTTTTAGCAGTGCCTCCATTTGTTGCTATATAAACTATACAAACTTAAAAGAGACTATTTTCCAATCTATATTTTATTTTTTCCTGCAACCAGCAAGTTTACCTACAAAAAGTTTCATTTAAAAGTGTAATTTCGTCTCCTCCTTCACACAGTTTCTTCTCGCCTGTACACGTAGTTGAATAAGATAAACAACCATAAAATAATACATTACATAACTCTCATTTTGTAACATTTGAAATACATGTCATATACAGTAGCCTCAGGTCATCTTTGTCTGTTTTCCAGCGTCATTTCATTTTTTCTTTCTTTCTCCACCATCCCTCCATCATAACGTAGCTGCCAAAAGCTCTCGACGTCCCTCCAGCCCTCACATCTTCTACCTCAAAAACCTGGACCCTCAAAGCCCACACTTCCTCTCCCGCTCCTCCTCCTCTTCATCGTCGGTATTCCCGTGGTGTAGTTTTAGTCTCTGGTCCCCCGTATGGCCCAGTTCCGAGCAGTGCACCCTGGGTATTCTGTGGGCTTTAGCTGTAGCGTATGTAGTTCTGTTTTGTGCGATTGTTTATCTACTGTTCAGTCCTGACTACGCCCACGAATCCCAGTGTGATTCCCAAAGCGAGCGCGCTGACAATATGGGGCCCCTGCCAAGATTGGGCCCCGTGGATCTTCAATGTAAGTGTAAGATGTGTAGAAATGATGCGAAAGTAGTTTAACAAGAAGTAGTTGCAACCCTGTCATCAAATAGATGTTTTTTTCCTTATTTAAACCAAATTCTCCAACATATTTTGACTAATTACTATTCACAAAATTACAAACTGAACTTCTGTATTTCCTAAAGCAAAAAATACCACAAAATCAAATGGAAATTGGTTCTAAACTCGCCTTATTAAAAAAAAAAAAAAAAAAATTCTGTATGTAATTTTGTTATAGTTGCGTCTGATTGGGTTGCATTAGCTTTGGGTGCAACTATAGTTGATTTCCCAGTAGATTTGGTGAAAACTGGTAGAAAAATAGCGCTCCTTAAAACTAGCAGTGATATAGTGGCCTTGCAGCGCCACCTACAGGTCATAAACTGTCACTATACTTCATACTGTGGAAAGTGGATATGTTGACATTTGATTAAACATTGCATATTGTAACCAAGTCAAATATATAATCAATTTGATCAACAATTATCAATATAAAAACTTAAAGCATTATTAACATTGCTTATATTTTGACCTGTAGACTTAACGCACTCATAGATCGTAAAACTGTACAAAAATGCTTTATTTTAGGAAATCTGACATTTATCTGACAATCATTCATCAATCAACATTACACCATACTTTGTTTTAAAGAAACGTACGCCTTTTTTCAACTACTTTCAAGAAGAGGAGGTGCTTTGTCTGTGTTGATTGGACTGAGCCGTGGCGTTTTCCATCAAAATCAAAGACGTACTGTTCGTTAGAGCTGGGCAAAATCACATATTTTCTCTCACATTTCCTTTTTTTTTTTTTTTTTTGTTTGTTAAAAAAATAAGATTGTCTTTAATGCAACTTAACACAAAACGCAGGCACATTTTCTTCTTCTAAGTCTGAACTCTGCTCTAAAAAGATTTTACTGATTTAAAAGACCGACCGAGATCATTGACCATTGGAAATCTATTCAATTCTTCTTATTTCCCAATTCATTTTTTGCTAATCCAGGTATGACAATACTCAAAAGTATATTATTATGTGACCTGGACATTTTAGAGAACAAAATCCAGTTGAACTAATGATATTATTTTGAGAAATTCCTCACTTAACCTCAGCAGCCTATGGTTCACGATCATGACAAGATAAAAGTGTGAATTTTCTCAAAACATAAGCACATTTTGAGTTCCGACAAAGCTGATCTCATTAGAAAAAAATCTGATACCTGTTTGTTTGTTTGTTTGTTTTTTTCATGGCTGATGCGGATACTGACTGTTTAGAATCCAGAGAAACTGATCGCCAATAAACTCTATTTTTGGGCCAATATGAAAAGGCGATTTTGATTATTTTGATTATTTTCCCCAAATTATATGATTTAAAACGACTAGAAATTCAAACACAAACCTGTTTTACTACAAAGTGGACACGAGAGCTGTGTAGTCATGCTTTGTGCAGTGTCTTTTCATATCCAAATAAAGAGTTGTGCGTATTGTTTAGGCATCTGGTTGGCCCAAACAAAATATCGGTCTTTTTAAGAGCTAAACAGTGCGAATATCGGAATATATTTGGATATCAGAATCCTGTGTCCTCCACTGTCTACAAGGCTGTTGACCCCTGCCATAACCAGTTTAAAGCAGCTTCACGACACACACCGCCAGTCCACCGTGAACCCAATGCCTTCACCGACCAACCAATCAGACTCTGGGATCACTTCGGACCTTATAGACCACTTTAAAACCTCGCCACATTCACTAGTTCATCCACACCTACCTCACCATGTCTCCTGTGTGGTGTCTGGCCGCGATGCTTTCACTGACCCTGGTAAATGGGAGAGTTACAGTTAGTAGCCAGATGAAAAAATGCCCCCAGAATGAGTCTATGCAGGCGGTGGAAGGTAACGCATGACTAGACTACATGGGATTTGTCTTCTGTCCATGTGACCTCTTGTTGTCTGCTGTCTTCTAGCTTACCTTCTTAGCATGAAAGGTAATTTAGATGTTGTCTTGTCCAGTCCTTGCTAATTCTCCTCTCCCCGATTTGGTCCAAGTGTGTGTTTTGTGAATGCATGTTTCCTTATCTGTTCAGATGACTTTGTTTTGGTGAACGGTTCTGATGGTTTTCTGTGTTGTTTTTAGCCCGCAAGCAAGAAATTATCAAAGTGACGGAGCAGCTCATCGAGGCGATCAACAATGGAGATTTTGAGGCTTACACGTGAGTTTGAATTCCACAGTTTAATACCTTATGTTTATGAAATTACAGGTGCTTTTATTGCTCAAAAATACCTAGAAAAACAGGCATTTGACGCACCCTCCGCCAGAAATGTTACACAGTGCATCTTTAAGACCAAACTAACTGATTTTAATAGACATTTTGGGACACGCTTTTGCAAAAATCTTGATTTAAAGGAGTGCAACAGTGACCGCCCACCGCTTTGTTCTGAAAATTAATTCCCCGTTCATTTTCCCATAGTCTTTCGGATAAAAAAAAAAATATATATATATATATGAAAGTTTGAACGCTTTCTAGGGCCAAATCAGCTACGTGGTAATTAATGACGTATAATTCTGATCTGTCATTTTAAATCTGTTTACTTTATGTTTTTATAAACAGCAAATTTATCCAAACTTTTATGTCCATTACGTTTTTTTGGAAAGTCTGTGGGAAAAATGAACGAGAAATGAAACTAATTAGGTGGGAGTGGGTGTTGAGTTTGGGAGCTGTAGGAATTTTTCAATATTCTGTAAACATTACTTAACCGTGTGTTCAGATAAGAAGTAAACCTGTACAAATCCTATATTGACTTTACTGATAACAAAAGTAGTTTATTCACTAAGTTTGCCATAAACTAAGGACTTTTTCACATTTAAAAGATGGGATGTTTTGTTTGAAATTGTTAATTGCTACGGAAACAATCAATTTTTTTATGAAATGTGCGTAATGTGTCCAAAGTTTGACAGATTGAGTTGTGATTATAGCATCATTGTTAAACCACATGTTATCGCGATTACCTTTAAGTTTGGTTTGTTTTTGTTGTTTTTCTTGTGTTTGTTTTTTAATTTTAAGCTTTTTCGGGAGGATTTGTAGGAGCACTGTTAAAAAAAAAAAAAAAATGTTCTTAGCTAATGCTTGTGTCCATCGTGCTGCAGGAAGATCTGTGACCCCGGGCTGACGTCATTTGAACCCGAGGCTTTGGGGAACCTGGTGGAGGGCACGGACTTCCACCGCTTTTACTTCGAAAACGGTAAAAAAAAACAAAAAAAACCCCACAATTATGAAACTGCTTTTGGAAAATGAGGGGGCAGAGATGTCCTGTCATAAAAGAAAAGTGAAAATTACATTAGCATATAAAACGGCCGCAGTGAATGATGATGGCTGCGGCCCCGTTCTCATAATGCGCTGCACAATGAGAGCCTATAGATCCACAAGACACTTTGATTTTAGAACTGAAGTAAGAGGTTTTACATTTGATAGAAAATTACATGCATTCTGTGAGAAAATGGAGTACCTGAATTACCGTTTTAGTTTAGAATATAATAACCGAACAAGCACTGAAAGATTCTAATACATCTCTGCAAAGATGAGGGCATTTTTTTGTGACGAGCCTTGTGGTTAGATTTGCCGTTTATGTTTTAATAAAAGAATTCTGTTCAGAGTTCACATTTTAAACACATCCAAAAGAAATGACAAAAAGAAACGTGAAATGTGAACTAACAAACTAATACAAGAATCAGAAAAAGTTTGGGTGTTTAGTCTCATTTTCGAGGGCTCTTATTGCGCAATTTTCTGATGTTATAATGTTGTTTCCTCATCAAAAAACAAAAACCTGGAGTTGTTTAACACACAAATTCTGCATATTTAAGCTATGTTCTTTACTCAAATGGAAAACACTCTATTCCACTGTGTTTTTAAACTCCATACACCTTCAGTAGAATCATTTTGGATGATTTCAGCCCTGGAATTGCCAGTCTTTACTGAAAGCTAAAAAGTATCTGTTAACTTGAAAACTACCACTTCAAGACATCACAAGGTGGAACAGAGCATTTTGAGCTTTGGAGATGTAAACAGACTGATAATAAAGGCTTACTGAAATATGAATGAAACAAAACACAACTCTGGCTATGTTTTTGATGAGTTAACAACATAATAACATCTTAAAGCGCACAAGAATCCATTTTGTGTAATAAAGAACATTAAAAACCTGTCCACACTTTACTTTACCCCCACAGCTCTGTCCAAACACAAGCAGGCCATCCACACCATCCTGCTGAACCCTCACGTGCACCTGATCGGGGACGAGGCTGCGTGCATCGCGTACATCCGCCTGACTCAGTACATGGACTCGAGCGGCCTGCCCAGGACCATGCAGTCTGAGGAGACCCGCATCTGGCACCGCAGGGACAGCAAGTGGCAAAACATCCACTTCCACCGCTCCGGGTCGCCCACCGTGCCCATCAAGTGAGGACCGCCGCCAGGGTAGGACTGGGCATGGACCGGGTTGGGGTTCATATGATGTTTGAAGATGAAATTCAGGGTTTTTCTGTAACTGTATCGTGCATTGTCCTCCTGTATCCATTGTTTTGCCTGGAATGTTCCACAGTATAGCTTTAACAATGACAAGTTACACTACTCAGTTCACTAGAACACAGTTAAGATCATAAGATTTTTGAAAAAAAAAAAAACATTCACACTCGTTTTCCCAATTTGGTCATTTTTAGGTTTCAAATTTTACTTCCTGGTTGGAAATCGTGACGTGGTTTTCTATTAAAAAAGAAAACTACTGAAAGCCTGAAAACTTGTACTGTTGTAATGTTGGTTTTTTTTGGTTTTTTGTTTTTATTTATTTTTATTATTATTATTTTTTTTTTTTTAATTTCTTTTTTTTTCTTTTTTTTGCATCTTTACATTGTTATTAATTTTATGTGTGGGAAAAAAAAACTGCATATAAACTGTGAATGTGGAATAAAAAAATAAGCACTGAATAAATTGCAAAAAAAAAAAAGGAAATTGTGACGTCACGCTAGGGAATTCTATAAATAAATGTTACTTCGCAAAACTGTATACATAATAATGTATACAGAAAATATTATCTGACAAATGTAAGAAAACACCTTTATTTTGTTGAAATCATGTCTAAAATAGTTTACGTGTAAAATGTGCTGAACTTTTGGATTAAATTCTCCCAGTGTGACGTCGCCAATATATTTGAACTCTACTTCCTATAATTTTCAACGTATTTTTCAGCTTTTCTTCACAAATTGCTTCTTGATTTGTGCAAAACTATAATTTATATTACAATACAAGTAGTTACAATCCCAAGAATCGTAAAAATCTGTCTTTTTAACTCTTAACTCTCCATGGAGACGAGCAGGCGGCACTACCAGGCTAAGATACTGGTCAGATCTGGGGAAAGGCAACCCCACTCGAGATATTTTTAATGATAAAAACACACGTAATGATATAAATTCTAGATGGATAGTCTGAAAAACATTCCAGACAGGGCGATAAAATCTTTATGGAGGCAAGCGTGCATAAAGTTACAGAGTACGTTTTTAAAATAATGTCATTATTATGTGATTTCTCTAAAAGTTTATAACTGTTTCATGTGTTTGTTTTTAGGATTTTAACTACACCCAAAATTGCATCCAAATTTCAAGTTTAACCCTGTGTGGAAAATATAATATTAGTATTTAGAATCATGGGGAGTCATTTAAAAAGTTATGGGGTCATCTAGTGGTAATATTGCACAACTACACTTATCATACATAAACTTTGTATAAAATAAAGAACAATTTTAAAGTGTTTCTTCCAGTATTTCTGTATTTATTGTGTTTATAATTTATATCCTTCAGAATATTAATATAGTTCCAAATAATCCAACTAGACAATACAACTACACCAAACTGATTTTAGGTTTTAAAGTGATTTTAAAATGCTTCTAAATTTAAATATTGTACTTTTTTTTCTCATTTCAGCTGAGAGTACCCGCGATCCCCCAGTGATCGACTCCCTCACCAGACCCCGCCTCCTTCTACATGTCCATCAAACCCTCTCGACCAATCCCTGCCCAGTCTGTAGCTAGAGCTCCGCCCTCTCAGTGTGTTGTTTACATAGGCGTCGCTGCTGGACGGAAATGTTTTTTTTTTGTTTTTGTTTTTGTTTGTTTTCTTGTTTTTGGGGTGTGCTGCGTTCACACTCACAGTTCGCCGAGCCATCATTTAGTGACAGTCTTTTAATATTGCACACTAACTATTGTAAGGGAAAAATATACTGAATCTTTTAACAGTTGCCATGTCGTTTTTTTGCTTATAATTTTAATTTGTATCTCGGTATGTTTACTACCAATTTTAACACGTTTCAGTTGACCATCAGTTGTGAATGTAACTTACACGAAGCCATTTTAAAGGCAGGTTTTCATCACGTGTATTCAGCTCTTGTATTTCTTTGGATTTTTATATTGTGATATTGATGCAGTAACTTGTCCCTCCACTTTGACAATATATATTTTTCGTTTTTGACTTAAAGCTTTAAAGGTCCTATATTACGCAAAAATTACTCGAGCTTTTAGCCATGTTATAATGTTGTTACCTCATCAAAAAACAAACAAACCTGGAGTTGTTTTGTTTCATTCACACGTTTGAGTAATCCTGTTTTATTAGTCTACATCTATATACAACGCTCTGTTCCACCTTGTGATGTCATGAAGAGGTAGTTTTCAAGTTACCAGCTGCATTTTAGCTTCATTTCAGTGGAGATTTGTCAATTCCAGGGCTGAAATTATCCAAATGATTCTAGTGAAGGTGTTTAAAAGGAGTTTAAAAACACAGTGGAGCACTTCCTGTATTAACACATGACATCACAAGGTGGAACAGAGTGTTTAAACGTGTGTGAGTGAAACAAAACTTCAGGTGTTTGGTTTTTTTTATGAGGAAACAACATTTTAACATAGAAAAAGCGTAAAATGGGCCCTTTAAAACAATTGTACAGTTCCAACTATTTTTTTGTTTTACATGGGACATAAATCACTTTTTTTCCTTTTTATTTTTTCCAGAAATTTATCACACATTCTGTCATGGGTGTATTGGTGTTTAGTTTTCATATTGTAGATACACAACGTTCTGGTTAGGACATTTGGAACTGATAAAATGGGTTAAAAGTAGAAAATTTAACTATTTGGTGTTCTTGAATTCGTCTCTAGTTTGATTACAAGTTTCCCTCTTTTGCGATTCCTGGTGGTACACTGGTATATCATGTTGTGGTGGGACAAGTCTGACGTGTGGTAATGAAATATATAATAAAATGTGTGATTATGCCAAAGGAAATCATTTGTGTTTATTTAGAAATTACTGGAAACATGTTTGCTGCTTATTCAGTGCAAACGTTTACACACACGTTTAAAAGTGACTCAAATCCATAAATTGTTTTGCCACAAAAGCACAATTTTCCGATTAGAAATTTGCTGAAAGTATATTTTTAAAGTTTAGCTTCTTGTATAATCATAAACTACCTTACTTTCCATTGGCCTACAGGTTTGTGGTGCGATTCCCACAGATAAATGTGTCTTTGAGTGTGGAAAAACTCTGTATAAAAAATTGTCCATTTACTCTTGAAAATAGTGACACAAGTGTTAGTTAGAATCATAGCCCAGGGGGAAGTAATAAAGGTTGAGCGCCAAATTAGTTTATCAACAAAAGATTAAAAAAAACATTCAAAATACCAGAAAAATAATAAAAATCAAATGGGCAATTTAAAATGACTCGTCAGATCCTGAACAGGTTTTTGATACAGACAGAAAACTGAACGCCTTAAACTTCAGTGCTCTGCCTCAAAAGCTTTTAGAATGAAATATTGCTTAAAAAATAAATTGTTCCCCATTTTAAAGTTAAGATGATCACGTTAAAAAGCAAATAGAAATGCCAGCACGCAACCCAAAGAGATCACTTGTTTATTTATACCTTGTTCAGTCCAACTCCACATTTATTAAGGCAACCGGTCACAATGAAGAAGTAAAATGAGACGAGACGAGATGGACGACGATTACGCGGACGAACATTATGGAAATGAAGTGTGTGGTTACGATGACGACAACAGAACACGTGTGCGTTGTAAGAGCATCACTGCACATCACATCAGCGTAGCGCAGGCTAACGAGGCCTGTCAAAACTAGTGCATGTCCGAACCAAAGACTCGACACAAACAGCCCCTGGTTTTTCACACCGCAAAAACTCAATAATTACGCACATTTAAAACGCTGGAATTCAGAATAAATCCTGGTTTCGGCGATCGTTCGATTCGTTGATTCATTTAAAGATGCTCTATGTAGCTTTTCTGGTGTCAGGAGTCAGCCTCGTGCTCATCGCCGTGGAGACGTGCTCTGAAATGTTCCGTACTATGACATTAAACATATCCATCCTGCATCTATTTCACTATAGGTGGGAAAAAAAAAAAACTTGGAAAACATGTACTCGGAACTTGGCCCGGTGCCGTCGCTTGCTGGTCTCCATGGTGACAGATATATTTAATGCCATATTGTGAAACATTCTGTATATAGACAAGCAAGTACCGGACCCCCTCAGGAAAAGTTATAAAATGCACCTGTAATTTGTACATTTTAGATCATTTAGATAAGATTTGCTTCAATTAATTTGGTGAACAGAAAAGAATTGAAACAAACTAAATAAATCTAGTAAAGAACAGATTAAAATACTGAATTAATTCGATTTGAAACGTGCGTAGTTAGCGGTTTTTTGCAGTATATTCTTATGGCTTTCTGACCTGACAGTTTTCTAATAAAGTTCTCACATGTGCGTAGCAGCTTTGTCTAACAGTAGAATTTCAGTAGCTCTACAGGGAATGCTGGAATCACGGAAACAGATCCAAGTCTTTCCTTGGTTAGTTTTGGGACATCTTGCGGATCATGTAGTTGAGGATTCCTCCGTGATGGAAATACGCCAACTCAACGTCCGTGTCGAACCTCATCAGAACTTGAAATGTTTTACCCGTGTCCAGCTGCGGAAATATAAAAAGAAAAAGGTGAATTCAATAAAACTACCAGCGTATTGGCATCTAGTGTGTCCTTGTGATGTCATGTGGTAAGGAAGTGCTCCACTGCGTTTTTAAACTCCACACACCTTCACTAGAATCACTTCGATCATTTCAGGCCTGGGATTGCCAATCTTTGGAGAGTAATAATGCAGGATTACTCAAATATGTGTGAATGAAACAACAAAACACACTTCTGAGTTTGTTTTTGATGAGGGAACATTTTAAATCTCACAAGAATCCATTTTGCATAATAAAGGACCTTTAAGCTGTGTTCATTCCACAATGCCATTATTTGGATTTGGTTTTGCTCTGTATTTAGTTCCAATTTAGTCCTAATTTGCATGTGGTGTAAAAGGTAAAAAAAAAAACTTGACTTTTACACAAGTACACATACATTTTCTCCAAAAAAACAGTTCACATGATGCAAATGTGAGTTGTCACATTTGTATACATTGTAGAAAACACAAAATCAATGTATTTACAATTAAAGGCAAATCATCAAATTAAAAAACTGATGAATGAATAATTATTGTGAAGTTTTGTACAATCATAAACCTGTAATATAGCCCTAAAGCTAAATTAGTGACATTTAATAACAGTATTCAAAGTATTCATTCACTGACACATCTGTGGTGAACTGCACTCGCTCCGTACCTTCATATCGATCTTCATTCTGGGCGTTAGTTTGTCTGGAATGACCACAGTGTACCTCTCCCTCCCGGTGAGGCCCAGGCTGTCTGCAGTGTCCCCGGGCAGGTACTCCAGAGGGATTACCCCCATCCCCACCAGGTTACTGCGATGGATGCGCTCGTAACTCTCGGCTAGAACTGCCTTGATACCCTAAGGACAAGACAACAGTGTTATGAAGTCCACCTTAAAATAAGAATAATGTTATTTTAAGGCGGACTAAAGATCATGATAAAGGAAACACTCTGCACTTTATACTTTATATTTACTAGACCTTAATAAAGCCTGTGCAAAGACTTGAATCATAACGAACATATTGTTTATTTAAGTGCATATTAGACTAATACTTTCACTAAAACATAATTAGCCTCATATTGAAAATTTTATAGAAAATCTTGTGGTTTTTTTTTATAATTTTAAAATTTTACAATAATTTTTCAAATGAATTATAATTGATTAAATTGTCCCTGCCTTTCAAATGGAAATTTCTGTGTTGCTGACAAAAATAGAGGTATTCTGTTTTATAACTCAAACACTTGACTGACTGACACATGATTCAGGTTTGGTAACTACTTAGTTACTACTTAATGCAGATCACAGACCACATACCGGTCTGTTTAAGCTCATTTGGAATGAAAAATAAACATATTTTATCATTTTACCTCATGCACGAACTAAAGCTGCATTGCTTTTATTTTAGAGTTGTTTTTTTAAATGACATTTTGTAAGGCAGCCTCACTTTTTCATTGCTTAGTCATAACAGAAACTCTTACCAGCTCGTCAAAACAATGGTATTTACTGCTTTTTATAAAGAAATACAATTAATATTATGCAGAATTGAGTGAAGCATTTTGGCCCGGCCCTCCACAATATTTTCTGTTTCTCATGTGGCCCCATGGAAAATATAATGCCCACCCCTGACTTAAGGAGTTAGAAGTCAGCGTATTAATTAAGTAGAAATAATTCTTAATAAAGTAGTCGTTCAATATGAATTCAGTCTTTGTTCATGCTTTAATAAGGCGATGATGGTGTAGTTATTATGAAGTGTTACTATGATAAAATTACAAGTTACTCACCAGTAAAAATGGCCCTTTAGCTGCCCAGTCTCTTGAACTACCCGATCCGTACTCCTTTCCTGCTAAAACTAGAAGAGGTACTCCGGACTGTTGGTATCGTTCGGCGGCGTCAAACACGTCCATCTGTTCCCATGACAACACAGTGTAAGTCACATGATCAGTGCGGTGTAAAATGTAAGCGTCTATAACCGTACAGTCTCTCCCGTGGGCAGGTGGATGGTCTGTGGAGCTTGTTTGTTGAGGAATTTGTTAAAAAGACGGATGTTGGCGAAGGTCCCTCTGGCCATGATGGCGTCGTTCCCTCGTCTGGAGCCGTACGAGTTGAATTCACGCGGGGTCAGTCTGACAGAGGGCAAAAAGGGAAGACTTATTTTTCAAACTTACAGCAATGAAAAGTACAGACAAGTAAAGAATTTGTGCAATACCAAGTCTGAATTCTATGCTATTCTATTCCAACTATCAAACATTGGGGAAAAAAAGTGCTGGAACTGCAAAAATAAGTTTACTTTAGTTTGAAATATGCATCTTGAAGTAGCTGTAAATTTGAAGTTTAAATGTACTTTCTAATTGAACCAAGAGTATTTGTGACATCGTTTATCTCAAGCTTCAAATCTATAATCTTTGCCTGGCATGTTCCACAGTATGGCTTTAAACTCTCTACAGCTCTGACATGTAACTTTGCCTGACTGAAGATTCAAAGTTACACACCCCCTGCTGGTGAGGAAGCGCGCTGCGGGGCTGTTCCTGGCGATGTTTCCGGCAGGAGAGATGTGGTCGGTGGTCACAGAATCTCCAAAGTTCAGCAGCACGTGGGCGTTTATGATGGACCTGGGAGGCTGCAGCTCCATAGTCTAGAAATAAAGACATAATTTAAATACATTCTTCAATAGGTCCATGTGATGTCAAAACATTTTAAACAGTCAATATTTTAACACTGAGCTGGAGGACAGGTCTGAAATCTACGGTAGCATTTGCCGTTTTGTTTTGACCTGGTTTATGGTTAATATCCAAGAACTGGGCCTAGCCACATGGGACAACAATCTCTGTTAGAGCCAATACCCTAAGGTAATTTATTTTCTTAATAATGAAGAGGAAAAGTGGTAGTATTCAATCACTTAGTATTCAAAGGCATTGTTATTAGCTAAAAGGACTTTAATATCAATATGGCTCATTTGTAGACCCAATCAGTAACAACAAATGAGGCCCAATACAGTAATACAAGTTCCTGCTGTCAATATGCAATAAAAATGCAAAATGTCATGATTACAACATATGAAATTAAATCTTTACTGACCAAACCCTCGAAGAAAGGAGGAGACTTGATGTAGGTGGACCTGAGGTCCCAGGTGTAGAGCTTATCAGATGGAGCTACCAGAGCATTCCAGCGCTCATTCACTTTCTGTTACAGTAAACAGAATAAACACATCAGAATACTTTCAAATACACACTATAGCCAACCAAACTCAAGCTAAAGTAATCCCACCCACCTCGATCTTCTCGTAGACCTCTTTGAACATGGATGGGATGACGTAGGTTCTCTCCACAGCCTGGATCTCCTCTCGGGTCGGCCAGATGTCTCGTAGATACACCTCCTCACCTTTATTGTTAATGGCTAAAGGAGAAGCAGAAAAACACAGCAAAAACAGGACTTAATATGATGCAGCATTATCCAAATACATTGTGGTTAAACATGGGATTGACCTGACAGTGTTGGGGTGAGGTGACCATTATTGTCTTACTTTATTATATATTTATGCTAAATGTATAACAGTAAATTCATCATTCACAGAAAATTCTACTAAAATTCTACTATTAAAGTATCCTTGGGGGAAACTACTTTTTAAGTAATTGTTAAAATTAAATAGTATTTATTTTGAATTGAGTAGAATACCAATGGAACTAGTCACATTTCACTTCAACAAGAACAAAAATAATACTTTTTTCTAATGGCAGGTGGATAAATCATCTCAAATAAAGAAAAAGTATTAATTTAGACAACATTCACTTTTAGATATCGTCTTCCATTATGATAAAAAAAAATCACTTCAAATGTGATATCATTTTTCTTGTGATTGTAACATTAATAGTTTTGTGAGTACAAACGTGCAGTATTCTCACACTACAGCACACTCACCTATGGGCTGCGTCTCAAAGTCTATCCTGACCGTCCCGGCGATTGCATAAGCGATGACCAGAGGAGGGGAGGCCAGATAATTGGCCCTGGTGTTTGGGTGAACTCGCCCTTCAAAGTTCCTGTTCCCAGAGAGGACTCCAGCAGCTACCAGGTCACCCTGACACACAGCACAGTCACATGGACTAGAAACATTTGATTTTTATATTTTAATGCAACATGTTATTGTGATTTGGATTGGAAAGATGCAAGACATGAGTGTAAAAAAGTATTCTTATTTCCTACACAAAAGAATTGCATATACATATAGACCAGGGATGGACTGGGACCAAAAAACAGGACGGTGGAAATTAGGGGAACCAGGGGCGTTTGTTTATGTTGACAGTCGTTTATATCAATTCTGTCGCCTTTTAGGTCTATGCGATTTATGCTTGACAAACGGGCAAATTGTCGCAATAGCGCCCTCTGCAATTAGTACAGCCGACGGACAGCCGTTCTGGACTTTTCCAGAACGCACAGATTGCCAGTTTGCCCCTGATATACATGAATTTATAAATTGTAAAAATGTGGAATTTGTTAGAATATCCAATATTAATCAGATTATGTCAGTTAGGAATATTGTGTTTGTAGCAAGATATGTGCCCATTTCTTTTGTAAATAAGAATCTGTTTTCTAATTTTGCCTTTGTAACTGGGACTGATCTGAGCCTGGACACTAGTCTAAAGTATAAAACAATGTACCTGTGTAATGGCCTCCACCACCGGCTCAGGCAGAGGTCCACTGTTTCCTATGCAGGTCATACAGCCATAACCGACCACCTCAAATCTGGAGGAGCACAACACGTTTAGTTACTCTTCTTTGTAGTAAAAAGGGGACATTGTGTTTGTGATGATTAAAAAAAAGAAGAAGAAAGAAACACTGACCCCAGCTGAGAGAGGTAGTCCATGACCCCGCTCTCCTTCAGGTAGTAGGTGACCACTCCACTGCCCGGGGACAGGCTGGTCTTAATGTAGGGCTTCACACTGAGGCCATGTTCTATGGCCTTTTTGGCCAGGAGACCTACAGAACACAAATATTATTCAACTGTCAATTCATCTGTTGTTTAAAGGAGATATTTGACTATTTTAGCTAGAACTACGATGCCTGAGGACTTCTTGTTGGAGCATATTTTTAGGATTTTTTAAAAGTCTTGCCCTGTTTTTACGTCATTCTTGTATTCTTGCATTGAAATAAAATCTCTTCACACATGGCATAGTTTAGAGTATGTATATTGTGCAATTAACAATTTTAGTTGTCAGTTACGTCTGCAACTAAATTCATCTACAATAATTCTGATTAATTGTTGCAGCAGATCTATTACAGTCCAGGTAAAATGTTGAAAAATGTTGGCCAGTCAGATTTGCTGCTCCCACCCGTTCCATTCAAACTACAATACTGCCTTCCTGCCTGAAATATAAGTGTATAGAAAAGGGTCTGATTCATCATTGGTCTGTTGTAGTAGAATGGTACTCCCACCCACCTGCCCCGAGCATGACGGAGGGGTTGCTGGTGTTGGTGCAGCTGGTGATGGCAGCGATCACCACCGAGCCGTGGCTCAGCTCATACTTGGTCCCATTGAACTCAAAGGGCACCACGCTGTTGTGGCTCTTGGGCTCCACCTGGAAGCCCTTGAAGCCTTGCTGAAAAGGACGAACAAAAAACCATTAGCCTTGGAGAAATTAAACAGATTTTAATATTTACAAGTGCACCAACCTTAGCTCCCAGACAGCTCTCAAAGTCACTCTTCATTTCTGACACTGGGATTCTGTCCTGAGGTCTTTTGGGGCCACTGCAGCAGGGGACCACTTGAGACAGATCCAACTCTACAACCTACAAAACGTTTTAGATATAACTGAGCAAAGCAAGTCCTAACCTTAAAAGAACATGGTGAATGAGAAATATTTTGTTTCTCTCATCAGTCGTTTTTAGTCTTCTGAGTTATATTGTAAATAAGGTTTCAATTAATACGTGAATATTGTGTTTTTACTATGAAGGATGAATTGGCCTTTCCCCTTTTCCACTGTGGCTGCTGTTGCAACACATAAATAATGTTCCAATACTTGCCAATTTTAGATTTCACCATTACAAGGGGAGAATTTCTAAGAACATCATTTGAAACCCGAGGAATTGTCAGAACAGGCTGTAGGACATAAACCCTGATCAACAAACCTAAATGTCAAAACTCACCTGAGTAAAGTCGGGATCCTGAGAGACATCGGTGTAATCTCTGAACAAGGACACAGCCTTCAGGTACTTCGTAATATAATTCAGCTTTTCCTCTTCACGACCTAATTAACAATACAAACATACAAACGATTAGGAGAACAAGCAAACTATTGCAAAAGTGACATTTTCAGCTCAAATGACCAGATATATAGCTACGTAAATGAACTTCTGTTGTTATACTAACATTTCAAACTTAATGATTTCAACAGCACAATAAAAACTTTCTTAAATTATATCAAGTGTTCTTAAACTAGTTCTGATATAGATCGAGGCAATGGTAAAACTAGGAAACTCCAGCTTTGTTTTATTTGTGATTTTTCAGTATCGATAATAATTAGAATCATTATTAAAACTTGCATTGAAAGTAGATATTCATTTGAACATTGATTGATTTTTTTGGACACATGAAACTAAACAATGTAATTCAAACTAGCGAATTAGCTTTTTTAACTTAAATGTTTATAAAAATAGACATTTAACTGGGAGAGATCATATCAACAAACAAAAAGATAATGAATATTTACATGTATGTTTTTTCATAAATATATAATAGTTCCTGATTATAAAAATGGGCTCTGACCTGTCTGTTTGAGGTACTGCATGCTGACCTCGTCCACGGGGAAGAAGGCGGCAGTGGCTCCGTACTCTGGACACATGTTTGCGATGGTCGCTCTGTCTGCGATGGACAACTGAGCCACACCAGGCCCGAAGAACTCCACGAACTTTCCCACTACTCCAACCTGACGGAGGTGCTGGACACACACGCTCGTTTTAGCATGTGGTACAGAAGTTACCACCACTACTACAGAGATTACTTTGTGTGAAATACCTTTGTAACAGTGAGAACTATGTCAGTGGAGGTGATGAGTTTATCAGGGGTCCCAAACAGCTTGTACCCCACCACCTCGGGCAGGACCATGCTGATGGGCTGGCCTAGCATCACCGCCTCTGCTTCTATGCCACCGACACCTAGAAATATACAAATAATTAATTTATTTACATGTTGTGTGAATTAACAACAATCGAAAACGCTGATAGTTTAAAATTGAGCTGGAGGGAAGGTCGGAATTCTTTGGTAGAATTTGCCGTTTAACCTATTGCAGATAAGGTTTAGGGTTTATGGTTAACATCTCTGGATTACTAGACCTGTTCATATTAAACACAAACTGGCACAATGTTCAATGTCTTCTCTGTTGGTATAAAAAAACAAAACCCATAGAATTAATAAGTTTGTGGAGCTAATTCTTAACAAATAACGATAAGGTTCAACATTTGTGGATGATACGTTTGGAGATGTCATTGAAAAACAGTCAATCTCCCACAGAATTATATAGACCCCTGCCCTCCATCTGAAATTCAAGGTTGTATGGAGGATTTTTTAGTTTTAAATTGTCAATGAAAGTTCAAAATAGCATTATAGAGATGCAGCAGCCTTGTAATTATGATAACCCAAAAAAACAAAAAAAAAAAGAATGAAAATCCATAAACTGTGGACGTGGTGGGGCCAGCGAAACATTAGCAATCATTTTATTTAATTATTTTTATATTTAATAATTTTATTGGCTGTTTGGTCGTCAATCAAACTCTCTACGTTTCTAGCGACTGACTAACTAACTGACTCGCCGGCGCGCTGGGATTAAGTGGTTTACGTTTGCCTCTCCCGCATTCCACAGACGCAAGACGCCGTTTACTCAACCAACGCAGCGGTTCTTAGCGGCTTTTTCCAACTGTAGCTTCCTCGCAGTTTGCACAAAGTTTGATGCCGCAAAAGAAAGTCCGTTTTTGAGGTCGCTGAAAGAAGAAGAAGAGAAGGAGAAAAGGCGCAAAGCCAAACTAAAGTGATTCTAGGAGATTCCTTCCAGCGATGGCGTCACTGAAGCAGACGAAGGGTCTAAAGACTGACGCGTTGGTCGATAAATTACTTCTGGACAGGTAAAAACAGCGATTCTGAACGTGCACCGGCTGTAAACAAACATGATTTCTAGCGTAAGTAGGAGGCGGGAGGAGGTGTTTCTACTTGGGGAGCTGTGGAGGAGGGAGGTGGTGTCACACATTCGCAACAGTCGCTGGATTTCTGCTTCCTTGGAAAATCCTCTCTACAACCTTTAAGACATCATCAAATTCTGGAACATGGACACAAGCTATTCAAAGACCAAAAGAAACTGGTGTAAAAGTGAATGGATTAACGTTTGGAATTTAGACAATTTTGAAAGGAAAATATGGTTGTAGAGAAGGGGATGGGGAGGCTGCTGGTTTGAGAGACGAGTTTGTTTGGCTGCATTTCAATCAAACTAAAACTTAACAGAAATCAAACTGTCTTACCCCAGCCCAGGACCCCCAGACCGTCTATCATGGTGGTGTGGGAGTCGGTGCCCACCAGACTGTCCGGGTACAGGAAGCCCTCGTAGTTGAACACGACTCGGGCCAGGTATTCAAGGTTCACCTGGTGGACTATACCCGAGCCTGGAGGAATGATGCGCATGTTTCTGAACGCTTTAGAGCCCCACTGAGAGAGACAGGACGATTTAGTATAAGCACATTTATCAGTTGGATTTGAACAATACAAAGAAAAAGACACACTCTTCCATTTATACTGATTTGTTGTAAGCAAGTTTGGGTTAGTGTATCAACTTCTGAGAACATAGAAAATGTCATAATGTAAGATGAGTTTGGGTTTGCAAATACGACTCAAACACAGTTCACACTTACTGTAGTTCTATAGCTAAGAACTTAATTTTTCTTTTGCTACGCCATTTTACTTTTCTTTTGCTACCAGGACGACTGATGGATTAAACACACAACTTCATTTGCCTTGATTAAACTGTTCAAATGCAAAAAAAAAAGAAGAAAATATAAGAACATTGTAATGAGGAGGTTTACCTTTAAAAACTGGAATCTTTCTTTGTTGCGGTCAAACTCTAAATCTTGATTTTTCTGAAGACTGTCAGACCTGCAGTACACACAGTACAGTCAGGATATCTACAATACTTGCCAACATAAGATATTTGTGCTATATTGATACTAGCTTGGTAACAATACAGATTACATTATAATTAGGGTTGTTCAAAGTATCAATACCCAGATACTAATCGATACTAAAACTAATATTGAAATAAGATGCTCATTTGAACAAGTCTTGATACTGGAAACAAAAATCACATACACAGGACAAAATTGGACATATCCTGAATAGTTTTTAAATGGTTTTGCTCTTTATCAGAACTAGTATTCCAGGATTCTATAGGGCAATATTATTTAAGACAGATGGGGGCACCTAAATTGAATATTATTTAAATGTTGAGGTTTATTGTAATATAGTGAGTTGGGTCTAGTGGTCAAAAATAGAAAATAGAAAAGTACAGTGTAATCAATAGGGAAAAAATGGCTCTCCCCATCTGAGAATATGAGATAATCACATTTTAGAATCTGCCCATTAAGACCACATGACAATACTGAAGAAACTCTTGTTATTTTGTGTTGAAAATGTAATTATGTATTATGTTGAGTATTGTTTGTATTATACAGCTTTTATCATCAAAAACAGTACTGAGTATCAAGCTATGCTAACATGTCATGGTACGTGGAGCACTGGTAAAAAGGAAAGCCAAAGCGGAACGTACTTCCTGTTAAAATCCACCTGAATGGAATGATCGATGACCAGATCGGCCGGACAAACTGGGTTGATCTTCTCTGGATCTCCCCCGAGTTTCATGACGGCGTCACGCATGGCAGCAAAGTCCACCACCGCCGGGACACCTCTGTGGACAGTCAGTCAGACACACGGTCAAGGACAGAGCAGTGCAACGCAACTGCATACAAAGAATTGGACTTGGCAGAAGAGAAATTACAGGCTTTTATGTTTTTGGGGATAGTTTAGGATAATTAATATTGTTAGGCAATGGTTATTTTAATATTTTCAAACAATATTCCACTCTAAAGTGAAATATTGAATTCAGTTTAGAGCTGGAATGACTAATCTGATTATAAATTGCAACCAATACATTATTAAAATTATCAACGGCTTATCATCATCTGAACCAAGAACACTGGAAATACTGAGACACAATTTGTAAGAGATGAAACGAGATTCAGTCCACAAGAACAAGACAAAACGAGATTTTTATATAATTTTGAATAACTAAATTGTGCCATTCAGTTCACAATTTTGGCTTCACAATTTTTATTTTGTTAATTTTATAATTTTGCTGTCAGTGTAGCACTGTTTTTTGGTATTACAACTTCTCAAGAGGAGTTACAGAGCAATGTTTTTTATCCAAGGCAAAAATATGAGGAAAAAATGTCACAAGATAATTTTCTTCATGTCTGCACTTGTCCATTTTGTTTGCCTAATACCAAGTGTTACAAAAGAGACATTATCACAAAGACAGCGCCATTTTAAAAATAAAGTCAGATTGGGACAAGGCAGATGAAACATTTTGTGGTTTTGATGAAAAATCCTTTTTATAATTAGCTGCTTGTACACGTTTTGGTTGTAGATTATGCTTCCAGTGTATTCTACTGTCTGACTAATATTTCAAGATGAATATAAATACATGTAGCCTAACTAAATACACAAATACATGCACACATTGATAGACATCAGGTTAAATGAAATGGTGTAGAGACAAATTAGCAAACATTTAGTAATTTAGTCAGCAGCATTCTGTCTTACGTGAAGTCCTGGAGTATGACCCGTGCTGGTCTGAAGGGCACCTCCACAGTCTTTGTCTGGGTCTCCTTCCAGTTAAGGATGCTCTCCACGTCTGAGCTTTTGACCAGGAACTCATCGCAGTTCCTCACCGCAGACTCCAGCAGCACACGGATGGAGAAGGGCAGGCGGTCTACGCACATTTTAGGCAAGGCAAGTTTATTTGTATAGCACAATTCCTACACAAAGTAATTCAAAGTGCTTTACAGAATAAAAAATAGATTAAAATCACAATACAAACAAATCAATCATTTCATTACTGCTATAAAACGCCATCCAAGTTTATACATTTGACATCACTTTCTACAAGGCCTGTTATGATAATTACTAAATGAAAGCTAGAACAATGTTATTTGGAGCTAAATATTTATTGTGTGCACATTTTCTTTGCAGTACTGGGGAGATTTTAGTTATTTTTGTTGAAGAGAGTTGAAAATGTAACTTCTATAACGGCTTCATTCTGATATTAATGTGGGATTATCCTGCTTTATTTTTATTGTGTCAGTTGCATAACATAGTTTCAGCATTATCGTGTATCGCTGGACATCTCTGTAGCAACATACCGTGTTTCTAAGTTTGTTATCGTGACAGATCTACTTTCTACTTACCATATCTGGGGTCTCCAAGTTTGGTCAAATTATAAAAGCGCTGGTCTGGTTGCGTGGGTTCCAATGGCTCCACTAAACGTTGAAAGGGATTATTTGTGGTCTCGGACATCCTCCTCTTTTGTCGGTATGACTCTACAACACAAATTTGCCACGCTGTTATCCATCAACACTTAGACAATAGCAAAACATCAGCAGATCACGTGTAACTAGTGCAACAGCAACTGACCAATCAGATCTCCTTCCTGAGAGGGGGCAGCAAATGGATTTACATGCTGTGAGGACAAGTGGGGCCAAGGGTCATTTAAGGCTTGGCTCACATTTTACTAACTGCTTTATGTAACCAGCTAATTCCAGGAGCAGCATGTTGAAATTAAACTGTAAGATTTAGACTAAGAGCTGCTGCAATCTCCACAAATATGCTGTGCTATGGATGAATGTCAATGTAATACTGTGAGGAAAAAAGGATATCTGTGCAAAAGGTCACATGATAAAAACACTTCCTCGACAGCCACAATGAAACAGGTTTTCTATTACTACTCAAGTCTGAACAAACTGAAGGCTATTTAAGCGTAATGTATAACTTAATACAGTGTTTACATCTTAATTTTGTGTAATAATTCTGTGTAATAAATTATTATGTGTTGCGCAATAGTTTATAGCTAATGTCATCCAATATTATCCAGATTACCCAACAAAACCTCTATGTATTTGTGATTATTGTGCAAAAAAACATGCAGATTTTGATTTTATTTTGGTTATGAATCAATAGCATTTCAACTCATGACAGTTAGCATTAGCAACACACTTCAGCCTACAGAAACATAGGATTTTGTTGGATTGAACTAAGCATGAAAGTGATCGGCAGTTCGTAAAGCACTAAATATTTGGGAAGAGTTCGTAGATTGGAAATTAAACGCTAACAGATGACGCATTAAGTCACGCCATCGCTAAAACTCCTGCGGCACGATCCAAGCGCGTGTGAAAGAGCAGCGGCGCACGTGTTTCTCTGGTACGTGGGTAAAATGAGACATGTGGACATAAATGTTGGTGTGATGGACTTACATTTAGTGCAGAGGGAGACACCACAGAGCAGGACGTTTGATATCCACACTGTCAGCTGCTGCGCTCAGACAAATCCTACAGTCCCGCCGCCACCGGAACACGCGAGAGCACTTCCGCTTTCCTTCAAAATAAAACTGGTTTCTGTCCTAACCGGCCGTAGGTGAAAAATAAAATTAACTTTTTATTATACTGTCAAAATATTATATTTATTATATATATTATATTATATTTATGTATTTATTATATTATATATTATAATTATATACACTTTTTTTTTTTTTCTCACATCCGCCTGTCGACTGTTAATTACAGCTAATGAAGTTGTGTCTATGCAGAGTGTGCGTTTCAGATCAGTTTTAAACATCGCAACATGGGATTTAACCAAATAAGAAGTACATCATGTGCAGTTCAAAGGACACACGTGAGGGACTATTGAATTTTTAATAATAATAAGTTTGTTTTTGCTGTATCCAAGAGGCTAGCTAAGTTGCTCTACGTATTTTACGCCATATTAATTTGAATTTTTATTTATTTATGGAAAGCCCCTTGAGATGCAGCATCTCGTTTTCAAGGGGGACCAAGAACATAAAACATACAGTTTACAAACACATATTTTCACAACAACACATAAAACACGATAATACATACATACACATACATACATAGATACAAACAATACAAGTAACAGGACAATTTTGCTCACATCCCTCCCCACCCTCATAGGTTCATCTCATACAGTCATTAACCTAAACACAGTGTTGTGGAATCAACAGCAGTGACAGTGAGTTTTCAGGTGAGTTAACAGAGCCATTCTAAAGGAGCCCAGAGAAGTTAGAGACCTCAGTGATGAAGGCAGATTGTTCCAGTCTGAGGGGGCCTTAAAGCAGCACACTATATGTGGAAGCAAATGTGACAGGAGACCTTCAGAGGAAATACTTTGAGGGAATGAACACAAGGGACTGCTGGGTTGAGTGAAATGAATTGTTTGTTTTTCTCTGTCCATAGAGACTGTGCAAGAGGCTAGCTAAGGTGCTACAGGCTTTTTATGTGGTAGGAAATGTGGCAGGTCTTCCAGAAGAAACACTTTGAATAAATGGGCCATTTAATCACCACCGAAACACCAGAGCAGAGTACAAACGAGGCCTTTACTGTTGTGTTCACCTGGTTTCCCCTGGGACACTGTTGTGATGCTGCAGGACACAGAAGAAGGACACTTTTGGCTCTTCCACTGGATCTGCTGACTCTCCCTCACCAGTCCCTCCTGTTAAACTGCACTGAGACCTTTGACTGAGACACAAAGGCCACTGAGGCGCACAGTGTAAATGTTGCTGCAGCAAAACTTGAATTTCCCTCAGGATTAATAAAGTGTCTCTCTTTGTCTCTCTCGTGGACGTTGGTAGTGGTTATGCTTTTGTAATTTCTGGATTTGTCCACTAGATGGTAGTATTGTTACAGTTATGACTGACAGCTGAAGACTCATTTGCAGAACTAGAGGTAGGCTACTGTTAAATTGTACTTTAAATGGTTTACATAATGTAGTATTGTATAAAGACCTTGTGAAATTGTATTTGTGAACGAAAATGTGTATTTAGTTTAGCCGTTTGAGATCAGTTATATAGCAGTGATTCCCCAACAAGTTAAGGCCAAACTACTTGAATTGTAATGTTAAATGCTCTGTTAACTGCTCCTCATAAATGTTGCTGGTCTCCTACTCAAATATCTGACAAAAAAAAGTGCATTTAACCACACCGTAAAAGCAACTGAACAGAATCTGGTTAAAGTCACATGGCAAATAGTGTGTTACAAAGACAGTACATACACAGAGAAGGAGCCTGAGAGTCTGCAGTGAGGGGATACACTGACTGACAGCTCTTCTCTGCCTCAGGTCTGCACCAGGTCTGCACCAGGTCTGCACCAGGTCTTCTCCAGGTCTACACCAGGTCTGCACCAGGTCTACACCAGGTTTTTTCCAGGTCTGCTACAGGTTTACACCAGGTTTTCTCCAGGTCTGCTCCAGGTTTACACCAGGTTTTCTCCAGGTCTGCTCCAGGTCTACACCGGGTCTGCTCCAGGTCTACACCAGGTCTGCTCCAGGTCTACACCAGGTCTACACCAGGTCTACACCAGGTTTTCTCCAGGTCTGCTCCAGGTCTGCACCAGGTCTGCTCCAACTCTTTCTCACATAACTCAGTGCATCCCTTCATAACAAACACTACACATGCACATCCACACAGCCATGACATCATCGAGAGGCTGGTCCAAACGCAGGCGTGTGATTGGACGCCTGCAGCTTAAGAGTCTGATTTTCTGTGGCGTCAAACGTGTGATTTTATTAACACTTTTGTGCCAAGTCAGTGAGTCAGTGAGAGATGTCTTTTGCTAGATTCATTGCAAATTGTGTTTATTACAGTAAGAGCTTGAACATTTAAAATAATTTCACATACATCTGATTATCATTTTGATTATCACATACACTATTATATAAATACATAGTGATAGATTTTAATTTTTGTGTTGTCTATTGTTTAGCGTAGGATTTTTAGTCCTCTCAAGTATAGAGGCTACAAAAAATCACAAAATATTAAGTCAAGTTTATTCAACACATCTTTTAGTTACTTGTTAAAACACAAACAGCACAAAGTTCTGTTAAGACTTTACATCATGCTCTCACTCAACATTATCATTCCAAAATCATGTAAAAACGACAAAATACAGCCATGAAATCGGGCAGGTACATTTTGAGAGCAAAGTTTTGAGGATTTGGGTCAGTTTTGACTTTCACAGAGGCTACAGGTGATGGTCCAGTGCTGGTTGTGTTGCTGCAGGGAGGGATCTCTGTTCAGTCATGAATGCGGCGCGCGCACACACACACACACACACACACACACAGGCATTCTACAGTGTCCTACTAAACCACGACACGTGACTCACAAAGGGTTATTTTTAAGTCTCACTTCAGTCAACAAACATATTTCCATAGCCATTACAGCTATGGAAATATGTTGTTTTCTCATTGGAATAAAGTATGAATGCAGTAGGGAAGGGAAAGTATTTCATTTCGCAGTACTGATTGCATTTTGAGTGAAGCAGCTTAGCTTTTATGGTGAGGCTGTTGTTGATAAGAGCGCACTTTAAATATTTATGAAAATGTCTGCTACATTTCGTTTGTCGCAGTATTATTTTTTGTAAATTTGTTATAGTATTTTTATTTAATGAGGCAGTGTAAACTTTATCACTGACTGATATTAACCATACTATTTAGCACGGTTCCAACAGTGGAAGTCAGAATCGGAGTCAAGTAATACAATATACAACACAAATAAATACAATTAAATCTCATATGACATTATTTGCAAATTGAAATGATTATAGATGTCAGTTTCATTGTGGAGTTGGGATCCTTCATGCCTTTTGCAGGTCCTGGTCTGAGAGGTTTGGGAGCCCCTGAGCTACAGCTTTTTCCAGGATAATGTGTTTTTCATGATGTCCTGTTGCAGAATTTGCAACACTGACATAGGTTTATGTTAAAAGTCCTTTATATTACACAAAATTGACTCTTGTGAGCTTTAAGCAATGTTGTTACCTCATCAAAAACAGACCTGGAGTTGTGTTTTGTTTCATTTACACATGTTTGAGTAATTATTATTATTAGTCTGTCTACATCTCCAAAGCTCCTTCTGTTCTCCCCTTACACTTGTTTTTTCCCATGATCCATTTGGACAGGTGATTGATTCCAGCCCAAATCCTCTTTTAGTCTCAAAGCAGCCACTATTTCAGATCACATGACCAGAGCGCACAGAAGATCAAGATAAAACTGTAGGCTACTTGTCCAGTCTGTTTTTCTGTCGTGTCCATCTTTCTCCGATTAACACGATTTGAAATAAATATCATCCATCTTCTGTCCAATTACCACAGGCAGTTCACATCGTTGGCTGCAGTCCAGGAGCTCCATAATTTAATCAGATGCTCTGCCCATTAAACTAAAGATGAGCAAGTGCAAGAGTGGAGCAAACTGCGGTAGCCGTAGCCTGCGTTTTGACCCCACTTTGGCGTTTATTCAGTCGTGGGGTCGCTCCAAAAGGCCACCCCAATGTCAGCGTCTTAACCAATCACATGTGACCAGCTGGGACCCCCTCCTCTCTGGCTTTTCCCTGCAGCCTGTGTGACGAATTTAATAGTAAGGACCCCCAGTTTCCAACCCCCAACCCAATAAACAGACAACCATCCCCCATGTTGCTCATTTTTATGGGGACAAAAGGCAGGTGCATGTTTGGTAAGAATAACATGGTGTATTTTGTGTGGTCAAATGCAGTAATGACAGTTAGTTAATGACTGACTAAATTAAGCAATGAAAATATTAGTCTGAAGCATTTTCAAAATCAACAAGGATCTACAGGAATTATACAACAGGTATAATAGGTTTAATTGTGCCATTACATAATCACATAATCACTTGTGATAAATAATAAGCACTCACGCTTCAACTCGCTGCTGTGGACCAACAACATGGACTAACTCCAAATGAGCATGTTAATTAAATGAGGCTAATGAAAACAAAGCCACTCGATATATCGGCCTGGCTGTGTTGACCGTGGGAATGACAGGTCCCAGGCGAAAAGAAAAGTGCATGGAGGGACACAGTGGAGCATGAGCAGTGGTTCATCCATCAGCGGTGACACAGGACCTCAAACATGCGGCTGTAGGTGCGCCGTGTCTGCGAGAGGAGCCCGCAAAGCCCCGAGCAGCGCGCACTGGAGCTGAAGGAGGGAGAGGAGGAGAGAGAGAAGGAGGGAGAGAGAGAAGGAGAGAGAGAAGGAGAGAGAAGGAGAGAGAGAAGGAGAGAGAGAAGGAGAGAGAGAGAAGGAGAGAGAGAGAAGGAGGGAGAGAAGGAGAGAGAAGGAGAGAGAAGGAGAGAGAGAGAAGGAGAGAGAAGGAGAGAGAAGGAGAGAGAGAGAAGGAAAGAGAGAAGGAGAGAGAGAAGGAGAGAGAGAGAAGGAAAGAGAGAAGGAGAGAGAGAAGGAGAGAGAGAAGGAAAGAGAGAAGGAGAGAGAGAGAAGGAAAGAGAGAAGGAGAGAGAGAAGGAGAGAGAGAGAGAAGGAAAGAGAGAAGGAGAGAGAAGGAGAGAGAGAAGGAGAGAGAGACCAGTGACTGTGTGAAGAGAGAGACACACACACAGAAGGAAGGCGCGTGCGTGCATAGTGTGAACCGTGAGTGCGTGGATCCGGGGACCGCGTCATGTGAGCGGACTGCTCTGTCCCGGACCACCGGACCACTGCCATACGAGCTCCGTCCGGCCGGACAGAGGCTGCAGTGTGCACCCGGACAGAGGGGCACTGTGCTCGGTGAGGAGTCTACATCAGCCCGCAGAGCAGTCTGGGAGCGGGCTGCGCGCCGGAGGAGGACACCGCGCGAGTGACACGGGGAGCAGCTGTTTACCAGAGTAACGAGTGGCGGGAAAGAAAACATGGCTTCTTCTCCGGTCCCTGTCACCCCGGCGTCGATGGAAGGAGGGACCCCTTCACCCGCGAATGACGAGCCCTCCACCCCGCGACAGGTAGGTCCTGTCCGGTGAGCGCGCCACACGTGTCCTACACGGTCCCGCTGACGGTCAACATCTGCTTCAGTCATGCCGCGTCATGGGCGAACTCCATGTGACCAGACGTGATTCCAAATATCACAGTATGCTTTATTTGACCAAAGACAGGCGTAAATATGACATGTTAATGCTGCCTGACTCAGCGGAATGTTGTGTGTCCTTCGGCATTAAATTCACACAAAATCTAAATCTGATCTCCAAACAAAACACTTTTACACGAGACGCACCAGTTGCGCACCGCTGGAAAATGCGACCCAAACCTGCATGGCAAAAGACTAAATAAATCACACGACACTAAAATTGTTGTGCAAAACACGCCGAAGTAACAAGAAACACTGCCTCGTGTATTTGAGCGTGTTGAATTCCTCTGTCAGGCGTGCACGTGCTGTGGTGCATAAGTTATAATGAAGAATCTGTTTCTTACAATACAGATTGGTGCATATCATGTGTTGGGTGATGCATGTATGTCAGATCTCACGTTGTGCCAGTAGTGGGCGTGCCTCCATACCAGTGTGGTAGTGTCTGTGTACACTGGTGTATGAATGTGTGTGTGAAACGATGATGTAAAACGCTTTTATCATTATCCTTTAGACCATAGCTCTTCGTAGTGAATACGCTTCCTACCTGGTAAATAACAATGACGATATTTTGGTGGTTTTGAGGTGGTTTGTGCGTCTTCTCGGCTTGTTGGATAAACCTGAGTGAGTGTGTAAATGTCTGTGAAGGTGAACGTCCAGTGTGATGTCTTCAGAACAGGTGCTGCTGCTGGTCTCATCGTGTTTGGTTTGGACATGGATAAAGTGACATCCAGTGACTGCCAACAGTTCTGCTTCTTAGAACTTAATTTTATACTAATATATCAGGGATGTGAGAAGATCAGAAGTAACCAGTGAGTTAAAATATCCTTGTTTTCCTTTATCACTTAATACTTGAGGCACGCGCAAAGGTATTTTCCATAATTTCTACCTGCTCTCAAACTCGAATTATAATTATTTTTGGTCCATTTTCCATCAATCGAACCACTCAGTATCAGCTAAGGTACACTTTATTGTCCTTGTAGGGAAATTTGTCCGCTTGATCCGTCCTTGAAATTAGACTTAGAAATGAAATGTAGTATTATGCAATAAATAAAGGCTGTGGTATGCCTTTTTAATTTAAAGGTGCACTGCCATCTACTTGTCTCCATGGAGATGTTATTGCTTTGCCTGGAATCCTTCATTCTTACTCTGAGTGGGCTGCCTCCCCACAGATCTGACCTGTAACTTCATCTGAGAGAGTCATAAGTTTAATTAGGGATGCACTGATCCAGCTTTTTCAGTCCCGATACCGATTTCGATACTATAGTACTGTAACAACCGATATCAGTGAATATACTGAAAACAGAAATTAAAATAAGACAAAGCTGAGCCAAATCTGTTATGTAGCTGTTATTTATTTCTCATAACTACAGAGCAACTTTATGTATAAAAATTAAAACTATTTAGACTTTTGGGCCAAATACAACCAGTGAATAATAATCGAATTACATTGATTATTGACAGGCTCCATCAAGATATTAGTTGAACCGATATTTACCGATATTTATCCAGCAAATCTTTCAGTATCAGCACCAGTATCTGCTGCCAGTATCAGATCGTTGCATCCTTAAGTTTAATGTCATACTGTGGAACTTTCCAGGCAAAGCAGTAGCATCTCCTGAGCAGGTGGTGGCGCTCCTCCTAAAAACCTCAGACAATGTACCTTTAAGAAGAGAACCAATCATTCTCCTCCTGTTGAATATTAGTAAATACAAGTTCTTTTTTCAAATTCAGCTCCATCATTGCAAAACTGATTGCTAAAAGTAGCTTACTAGTGAACGGTGGAGATGCTGAGTAACATGATGTTGTACTTTTTCCCCAGAGTTCCTGTAAATGAGGCAGAGCTGTCAAACTCCAGAAGTCTGAGGCACTTTCTGTCTATTAGCCAGTGCGCTGCTTTAACCACAGTGGCAGTAGGCTATTTCCTGTAAGCACTCCAACTCACCACAGAACAGCGCAGGAGAGAGGAGACGGACATTTCTACAGCCACTTATTCTAAAGCTTAAGATCAGATTCATTAAGGGGAAGACGCTAGGGGTTTGGGCAAGGTTTTTTAGGTTTAAAATCTCTTGGCCTGTTTTACTTGCCCATTGTGCAATCTCAATTTGCATTAAAGTTTGAATTATGAGTTTGAATAGCTGTGATCTCGCAAAAATATAAGCAGACTTAAATTACGTCTCTTTTCTGTGCTCTCGTTTAAAGGCACACTGTGTAATTTTTCTGTTGTGAGGCCGAGTGCTCGTCTCCATGGAGATGCTGTTGCTGAAATGTCCCATAGTATGATATTAAACATCTATATCCATGGAGTCCAGCAGGTGACACCACTAGGCCAAGTTACAGGTCAGATCTGTGGATAAGTGACCCTCCTGTCAAGATAATAAAATGAAACGTTTAATGCAAACTGTGGAACATTTCAGGCAAAGCAATAACGTCTCCATGGATACAAGCAGGTGATGGACGCTCCTCCCAAAAAGTTACACAGTGAACCTTTTTAAGGGGCCGTTTTAAGGGATTGTTTGCCCCTTCGGCTGTGTCTGAAATGAACTAAACTCAGGGGACTTTAACTTTCAACATTTTTATTAATTCTTTTATTTATTTATCTATCTATCTTTTATGATGCTATTTAACTACAAAAATGAATCACACCAGACTGGATGTAGAAGATATGCTGATGGGTTCGAGTTTCTCTTCCTTGAGGTTTGATCTCCAGGAAGTCAGTGCCAGAGAATAGTACTAAAAACATGAATGGACTGAAGTGGATATGTGGTCATCATTCTGCTATTTTGATGATGACATTTTCAGGGAATTGAAAAATCTCTAGCCCTAGATTTATTACTTGTACTTTTGTATCAAGGTTTCTAATTGCCTGTAGCACCTCCCCTGGTATTTGTGGAGAACATGTGTCTTGTTCTTGCATTAGTCAGCGTGTGACTTTAGAGCAGCTCTGTTGGCACGCTGCTCCACTCACTCCACACAGGTCTATTTTAAAGTCGTTCATCAAGTAGCACTGAACAGATGTGGCAAACAAGAAGCACGCACCATCGAAACAGTGATATAGTAACAGGTCAAAACATATTGTAAAATAATCAAACAGATTCATTTAAAGGACCATCTGACACTTAAGTTGCATCCATGACAGTGCGTAGTTTGAAAATATTCATAGCTCAAGACTTCCACCACTTTGAACTCATATTTAAATAGTAAATGTTCATATTTATTATGGAATATCGGTGCTGATAGTGAAAAATGTGTGGGATTGTTCATCGATTGCATGATATCAGTTTGGGTTGGGTTTAGTTGGATGTAATAAGTAGTTAATTCAGTCGTGATTTGAAGGGTAAACAACAGTTACACAACACAACTGGATCTCTTGTGTTATAGTCAACGGAGTTAAGTGCCATTTTCCGTACCTACAGATCCCTAAAGTCATAGTATCGATATCGGTATCGAAACAAAACAAGAAAAGCTGGAACGTTTGCATCCCTAACATTTACACAGCACGTTTGGGCATTCAAAGCGCATTACATCAAGGAACTACTCATCCATTCACACATTCACAAACCGGTGTCTGTGCACTCTGGGATCGAGGTGTGTTAAGTGTCTTGCCCAAGGTAGTTTGGATTGTACTACCAACCTGTGAGTCATTAGACACTACCAGCTGCACTTTTGGCTACTCTTCCCACCTCAGCTATGCCAGTTGTGTTAAAATGTGCAACAGTTTTTTATTAAAGTCAGCCTGCAGGTTCCATATACTGATCCAGATGCTGAACTCCTCCGTCCGCAGACACAAGCCCCATTACAGTTTTGCCGAGTCATACCAAACCTCAGTAAGTCCCTGTGTGTCCAGCAGAGCCCTGGACTGTCCACACACACCACACCACACCACACCACACCAGGAATAATCTCATTACACATGTGAATCATGCCTTGGCTGTCTGACCACTTTATTGTTTGTTTTTTCCATTAGCCAATGCCTACGTGATTCTTTTTAATAATACATCCGTCTGGGTAAATCCTATTACCGTGGATGACAAAGAGCGATTGAGCGGCTCTGATGGATGCCCAAGGTTGAATGAGACTTTGCAGTGACTGTTGGAGTGTCCAGTCCCGCTACATTTACATTTTAAAGCAGCGAGCTGGTGGATGGTTTAATCATGGCACACAGTGTGACGGATGTGAGAAAGGAGATGAGAGCAGATGAGAGCTTTATTATCTTGGATGTTTTGAAGTAATATTAGAAAGACGACATTTTTCTAACTGAGCTTTTAAATATAGTAGTTAGGCAATACCAATCAAATAATATCATTTTAAAATTGTTTATTTGGAGTTTACGACCATGAAGTGGGGTATATTTACACTAGTCCCATACTGCGCTATTTTCTGATCTATTATTATTATTATTATTATTAAGTATATTTCGTGCTCCATACACCTTCATCAGAATTTGGGTGATTTCAGCCCTGGGATCGACTGTCTCTGCTGAGCGCAATGTAAAAAGTAGCTGTTAAATTCATCACTACATGACATCACAAGGTGGAACAGAGCATTTTGAGCTTTGAAGATGTAACAGACTAATCATTTTATTACTCAAACATGTGTGAATGACACAAAACACAACTCCAGGTGTGTTTTTGAGGAGATAACAACATTGTAACATGACTTAAAGCTCACAAGAGTCCATTTGGTGTAATATAAGACCTTTAAAAACCCCCAGCGCAGCATTGAACACTCGTCTGCCTCTGTTCTCAATGTAAAAATACACTGTACACACTGTACATCGGCAAGTTAATAGCCGCATTTATTATTCATTGCCGTCTCTCAAATCAAACAGGAGCAGCCGGGGACGAGACTCACAGAGGACATTGGAGCGGTGTTGTGATGATTGGACCACACTGAAGTCGCTCTGAGAAGTCAATGCAAGGCGCTGACAGTATATTTGCACTACTGTGGGATCAGCCAGACTAGCAGGGCTCGAAGCTGTAGGCACAGACAACATTTGAAACATTCCTTCTGCAGAGCTGGTGTCATGTAGCTTCTGTGTAAACTCAAGCAAGACAAGGAGGAACTAATATCTCATTTTGACGCATATAAGATAACAGAAAGCATAGACTAGGGGTGAATTTGGAGCCGGGTTACATATTAGGAATAGGAATTTATTTACGGACAAAATAGCAAAGTAAAAACACTAGAGAAGGTTAATACGAACATTTTAAGACTAAAATGACGAGGCTCACTGCATCAGTTACAATTCATATAGCACAGGGGTGGGCAATTCTTTTTTCCATGGGGTCAGACGAGAAATAGAAAATATTGTGGAAGGCCGGGCCAAAATGCTTCACTAAATTCTGCATGATATTAATTGTATTTCTTTATAAAAAGCAGTAAATAGCCTTGTTTTGACACGCTGGTAAGACTAGAGAGTTAATGTTATGACTAAGCAATGAAAAAGTGAGGCTGCCTTACAAAAAGTCATAAAAACCACCTCTAAAATGAAAGCAATGCAGCTTTAGTCCGTGCACGAGGTCAAATTATAAAACATGTTTATTTTGTAATTCCTAATGAGCTTAAACAGGCCAGTCAGAGTCAACCAAAGGGTCGTATGTGGCCCGGGAGCTGGACAATGCCCAGGTCAGATGTAGCACATATTTGGAATGCTGTGACTAGCACGTTAGCTTGTCCATTTATATATACAGTCTATGCAATTTACGTTCAAGTGCATGAGAAAATGTGTTATTACGGGCTTTGAATTTGCAGTCAACTAACAGCAAAGTCGTAATAGAAGTAGTGTCAATATGAACATGAGGAAGATTGACAGAATAATTTAACTCATTTTCAATCTAATACTAAAGCTTGATTTCAGATTTTCCTACGAGACATTCGGCTTGTCCTCTTTCACTTTCATTGTCATTGATCCGAGCTGAAAGGCAGACAGTGTCCAGGCGGTTTAACAGTCACCAGACAAAGCCACTGCTTGTGTTACTCAGAAAAGGGAAAAATTCACAATCGGATATCTGAACCTTTTTAAAGCTTTTGTTCTTGACTTTGGAAACATCTCTATGTAAACAACAGTTGCGTACTATTCTGGGACATGCTACAATAACATAATAATGATGAGAGGGTTATCTGTGCTATTATTACTTGAATAGTCCTTATCTGTGGAAGTGGGACATCCAGGAAGTGAAGATCTAGGCCAAAGATTGTAGACCCTTTGTTTTTGTCATTGGAAAATAAGAAAAGTAGTACCAACAACATACATTTTTACGTAATATAATGTTTATTTTTCCTATCTTTGAACAGAATTTATAATTATCCAGTGATCCATGACTGATAGTTAGTTAAGTCTTAAAACAATTATACATCTTAATTAGCTCATTAGCCTGTCACTTTCCCTTTGGCTAATGTCTTGACAGACGTTTTATAACATGTAACTCAGTTTTTTTTTGTTATTTCAAATAAGTACTAGCTGATCACACATGTTATTTTAAAGGGCCCATATTACGCTGTTTTCTGATCTATGTTATAATGTTGTTTCCTCATCACAAACAGACCTGGAGTTGTGTTTTGTTTCTTTCACACGTTTAACACACAAACCCTGCATATTTAGGCTATTCTGTCTTGTGATGTCATTAAGTGGTAATACAGGAAGTGCTCCACTGTGTTTTTAAACTCCACACATCTTCATTAGAATCATTTAGATCATTTTAGCCCTGGAATTGCCCAACTTTGAAGTTACAGCTATTGTTTTAGCCTCATTGAAACTGCTTCACTCCCCGGTGCCCCAGAAGATAAAATAAAAGCAGCAACTTAAGGTTATTCTACAGTCCTGAAGAGTAAAGCAGTTCAAATGAGGCTGAAAATAGCTGTTAACTTTAAAACTGCATAACATCATAAGGTGGAGCAGAGCATTTTGATCTTTGGAAATAGACAGACTAATAACACAGGATTACTCAAACATGTGTGAATGAAACAAAACACAATTCCAGGTCCATGTTTTTGAGGAGGAAACAGGATTTTAACATGGCTAAAGGCTCACGGGAGTCACTTTTGCATAATATAAGACCTTTAAATAAACACACAGTACTTTACTCATGATTGTATTTGACATAGTAGCAGTTTAGTAATTATCTGATATCCTGGTTAATCCTTCGTCAATAGCCTGTTTGCGGGTGCTGTCAGTATAACCACCCCTCCTTCTCTCTGTCACCCCTGATCCCCCCGTCCCATCCATCACAGCTGCTGCCCCCGCCCCACCCCTCAGCCCGTCTGTGGCCCGTCAGCGAAGGGGAAGTGATGTCCTGATAGCCCCGGGGTGAAGGTTGTTGAAGACCTATTAGCACTTGGATAATGTGGAGGCTATAGGCGACAGGCTAGCTCTGAAGTCAGTCACTTGGCAGCATGTTGGTGACTATGGCTCCTGTCTAGTTATCATTAAAGGCGGCATGGTGGCTGAGAGGCTTGTAGGGGTGTGCAAAAATACTGAAATATCAATATATCACTACTAAATTTTATTCTTTTATTTTTTTAGCAATTTTTTGTGACCACATGACAGTTGTTTTGATGATTAAAATAGATGTATTTCATATTAACTTTGCACAGGTTGTGGTTTTAACAACGAAGAAAACAGCAATATATCACATGCATCCCTATATTGTGATAGCCGTGCATTGTGTATCGTATCGAATCGTGAAGAACCCTGTGATGTACTCGTGTTTGACAGCAAACAGGTTCCGGGTTTGATTCCTGGGACTTTCTGTGTGGAGTTTACATGTTTAAGACCTGTGTCTGGTGGGTTTCCTTTCGTCACTTTGTTGTTTGGTGCATTTGTGCTTTCCACAACTTTCAGAGACCATAGCGGAGTTTCGCCATCAAAGTAAGGCTGACAATAACTAGCATGATAATAGCGGATGTCCTGGTTCACGGATAATAAAAATCGTTTACAGTTAGAGGTCTTATTTTGACCATAAGAGATGCTTTTACAATATATATGGACTGGGGCAAAACAAATGTAACTTTATTATGGAAAATATCTGCACATATACATGTACATACAGTATAACCCTTGTTCTGTCCTTGGGCAAGACACTTCACACACAAAGCATCTCAAAGTCTCATAGTCAGCGCCCAAACCTTCCCTCAAACATTTGGTCCGTGCGTACCAAAGATGTATGAGTGTGTGTGTGACTGGCCCGAGCATGACAGGATCTGAGCTGTTCTCCTCAATATTGTTTCACTTTAAGAGGTATTTGAGGAATGTGACTGTTGTGACTCAGAGCTCAGTGAATGGCTCTGGGGAGTTTTAAGACTGTCTGAAAATAATTAAAGCACTGAAGCGGCATGGCAATTACGTATGACAACAAACATATTTGACAGAGAACTGTGTTGTACGTACAGATGGCTATTCCATAACAAGACTGCTATTTTTACTGCAGTAATCACTCAAAATGAATGTATCTGACCACACCTCTGTTAGTCATGTGTGTTGTAGGAGATTACTTTTACTGATGGTAAACGGATTTGTTGTGAAAAAATGACGTACACATGGAGAAATGCATCCTTAGACCACAATTCCACACACTGGGAAGTACATTTTACTGCTAGTTTTTAAATCCTCTACCATTATAACTTAAATAACCAACCATTTTGATTTTGATATGAGACAGACCTGAGGGTTTTTGACTGAAGACACTGAGGTAAAAGCTACTTTGTTCATTGATTCATGGTATTGATGACCAGTCAACAGTATAGTGAACAGTACTGGCCCTCCACGTGTTTTATTTCTCAATATCCAGTCCTCCAGGAAAAAACATTTCGACTCTCCTGCTCCTAAATTATGACTTCAGTAATTGATGACTGCAGAAAGCTAAGTTCCATAGCCATTTTAAAAGCACATTTATTTATTTATTTATTGTAACATTTTGTATTTCTTTCATTAAAGGTGCACAATGTCACTTTTCTAACCTGCTTGTCTCCGTGGAAATGTATGGTCTTGCTTTGCCTGGAATTTTCCACAGTATGGCATGGAATCCAATTTGTACATTCAGTTACAAGTGTTTTTGCAGCTAAATACCTTACAAAACATGCATTACTGTGAGCTGGGTCACCTCTCCACAGACCTGATCTGTAACTTGGCCTGGCGGTAGCACTGACTGACTGAGAAGCGCAGTACATTCTAGAGCTGAACTTGAATTTCCCTCAGGATCAATAAAGTCACACTCTCTCTCTCTTGCTTTTTGCCCAAAGATATTAATACCATTCTCTGGAACATTCTAGGCTTAGCAATAGCATCTCCATGGAGACGGTGGCAGACGCTCCACCAGAAAAGTTACACAGTGCATCTTTACCAACACTAATCCAATACTTACACAGTTTATTTAACACACAAATTTGACTGCCATCTTTCCCAGTACCCACTAACGCGGTATGAAAAGAACCAACTCTGATTGCGTTGTGTTGTGTTGTGTTGTGCGTCGACTTTTAGCGGATGGAAAAGACGGGCATATTTCCATTTTCTATTTTCTTCATTTTTAACTCAATCAAACACCACACCTGAACTCAACTTGATAACATGTGCTCCTCATTTCCTTCTCCGACAAGTGAGAAGATGGAGCAGATTTCCTCGCCATGTTTATTTGTCTTGTCATTCATATTCACACACACACACACACACACACACACACACACACACACATACTTGTTACACTGGGAGCTGACAGAGGGAAGGTCACGGCAATCAGGGGCCTGGCCACTTCATCCACAATCTGCTCCCTGGGAATCAGTCCAACAACCACACCAAGATACACCAATGGAACAAAGATTGACATGTTTTGAAGCTATATTACGTTTATTTATATATAACATTTACATTTAAACGCTATTTCGTTGGCTCAACCTAATTCAAGCTGCTATTGTTTAGAAATAAAACTATTGTATTTGCTGTACTATACCTGCTCTGTTTGAGTTGAATTTACTCAAAAATGTAAATGGCCCATATTACATTATTTTCTGATCTGTTATAATGTTGTTTCCTCATCACAAACATATTCAGAGTTGTGTTGTGTTTTGTTTCATTCACACACGTTTAACACACAAACCCTACTATATTAACACTGTGTTCCATCTTGTGGTAATACAGGAAGTGCTCCACTGTGTTTTTAAACTCCATACACCGAATCATTTGGATGATTTCAGCCCTGGAATCTCTACTGCCAGTCTCTACTGAACAAAAGGTAAAAAGTAGCTCTTAACTTGAAAACTACCACTTCATGACATCACAAGGTGGAACAGAGCATTTTGAGCTTTGAAGATGTAGACAAATGAATAACGCAGCGTGTGAATGAAACGAAACACAACTCCAGGTATGTTTTTGATGAAGTAACAACATTCTAACGTGTTTTAAAGCTCACAAGGACCTGTAGGACCTTCTGGTGGAGGGTCTGCCACGTGCCGTCTCCATGGAGATTAAATGCGTTGCCTGTAATGTTCCATAGTATATCACTAAACTCAACTCTCAACAAGCAGAAAAGCAGGTCGTGCCACCAGGCCAAGTTATAAGTGACTTAGCAAAATGCATGTTATTGTAGGCATTATTTGACCTTAAAACACCAATAGTTGAATAAATACAATATAGATTAAGTTACTCCAAGAAGCAGGTGGCAGACACTCCAACACAAAAGTTATTTAGTACCTCTTTAAGTTGGAATTTCTTTTTTTTTTTTCAAGCAAGCCCTAAAAAGATCAACCAGGAAGTAACAAAAATCTTCTCTGCAAAATAAGTGGAGCAAAAACACAATCTGTGCTCAGTGAGACACATGACAGGATTAGAACCTCCTGCTGAAATACAACCACCTCGTATGTCAGAGAAATACAGAGTTTTATTAGAATTAACCTGTACAAAATACTGTTGTCATGATACTAAAATTTCACTACTACTACTCAATACCGATTCCAATACCACAATGATAATAAAAAATAAAAAAAATCACTATTTCTTTAGACAATTGAATGTGATTTTCAACATTAAATCGTTGTATTTCCAGGTAAAAGGTATTATACTTGTTCTGCTACAGCTCAAGATCATTCAAGAAAGCTTCATTTCTGTCTTGTGAATGTGACTTTTTCAGTATCTGCTCAAATCTAGTTCAGTGCTAGTTTTAGTATTGATTAGTACTGATACTTTTGAATATAATATAACACAATTCTGTTTTATTGCTTCAATCTTTAAATCTAGTACAAGAAATCATCAAATTATTTCACCTTTTGGGACTGCCGCAGCTATAACTTTCAATGACATTTAGAGCACTCGCTGTTCTCAAAATGACAAACCTCTGTTATTTGGAATAGATAAAATTAAAAAGATCAGCCGGACAAAAGTTTGGCTCACAACTCTTGTATCTTCTCTTGTTCGTCTTTCCAAACTCTAGATACTTTTAACACCCAGACATATTTCATTGGATTAATATAATGGTATTGCTGTATGGATAAAGGAAGTTGTGGTTTTACTTACTCTCAAACCCAAAGTACTTTCAAATGGAATATCAGAAAAGCAGATATATTTCAATGCACTTATCTCATTATGATTCAGATAGCATCAATTTGAACAAACCAACAGTAATTTTCAAGAACCAGCTCCCTAAAATGGACTTTAGAGATGCACCACTGTAAGGGGAGTACGGCGTTACACTATTTATCTCTACGGAGGCAGCGGGTGATACCACGGGGCCAAGTTACATGTCAAATCTGTGGCGAGGCGAGCCTACACACAGTAAGAATGCAAGTTTTCAGGTCAGTAAAAACACATGCTATGAATAGGGCTGTAACAATAACCAAAATATCGTGATTTCGTATTGTCAGAAGTCTCACAATATATTGAATTACAAGTTTCTTTGCTTAAATTCATTGTTATGGTGCAGCGTCAGCTAAAAAAGCCGAGGGAACTACATAGACCATGATCCTTTGCTTCATTTCAGCACAGACAGCTAGAAATTATGTTATAAGCACTTTTAAATCGTAGTTCTTTGCGTTAAGTCTTGTCAAGGCATTTTAAAAGGAAAAAGTAGCATATTCACAGTTTTGTTCGCCTCCACAAAATATCGTACCGTGACATGAATATCGTGAAAATATCGTATTGAGGGATTTGGATATCGTCACATCCCTACTATTGAGTAAATGCAGCATGGATACTTTTAATGCCATACCGAGACATTCCAGGCAAAGCAATAACATCTCCATGGACCCTCCACTAGAAAAGTTACACAGTGCAGCTTTAAAAGAACATTTGTCTATGTTGAAGAATTACTCAAACGCAATTCATAGTGAAGTGCTTCTGGCTAAAAATTAAACCACAATACATTTTGTCCGACATTTAGCCTTGGGACAGATTAAATTACTAATCTAATTTTTGCCTTGGATATTCTCATAGGGTTAGAGTGGCCGAATGCCTGGAAAAGTGCCAAGGTATTTTAGAGGATGAAATAGAATGTAGCACTTTATTCATATTATGGTGATTACTTCAAAGTTAATGAAGATTGAAAAAGAGTTTTGGATTTGGACAGACTCTGAGAATTTGCTTCTCAACTTGCTATTATAACAGAAATGTAGCTCATATTATTTGACCACCAAAGCTATTTCGTTACAGCGTTAGTATACTGAAGAGAAAGGTGCCAAGACTCTCTTCTCCCCAGACGCTTCCCCTCGCTCCTCCAAGAAATCACAATACTGGATTTTGGAGTAGTTCTGAGAGATTGTTTTACCTTGGCTTAGAGGGTACGATGCCAAAAATACTACAAAAGATACTATACAAACATGCCAACTGGTCTAAAATATTACACGCCAGCAAAAAATTAAGTAGCATTTTTGGCTATTCCAATTTTGTATTGAATATCGCACTAGTACCCACTAAATTTACTGTGTATTAAGGGATTTTTTTCATGTATCTGAGCAAAATCTTTGTGTCTTTCCACAGTACAGATATATTGCATAAGCAGCTCTTGAGGTCACAATAACTCAGCTGTCCGATAATCAGGAAGTGTGTTTTAGCATGCTAGTTGTTGTTAGCTTTCCCGTCACGGCAAAACTCCTCTCTGATCTCTGAATGTTGCGAAAAGCGTTTATAGACTCATCGCCGTGAATAATTCGGATGTACAGCATTCATAAGTAAGGTGAGGAATAACTTTGGACCGCTACAAACCCTTTCAAATGAACTAGTTTTGTTTTTAAGACGGGAAAAAATCAGGAACACCACCTTTAAACTTTGCCGTGTCAAAGATGGAAGACCTCAGCTGTAAACTTGGAGCAGCATGTGTCATTTTTATATGTTCCGCTTAAGTTAAGGTTATGATGGAACTTCTATCAGCGTTATTGAATGAATAGTTTTGCCCATGTTATAAAATGGCCCATTACCCGACTTGGACAGAGCTCTTCACAGCGTCCATCAAGAACGTATGGCCGTTTGGGACCATACATCACTGCAGCGTCCACTTACCCTGTATCGCCATCATATGTTCATGTGGAGATGAAGGTCAATGTAGTAGCGGTGTCTAAGTCTACTGCACTTTGTAATATATCATACACGCACAGGACTTTGACTTATTTGTAGGTTCACTGGCTGGACATAGGAACGCGCTTGTCGTCTTCAAATATGCTTTTCTGTTTGATTTCGCTATTGTTTTGAGGTCAATAGTGGAATAATTTTTGTGTTCTGGCTACGATAGACTCCTGGATGTTAATACAAATGTTTAGTTCTGAAAGTGGCGCAATTATCAAACTGTAGAGGCTGTAATTATTTAGATGATAGAACAAGATACATAGAAAAAGATAAACCCTCTACAATCATGTTCTGAAATGCATTGTATTAGTTCTTCAGTGCATATTTCACTCTTTTTTCATCTAACTATTGAACTACTTTTTAAACTTATCGCATATCTAATTGCAGGGCTTGTTAGATTTTTTTTTTACAAATGTATGCAGGCCTATTTGATATGCCATAAATTTCATGCATTAAAGGATTACTGTAATAAGGATGCATGCTCACTTTGTAGCCATGCAAAATTATACTTAACATAATATGTAATTATACTTTTTTTTAAAGATACAGATCTAAATGTATTTACTTTGTTGTATTGTTTATATTCCCTTGCCACGTCTCAACTCATGCTCCAGGCAAAATACTGCATCTAAACAGGCAATTCACAGATGAATTAAAATAACATTAATGTGAAAAACACTGTCATACTGTCGTCTTCCAGTGATATTTCTTTTCCTTTTCTATGTATAGTACGCAAAGTCATCACAGGCTTCAGCTGCTTTTGGCCACAGTGAACTGTAAAATAGTATGTGTTTGGAATACACATTTTTACATAAAGCAATTATCCCGGTTAATTATTTTCCTTTCTTTTTGATTATTTTAATTATTTAGGGAATTCTCAATAGTCATTCACTAATCTGATCAGTAAAGCTTATTAAGATGATTAATTAAGGCTTTAAGCTAAGTTCAAAACACTACAGTTTGTGGTCTACTGGGACAGCAGGCCATTCTAAAGATTAGCCTGAGTGTGTGGACATTAAAAATACACTTAATTACTCAAACTGCATTCACTCAAAGGTAACTCAGGAGCTTCCTCGGCTTTAAGAGATGACTGCAGTGGCCTTGACGTGACTTGGCATTTCACTTTAGTTTTCTCAGTACAAATCTGTTTAGTGCTCCCTGAAGTAACATGCCTCAAACCCTATTTCAACTAGGAGACAAATACTGATTTCCAATGAGTAGTTTATTGAATAATTTAATAGCAGGACATCAGTACAATAAGTTAAAGCAAGATTTATCAAGAAAAAAAAACTGTATTGGCAGGTGTGAGGAGTTAAGAGTGAAGTAGGCCATTTTTGTCGCTAGTCACAATTACAAACTGTTGCACTGGACCTGTTGAACTTTCCAGGGGTGTTACAGATGGAATTTGTGATGTTGGCCTTGCGGGTGTTGCCTCAGCCGATGGAACGAAAAGTCCAAGTCTCCGGGTTGTGGAATGTTGATGAGATTTGGGAAAATATTCCACAGCGCGGAATGACAGCTCCTCTCTCCTCTGTCCATCTATTTTAGGTGTGTTCTATGGCTAATGCTACGATTGGTCGTTCGAAGTGATGAAGTTTAGAAAAGGGTTTTATTATTAAATTAGGAAACAGGTTATGGTTTGGTTAAAGGTTCTGTATTACACAAATTTCACTCTTGTGAGGTTTTAACCATTAGAATGTTGTCACCTCATTAAAAACGTACTTGGAGCTGTTTTGTTTCATTCACACATGTTTAACTAAACCTTTATTATCAGTCTGTCTACATCTCCAAAGCTCAAAATGCTCTGTTCCACCTTGTGATGTCATGTAGTGGTAGTTTTTAAGTTAACAGCTCCTTTCACCTTCAGTTCAGTAGAGATTGGAGATTGGATTGGATTTCCAGAACTGAAATGATCCAAATGATTCTAGTGAAGGCATATGGAGTTTTAAAACACAGTGGAGCACTTCCTGTATTACCACGTGACATCACAAGGTGGAACAGAGTGTTTTCTGTTTGAGAGAAAAAATAAATATGCAGGGTTTGTGTGTTAAACATGTGTGAAAGAAACAAAACACAACTCCAGGTCTGTTTATAACAAGATCAGAAAATATCCATGTAACAGCGAGTTTGGATAAGTTTAAGAACAGGATTAAGGTGAGGAAATTGGTTAAGTTTAGGTTTTGGGGTAGTTAATATGTGAGAAAAAGTGAATTTAAAAAGCAGATTTGTCACATATTAGCATTATCTCAACTTATATTATAAAATATAACGTTTTAGGCCTGTTTGTAGCAACAGAAACTAACATATTACTGTGGCTACCAGAGCTAAATGATAACTTCCATCCTCTTGAACCCATAGACTGTGTATATAAATGCGTTCCAAATAGGAAGTGAGCATGGAGGTGCTTCCGGCTCCATTGACTCTGGCTCCGATTAACTTTACATAGAAAAATTGTCTCTCTGTAACTGCTTAAGTGAATCATTCGTATTAACCCGCTCTACATGAACCTGGTGTTTTAATCTCACTGTTTTGTCTGTAAATAAATTTGACTCTAAATTTGCTCCTTTAATTGTCAACCTCGCCAAACGCTATGGGTGACGTCACACTCCCTTAGTCCATTTCCTTCTACAGTTTATCCTTGGACCAGGCCATGTTCTATTTCCTAGACGCTATGACTTATGGGACACTAATAACATCCAAAGCACAGGCTAAAAGCACTGAATATCCGTTAAACATTCCTGTTATATGATTACTTGTAGCAGCTTGTGTGTCTTGGATGCTCTTATTGCATTGGGCCTATATAATAAGCTTATACACAGCTACACTTGTGGAATATTAATATTACAGTTGATTCTAAAAGCCCATTTGGGTGCCATTAGTCTGTGCAGTAGAATACACTTGACACCATAGATACTGCAGACATTATACATCAGCTGGACAAATCAATACGGAGGTCATTTGGATGTTAACCATGGCTTCTTCTGCATTGACTTTCAATTAGCTGCTGAGAATGCAATTTCAAATATGTCTTCTCTGGAAATGATGAAATGATAATGAATAAGTATTGTCCATCATTGCTGTTTAACTAGTATATTCTTTCTTATTTGTTGTATGTATTTTTAAGCATTTGTGTAGGTGAGTTGTCCCAAAGTAGTAGTTTCTCATCTGAAAGAATATTCCGAAAATATGTACGTGTCAAGTAGTAGTAGTATTTGATGGTAATATGTTGCCTGGGATCCAGAATACATACTTCTTCAGTATTTATGAAGATGTGAATCTGGTCACTGTTGAATCGCAAGTTCAAATGGGTGTGATTGACAGGTGGATTAGCCAATCAGAGATAGGCATGGTCTGTTCATATCAAAACAAATATGGCTGCTTACGAGGGGAAAAAAAACAACAACTTAATATTACAGGAGCCTGAAAACATTCTGGATTTCTGCAGAATCAATGAGTAATTTGATATTGTTTGTAAATGATAGGTGACCAATAAGCTTGATTCTGATTGGACGGCTGTGTTTGAGCCTGGCTTGAGACCCGATGGAGGGCGTGAGGACCAGACTGACGTAGATTGTATAAAAAATACAGAGATTTCATGCCAGGTTATAACTTATAAGTATGACTTGTCAAAATAGTTAGTCCAGTTATAAAAACTAACTAGAAATATATCTACAGTATTTTCTTTTTGTCTCAGTTCACTCTAGGCCTGTCACGAGAATTTAAAATGGGTATAAATGGAGAAACCTTTACTATCACGTTATTTTTTAAAGCTAAGTTAATTAAAGTACTTCTGTGTCGTACTTGAAAGTGAAGAATTGAAGTAGCAGATGAAGGCCCTTCTTTTCTTGAGTGATTTCCTGACTCCCGTGGGGCGTTGCATTGACTACAGCAGACCAGTGAACAGGCTCACTTTAATGATGTGTGGAGCTTTGTTGGTGAATGGGACGTCCCGCTGCCCTTGGTTTGTCTCTTGTCTCCTTCGGACTGCTTTCACTGGACAGGACAGGGACAGAGGGGGCAGCGAGGACAGGGTCAAACAATGTCCCTGTCACTCATAAACATAGTCAGGCTGAGAAATACTGCTTAGGACACTGTAAGGACTAAGCTGCTACACAAAGTCAAAGCGGGTGTGTCATGAAATCATTCTAGTGTTTTCATTTTTGAGAAGAAGTTTATGATTTCACAAACTTTAATGAATTTATTTATTTTAAATTTTATTACGCTATTTTCTGACCTCTGTTGTAATGTTGTTTCCTCATCAAAAACAGACCAAAAACAGGAGTTGTGTTTTGTTTCATTCATTCATGTTTAACACAAACTCTGAATGTTTAGGCTGAGTTCTTCTCTCAAACTGAAAACACCCTGTTCCACCTTGTGATGTCATGTGGCAATACAGGAAGTGCTCCGCTGTGTTTTTAAACTCCACCCACCTTCACGAGAATCATTTGGATGATTTCAGCCCTGGAATTGCCAATTTCTACTGAACAAAAGGTAAAATGTAGCCGTTAAACTACCATTTCATGACATCACAAGGTGGAACAGAGCATTTTGAGTTTTGGAGATGCAGACAGACTAATAATTACTCAAACATGTGTGAATGAAACACAACTCCAGGTATGTTTTTAAGGAGGTAACATTCTAACATGGCTTAAAGCTCACTGTTTTGTGTAATATAAGACCTTAAATGATTCATAATTATTAACTAATTAAGTAAATGTGACATAAACAGATGGATAAAACAGTACTTTACTTTTGCTTCACTGTTTTTGAAATAAGCTTAAAAAACTGTCATGTGTCAAGTGTTATTATCTATTTCCTAAGAATATATTTTGACAATTAACCATTAAGAACTACATAGCATTCAGATAGTTACAAAAATGTCTAAATCAATGCTGTAATTGGAATATGGAATGGCTTTAAAAGTTTTTTAGATAATATTTTACAAACAAAATGGACCTGAGCAGGAGTTTTTACATTAGTGGAGTCCTTATTTAACCTCAATTCCAGTGCCAAGTTGTTACTGGCAACACCCCAAACAACAAAAACAAACAAAAAAACAAAATACAAACAAGCACAAGTCTGAAATATAATACTTTTCAACTGTTTAAATGTCAAATCAAGTTCGTAACAAAACATGGGACAAACCTTCACAAATTTACAACAGCAATTCCAACATGATCCAGTTTCATTTCTCCAGTTTCACACCCAAGTTACTCAGTTGGAAAAAGCATCTCTGGAGCCAAACATTTCCAGTTTAGTGTGTACCAGTGTGCGTTAATACCTGCTCTGTAAATGAACCCTGTCTGGGACTTGCACAAGAGGAACTGGACAGAGCTCCGTTGCTACAGCAAACTGCATCACCACAACAGCCATGAACCCGGGTAGTAAACACCCCCCACCGAGGAGACTCCACGGTGCCCAACACGGAGCCTCCTGGTCTTTTCTTTAGCTTTTAACTTCACCCACAGATTTCAGACAAATTCTACCATTGATGCGTTTGACGGAGACGTTCCTGGACTCTGGACTTGCTCAGTTAAAAAGACTAAAGGGTGTTTTGTCCATAGGTCCATCTGTCACGTCATTAGGAGAAACAGAGGAGGACAATGGCGGTACACATCGGCTAAAAGGACCCGTGAACTTTGACCCCTGAATGGTCGCGACTGCTGTTTTTTTCTGAAGTCGTATAAAAACCAAAATGGCCACTTTTTTTAATTAAACTGTGCTTTGTTTGTTGACTTCTGATTACGTCTGGGTGATATGGCGAAAAAGAATCAGTTAGCCTATTTTTTCAATTTATTTTACTTTTTAATTTCAGAAACAAAATGTAAATGTCTTTTTATGATCAACTTTAAAGAGGAAAATCTTTTTTTTTTTTTTTAGCTTTCTACCATGTTATAATGTTGTTCCTTCATCAAAAACATCCCTGAAGAGGTTCTAGATGTTATCCATGCATGTTTGAGTAATTTAGCGGTCTCTCCCAAGCCCTCTTCGTACCCTTTTTACGTTAGCTGTAAGATTCAGTGCAATACTCCGCCCACAGTCCTACGTCACCCATGCTCCCACATTACAATTCTGCATAAATATACAAAAACAACTCTACACAACAACTTGACAAATCTGACGCAATGTGCAGCAGTTTCATTAGTAGCGTCATCCATTTAAGTCTGGGCACTGTCGCTGTGGGAGTGCCTCGGTGGAGGTCTGAGCTCTTTAAGTGATTCTAGTTGAGAGAGAACATTCTGCAGTGCTCAAAGCGATCAGAATGATAATAATATCGTTATGACATTTCTCTTAGCTCTCTACAGTTAAAATCAATTTTGCAAGATCTTTTTTCAGCTTCTTCAGTCTCAGATAATTTTGCAGTTACTTATAGATGTTTTTGCAAATTTTAGACCGTTTTTTTCAGCCCTCCGCAGTCACGTTTCTAGTTGAACTTTGAATTCCCCGTTACGTCAATAAAATGCAAAAATATTGGATCGCAATATCTACTACCATTTTCACAAAAGCATGTATTACACTACCTACTTTGTTCTCTCACCCCTAAGATAGTTACTGCTTTGACGTATCTGGTTTGTTTATAAATTAATTTGATCCGTTTTTGTTGAATCACTGTATTCTGAATTTCACAGTGCGTAAATATTTGTTTTAAAACAGAGGCCCTCCCTGCATTTCCGATCTTCTCGCTTATCTCCCTCACCACACACAGATCCCTCTTCAGTAAACTCCTCACATCCCGCTGTAATTTCTCCATGGCTGTATCCCACGCTGCAAAAAGTGACCGCGTCTCGCTCGCTGCTCGTCTGGACACGTTTGATAGTGCTAATGGTAATGCTAATGCTGACTTATGGGACCAAACTTAACACTTATTTGGCAATATTTATCAAGAACGTGTTTCGGACAAACACAAAACAAAACACAAGTCCGGGTATGATGTCTTAAAGCTCACAAGAGTCAATTTTGCATAATATAGGACCTGTAATAATTCAAATATGTATTGAATTTGAACAGAATCTTACTAACATTGTATTCAGATGCCATGTTTTTCCAGTGTTTATTTATTCAGTAATATGTGTTTTCATTGCTCAAAAATACATTAAAAACATAATTTTTTACTTGGTGGGCTTGCCTTTCCACAGATCTGACCCATAACTTGACCTGGTGGCATTGGCTACATCATGGAGACAGGCAGGTGGCAGACGCTCTACCAGAAAAGTTATGCAATGCACCTTTAAGCCAAGTAGATATTTAATAATTCACTGAATAACAAAAGTCATGTATAGTTTGTTAACTAATTCTAGATTTATGATAATATTAAACATAATATTACTGAGTGTGGCGTGGTGCATTGTGGGTAATTCCCGGGTTCCTGGAGTGGGGCGTTGATGTTTTATGTATGCCCTCTGCCAGTCGTCATCAGTCTGTATTTTTCTCATAAAATCAATAATTAATACTGTGATGGTTATTATCCTCCAGAACAGCGGGGGACTGTAGGGGGCAGTGTGGCGCTTCCTGTGGACTCATTAACTATATATCAGTGCCCTTATGTAATTTAAGATGGCTTTAATTATTATTTTTTTATTAACTCATAACGTGTATGACAATATGGCTGCTTAAAGGGCCCATATTGCACTATTATATTTTATATAATGTGGTTTCCTTATCAAAAACACACCTGGAGTTGTGTTTTGTTTCATTCACACACGTCATGTGGTAATACAAGAAGTGTAAACATGAAAACTACCACTACATGACATCACAAGGTGGAACGGAGCATTCTGAGCATTGGAGATGTTGACAGACCAATAATAAAGGCTTTCTCAAACATGTGTGAATGAAATAGAACAGAATTTTGGGCATGTTTTTGATGAGATAACATTCAAACATGCCTTCATTTGATTATTTTGTATGAATACTAGCTCTACTGTATGGAAATGGGGCCTGTAAACACAATTCTGGGGGCAAGAAAGCTCACATGGGCCCTCCTTTAATAGAAAGTAACAGACAGGACTAAGCATGGGCCCCTAAGACCTAAGACCTTTTTTTATTTGATTTTATATTTTTTGTTTTTCTCACAGGAGGTCTGCCATTTGCTTGTCGTTGTGAAAATGTTATTGTTTTGCCTGGAATGTTCCTCATTATGGCATTAAACATCTATCTAGTATTTATTTCATTCCAAGGTCACAGTTGCTATGAAAAAAACTTGCAAAAATCATGCATTCTTACTCGACACTCCACAGATCGGACCTGTAATTTGGTCTGGTAGGGTCACCTGCAACATTTTCACCACGATGAAGACAAGCAGTCACCTTTAAATGACCAAACCTTTCCAAAACTACCATATTGTCATTCTTCAGCTCGTCTATTGTTAACCTGTAGCATGTGCAGAAGTCTATTCCAGAGCAGACGTTTTATGGTGTGCGGTGAAAGCTGACTCCAGATCAGATGATGTGGGTCATGCTCTGCTATCTTTAACCCTGGCCCAGTGTCAGGCATCTGCCCCGAACACCTTCAGCCACGTCGCTACTGCCCGGAATAATCTGCTCATGCATACAGAGAGAGAATGAGACGAAGAGAGGGATAGAGAGGAGAGATAGAGAGAGACACATGGATCAATGCTACAGAATATGTTGTCAGTTTGTGGGGAATATATTGATCAGTTGTGATTTGTAGTAGGACGTATGGCATGCAGTTGTCCCTTCACGCCACATGATGGAGCTAGAGCCCAACTCAAACGTACCACTGTATTGCCTAGGCTCAAGATGATTTAATTATGTGGTCCTTAAGGCAAGAAAATAGTAACAAAAGCGGAATAGTAACAAAATACTCATGGAATCGGTATCATTTTATCTGGCATGAAATTAATGTTGTAGAATCGTACACAAATCCATTACTTTTTCAAATTCAAGAACTGGGCAACATTTATTTAAATTAATGTTGTTATTGTTAGTTATAGTCATATTTTTTTTCTTATTTTGGGCAATTTAATAACAAACAAAACTAAAATAAATAATTATAAAATATGAATTGCTGAATTGCACACAACAATATTTGCGTCAAACAGCCATACACCCCCAAGAAATATATGGAAATAAATCACAAAGAGCTGAAATATAAAGTAATTCAATTTATGTTTACAAACTAAAAAATAAATAAATTAATTAAATTTTCTCCAAAATATACCACTGAAAGTTTTTTTTTTAATGTAGAATGCAAAGAGTATTGACTTTTTTTCTTCATAATCTATCCATAACATGATAAAACATGCATCTTTTCTTATCAAGACAATTGTTTCTAAGACAATTGTGGTGTATCCATTGTATCTTCACTGCAGTAATTCCTGTTTGGATGTGCTTTTGCAGAGAAACCACTGACCCAGTATTTGTTGTCCCGACTTGGCTTCATTGAAATAAGTCATGTAAAAGTAGGCCAGGGGTTTTGCAGCTGGAAGAAGCCTGTACTTCTGCACCGGGAGGGCGAAAAGGGAGTGGGGCAGGTGCTGAAATATTAAGACTCTGGTGTGGTAATATAAAAGGGACCTTTGCTACCAAAATTATATGCAAATCCAATAAATTTCCATGTACAGTTTTGATTTATGTACCTCTCCCCAGTCCTTCAATCTCCAGTGGCCCTGAACTCCACACACACCGAATCCCGCCCCTTTTCATCGTCCTCCCATCAGCCCTTGCTCTTGATGCTCCTGACCCTCGTCTCCGTCGCTATGTTTTCCCTCTGCCCCGTTACCGTGACAACAGACAGACACAGAGATCGGGGTTTCCTTGGAGACCGGTCAGGCCAGGGTTTCCTCCTGTCTCATGGGTTGACAGAGCGGCTTTTCTTGCGCCGAACGGGCCGGCTGACTGTGGATTTTTTCCAGTGTAGTGGTTACGCAAAATATGACATGTTTTCAGATGGCATGTTATGATTCTACCCTTTGGTTTCAGAATGATGAAAAATTAGATCTGTTACCATAGTGATTAACAATTTTAAACAGCATATTATATCTTTTGAAAGGGAAAAGTAACGTTGCATATAACAAGAAGCTTAAACCCACAGTATATTACATTCTGCCCTACATTATGACAGCATTAATTAGTTAAAAACATCTATGTATTTAAATAGACATTTTTGGATGAGAACCATAATGCATCGACCTGACATGGTGCCCGTTTTTGTCCATATTGGCCATAGATTGGGCCGGCTCAGTGATGATGGGCGTCCTTCCAACTCTATCGACTCCGGCTCCAATTCACTTTGTACTGAAGAAACGTCTCTTTGTAACTGCTCGTGTCAGGCTCATCATTTTGGTCTTAAAATGTTCGTATTAACCCACTCTATATGATCCTGGTGCTTTTATTTAGCTCTGTTGTCTGTTAAGAAATTCCTAACATGGAGCGCAACTCCAAATAACTGCTAGCCTCGGTGAGCTTCATTTAACTGGAGCCGAACGCTATGGGTGATGTCACAGTCCTTTCGTCCAATTCTTTAGGCTCTGACAGTTATTTCTCATCAGAGCAAGAGAAAGGAGAGACTAAGTGACCGGAGCTGAAAGTTCAGACTGACTCACTCATGGTTCAGATTCTAGTGCAGGGCCTTTAGCAATAAAAATGTGTGAAATTTTGCAGCGTATCAAGGGCACGCATTTGAACAAGCTGTTTATGTAGACAGTCTCAGAAAAATAATCAGTGAAGTGGTTTAGCTGAATGCTGCAAATGAAACCAAATGTAATTCTTTAAATATTTAAAGGCCCAAAAAACATGTCACTTCTCATAAATCCAAAGTAAAGACCTGTAAATTACAAAACATTTAGTCTGAAGTTGCAAGTTCTTTGACTGCTGTATGTATGTCTGCATCTTATTATGAGGTCTTTTTATCAGGTGCAAACCATGAAGTAATGCTGGAGTGCTGTTAGCATGCTAGTTGTTGTTAGCAGTGGCAGGATGGCAAAACTCTGGCATCTGAAATTTTTTAAACACATTTCATAAACTCGTTGTGAAGAATTGAGAAGGAATGCGTTAAGTGGAGAGGAATAAGTTTAGAATGCTGTTTTTCATATTTTTAAGACTTAGACACGTTTAAATGTCAAAATGCATACTCTAATTCAAATTAAATTACATGCAAATTATATTTTTTGCATTTTTTTATTGTATATTTTAACATTCGGTCATTATCCTGTTACTATAAACTCTGTAGCAGTTACTTTGCATTACAGATACATGATCCCTGAAGCAAATGGTATATTTTCACTTTCATATTAATTGAACTGAACACAGAAAAAGCAACATCAGCATCTTGTCTTATTCTGGGCCTCATGTGAAACAGGTGCTGGCCCACTTCTTGTGCTCCTGAGAGCTCATTATTACAGCTCCACGATTTACAGACCGCGGTGCTGCCTTCAGGAACCACCTTTGCATTGGAACATTTCTCATTTTCTTGCTCTTCTGTTGCTTCATTTCCAGTCCGTGTTTGATCTGCTCATAAAACAGACGCCGGCATTGTGGCATCAGATGCATCTCTCCGGTTGTCATGACGACTCGCTTGGATGTGATCACTATAGCAACGCTGTTTCCGAGGGGAAGTAGAGAGGAAGTGGCTCAGCAGGACATCAGGTGGAGGCACACTCGCATAATAGGCTAGTAAAATTGCATAATTGAAAAAGCATTAGCGTTTTGGGGTGATTCAAAAAAATATTGTTTTTTGATTTTAGATGAGATATTTTGGGTGAATGTGTATTATTAGTGATTTTCTTATATGAAAGTGGGACTAAACCGTTGACTGTATAAATGGACATAGCTAACCCTCTAACCGCCGCGTTCCAAATAGGAAGTGAGCATTGGCGCACTTCCGGCTCCATCAGCTCCGGTTCCAATTCACTTTGTATTGAAAGAACGTCACCCCTCTTTTTGTAAATGCTGCAGTGAGCCTCGTCATTTTGGTCTTAAACTATTCATAATAACCTGCTCTACATGACCCTGGGGTTTTTATTTAGCTATTTTGTCCCTAAATCAATTCCTCAACTCAAAAAGTTTGTTAATCAGAAATAGCTGGTTATAAGGCAGGGCAGTCTTACGTGAGGTCATGTAGTACTTGAAATCGCTGTGGCCACTGAAGGCAGCACAAACTCATATTTAGGTGTTTTTGACTAGAAAGCTGCAAATTTGCGAAAGATGCAAAAAAATAACCAGGAACAGATAATGCTGTTAAAGATCACATACAGTATTACGCTTGAGCTTGCTGTATAGCTAAAATGTACAAAACCCGTGGATCATTATGTTATTATTTACACATTTTAAATCACAGTAGTCACCTAAAATTATTTAATTAAAGAAATAGTCCCCAGACTACCGTTTTAGAAAGATGCAGTGCCCAGTGGGAGCTAACGCTGCCGTAAACTTGATCACAACACAGAGTCGGTGTTACGGATTTGTTGGGGCTGTTGTGTAAGTGGCTCATAAGTATCTTTGGGATGATTTAATAATGTGATACCACATTTAAAACTAAATATTAGGTTTATTAAAGCTGGGTCCTTGCAAGGCACACCCATATTGCCCCGTGTTGACATATCACCACCAACAGATCCGCAACTTAGAACACAGGGCATGGTCGGCAATATGGCGTCTTGAAAATATTACTGAGACATGCACGAATAACTCCAAATACAACTTGGAAAGGGTAAATGAGAAGGGGAAACTGCTATAACATAATTAAAAGCTCAGAAAAGTTGATTTTGCATAATAGGTGTCCTTTAAAACACTACACAGTTTAGTAGCAAAAAAGGTGGATTTAGTGTTTAGTTCCACTTAAAATGTAAAAAGTACATTTTATAGAATATGGATGGAGGTGGCAGAGTGTGTAGTCCTCCTATGACCAAAAGTCTCTATGAAAAATTGTATTCATAATAAATAACATGAATATTTTGTGCAAATTAAATGTTAAGTATTGACCTTGTTGACAAGTGACAGTTTCTAAACCTAATGCTGTATTCTGGGGGAGAACATCCATGACAAATATACTTCGAGGAGAAAATGTCAAAGCTAGATCTGTGAAGACTAATTTAGGATATGGAAATCTGTTCCCCAACTCTGACCTTATTCCAAATTTGGGAACATCTGCTTTCATTAATAGAGACATATTATGCAAAAATCCACTTATGAGTTTTTAACCATGTTATGATGGTTGTCCCTCATCCTTAACTTACTGAAAAATGTTGTTTGATTGACTGATTCATGTTGGAGTTATCCTATGGTCTGTAATTATGGCTTAAGTATAAGAATATTCCATTTTCACCTACCCCCTATCCCCACCCACAACCTTGTCCTAACTTGAAATCTGAATCAACCAAGTTTTGAACAAGGAGTCACTTGTCCCACTTATATTATTAAGCGGTTTTAGATGAATATTGCTGTTTACAATGAACAAAAAGTAAAATTCGAACCTACGTACTTTATAGCACCAGTAAAAATTATACAAAACCTAATATGCTCTTCTTTAATCTTTAATCTTGCACCAAAAGTTCTCTTCAGACTTTTGGATCTTATGCTTAAATGAAAGAGTTTGACCTTTGCTTTTGAAGAATATCTAGTTGGAGGACTGTGCATGTTTTTGGTTCATTAATATCGAAAACAGAATAAAACCCACGACTTTGTAATCCTTATAATATTAAGTATATTTATTGTGTTTTTGTTTATTAGTTTTGTCCAGCCTGCCTCTTGGATTGGTTCATTTCTTGGTATTTCCCAGACAGTTTTTAAAGACTAGACCGAATTACTTTTTTGGAACATAGAGAAAGTTATGGGTCAGTGGCCAAGCCGGAGTTACAGCCAGGAACAAGATTGTGTTTCCTTTACGCTCTATCACACCCAAACTTTGCCACACACAGAGAGTACAAGTGAGGACACAGAAGTTGAAAGTGTCAGAATTTTTCCAGCAAAAACGCATTGTGAAATTACTAAAATGACCAGGCTTTGCGATAAGAGGATGAATCAACGATGAGTCAACTTTTTCTTGTCAGTGTCCCGTTTGCAGCGTTGCTAATCAAAATCAATACAGGTGATTGAAGACTTGACTTTGTCCTTATCCGTTATAACGCTGGTCGATGAGTGTCTGGTCATTACCCGGAGCTACTACATCACATTTAACGCTGTCATTCTGTGGCCGGGACCGTTCGCGTTGGCTCAATCAATCAGCGCTAGCCTGGTTATTAGCCATTATTAGCCTTGTTAGAGCCATCGATTTGATTATACAGAGGAACAATACAATATATAATTTATTGCACAGTAGTTCAGGTAGCTATGTTTGTTCTGCTAATATGATTGTAAGTTTTTGTTGGTTTTAGTTCAAGCAAAATTGTGAAACTATTGATATACATTCGAACAGTAAACTGGAATGCTAAATTTACAATTAAAGTTAATACTCTAACTTAAAATGAACAGTTTTAGCTTATATATTGTTGAATATCACAAGATAAAGGGATGTAGGCTATCGTAAGGGTATTTCTGTAATTTTAAGTGAAGGGTGTGAACTGTTTATGCGTGCTGGGAGGGATGGGTCTTGGCTGGTTGTGATTTAAATGACATTTATTTAAAATCTTGCAAACTTGAGAATATATCTGGCTTTAATAAAGTTTGTGGTGGAACGTCAAAGAGCAGCTGTTACCACGGACATCCTTATAGTGCAAAACTCTTAAAGTGAGGTGGAAGAACCCAGTAAAACAGTGGGTTGCTACTGGTAAATACATTTATCACTCTAAAAAACAAGTGGAGTCAGTCAAATGAAGCTTGTCAAGGCTAGCAGTTCTAGGATCAAATTCGGAGCCAAGTTCCATATTTGGAATTCCGCAGATATCATCCAGAGTGAGACTGTTGAAGGTAATGGTCCTTCCCGCAGTATATGTTTTACTAATTTAACATTATTAACATTATATTAGGCTCACAGAAAATTCTATGAGGTGTGACGTCGCAATCCCGAACACACTGATGGTTTTACAATATAAAATACTTGCACATTACTGCATATTATTCAAATAAATAACTCATTTGAAATTTTACATTTTGCACATTTCAGTGAAGATTGAATATCGAATATACGCACATAGGTTCAATACTATTTCAAAACATTAAACTTAAAAAGATCTACATTGAACAGGTTTCTGGAGTTGTGAAAGATGTCTGCCAAATATAATCCTTTAACTAAACATGAGTGAGCACAAAAGATTAGCCGAACAAGAAGAGGATTACGTGTGTGATAGTAGCGGTGTGAAAGAGGACCTCGTCTCTTTGAAGCAGATTCATTCTTAAATACCTCCATTCATCTGTGAGTGAGCCTCGGCTGCTCGACCAGGATTAGAGTCTGGGTCGAACGCAAAACCTTTGAAATGAAAATTCTGTCACATTTTGGTAAGTGCTGCCAACCTGTCCTTCGCCCCTTCCTCGGACCCCCACCCGCCCTTTCAGAAGCCCCTCTCCCTCCTCTCATCTCCTCATTAAAGATTCAGGGGCTGGCTCTACTCCACATACCCCCTCCGTTCCCCCCTCGATGGTGGCAGGCAGGCAGGCGGCCAGCTGACAGGGCACGTGGCTCTTTCTGGAGCCTGTACAAAGACACAGGGGCTTTAAAATGCAGATACACATTATTCTGATTCCAAGTCCTTTATTTTATTTTATTTGAGGTTAGCTTAACACCTGTATGTTAGGCTGAATGTTCCCAACAGACAGGAGTGTGCACTTTGGAGCTCCACACACAGTGACCCCCCATCTGGTTCCAGAAGTTAATTTCTCATATACTTTCTGGAAAAAAAAAAAGTATTAAAAGTTAAAGTTTAAGTTAGTTAAAAGTTTGAAAGTTTGCTCTCTACCTAATCAGCTATGTGGCAAATAATGACCACAAGACCCCTACTTACAACTTTATAAACCACTAAGTTATTAAAACATTTCACAGAATCTTTTTGGCTTAAAACAACTGCTGAACTGCTGATGATTTCTTTGAACTTTGTGGAAAATTTATGGAAAATGTACTTACGGAACCAACTTCAAAGTGCGCGAGATTGTTGAGCTGCATTACTTGAAGACATTAACATTAACACTTTATTGTCCCCAGAATCTGTCCTCTGCATTTGACCCATTACGCTCAGGGATCCATCTCCAGATTTTGAAGTAGCCATGGTCAGGAGGACTACCTTAGCTGGCATGTTTTGACTTTTGGGTTGGTGGGGTAAACTGGTATGGCTGGAGAAAACCTACCCAGAAGAAGAGAGAGGCCCCATGATGTCCGCCAGAAGTTGAACCTGGGACCTTCTTGCTGTGTGGTGAAAATGCTTGCCCCTTAGTCACAGTGTTTTGATGTTAATCTGGTTAGGGAAGTGGTGTTTTCTTTTTGGATGGTTAGAGTTTAACATTTTTTTCTGGTTATTTGTTCGAAAGGGTCATTGTAGGGAGTAGCAAAAATGTGATTAGAATCCTGAAAAATTTTGCAACAAGACCTTTTATCATGAATTCCAGTTTGAATTCAGGGCTAGTCATAATTTCTGCTGATTTCTGAGCTGACAAAACACCACAGTTTTCAGCAGTGGGCAAAAATGAGGCTAAAAATGAGGCTAAAACAACTGCTGCGGGCTCAAAGTTAAGGTGCTTAGTGAATAGCAATTTGAGCTCTGAAACAAATGAATGTCACTCCCCTCTTCCCTTAATCCAGGTAATCCACAATCGTGCCGATCGTGGACGTTTCAGGAGATATCATGAGACAGTCTGCTCTTGAGTCTGCTACTTACAGCTACAGGCCTAGACACTGGTGATGAAGAGGAAGAGAGAGGCTGAGGAGGTGTGGTATCTGCTGCTGAGGTGAAGGGTCTGCCACCTGCTTGACTCTATGGACATATTATTGTGTTGCCTGGAATGTTTCGCAGCATGGCATTAAGCATATCATCAAGGAGACAAGTTACAGGTTAGATATGTGGAGAGGCGAGCCCACTCACAATAAGAATCCATGTTTTTTAAGGTATATGGAGCTCAACAGTGACCGCTCACCCCCCACTTCCAGAACTAAATTTCTTTCTGGAAAAAATAAATATTAAAAGTTCGAAAGCTCGTAATTAATGACCACAAGCCTCCACAATGTCTTTGAATTTTTAATATTTGAATTTTTCGAAAAGTCCATGGGACAAATAAATAGAAAATGTACTGGAAACAGAGCAAGTGATCACATAAAGGAATAAATGCAAAATAAATAAGCTTAATACCATATTGTGGGACACTATAGGCAAAGAATTACATCTCCATGACAACAAAAAAGTTACATTGTGCATCTTTAATTTTGTAATATAAATTGTGAATAGAATTGGGGGAAAAAAAACTACATTCTCAGCCCCTAATGTAAACCTGTAACTTTTCTTCCAACTTACACAAAATACCACTTGCTAATCCACGGTTGCACCCCCTTTGTTAAACTCTGCATTACATCACTTTAATAGCGTGGCAGCGTGTGTGGTATGGAGCTAGCCGGTGGAATTTCTTTTGTCCTTGCTTGTGCGCCTGGAACATGACTTCTTTCCCCGTGTCCGATCTTAATGGATGTCTCCTCAGACTGGGTCAATGTCACTGCGGCTTGGGTGACAGTGCGCCAATGGCTCTATTCAAGAATCCAGCAGCTCTTAAAGCGAGGAGTCATGCTCGGGCTTTGTGTTTTTACTAAAGGGGTAGGACTGGTGCATTGTTTCACTATGGGCGTCAGGTTACTTGGTAAAGATGCTGGTGGTCCACATAAACTAGTCAATAGGTGTGATTGATTTGCGTTGTGAATGTGACTAAACCAATGAGGATGGGGTATTGTTACGGGAGAGTTATCCTTGGATGTTTTGCTTGTCTTGTGGAGATTGCATTGCTTTGCCTGGAATGCCAGTTTGGATTGTCTGAAAACTCAAGAAAAAAATTACTACATTTGAACAGCAAATTTTTAGGAACCTTCGCTCAATACAAACGTTCATGGTCTTGTGAGTGTTAAGTTATTTGAAAGGTACTTGCTTAAGAGCACAAATAAGCTCACCTGATGTAATTCCTAAGTCAGTTCTTTGTTTTAAGTCAGACTGAGCTAAAACAAAGCTCAGATTGAATAGAACTTGAGTCTCAGAGCTTCAGACAGAGCAGTGCCTCCTGCTATCTTCACCTTTCCCCCGAGTTAATGACATCGGCTCAGTTAGGTTTTATGTAAATTCCCTGTATCTCAATGTTTTCCCTGTTAAGCTTGGTTTCCACGGCACGATTTTGCCTAGAATGTTCCACAGTACGGTGTTAAACGTATCTGTCTCCATGGAAACCAGTAAGAGACATCGCCAGGCCAAGTTACAGGTCAAATCTATGGAGAGACGACCCTGCTCACAGTAACAGTGCGTGCTTTTCAAGGTATTTAGAGCAATAACACACCTGTAATTTAATAGATAACTTTAATACGACAGTGTGGAATATTCTAGACAAAGCAATAACAAGTTTTGTACACTGTATTATGGCAACCCTGCTCCTCTATGTGCTCCACTGTGTTTTTAAACTCCATACACCTTCACAAGAATCATACGAATCAATCTCTAGTGAACAAATGGCAAAGGGCAGCTGCTGATTTGAAAACGACTGCTTCATGACATCACAAGGTGAATCAGGGCATTTTGGGCTTTGGAGATGTAGACAAATAATAAAGAGTTACTCAAATGTGTGAATGAAACAAAGCACAACTCCAGGTTTGTTTTTGATGAGGTAACGGCATTATAACGTGACTTAAAGATCATAAGAATCCATTTTGCCTAATACAGGGCCTTTAATTTACGAGTTTGTTATTAGTTATAGCTTTTATCAAAATGATCTCAAATCAAATGCAACACGTTTTCTAGCATCAACAACAAAACTCAATGACACACTTAATCCGACATTGTCAAGTATTTTATAATGTTGGTTCCCGTTCACTTTCGTCCAAGCTTTTCACAGCACAAAACACATTTTCAAAAGTAATCTAAAATCATTGGAGCGAAGAATTTCAGAGGAATCCTCACATCAGACCAGACTTTTGATTCATCGCCACGTCTTGCATGAAATCTTCTCACATATTTGCACTTTTTCAAATTGCCGAGCACTCAAGGGAAAATATGAAATCCATTAAAGTAAATTAGCCATGCACTCAAATCTGCACCTGGTAAACTCAAGTCTCAGGTGCTCAGAATGACAATTTTTCACACACTCACCGTCCACATAAGATTTTAGCACATTTAGGATTCTATATTTGTACTTTGCTGTCGTCACGCTGTGGGGGCTGCATGTATGTCTATGGAGCAATGTTCAGCAGCTACCGCGGTCAATGATCAATACGAGCATTTATGGTTCTGTTTAAATGTTAAATGAGTGTTACGTTATTTAAAAGGGACTTGTTTAAGAGCACAAATCAGTTCACCTGTTGTAATCCCAGCTAAATCAGTTTGAGCTAAAACAAAACTCGAGTCTCAGAGCTTCAGACAGAGCAGAGCCTCCTGTTAGCTTCACCCTTCCCTCCAGTTAATGACATCGGCTGAACGGTATCAGTTAGGTTTTGTTTTAATCCACTGTATCACAATACACTGCACGAAATTTTTGGTGGGGAAAATTTTGAGTCGTAGCTAAAAATCGTGGTATGTTTCAGAGTGAGACCGGGACAAAGATTAAACTTAAAGCAGTCGTACGATCAAAATGAGCTGTAACTGATATCCAGCATGTCTGATATTTAGGAACAGGACCATTTCTCGTTTTTCCCTTTCATTTACTCACTTTTACAAACGCGAAAACACTGCTAGCATGGAGTGCAGTCTATCCACTGTAATTATATTTATCTTATTATATCTTATTATTATATTAACTTACCGCACAGTGCCTGGAGCCTGATATTCACTCAAAATTACAATTTAAATTCCTCACATTGTGTAGTGAGATGTCCAACAATCTTATAAGACAAAAAAAAAATCAAGACTTCACACTGTTTTACACTGCAATTGGGTGTGAGATTATTTAATGGTGCATTTGGTAACATTTCTGGTTGTTTTCTTATTATTTTGCCTGGAATGTTTCACAATAAGGCATTAAACCTTTTTATCTCCATGGAGACCAAACCAGACCGAGTTACAGGTCGGATCTCTGGAGAGGCAACCCCGCTCACAGTCAGAATTCCTGTTTTTCTAGGTGTTTTTGAGCTATAAAACCATCTGTAATTGAATAAATGCAAGGTAGAGCTGTTTAAAGTCATACTGTGGAACATTTCAGGCAGGGCAATGACATATCCATAGAAACAAGCAGGTGACGGAGCCCCAACCAAAAAGTTACATAGTGCACTTTTAAGAAGGGGACCAAATGGGAACTAAAACCAGCAGAATATTCGTGCCCTCGCATTTGTGTCAAAACTGGAGGTAGGACACGGTTTAGAGACGCGCCGACAGAAATCCACCTTGAAGTTTTGTGTTTTCGCCGTGAGAAAGCGCTGACACTGCCTCATTAGAGAGTTATTGTGTTGCTACTGCGGACATATCGCCGCTATTACATTTTAATGACTTCTCCTGGGCCAGAAAACAATTTTTTTTTTTTGGTTATGTTCAAGGAATTTCATATTTTAGGTTGTCAAGTGAGCTAGTGTGTCGTTAAGATCTGTAGGCGGAGGAAACAGGCTTGATTTGTGCTTACCTACGCTGTAATCAGAGGGGAATAAGCAGCTAGCAGCAATATATTTTGGAGTTACATCACAGTCTGATCAAATATAAAGAGGCCTCTGTGTCGGATAGAATGTCTGATTTTTATTAGATTAAATTATAAGTGGTCTCATGATTGCTGTTACGTAAGCGGAGAAGTGGTTCAAGAAGAGAAAAGTATTAAGAATCCTTGACTGATTTATAAAAAATTAAATAAAAAAATAAAAACATTTCCCTCATTTTTTTTTTTTTTTTTTTTTTTTTTTTTTTTGTGGGTGGATTAAAAAAAAGAAAGAAAAAAAATTAGTAGTGTTCAGCTTATTGGCAGAAACAACTATGTGAATATTTTAAGGTAAATTTTTGTTGTAGCTTTTAATTTTGTCAACGTGAATTGGAATTTGAGTGATAATTACGTAATAATTGCACATAAATGAATATTTTGTGTTTCTATGAAAAATAATAAATTAGTAGGGATGGGACGATACACAATTTCCACAAGACGAGACAAGAGGTGAGATTGGGCCCACGTGAACGAGACAAGACGAGATTTTAACATAATTCCTAATATATAAATTCCACTATTCAATTTCCAATTTTGGCCTCACAAAATTGTATTTATTTCATTTCATATTTTTGTTTCCATTCTAGTACTGCTTTTTGGAACTGTTAAAGAGATGTAACTCAACACATAATCATTTTTTGTCCAATCCAAAGTTTTTTTTCCTCGTGTGCACGATCTTGTGGCAAATTTGTCTCACAAGATCTTGTACCATCCCTATAAATTAGTAATTATTTTATACCCATAGAATGAGTCATTGTAGCTTAACTGATAAAATTTATTAAATTATTTTTTTTAATTTAAGTACAATTTGTTATCAGTCCACCTCTTTGGAGCTTTCAAAAATAAACCGGTATTGCTGCTCATGTGTGTGAAATTGATCAGATGCCCTTTCACCTTAAATCACCTCACAGACAGGCCCACCCTCCAGCTGTTACACTCAAACAATCACATGTGATCCACTGCCCTGGAACAACAATACAAAATTCTTCAATTTGTATGTGATTTCAACTAACAAATATGAGAATTTTTTGTCCAAGACTTCTTGTGGTGTTGCTTTGTGTATCCATTAATTGTACTAACTAAATTGTACTGTAAAAAATGCTGAATTCCACAATATTGCTTTTTTAAATACTTATCTATGTATCTGTCTATCTATATATTTAGCTAAGGTGGTACTTCATACTTATGCTAATGTGGAAAAGCAAGATGTTGTTTGTTAATGAAATCCTGCCTCTCCTGCTGTTTGGGTCTGGAGATGATCGCCAGAGGCACTTATTAAGACACAGCCAATCGGCGTGTGAAGGGGGAGAGGGTGGGTTTAAGAGCACTGCCCCCCGGAGACACAAAGAGGGACGGGCTGTGGAGCTGGGGTGGTGTAATACTCACTGGGTGCACTCTTATTGACCAGACGAATTCAGAATATGTTTGAGCGAGCTTAACCGAGCTACAGCCGATACAAGATCTGCTCGGATGCTCCGTCAGCTCCGCCTTTCGGTCTATATTTACAAGGGCAGTGTCTGCTACATGGCTTTTTACATGGGGTTACTGATTCTGTTGAAGAACCATACAAAGCTGCTTTTAAATAACTGGTTTAAGCATTGTTTTCTACTGTAAAACAGTATTTCGATTTCAGTTGGGATGTCACTACAGTGTGATGCCATTTAGACTGTAAATCTCTATTTATTGATTATGCAAATAAGCCCAGTCATTGAAAGACATTGCAGATTGCTGTAAAATCAATGAGAGAAGCACTAAACTCTAATCTGCAGTAAGAGAGCTTTTATTTTGTTCAAAATGATAGGTGCTTTTTTTTTTTGTTTCACATGTGTCTCTTAAATAAACAAGTCTGATTGCACAGCCGTGTTTGAGTCTGGTTAGAAGAACAACGGAGGGAGCGGTGACCAGACTGATATCCTTTATATAATACAGAGAGATCTCAGTCTGGACTTGCCAGGCGAATGTTCATTTATTCAACTGCTTTTACACTTTGAGGTCCTATATTACGCCAAATTGATTTGTGAGCTTTAAGCCATGTTATAGACTTAGACTTAGACAAACTTTATTGATCCACAAGGGAAATTATTTGGATACAGTAGCTCACACATCACAATATAATATAATAACAGAGAGTAAAAAATAAATGGTATAGCATAAACATAGCAAGAGAGGTGTGGAATAAGACATAATTATATAAATAAATGTACATGTACAAGTCAAAATAAAATAGAAAAATAAGTAATAAACATAAAATATAATGTTATAATGTTGTTACTTCATCAAAACCTGCAGTTGTTTTGTTTCATTCACACATGTTTGAGTAAAAAGCTCAAGCTGTTCCACCTTGTGATGTTAAATAGTTGTAGTTAAAAAGTTAACGGCTCCTTTTTCATTTTTAGTTCAGTAGAAATTATGGTGGTGTGTGGAGTTTGTATTACCACGTGACATCACAAGGTGGAACAGAGTGTTTTCAGTTTGAGAGAAGAACTCAGCCTAAATCTGCAGGTTTTGTGTGTTAAAAATGTGTGAATGAAACAAAACACAACTCCAGGCCTGTTTGTGATGAGGAAACAACATTAGAGATCAGAAAATAGCGTCATATGCGCCCTTTAACTTTTTTTATCATATGAAAATTGCTGTTGCTTTTGCTACTTCAACAAGGAATAATCTCGATACTCAATTCCGATATCACATTAATAAATAATAATCTTTTCTTTAGACAATAGAATGTGATTTCCAACATTAAATCATACTTTATATCCCCATGTGGTTGTATATCTGTGTAATCCCTCAGTCGTCCTGTAGGTTCCGTAGTGGTCTATGTTCGTATACTTGTCTATGTGCTCTTATACTTGTTCTGTTCCAGCTCCAGATCATTCTAAAGCTTCAGGAAAGGTTCATTTATCGTGTGAATGTGACTTTTTTAGTATCGATACCTGCTCAAATGAGTGTCAGACCTTTGATACTTTTGACAACCCTATTACTAGGAACCTTTTGCTTATATTTAGTGGAAATACCAAACCCACTTGACAGCATTTATGACAAAACATGTCCAAACTATATTATTATATCTTTCATCAATAGTCACTGCCTCCATATTACAGAGTTGTTCGTGCTGACCTTTTCAAAGAATAGATTGGCGGCACACTCAAATCTTTAACCCTGAAATATGTATAGGCTGCCCGAGCATGTATTTTATTCATAGCTTTTCCAATAGGGCTACATATTTCACGTACTTTACTTCATGCTCCAGCGCTCATTGTTTCTGCCACTGTGCACATAATAGATTTCGTATTCAGCATGTAAAAAAAAAAAACGGAGAATCACACGTTCTCCATGGTTAGAAATAATAATGCAGATAGTTAGCTACAACATTGCAAGTGTTTAATGTTTTCTTTGTTTGTACCTGGTGTTTGCAGTGCTCCAAAGTTATTCCTCACTTACCTTATGCATTCAGATCATCCTAATTACTCACGGCGATGAGTTTATAAGCATTTTGCACAACTTTCAGAGACCAGAATGGAGTTTTGGAGTATCGTGATGCTAAATTTGGTGATACAGTATCGTTATCATGAGCTGCTGTATCGATATATATATCGCCAAGAGTATTTTTATCAACTTTTTGTTTGACCACATTATAATTTTGTCGCTTATTTAGTGGCAGGAAACTTGTTAATTCAATACACTTGACATACAGTTTTTATTATGAACACAGATGTATTTCATATTAACAGATAGTGGTTTAACAAAGAAATATTGTTGCTAAAATGTATGTGAGTTTTAAAAGACAGCAATATATCGATTATCGCCATATTGTGATGATATTGTATCGCGAGCCGTGTATAAAATCATGAGGGACCAGGCGATTCACAGCCCGAGTATACCATATATGTGTTCTGGCGCAAGACGAATATTTTACTGAAATATATCGGACAAAATCGAGTACAGGCTCTTTTAAACAGAATTTGTATGGAATGGTATTAGTCCAACGTGTGGGTTGAGAGTAAAGTGATTGGCAGGTGAAATAGTGCGCTTTGAACGTCTACGGAGGAGGTGGACCAGTCAGCGTGAGGTCAGCGTTCTCCACACGCAGGTCAACAAATGTCTGGTACAGAGTTGTGTACTTCTGTGTCCTGTGGTTTTTCTCTTGCCCTTTGAGGTGAAGAACAAGGTTTGTGATGGACAGGGTTAAGATAAACACAGAGTATGTCCTTCAGATGGACACTCGAGGCAGAAAATACTAATGTACCACAGAGTCCAGGACAGTTCACTGATGCATTTTTGATGGCTGCTTATGTCAAAATGAAGGAACATATTTTTTGGTTCTGATTACTAGAAAAGCAATTAAAAAAATACAGTACTATGAACTATACAAGTAAAAATGGATTGAACATGGTCAACAGTATATACTATTATTGCTTTGTTTTTGCATAGAATTAGACCCTAGTGGGGCGCCGGTGGCAAAAACTGTTGTGTCTTTAGGCAAGACACTTCACCCACGTTGCCTAGTATGAATGTGGTGTGTGGTCGGAGGGACCGATGATGCAGATTGACAACCTCACTTATGTCAGTTTGTCCCAGGGCAGTTGTGGCTACAGTAGTATCGTACTACAACCCAGTGTGGAGTGAAAAAATAATGCACTGTAGAGCACTTATCTTGAAAGACACTTTATAAATCCAATGATTAAGCAATTAATTAACTCCAATAAAGTACACAGAATGTTTTATCTAGCCAAATTATTAGTGTAGAATTGTATATATTTTGGAAGACAGTGGCCATTTTCATTCACTGGGAAAAAAAACATATTTGCAAAAACATATGAATAATTATTACATAATAATTACTCATAAAATAATATAAGAGAGATTGTTATGATCACATTTTGTTACAAGAAAACGTAGATTTCTCCATCAGTGCACAGTAGGACAAAACTAGAGGTTGTGAACATGTAACTGCTTCTATAAAGTACTACCTTCACATTTTATTGTTTTCATAAAGGACCTCCTGTGTGCGTCTGTGTGCGCCTGTGTGCGTCTGTGTGTGTGGTAACCGCGCCGCTCTCTCCCTCTCCACATAAACACGGGTGTCAAGCAGCTGCTACCATGGCAACACCATTGTGCTCCCTCTTCTTCTGCCGCCGCTGGTCCCTCCTCCCTCCCCACGGACCACTCCCCCTCCCTGCCTCCCTCACTCTGTCCCTGTGCCTGTTCTCCGCTCGCTCCTCGCTCCCCTCCGCCAGACCACACCAAACCCGGGGCGAGGCGAGAGGGTTCGATCGGCCGGTCCGCTTTTAGAGCTCACTGGGGAGGGACCACCAGAACCAGGACTAAGCAGGGGTAGAGGTCGGATTTGAACCCAGGACTAAAGAGGTCTCGCTCGGGCACAGAATGAGTGAGGACAACCACTCCCACTTCAGGCTGGACCCCAGTGACAGGCTCAACGGGCTGGGGCAGAGGAGGAAGAGACCCAAAAAGGTATGGATGAGGAAGAACTGGTCTTGTTTATCAAAATTTTGAATATTTTTCTGTTAAGAAATCCTAGAAATTTAACCAAAACATGGCAGATTTTCACCTATTGTCTCTTGTACATTATTAATGACACATTCAATTTAAAATAATCATGACATTATATATTAGAACGACATAAATTCTTAATGGAAGCACAGCTGTGTCTAAAAATTCACTCTAGAACGTCAGATTATCAAATATTTTCCATGTGTGAATAGAATTTGAGACATTTTCTTCATTCTTATTTAGATTTTTTTCACACTTTTGGCTTGCATATTCTAATCCAGTCACAGCTGGTATTGACAGATCACAATATATTGCAAAATTAACATGACATTTTTGTGTTTGATTGCGATTTATTTCTTCACATCTACACATTATAAGATCTTCATTAAAAACACATGCAGTTTTAACATTGCAGCTTGTTGCCATCTGGATTTTGTAGTAATCCTTCTAATATTGCAATACATTGTGCAGTTTTATTGTATAATTCACTCTCCCTGTACTATCAACACGCTAAATGATTATGGATTGTGAAGAAGCCACTTGATTTAATATTGAATGCACATTTTGACATGCAGCCTTGTTCTGTGTTGATAGATGGTTGCTAGTCCAGTTCAGACTCCGCTCTCCCGTGTACTGTGTTGTTGTTGTAGTAAGTGCAGGCAGGAGTAGGAGGAGGCTGATGCTGCTGCTGCTGCTGACAGGGTGGGTCCCTCCTTTGTGTGCGCTCAGGCTCTAGACTCTGGTTTAACAGGCACATTTTGGTCGTATTTGAGATAAAGTGATGTCTTGTTGAAGCACCGGTAGCGTGTGTGTGGACGGTTTTGTTACAGAGACAGGTTTAATGACATGACATGTTGGAGAGGGTCAGATTTAACGAAGACACAGGTGCACTCTGTCTCCCACTCGAGACAAATGATCGTTACAGGACATGTGGTCACTATGTGGAGTTTGTATTGAACTGACTGGACAGCACGGATGTCACACTAAGACTGGCAATAACACTGACATCATAGTAGTTGGTTATTGAGTACACAAATAGATTACAAAAGTCAACCCAAAATTGACTTGTGCCCAATAGCAAGTAAGATATTTAAGTAATATATTTTATTTTTATGCCCCTAAAACTACAACTAGATACATGCTTAATTTAGAAGCCGACGTTTGTTGTTATTGTTAATTTTCTACACATTTACACCACGCTATGGCATTGTGTAAATGTGTAAATACTAAAAAGCATACCACTTAGTCTGGCTCTGATTGGCTAACTATATCGCTATGCAAAATATGAACGTCTGGAACATCTCGTACCTGGGTGGGATTGCACAAATTAGAATTAAGTGTCTATGAATTAGCAATTTGCAGCAGGGACAGTAGAGGAACAGCTTTTGATGGATGAGAAAACTTGTTGTTCTATCTGGCAACCAATATTTTTGCATTTGGCATGTTGAAAGTTGCCATCAGTACTGCAGCTACTGGATTTTAAGTGAACCGTTTGTCAACCATTTCTAAGCACTGGCAAATAAAACTGATTGATTATATGTTAAATGTTTTATTTTCCGCAACCTATTCGTGTTTAAAAATAATGAAACATTGATAATCGTGATATTAAATTTGGTGATGCAGTATTGTTATCGTGGGCTGCGGTATCAAAGAGTATTTTTGGTTATCTTTAAGCAATTTTTTTGTGAACTCACTACAGTTTTGTTGCTTATGATAGATAGATACTTTATTGATTCAGATTCTTTTATTATAATTATATACAAATGATTATTTAGTGGAAACTTGTTTACGCAATACACTTGACATATTCACGGTTCTGATGATTAAAATAGATGTCTTTCATATTAACTTTGCACAAGTAGTGGTTTAACAAAGAAATACTGTTGCTCAGATGTATTTGGTTCTTAAAAAGTGCAATATATTGATTTTCACATGTATCGCCATATTGTGATAATATCGTATTATGTCTTGTCATCATATCGTGAGCCATGTATCGTGTATCGTATCGAATCGTGAGGGACCCTGTGATTTCTAGCCCTACTGTAAAGTGTAAACAACAGGCACACGAAGAGACCAGCAAGTGCAATGCTATAAAACACTTTTGTCTATCATTTTGGATATCATTACTGTTCTCCATAACTAGCAATGCACTGAATAAACCAACTGAATCCAGGGTTGCCAGATGCTCTATTTTACTCCTGCTGTCAATTTATAACTCCACACAAGATTGAATGTTATTATTATACAGTTCCCAGGCAGCTCCAAAGAACAACTGTGTATTTTTTTTCCTTCCTTCCATCCTGAGTATCTCCATATCTCTCTTTATGACCCGAGGCTGTGCTCCAAAGACATTAAGACAGATGGAGGACATTTCCACGTTTTGCCTGGATACATTAACGTCTTATTCTGGGAGATTTGTGCTCCAATAAGTCCAATATTGTAGACCTGTTAGACCAAAAACGTTTGTAAGGAAGAAAACCTCAATAATTAGCACATAGCAGCGCTCCCTGCTGTCTGCTGGCCAAAGGCTTGTCTAAAAGCATGGACGCTAATGAGAAGCAATGGATAAATTATGCTAATTCACCAATCAGAACGTGAAAGTATCCCTTTGTTTTGCAGGATTCCAACAAAGGTAATAATACAAGCCTAAATGTCTATAGGTTAAAGCTGGAGAACAAAGATTTTGGTGTTAAAATTATTCTTCAGTTTTGCTTTTATTCACAATTCTTGAAACCAGTTAAATCCTTAATGTTCTTTCACACTGTCTACTAAGGGACTGTTGCTCTATGAAATAAAAAAAAAAAAAAAAGAAGTTAATTTTTGGAGTAATGATTGATTTGAAATTACACATTTTTGCTCCTAAATTTCTTCAGATTTATTTATTTATTTATTTTTTACAAATTTTATTGTGACCTTGAGAATCATGATTATGGATTAAACAAATAATCTTGACATTTAATATTTTGACACAGTGAAGTAAGGCTGCAATCTATTCAATTCCAAACTGTGCCAACAAACTGTTTATTTTAAAATATGAAAATATAGAAATGCTGAGACAGCGTTGTACCCGTTTGATTGTACTGAGGAATATTTATGTCTGATATCGTAATGAATGGCTTGTCAATTTGCTCGTACATTCTGAATAATTGAACTTGATTTGCTTGTCATATTTAAACCTCACTGAACAAAAAAACGCTATCAGAGTCTTCAAACACTGACAATTGTGTATCCAAAGCAGCTCTCCGGGCATTGAACAGAAAATGGGAGGCGTTTATTGCTGAATTTGCTGTGGTTGGAAACACTGGGGGAGCTTTTGACAGAGGGGGGCTATTGAATCAATAAATGAATTATTGATACAGCCCCTCCTTCTGCTCAGACAGGCACAGTGGAGGACAAACAGAAAGGCACACCAGTGATTTAAAGGCTTTAACGTCAAGGTGTGCCTCAGGGTATAGTCCTAGGACCCATTCTGTTTTTATACAGGGTTGATATGTTTAATTTCAGGTGCACTATGTAACTTTTTGGTTGGGGGTCCGTCATCTTCTTGTTTCTATGTTTCTATGTCATTGCTCTGCTTGGGATGTTCCGCAATATGACATTAAACAGATCTACTGTTCAATTACAGGAGGTTTTATTGGTCAAAAAATACCTAGAAAAACAGGCATTCTGACTGAGCGGGGCCTATAACTTGGTCTGGTTTGGTTTATTGTCATACTGTGAAACATTCCAGACAAAGGAATAACATCTCCATGGAGAAAAGCATCCGACGGACCCTCCACCAGAAAAGTTACACAATGCAGCTTTAGGTAAAATAAACTTGATTCGTCATTCTGTATTTTGTGTATCCAAATTCTTAGACTTAGACAAACTTTATTGATCCACAAGGGAAATTATTTGGACACAGCAGCTCAAACATCACAATATAATATAATAACAGAGAGTAACAAAAATAATAAATAGTAATAATAAATTCTAAATAAGTAGCAAAAAAGATAGCAAGAGACAGAAATAATATATAAATGTATATGTATAAGTCAAAATAAAATAGAAAAATAAGTAATAAAAATATAAAATCAAATATAAAATCACAGCTATAGACAAGAGATATGCTGATTGACAGAGCATAAGGTTATCCAAATTCCAAATTCAACATTTTTAATCCGACCATAATTTTGCGATAGTTAAACATTAAGCCACTACAATTTTTGAGTTTCCTCTAAATATCTTCTACTTTGACTTTATAAACAGTAGTATTTCTTAATGATATCTGTAGCCAGTCGGGACTTACTGCAGCAGGTGCTTGGGTCATTAAATCTCTAAGCACTTTAATCTTACCCTGGCTGATTTAAACCCCCTCTCTCTGTGAACCAAACTGACTTCAGAAGCGTACTGTACCCAACCATCTCCCGCAGTGACGAAGACTCTACACTGTCATGATGGTGATGAAGAAGCAGGTGTCAGTTTCTGATGATCGCTGGCTGTCTCAGGTTGTGTCCTCTCAGTACAGTCTGGGGCAAGGGAATAAAGACAGGTTTGGTTTCAGATCATTGGTGGCTTCAGGGTTTTTTTTTTTTTTATTTGTGACTCAGCTGTTTGGTGTTTGTGGTGGTCAAGAAGTGACTGTAAATCACAGAAATTCGCTGTTGAATTCTGCAAGATTTTTTTATGTTGTTTATTTCAAGTTGCAGCAGGCATTCATTCCTGTGGTACATGCTATGACTGGAAGACAGGACGGAAGTATTATCTTTGACAAGGTTTTGACCATAAACTTTTTACCTAGTGGCTCTATCTCACAATGGTATGACGAATACAATTGTTAAGAAATCAAATAAAACAAGGAAAAACATTTCTTGAGACTACCTCTGTAAAAATAACTGTTTCTTTTGGTTTGCCTTGGTAATAAATAAAGAAAATAGTATCTGTTTTTTCAAGGTGCTGTACCTGATTTCTAGTGAAAAACAGAACTAGCTCATTTTATTTGTTATTCCTCACTTACCACTTAAAAAACGTGCTTTTCACAAGGCCAGAGTGGAGTATTATCGTCACTGTAATCCTAACAACAACTAGCATGCTAGCACGCACTTCCTGAGTCTCAGACAATAAAACGCTTTATAATTAGATGCAGACTTATTTGAACTCCAGGAAAAAAATGGTGTACTTTAACAAAAGCAGATTTTTAGACATGGGAAGTTTCTAATCATTCCATCAAATGCTGGGCTGATATACATTTTGAGCAGTACTTCTTACTATCTGCTTTTAATTCAGAACATCTTGATTTCCGATAAAATCTGTCCGCCATGCTTCCCCATGTTAGTCTATAAATGTAACCATGACTCATATCTGATCAGCTGGCTAATAAGAGCCACTTCCACTGCTGTCTTCACTGAGCATCCACCCACTACTGTAAGCATGTACTCCTACGAGTGCACTGTATGCAGTCCTACATGTATTTGAACCAGGGCAGAGCATGGGGAGAGTCAATTGTGATGGTGGACGTGCTTTGACCGGAGGGACTAGAATTACTTACTTACTCGTGGGTTGTCAAGTCAGATTTGTCTGTGAATCAGTCTGAAGATAAAGTGGACCTGCCAGTGGCTCGTGGTGCTGTGCTGCTGTGGTGGTGGTCACACTAGAGACATTTGTAGACAGAAAGTGTGTGATTTTAAGGCAAATGGTTCAAAAATCTGATTGTAAAGTAGTTGGGTGTAGTAGTAATAGCAATGTCAGTAGTAGTAGTTGTAGTATTGGTATTTGTTGTAGTACCTATAGTAGCATACCAGCACTGGTAGGAATTAGGGATGCAGCAATCCAGCTTTTTCAGTTCTGATATTGATACCGATACTGCAGCTTTACCTATCGGCCGATATCCGACATTAACTGATACCAGTGTAGGAACTGACAATTGCTTTCCCCCCCAAAAAAACAACAGTTAACTTATTAAAAACTGATCAAATTGTGTTATGTAACTGCTGTTTATCCTTCAAGTAACACCTGAACAGCTGATATCATGGAACCAATACCTGATCCAGCACTGTCGGTCTTGTATGTCTGAAAGTAGTTGCAGCAGTAATAGATTAATTGAAGTACATTACATAACAGCTGATAATAAGATAAATAATTTGTATTAAATTTGAGAATTTTGCAAATTTTATTCAAAATTGGTACTTTTTTTTTTTTAATTTTGAAATAACAGTATGATTTCTGGTAGTGCTACTTTTCAGATAACCTTATCAAGAAAAACAAGTTAATTTTTGTTTATAGTCCGAGTGTTGCATAACTAACCTGTCCGGATCTCTTATGAACTATTGAAATACATGCCAAAAGCTTTGAAGTTTGCCCTCTTGTTCCTCTCCCGCTCTCTGGACAGCAGTCAGCCCCACAGATGGTCCGTTAGGATGGCACTGCGCTGTTGTCATGGCGACTCTGGGCCTCGCCGCCAAAAAAGAAAACCTTTTGCTGAAAACATCTGAGGCGACAACTCCCGCTCGGCCAACATATTCCAAATTCTCCACTGTCAGTTTTTGATTTAAACAGTGTGAATTTGGTTGGATTCATCGGAAAAATGGGAGAAGTTTGAAGCATGTACCGTAGAATTCAAATGGTAATGGGTTTAATGAGCTTTTGATGTCAGTACGTCACACAGAAACATTTGTGCATGGACCCCCACCGCCGTAACACATCAAGATCCATCAAAGTGAGCCACCCCATTAAACACTCACCATTAGCAAATGCCAGAAATATTAGCATCGCCACAAGGCTAAAAAGAAAAATACTGAAAATGTATAGTAAAATGTATGTTTTTTGTGCTGTTAAATAAGAAGTAGGAAGTAACGTGGACAGTAACCAGAAATGTTGTTTTAAAAAGTAACCATGAAAAGGCTGGGTTTTAAATGATGCATGAGTAAAAGGCTAATAGAGCTTAAAGTGATGAATCATGCAGAGCTAGTCCCTCCTTCAAGATTTAGCTGGCTACGTATAAAGAATGGCAAAAAAAAAAGACAATTCACTTGCTGTAGTGATTAGTAGCGCTGAGAATCATGGGGTCCCTCACGATTCGATACACAATACATGGCTCACGATACAATATTATCACAATATGGCGATACATGTGATAATCGATATATTGCACGTGATACACTGCTGTGACATCACGCTGGGGGTGTTCTACATGTATCCCTACTGACGGGATGTTCAGCAGGTGTCATGGTGTCTCAATGCACACATTAGAAAACATTTTTAGTCTGAAAACTCAAGAGAAAATACAAAAAGGATTTAAACAACACATTTTCAGGAGCCTGTGATCAATACAGACGCTCAAGGTTTTGTTTAGGTGTTTGATTTTCAACAAAAATGTGAGAGTGACTAACTAAAAAACTGTTGGCGCATGCTATCAAGCTTGTGACCTTAATTTTATGTGTGAAAGACTGGTCACAATCAAATCATCTCACCTGTAGTTCCAACCAAATCAGCTGTTTCTGGTCTGGTTGTGTTAAAAAAAAAAAGCCTCATTTGAGTAACAGAGCTTTAGGCAGAGCAGTGCTTTCAATTAGCTTCACACCCCCAAGGTTGATGATATGCTGATGATATCAGCTGCAAAGTATCAACTGATGGAGACAAGCGGATGTTACCGCCAAGCCAAGTTATAGGTCAGATCTACGGAGAGGTGACCACTCTCCCAGTAAGAAAACTATGGAATGACCACTTGACTTTCTCCTGGTCCTCCCCTTATCTCTGGCCCTTCTTCTTCGTCTTATATTGACAATCCGTGACAGGTTTTACACGCAAATCCAAGCCCCAGTGTGAGTGTGAGTGGACTGCTCTCCTCTGACACTTGTGAGGGCAGAGCATTATTCATTAATGAGAGAATCTATCCATTAGTAATGTCTGGGGAGCAGGCAGGGCATGCGGATCAATGCAGATTCAGAGGATGTGAGAAGACAAGGCATTTGAGCTCTGGGCTGGGGTCAAAGCGAGACAATGGTGCAGTATAATTCTTTGTTTTGTTCATTTAGGAAGGCAATGTTAACTACAGATTAAGGCTAACAATAGTATTTACAAAGACTGATTTCAATGTCTCCACAAAACAAGGACTGACACAATAAAGGGCCCATATTATGTTATTTTCTGATCTATGTTATAATGTTGTTTCCTCATCACAAACTTCCCTGTTTTGTTTCATTCACACACGTTTAACGCAAACCTGCAGATTTAGGCTGTGGTCTTCTCTCAAACTGAAAAAAGGTAAACGGTAGCAACTTGAAAACTACCGCAAAGTGTAACAGAGCATTTTAATCTTTGGAGATGTAGACAAACTAAAAATAAATAATCAAATTTAAATGTGTGAATGAAACAAAACACAACTCCTGGTATGTTTTTGACGAGTTAACAACATTATAACATGGCGTAAAGCTCTGTATTTTAGTAATATAAGACCTTAAATAATAATGTGCATCTGAATTCATAATCGCTCACACATGGAGTGCTTTGCCCATGTACACAGCAGCAGGATGCATGGGAATCAAACTTCTGATTAGTAAACAAATGTGTCCCCTACTGCTAGCTGGTATTACTTTAAAGCTTATACGGTGGGTTTATGTACATACTGTACCTTCCATTTTGGTTCAGGTTTGATTTTTCAGATATGTTTCTACAATTGTTCCTGAATCCTTCCTCCTCCTCTCTATAAATACACCGCCAGCTCTGTCTCTGCTCAGGTTTGCCCTCTTTAGCTTTTCCCACTTCCCACTCCTTCACTTGTTGCCATGGCACCTGTGGCCTACTTCTACTTTTACACACAGGAACTTAAAGTATGAATGAATCCTACAACCAAAATACTCCCATTATTTTTGTTTTGTCTCTTCTGAGTTCTTTCTAAGTCTTTCAGATCGCTGCTTTGTTCTCAGCCACTATGTCCCATGAAACTCAACTCCAGGCGTGACAAAAGGTCTACCTGTTATCGATGTACATCCAGACCTATTTGCGTTCAAGTCCAGGGCTGTTATAGGCTCAGGTTGAGGTGAAAGTCGTGTCAGAGAGAAAGTGAGAGGTGATGTTCTCAGTGGAGCTGGAATAGGAAGCTGACACCATTGTGGATAATACTTTCTTCGACAGATCGGGGTCAACAGGTCAACTACATACTGCAATCGTACTTAGAAATCACTCAGCTCAATTCAGTGTGACAAAAGAATCTTAAGAATGCCAAATGCGTGTACCTGGGAGATAACGTTTTGGGGTTTTTTTTTAACTTTGTGAGAATGGTATTTCAGATTCTAGATGTTTTTTCTATTGATTACGTTGTACTTTGCCGTGAAATATCCAAAAGGTAAATTCACAAATGCTGAATCTGATCATTTCTGTTAGTGACTAGACCCAAGAACCCACTGTATTGCAATAGAAATCTGCATCTTTCATTTTTGGACTTCCAGCTACATTTAGATGCAAACGTCTTTGTGTTTTCCACTCTAATTGCTCAAAAATAGTAAACAAAAATACTTCAAACTCTGAGCAGGGTTGCCTTTCCAAAGATCTGACCTGCAACTTGGCCTGGTGGTGACACAAGTTTAATGCCACACTGCGAAAAATTTTAGGAAAAGCTATAACATCTCCATGGACACAAGCAGGTAGCATACTGCACTTTTTAGTTTGAATCATGTTAAAAGGATGGCTGCAGGCTTAGAGACAATTTGGGTGCTGAAAAGATAAGAAGTGTGTGGTAAAGGTGTACAGACTAGACTTTAAAAACATGGAAGAACTGTTTGAATGACGTTGCGTTGACGTTAGCCAGTGGGTGGAGAGCATTGTGCGTTGTGTTTTGATCATTTTAGCGATCTAAGATAACTCTCGTGTTTATTGTATAGATTAATGTTTGTGATATTTGAATAAGATTTCATGTTTCCTGCAAATGTGTGGAAAGAAATGAGTCTGTGGACTTTACTGAATCTTGTGGGGAAAGGCTTCCGTTTGCTCAGATCCCATGAGACTAATTTTGCTGCCTTTGCCTGAACCTTTAGTGCTACTGCTAATAGTCTCATTTGCTCATTTGCTGAATCTGTATCTTTCTACTATAGGTGAACACTCATATCTCAGTTCTAGCTTTAACCATCACCTGTCCTTGTATTGACCTTTATTGAATTGTCATAGAAATTGCAATTTTCTGAGAACATAACCTACAAATGACACCCAATAGAAATTTATATTATTATTTTTTTTATTTTTATTTTTTTTTTTGTACACGGCTAGAATCCAACAAACTCATTCCAGGTTGTACGGGTGCCATGTCCTTGATCCCGTCCAATGGGAAAAAAAGTGCCATGTGCATCTGAGTTGAATAATCCCTCAGGATTGTTTGCTGACTAATAGACATATTATATTCAGCGGAGCCAAGGATGAGGTTTGAAATCTCTACAATATAAGATGGCTGAATGCACACAAAAGTAGTGCTCAGATATTTCTTTCTGTGACTACTGAACTCGTAAGGAAGCACTGGAAAACATATGTAGCTAGCGTTGTTAGCATGTTAAACCTGAAGGGTCACTATACTAATATGACTGATATGGGCAGCACTCTCAGTTCTACACATTATCAGTCTGGAACGGCTCCGGGCAGCTGAAAGTGTTTGGAAAACAAGGAGCATCACCATGACTTTTGAATCTGATTGGTCAAAATGGAACAAGCGAACAATCAAACTTTTGTTTGAAAAGCAGAGACATCTTCCCTGTCCACAAATGCACAAAGCACGTTTTTCACAAACAAAATATTCCGTATTGACGCTAAAATAGATTGAACCCACCAAATTAACTGTACTGCGGGCACAATCCAACATGGATTCTCTTGAGTTTGTGAACTCACAAATATTGCGAGAATCAATCAATCTTTATTAGTATGAATTCCTTTTGGGAGGGAAATTACGGCAGTCGGTGCAGTGTTGTTTCCTATGTTCAAACCAAATCAACTTTAAACTTTCATGACTCCTGCAATCTCTACTGGGAGGACAGATGGTAAGTGAACAGACTGCCATATGCACAAACCTGTTTTTTTCAATCACACACATATATATATAGTATGCATATTATATAGTTTAATATATAATATGCATACATATATTGGAAATTATTTTGTTCACAATATTTTGAAATAACAACAACCCTAACAACAATAAATGTAAAGCACATAGGCTGAACACTTTACTGACAGTTGCTGAAATGTCAGCGGTGATTGGCGTCCACCATCATTCAATATAACCCCCCACCTCCTGCCCGCCCCCCGCCTGCCTGTTCTCTTCTGTGGACCCATGTCTGTGCTCGACCCTGGCCTTATTGTAAAACCTCACCACAGAGACCCCCTGCATGCCATCAAAACACTTTCACACCGAGACCCTGACCTCCGCCGCTCCCCGGGCATCCCTCCGACTTCCTGATTCAACACTGACCTTTCCTGCATCTCACTGGGGTATACTTCTGTGGTGGAGGCTTACTTTTAATTGGCCCAAGCCTCAAGCCATCGTTGTGTTCTAGTTTTTGTTTTATAGATTCCTGCTTGTCTGGTACTGCTGAGTGTTTAAAGATTTTTGGCAGGCGAATCAGTGTTCAAAAGGTTCATCTTTAGCTCAAGGCACAGTTTTCATATCCTCTTTGACAGCTGAAGTGCTTTGTCTGAGGCTTTTTGATGGAATTCACATGAGAACCCCACCGCTGCTCCAGACAACGTCCACATATTGAAAGTAGAGAGCAAATACCTGCTACAAAGAGGAAGCAGACGGATGGATTTTTAATTTAATGTGGTAAAATGTTTTGGACGATCCTGGGACAAGATCGAAAATGCATAACTGATTTATTAGGCTTTGGGGCATGGAAGATTCAAATGTACTGTATATCACTGAAATTATTGGAGGTTGGCGGTTCGAATCCCACTCTCGACATAAACATCATTGGTTGAGCGTTGACATCCACTGACCCACAGATTGGCAGTGTGATTCCAGTGCCCACAGATGAATGCTGCTGTTGTGTCCTTGGGCAAGACACTTAATCCATGTCACCCCAAGTGTCTGCGTACATTGGTGCATGAATGCGTGTCCATGGGTGAGTGTCTTGAATGTGGAAAAACGCTATGTAAAATGTGACCATTTGACCATTACTAGTGTGTTTTTTGTGCAGAATCTTAGTCCCTAAATATAACTATAGCTATAACCTGTTTTTTTGTCAGACTTTGCAATTTGAAGCTTTTTTTTCCACTATTCAGTCATTCTTTTTGTTGTGTAAAAGGTTTGGGTGAAACAGCAAAAAATCAACATGCTATTTTCTTGAAATTGGCATATTGCGACTGATCACTGTTCAGTTTAATGCAGCTCTAAACCTACAATACTGACATTTTCCCACTCCGACTACCGGTCTGACTCCATAAGGCTCTAAGTGAGTGACAGGTAGACCAATGTGTGAAGTGTGAAGTTTCTGTAGAAGCAGGTGACTTTATGCATCTCTTAAAGGCAATGTAAAGATGCTAAGAGCACGTGAACCATGATATAATCAAAACGGTGATCAGGTTCCAAGAAAGTCATGACTAATTTTTTGGCATACCACCCACAATGCAGGCCTGACTTTGTACTTCTTTCATTCATACATTTGCTCCAAGTCTGTCACATCCGTTGTATTATTTTTGTCGTAAGCGATAAACTACATGACTCAGAATCAGTGCAGTGTTGTTTCCTTTGTTCAAACCAAATCAACTTTAAACTTTCATGACTCCTGCAATCTCTATTCCTCTGTTCCTTCTATTATTTTTGTTGTGAGCAATAAACTAGGTGACTTTGCCTTATAAAAGTTAGGAGCCAAGAGTTAGTTAAAAAAAATGGATTCCTGTGAGTTTAAGCCATGTTAGAATGTCGTTACCTCCTCGAAAACATACCTGAGTTGTATTTTGTTTCATTCACATGTTTGAGTAACCCTTTATTATTAGTCTGTCTATTGCCAAAGCTCAAAATGCTCTGTTCCACCTTGTGATGTCATGAAATTGTAGTTTTCAAGTTAAGAGCTGCCTTTTACCTTAAATTCAGTAGAGATTGGCAATTCCAGATCTGAAATCATCCAAATTATTCTAGTGAAGGTGTATGGATCTTAAATACACAATGGAGCACTTCCTGTATGCGTTTTCAGTCAATAAAAATAAAATAAATATGCATGATTTGTGCGTCCAGCATGTGTGAATGAGACACAATTCCAGGTCTGTTTGTGATGAGGAAACAACATTATAACAGATCAGAAAATAGAGTAACATGGGCCCTTTAAATACGACTTGTCCATCTTTTGTCAAGTTGTGTAGTTGTGTTGGCTTCTAGAAAGAATCCAACACTGGCAGGTAAAGTTGAAGTACACAGATTGATCAGGGCATCTTGTCATTGTGTACTCTCATCTGAAGTAAAGGCCAAGTGACACCCTGAAGTGCTGTCCTGTAGACATCGGTGTGTGTATGTGTGTGTGCGGCGTGTGGTGGAGGATTAGCGCAAACAAAAGGTGATGGTGAGACGCCGCTAACGGGTCCCTCGTCGAAGCTGAGCTAACTGGATTACTCCAACCACTGCAGTTTCCATTAAGAGGTGGCTTCATGCCTCTAGACACACAGATGGGAGAGAGAAAGGGGGGAGACGGAGGAGTAAAATGTAAAAAAAGAAAAAAAAAAACAAAAAAAAACAGCAGTCAGATGGAGTAGGGGAGGATGGGCTTGTGAGAGTGGGAGCAAGGGATTAAGTAGAAGATTAAGGCAAAGAAAGAGGGTGGTGAATAAGAAAGTAAACAAGGATAGAACACATGGTAACAGCTAGCAGACTGAGGTTATAAATAAATAAAAATTCTTGTTTAGTAATTAATGTGTGGTGGCCATTTGTAGATTACAGCAGATATTATGTAATGAATTCAGAAGTATTATAAATAAGTTTGAGTTTGGGCGCGGCAACGTAGGGTTCTGAAAATATAACAGTTTTTCCAGTTTTTTGTATATTTCATTCTTTTTCTATGATATGACCAAGCTCCATTTTTTTTTATTATTATTTATCAATGAATGTGAGGGTTTCATCTATAATACATTTAACTTTATATATTTTTAAATGTGTTTGTGTGTATAGGCCTGTCACGATAACAAATGTTGAAGTACAATATATTGCAAATGAAAATACAGACGATTAATGATACTATTGAAACTAATTATGCCTATAAATAACACAATAAACCTAAAGCAGGATTTTCCCCAAAGAACTAATCTATATGTATAGTCTTGTTATTAACATGAGATGCAATTAATAAATGAGCTTAATGAGTCATAGATGTCATCATAGAATCGAAAAATAACAACAAAATTCTCACTAGTACAAAGAAAATGTACGCACAATAAATACTGACCCACAAAAATTATTGTTCCTTCTGTCATTTATTGAACGTTAAGTTGATGCAGTAATTATCGTGACAGACTTATGTTTTTGTTTCAGAAAGTTACATTTAAGCATAGACATTTCTGCTTGGTAAACAACAAAGGACCTAGGTTAGAGCCCTGTGGAACACCATACCACACACAATACTAATTCAAATGCCATGTTGTAAAGAGCCCATATTACACTATTTTCTGATCTGTTATAATGTTGTTTCCTCATCACAAACATTCCTGGTGTTGTGTTTTGTTTCATTTAACACACAAACCCTGTATATTTCCACCTTTTGATTTCATGTCATCCGCTGTGTTTTTAAACTCCATACATGTTCAGTAGACATCGGCAATTCCAGGGCTGAAATTATGCGAAAGATTCTACTGAACAAAAGGTAAAAGGAGCTGTTAACTTAAAAACGACCGCTTCATGACACAAGGTGGAACAGAGCATTTTGAGCTTTGGAGATGTAGATAGACTAATAATAAATGGTAAATCAAACATGTGAATGAAACAAAACACAACTCCAGGTATGTTTTTGATGAGGTAACATTATAACATGGCTAAAAGCTCACAAGAGTGGATTTCGTGCAATGTAAGACCTTTAAATGTCAGTTCTTTTAAATAGGCATAAAATATCAAAGATGACAAATTTTAAGAGCTTCAAGAAAAAGGCAGTCATTGTTCATTCAAATGGTCAAACTCCCACCAAAAGTCATTGACATCACTTGTGTTTTCGTGTTTAGGGTTGCATTGCTAGGCGCTCAGTTCACATACCAGAGCCTGCGCATGTCTCAGAGTGAAAGCGCTTGGTCGATGAAGAATTAAAGTCCACTTCTTCAAACAAGGCCTTCATAGATGTGGAAGTCTGCACTGGGGACAGCTCACCGGGCGTCCACAGAGCAAGGCTAAAGGCTAAAGTCTATTCACATGCGCTGAAAGATCATATTGTTACATAACACCAAAGCTCTTCCACTCCTGCAACATTCTCGGAAGTGACTCGGAAAAATAGCAAAACAAGGCAACGTGCTGTCTTCTGAGTTATGGAGAGCTTTTGTTTGTGTCTTAGTCAGTGTTCAAATAAAGTTTTAGTGAATTGAATAGAAGGTCAAAGGAGAAAGTTGTGGAGCAAGCAGCCACTGTGAATCTAATTAGTAACAATGGATGGTCACTGGATGCCATGTCTTGTTTTCCACGTAATCTTGATTTATGCTGCTGTCCTCGCCACTTAACAACGGACTGTTAGGGCCTGTTACTGGAAATAAAGAGGATGTACTGTATGATTACTGCATTTTTCGAGAGCAAATCACATTAGTTTTCAAGACAGAAATTTAGATTCACATAGCTTTAGAGATGGAATGTTTTTTAAAATGTCACCATTCAAGTGGCATTTGTTTTCTGTATTTTAACTCAAAACACATATCTCTACTACAGTATGTGAAGTTACTGCAGATTTCAGTTAAGGTGTATTTAAAACGTATTTTGAAAATGTCCTGTTTCTCAAAGTGTCTCATACATAACACAAACATACTTGGAGTTGTGATTTGTTTCATTCACGTTTAACACACAAATTCTCTCAAAATGAAAACCACCTGTTCCACCTTGTGATGTGCTCCACTGGGTTTTTAAACTCTGTACACCTTTACTTAAATCAGGGGTGTCCAAACTTTTTTCATCAAGGGCCACATTTAAACACAGACGAAGCAGAGGGCCGATCGAGGGCCATAGACTGGGGCTCAGTACAGTGAATAATTGAAATATGCATGTTTAACACATTAGAATGAGCGATCAGTCCTTTATTCATGCTAAGATCCACAAAACCACACAATAAATATTAAATATTGTCTTATCAAGGTAGATTTTCAAAAAACTTGCATCTAAAACTGCTCAAGGTAATTTGGGCCAGTTCAACTGGAAGCCTGAGGGCCAAGAAAAATTTGTCTGAGGGCCACATTTGGCCCACGGGCCATAGTTTGGGCATACCTGACTTAAATAATTTGGGTAATTTCAGCCCTGATATGACCAATCTCCACAAAATTAAAGGTAAAACAATAGCTGTTAACTTGAAAACTACCTCTTCATGACATCACAAGGTGGAACAGAGCGTTTTAAGCTTTGAAGATGTAGACAGACTAATAATAAAGGATTACTCAAATGTGTAATCTTTTCCAAATGTGTGAATGAAACAAAACACAATTCCAGGTATTTTTCTAATGAGATAATGGCATTATAACATGACTTAAAGCTCTCAAGAATCAATTTTGCTTCAACATGTAGTTTGAAATGGTCCTATTTCTTAGATTTGTCCTTTTTCTTAAATGCTATCCAATAGTTATCTAATATTTTTGTAGGTTGCCACATAAACATATTCTATGCCTTTGCTAGGTCACAACTTCAGTACCTCCACGAGACTGACTGTTAGCAAGGCATCTCTCATTTACATATAATAAGTTCATGTTATTTCTGCGGTGTAATTTATAGCTCATAAATCAGTGTCTATCTTAATAACGTTTCGATGTTCCCAGATTTTAATCAACACCTCGCCACAATAACTCAGAAGGGGTGGCAGGTGATGGGTGGAGGAATGCGTTCTGATTGGCCGACAGTGTTTGGGTCATTCTGCCGCCTGTATCTCTATCAGATGACCTTTGAACTCCTGTCACATCAAATCAAGATTATTCAGCTTGACATGACACCAGTCTACAACCTGATACGGCACTTAGAAGTTTATGTTAAAAGAGCGTAGATTACACACTTTGCTACTGTTAGGCCTGTATTTACTAGATTGACTTATGACGATATATTTTCGGGCTCAGTAAATATCGTGTGTGTATTTTTGTTGCAATAGTGAAGCGGTTCCTGCTATTTCTTACGTAATATGGTAAGATTTGAGCTGCAGAGGGTTGAAAAAGGTACTTCGAGCTCATGATACTGTAAAATATCGTGAATGATAATATAAAATAAAACATCAAGTAGTTTCAATATTATAATTTATTGTAATATTCCTCTGTAAATATATGGTTACTTCAAAATTTGTATCATTTGTAACAGGACTAGCTACTGTTTTTTCTCTATGTAAGAAAATGCAACCGCAGCAAATACAAGTGCTCCTTTTTCAGTTGTAATATCTGAACGAGACCCCACCCCCATCGCACTGGTGTAGTAGTCTGCGGTGAAGAATTGCTCACCCATCCCCAGTTAGCCCCCCTGCCTTCCGTCCTCTCTACCTCCCCCCGGTGGCTGCATGCATTATTTAATACCCCATGGAGGTCATGCGTTAGGGCAGGGCAGCAGTGTCGCTTTAGAATGTCACCTTTAAATCACGCCTCGTACAGCAGATATATGGAAATGTTGACGTTTTGTTTAGTCTGGGGTCGCAGAGGTCGGTGGCGCTTATGTAATTTGATGATGATGATGCAAGATGGAGATTTTTTGAGGCCACTGTAAAATACTTTATAGTATTTTGAGTATGGTAACAGGTAGATCTTTAGATAAAAACACATTACAGTTTTCAGATTTTGTAAATATTCTTGTCAAGAAATCACATGATCAATAATACACTTTTCATTTTTTTTAACATAACGTGAACAGTATTATTATACTTTATTTGTTTAGTTTAGAATACTACTTCAGCTATAGCAACACCTATTGTCTAAGGATCTATATTACAATAATACAATAATTCTGTGTAATTATTAAAGGTCCTGTATTACAAAAGATTGACTCTTGTGAGCTTTAACCCATTTCAGAATCTTGTTACTTCCTCAAAAACCTTCCCGGAGTTGTGTTTCGTTTCATTCACACTTGTTTGAGTAATCCTGATTTATTAGTCTGTCTACGTCTCCAAAGCTTCATAGCTATCGTTCACCTTTAGTTCAGTAAAGACTGACAATTCTATGACTGAAATTATGGAGTTTAAAGGTGTATAGAGTTTAAAAACACAGTGGAGCACTTGACATCACAAAGTGGAACATAGTGTTTTCTGTTTGAGAGAAGAACTCAGCTTTAATATACAGAATATGCAGGGTTTTGGCAATATTGACAGACACTTTATGGTCTTATGTTACTATACAGATCTAGTCTAGTGTTCAACAACATCTGCCCAACATCTGAGAATGTATTTTAAGATTTGACTTAACCTCCTGTTGACCGTTATTAATCCAGATTATGGAGATTCCTGCTTCTGCTGTGGTCCTTTTGACCCTTCTGTCCGTCTTGAACATCTTGAGTTGTTGCAGCCATTTGTAGAAAGGTCAAGAAACAGTAGCCTACGCAGTTTAAAATCTGGTGCCCACGCATTATACAGAGCATTAAAGGGCCCAATTATAATGTTTCCTTATCACAAACATTCCTGGAGTTGTGTTTTGTTTCATTCGCACTTGTTTAACACACAAATCCTGCATATTTAGTCTGAGTTCTTCACTAAAACGGTTCATTTCAGCCCCTGGAATTGCCAAACTCTTCTAAACAAAAGGTAAAAAGTAGCTGTTAACTTGGAAACTACCACTTCATGACAGCACAAGGTGGAACGGAGCATTTTGATCTTTGGAGATATTGACAGACTAATAATAAAGGATTACTCAAACATGTGTGAATGAAACAAGACACAACTCCAGGTATTTGATGAGATAACAGCGTTCTAACATGGCTTCAAGATCACAGGAGTTGATTTTTTTGCGTTATATAGGACTTTATTCTCAATTAGCAACCACTCAGGTTCTAGCATTAACTTCTAATTAGCTCATTACATTACATTTCTAAGGTTTCGTCTCAGTTACGCCCGTCACATGTCTGCTGTCCATTGTTGGTCCTTGCGTCTCTGATCTGATTGTAGGTCAGTAGAAAAGTCTCCTCTATTTTCGTCCTGGTAATCCTCTCTAAGAAAACAGCCAGCCCTTAGCGCCCGTGTGTGGCGTTTGTTAATACCTCCAGCACGTTAATCCCAGCGCAGTACCCCGGGACCTCCGCGCACTGGCATCTCCGCACATATCACCCGGGGAGTTAGCGCCGGATTGGATGTAAATTTGACCCTTGGGTGTCACTGTGGATGTGAGGGCACCCATGAGCGCTAGGATGGTTGTGGGAGCTACAGGACAGGTAAGAAAAGGTGGATGGTAGACTTCTGTATTGGAATTGATTGTGAACAATGCAGTTTTAAAGATGCACTGTGTAACTTTTTGGTTAGGGCTCTGTCACCTGCTTGTTTCTATGGATACACCATTGCTCTCTGCCTGGAATGTTCCACAGTATGACATTAAACAGATCTACCTTACGTTTATTTAACTACAGTGGGTTTTATAGCTCAAAAATACATTGAAAACAGACATTCTGACTGTGAGCGGGGTCGCCTCTCCACAGATCTGACCTGTAACTTGGTCTGGTTTGGTCTCAGTGATGATAGAAATGCACCTTTAAACATGGATTTACAATATTTTGGGTAAAACTGGACTAAAAGTGTGGTTTTAGCTTATTGGTTGTGAATAGTTGTGATTAGCCTTGTGTCTTTTTTATCGGTAATATTTTAACTTTTCTTAGTTATAAATTAGCTTCTTCTTTGTTAATCTTTGTAGGATATTGAGATGATTTGCTTTTGTTACAATTGCCAAGAGTGTCTTGCCAGATGACACAACAGTAGCTTATGTAGTGGTGGGATTGAACCGCAAATGTTTGGTTTTATGGGCAACTGACCAAAAGACTGAAGTATGAACTGACAAACTGATACAAGAATCACATTTCAGAACATGTTTGTACAGATCTAAACTACAGGGTTAGTCAGGAGTTTTTATGCAGAATAAAACAGGATATTTTGTTGTTTGTAGAGGAAATTATGGTACTTAAAAAACTGTAATTTCAATTTGATTGCTTTTAATCTTGCTGCCCTACCTACTCCCACCTTTTTTAATAGTTTAGCCTGTAGTTAAGAATACAAATATGTGAATAAAGTCGGCAGAAAGCTTTTGCTCTTAGTATTATTTCAAGCTCATCCTCGCTATAGATACACCTATGACTATTGCTATATCGTTTGAACACAAGCATTAAGGTGGTTGGTAATCCTGTGGGTGATGCCGTGGTTTACTTCACTCTTGTTTGCTGACGTTGCACTGGACCATCTGTTTTACTAAACTGTGGGCGAACATGCCAGGTTGCGCATTATATAAAGAGGGAAGTCTCTCAGTGAGCGTCTGTATTAAAATAAACTCAGAATAAAACGAAATATCTTGAACCGACACAATTCAATAGAGTGTGCTTACTGAATTTCCTTTCCCATTGCTCACCATCTACCCTGGAGCTACTATACTTAACATGGGGTCATCATAATCCCCAAATTACACCTTGGTAATCGTTATAATACTCAAATCAGATTACACAAAATATGGAAGAAAGCATGGATTTCAAAAAGTGGGACAGGGTGTGTGTAACTGTGAGTAAGGATGAATTATGATTTCATTACAGCTCCAGAGTATTATGGGGAAGCTCATTTGTGTCGAGGAGGGCCCCAGATAAATGGACCATAACCTTGTTCATACTGTACACTGTTCTCCTTCTATATTTATATTATATTAATATTTTGAAGCTGTTGTGATTGGATATTTTTAATTTTGATGAATAAATAGATAGTAATAGAAAAAGTGTGCAGCTAAATTGCCTCATGTGAGATTTAAATCATGTTATAATTATCAAAAACAGACCTGGAGTTGTGTTTTGTTTCATTCACACGTTTGAGTAACCCTTTATTATTAGTCTGTCTACATCTCCAAAGCTCAAAATGCTCTGTTCCACCTTGTGATGTCATGAAGTGGTAGTTTTCAACATCTTTTTAACAGCTACCGTTTACGTTTTGTTCAGTAGAGATCGGCAATTCCAGGGCTGAAATCATCCAAATGATTCTTGAGAAGGTGTGCGGCGTTTGAAAACACAGTGGAGCACTTCCTGTATTGCCACATGACATCACAAGGTGGAACAGAGTGTTTTCTGTTTGCAGGGTTTGTGTTTTAAACGTGTGAATGAAACAAAACACAACTCCAGGTCTGTTTTTGATGAGGAAACAATATAACATAGATCAGAAAATAGAGTAATATGGACCCTTTAATATTTGCCCTTCTTCACTGTATGTTTTCCTGTTGTTTTATTGTTTTTATTATTTGCACAGAGCTTCGATTCCTGCTCGTTGTGTCCTTAGGCAACACACCTCACCCACATTGCCTGTAGTGTGCATGTGGTGTGTGTGAGTGTGCGTTCGGAGCTGGTTCATTAGAGAGAGCAGCTCCTGTTGATGAAGCCCCAGAGACACACTTCTTCGGTACAGCTCCTCCGAGACACTTTAAACACCACCTTCCTCAGCCTCACCGTCGCCACGGACACCACCCCTCATCCCTGTTACCATGGAGACACGTGATGGAGACACAGTTATGAGAGTCTGGTTAATAGAAAGAGCAAGAGTTTATAATGTTGAGGTGAACGAATTGCTCAGTTGGGATTGTGGCTGGAGATTTAAAGGGACAGTGTGTGTCTTAATATCTCGCCTTGTTTATTCTCGGATTCTTTAAGCGTGGTGGAATATTACCGATGGTTGAGTGGCTGGCATTCTCAGCTCACAGCAAGAAGGTTCCGTGTTCAACCCAAAGGCCACTCGGGCTTTCTGTGTTTCTCTCTGTGTCTGGTTGGGTTTCCTCCAGGCACTTCACATCCAAAACATGTACTGGAAATAAAATCCTCCAGCTAATGTAGTCCTAACAAAGCTGAGCTCAAGTTTAAAGATCCGATGCTGATACCGATTGTTTTAGAATCCAGAGCAAGCGATGGCCAATAAGCTCTGCTGATATTTTTTAACTGATTTGTAGAGGCACGTTTGATTATTATTTATGTAATTTTAATTTACAACAAACTCACCTACTGTCCCTTTTTACCGTACACCTTCAAGAGCGCTTCAAGAGTCACATTTTCAGCTATGATCTATTTGTATTGCAAAATATCGGCCTGTGCTGGAGATTGAAGGCCGATACCCGATCTGCTAAAAAGTCCAAATATCGCCCCCCATCTCTGGTCTTCTGCTACGAAAATCTACGCAATATGGGTAAAAAAAAGAATCACAATTTTTTTTTCCGATATTGATCAACCTCGATTTTCGATTCGATCTTCTTCCATCTTATTAAAAACACAGATAGACATAAAGGGCAGTGTGTCAGGATCACTGCAGTTTTTACTTTGTGTTGTTAGGACCAATAATTCTGGAGAAATTCACATTTAATGAGTTTGGAATGAGTTTGTACAATTCAGGCGCGCTACCGCTATCAGCAGAAACACGTGTGATGTTCGTGCGCTAATTTAGGATTAAGTTTGACTCATAAAAGGTGAGAAAACTACCGCTTACTTTTCGTAACTTGGATTATAAAGATAAGAAGCAAAAGAGGAGAGAAAGAGAGGGGAAAAGGTGAGGAGCTGAGGCTGGATCAGACACACACAGAGACACTGGACGTTTAGTCAAATTGTGCAGATCTAAGTCAAAACATGAACACATGAGGAGAAAGAAACGTGCTGTGGCTCAGGTGCTTTTTCATAAACAAGAGCGTAAATCCTCGTCTGCACCACGCGCTCTTACAGCCACATGATTTGCTCTTGACCTGACGATCAAAATGCGCATGCCTTATCATCGAGATCGACCAAAGAAGAGATCGCGATTTATCGATCTTACGATTTTTGGCACCGCCCTAGGTCCTTGGGTGTGACAATCCAGATGTGGAGGACAAATTTGCTAATACAGGACAATAAAGTGTACCTTACTTAACCTTACTTTACAATACCAGGACAGCTACTTTTCCAAACGCTACTTGTGCAACCAAATGGATACTGGTCTTGCTTGTGGTGAAGAGGATGAAATTAAGAAGCCGGAGTGGCTAACGATTCTGCAGCTGGAATAAAGATGGGATGGAGGAGGAGTGTGCATATGAATTCCTTGAGTAGAAGAGGCAGAAACAAGACGGCTTCAGCTCACATCTCTGGTTTAGCACATTTTTCCTTGAACATGTAACTCATAACAGCCCTACACAGCAATTAGCATGCAGAAAAACCCCACTTAACCCCTTTGACATCTCAACTTCACCCCTGTAATTAACAACATGTAATACCAAGTCATTATTGTCGTATGATGTAACCCAGCTGCAACACAGACCCTCTTTGTTGAGTGGGAATCGTCGCTACACCAGTATCTTCATTTCTGACAGACAGCCCTCAGCACTGCGTCTCCTGGGGGCTTTAGTACAGATAAACGCCTTATTGTCGCGTATTGTGGCTACGCGGTTAGCCTAGCCCGTTTAGCAATTTCTCCACGTCATGGTAAAGATGAATGCCCCCCTCTCCTCAGGCTGTTGACGCCCCACCCCCAGTGTTTAGAACGCACCAGGCGCTTGTCACGGGTGAAATATTGGCTTTAAATTGGTCTCAATAGTGACAATAGAAACAGACAGGGTTGGACGTGAGGCGTATGTTAGCGCGGCTCACTCCAGGCTATTAACAAGAAGACACAGGGGTGAGGCCAGGTTAATGGGGCCTGTGCGTCTCGGAAAATGCCCCAAGGATGAAGAGATTGGGCTCCAAGGGATAGGACGGTGGTTATGGTGCAGGTTTTGGCGTCTTTTTGTCTAGGTTTATCTCATACTCAGGGGTACATGTGGTTAATTATACGCGCAGTAGGTGTTGAGCTGTGAGTTTGGTGCCCTCATGTCTGGGGTTATGCAGAGGGGAAAAAACAGATACGTATTTGTCAGTGTTTTGTTCTCATTATTTTGCTTATTTCTAGTTTAAAAGTCGTGTTTAATATGATGCTTTCTGAAACAATCATATTTGCTGGTTATGATAAGAGGAAAAGAATGCATACCAGTGTTGCTTTTTATTAAGAATGACGGTTTGAGTACTTGTTTTGACTATATATTTTATTGACTGGACTTTTAAAACTGCGTGAGTTACTGTATGTACGCATCTGTGTCTTTCCCTATTTTTGTTAGTAATTATTTTTTTGATTATCTAGAAAAACAGTTATTTCTATTCCGTATTAAGACTTTTTAAACGTATTTTTAACCAAATAAAGGCTGAAATACGGTAACTGAAGTCTTCTCAATGTATTATTGGGAAAATAAATTAGAAACAGTTCTTAAGTTTTGACATTTTGATTGAATAATGCCATTGTATTTGTTATATATGTGTTTTAGAGCCCAGATAATTATTACAATTGTCAACATATAACTACAATTATTTTATATCTGAATGATTTTCTAATTATGTGTATGGCTGCTTTGCTACATGCTCTTATTTGATTGCAGTTTTATTGTTTTAAATGTGGACTAGTGGTGTAGTAGAGACTAGACGGCTGATATTTTTTGTTAAAATTTTGCACTTTGTTGTTCAGTTATTTTGTCTATGAATACCGGACAGACGCAGTAACACGTGCTTTCAAATATTCATACATTTCTGTACTAATATTCTCCGTGTTCTTGTCTTTTAGGTAAGTCTTCACCTGGACTACACTGGGGTTTCTGTGACGGGGGCGGCTCTGACACCCTCTGGTCTGCTCAGATAAGTTCACCTGCTTTTCACGACCACTAGAGGGCACTACTGTTATATGGCAGAGATTGCACTTATTTTGTTTATAGTTTACCTTAGGATTTTGTAACTTTTTTTTCATAGACAGAAGTTAATCATGTTTGGATCCAGCTCAGTGTTGTCCTTATTGTGGCCATAGTATTTTGAGAGTATAGTTTTGTGTATTCGATAAGGACTTGTAGTATTTGTTTCGCTGTTTTGTTTGGGTTTGCAGTTCCTTTTGACAGTCTCCTCTCCATGTGAACATATTACCTTCACTAACAAGATCTTAATCATGGGGTCAAAGGTCATCGCTAGTGTACTTTCAGTTAGCCTTATTCCAGTCTGTTGTGTCTGAGCTTCTGGTTACATTTTGCATTGATATATAATATGTAAAAATGTTTATCCACTTTTTATGGTGTATTTTTTACATTATCAAACAATAATGTCAAATTGTATGGGTCTTGATTTCATTATATCCAGTGGTAAAATGTAACTAAGTAAAAGTAGTGAGGTACTGTACTTAAGTTTACATTTTAGATATCTGTACTTTTACTTTAAAGTGGACTTTTTTCTTTTACTTCACTACATTTGAGAGACGGTATCTGCTAGTATACGTTCTACTCCACTACATTTTTTAACCGGACTGAAAAGTAAAAGTATTTTTTATTATAGTGTGAGACGTGATGAAAAGCTGGGGTGATTATTTTTAACACATTTGTAGTCACAATATAAGTAAAAACAGCTGGAAAAACTGATCCATTTTGTTTCTGTTAACCTAATTTCAACACAAATCTTTATCAAAATCACTACATTTCAAGCTGCGCAAAATACTTTTACTTTATGTAAATGTGTACTAATATGTAAATATTTAAACAGGTACTTTTACTTAAGTAGATTTTTTTCATAAGATACTTTTACTTGATTTATTTATTTATTTTTTTATTTATTTCCCCCTGGTATTTGTACTTTTACTTAACAAAAATTGAGTACTTTTTCCACCACTGACTATATCTAGGTATGGCATTATGTTTAGTTTTTTTTGTTTTAAGTTTTTTTTGTTTTGTTTTACAGACTACGCTCAGTATTAAGCCCAAGTAGGCAGCTTGTGGTCTGCTAATCAATGTAAACCCACCAGATTAGGAAACCCTCTGTTATCAGGGAGAATTCAAGCCCTTCCTTTCTCTTATAAGACGAATTAAAGTGCTCATACTACTCTATTTTCTGATGTTATAATGTTGTTTCCTCATCAAAAACATACCTGGAGTTGTGTTTTGTTTCATTCACACATGTTGAACTGTTCCAACTTGTGGTGTTAATGTTTTTAAACTCCATACACGTTCACTAGAATCATTTGGATGATTTCAGTCCTAGAATTGCCAGTCTCTGCTTAAAAAAACTACTAAATTACTGCTTCATGACATCACACGGTGGAACAGAGCATTTGGAGATGTAGAGAGACTAATAATAAAGGATTACTCAAACGTGTGAATGAAACAAAACACAACTCCAGGTATTTTTTTAGGAGGTAACAGCTTTATAACATGGCTAAAAGCGCACAAGTGTCAGTTTTGTGTAATATATGTGGCATAGTAGGACCTTTAATAATAGCAATAAACACGCCAACAATATTCAATTATATTTACTATGTCAGTGGTTAAAACAAACAAAACAAAATTCAAAAATAGTGTAACGTGATTTCAGTGTGCATGGCAGTCATAAGGTGGCGCCATAGGACCAGAAATCCTAAAGGGTGAGGCTGTAGTAGCACTGCAGTGGATGTCTTTGTACAGTCTTGAAGGAGAATTTTATTACAGAAGAAGACAAGATAATTACGATTCTACTCATTGCTGTTAGATTTTAATGTATATTTGGGTAATAATGAAGCAGTCCTAAGCATGTGGTGAATGTATGCTTAATTTATGTGGGTATAAATACTGGAAAAGTCTTTAGAATAGTGAGAGGACATGATTTAACTTTTAATGAGGAGTACAATGGCAAACATGCTGATAAAAATGCTAATAAAAACAATACAATACGAATAGCCAATGAAACTAGTAGGCGACCACTGAGATTGCTTTAAATGTGTCATTAAATACTGTATTACATTTTTTTAAATATAATTTTTGCTATTAAGAACCAGTTCGGTAATATGTGTACAAAAATATGTGTGTAAATACTGCCACATATTTAAAATAAAAATTATAACATATGAAAATGGTACCCTAATTTGAAATATAACGCTATTTTGACCAAATATAGGTTATACATTACATTTCCATGACTTTATCTTTAAATTTGCTATACTTAATTACGTAATTGCTATGTAGATCTGTATAGTTACTAACTCCAGCACCATGGACAGTTCTCATTAATTTCTTTGCAATCTTGTTTTTCTTTTTTAATTTCTTCAAGTCGTAGTATACTGCAAAGTTTGAGATAATTTTAGACTGCCATAATTTAAACATGTGCTCTCCATGACTACAAGCTGAAATAACAGCTATAGGACTGTACCATCCTTGGACTGTCCCCCCTCTCACATATTTGACAATGGTGTCTTCCTTTTGCCTGATTTTTTTCTTTTTTTTACACGTTGGACACGTTGGGGCGCTGTCATGCCGTGCCGCCTCCCTGATTTTTTTTCTTCATAATCCTCTTGTGCATAATACAAATCAAAGACCAGGTTTATTCCCGTTGCATCAGGAAACAAGGGGGCGTGGCTTCCTCCTCGTCTCTCCCCTCCGATTGGCCCAGCGCTCCCACCTCTGCCTGGGTCTGCCTTCTCCTATCCGTGCGTGCTTGGGATGCAGTTGGCCAGACAGCAGAGTGGAGGAGAGGACTCTAGTAACTTCCATTGAGTTTAACCTTGAGATGTGTTAGTCGCTCATTTTCAAGAATTCTTAGGATACAGTAACGGGGAGAGCAGCCATGGCGCACGCTGCGGCCCACATTAAGAAAGCCCGGTTAGAGATGGAACCAACGCCAGATCAGAAGGCGCTGGAGAAAGCCCGGGAGAGGAGGAGGAGGTCCAGGGAGAGGGCTGAACGCAAGCGCAAGGTACAGACAGGGACCGTGGAGAAGAGGCGTCCTTTAATCTGGCACCCATAGCACCCATCTCACCGCCACCCACTGTCACCCACTGCCACCCGCCATCTCGTCATGTCACCTTCATCAATCAGCTGTCTCACCCGTGGACTCACCTGGACTGTCGTCTTGTCCCGCACTGACTCAAGTCCAAATCATTACCATTGTTAAGCAAATACAAGCACATGTGTCCTGTGAACAACCTGGAAATATCATTTTATTAATGGAAGTCATTCAAAAATCATTCAAGTTACTATAGTAGTTACTGTACTTTTTGCTTTTGGAGTACTTGTTAGTCAGTCTGGTGTAATCAGTGGTAGTGTTGTCAGCGTATATGACACAAAGAATGTACTCCCTCTTGTCATCTAAAATCATAATCCATGCAGTTATGACTAAGGCAGAAACTACTTGCTATTAAATGCAGTTTTTAAAGTCCTAGATCACATTTAAAACGTCTTCAGCTGTAGTTATTGCTACGCCGATGACACCAGAATCACCAGAGCTATTTAGAGTTTTTGTTTTAGTCTCATGCACTGCTGAATCAGACATTCTGCTGTCATTACAAATATATAATACCACAAACATGGCACTAAAATGTCACAGAAAAGGAAATACAGTAGGTATATTCTCTTGTTATCAATATTCCGTTGTGTGGGTGGGACCAGCGTTCCATGTCCCTAAGCCCTAAACTTAACCAAATGAACTGTTTCTAAACCTAACCCTAATCCTAACCCTAACCTTAACCTGATAGTGAAATATTATATAGGTCAAAATTAAATATTTGCTAAAAATGTAAAAAATAAAATGCTAAGCTCCACCCCCATAATGAAACGCCAAACATTTAGGGAGTCCAGTGTATTTTTGTTTTGAGTGTAGAGCCCACCTGTTCTCAAAATAATAATATTTACACTAAATTCAAAAGAATATGTGCTGTATTTACATTTAGTAAGCACATATAATATTGACTATAGGCTTAATAATGATTTAAAGTGATAGAATAAATAAAAGGAGTTATTAAAAATCATTTCAAACCTCTGGTCTGGCAAGAAGTGTTAGATTCTTAGCTAATTATTGGACTAAGATTTTATTCATATGTGATTGCATTCTAATACCTGTTAAGTTTTATTAAATGGACCAAATATAGGTTTAAATTGTCACTAATATTAGCTGGGCAACACTGTCACCCCTTCTTGCCTTATAGGAATAGTTTTCTGATCTAAAATTCATTACAGTTTTACCAATCTCTCGCTCAAAACAACACAACACCTAGCGAGCCTCGAGCCGTCCTCCCGCTGTTATTGCTGTCTGCTTCCTGTCCTCATCTCATCCTCCAGCCCTGAAGGATCTGCCCTGTCATCTGCTCATCTCTGCATCATCCCAGACACGCTCCAGTTATAAACGACTGCCATGTTTCTCATCAATCTCTTTCAGTCACCGTCACAGTGCACTCGGAGTCACCTGTAATATCCACTACTGTAGTCGCTTTAGTACACAATGCCTATCGCTGTGTGTAGTATTTTCACGCTCCATGACTTTACTCTGATGGGTTATAGCAGGGGGCTGGAAGTCCGTCTTAAACTCTGTGTTCGCATCCAGGAACTGTTTTGGGATTGTTCTGAAAGATTATGCCACATGTTAGCTCTGGTCGTGGAATTTAAACATGCAATGAAACACTTTAGTATTTAAAGGTGCGTACATTTCTCATGCTTTTCTCCTTTGAATCTCCTTAGAATGTTCCATAATATAGATTAAACCTATTTATCACGAGGGAGACAAGCAGGTTACAGCACGAAGCTACATTACAATTCAGATCTGTGGAGGGACGGCCATATTCACAGATAGAATTATTCAACTTTTGAGCAATAGAAACAGCCATAATGAATGAATGCTAAATGGATGTGTTTAATGTCATACCATGGGACATTCCAGGCAAATCAATAACATCTCCATGGAGACAAGTAGGTAGCGGACCCTCCACTAGAAAAGTTGCACAGTGCACTTTAAATTTGCACGTAATATTAGTGAGTTGTGATCATTTAGAATCCTTAATGCGAAAAATTATAACTATGGGCAAAAATGTGTGTATTTTGTTAGATTTTTTTCTTTTTGAGGAACAATTTGCTCTATTAAAATCGGTTGGTATTTAAATTATGTAAAATGGCAGAGTGGTTAGCAGGATTGCTCCTCGGAAACCATCTTAATCCATCAGTAGGTTCTCTCTAGGTCCTTTTTTTCCATTCATCTTTGTATTAGTACAAATTTGTCTACCTGTTATACGTCGTGTATTCAACTTCAGATACAATTCCCTGGTTGTTTTGTCAGCAAATTGTATACAAGCTTTTCCTCCCTGCTGATACCAGTGTTATAACTCCCATAAAATGTACATCATTGCTCCTGTTTCTTTTATAGAAGCCATAAAAAACACATTTCTAATCCCCCATTTTCACCTGCTCGTCCAAAAGGGTCCTGTTGTAATATCGACTGATGGAGATTATCACATGGATTATGGCGTGGCCTCTCCGTCCGCACAAACACATCTAAACGTGATTAATAGATTCAATTTGTTGGATTTCCTGCCCTGAGCAACATGGCCGACCTTTACATCCCGACACTGCTGTTTTATTTATTTGCAGTTACGAAATAATTAACTCTAGTAGCTCTAATACTGCAAAGTGTCGGAGGGCTAGAGACCATCCGGCTGACATGTTGTGAAATATAAACACATGGATGAAATATTGTGTCACGTTATGTTAGAGGTACAGGAGATGGATAATACTGTACGGGCGAGGGAGTGTGAGGGGGTGGTTAAACGTAGCTAGCATTCGCGTTTTTCATCTTCTCCAAAGGTCAAGACAAAGAGGATTTGCATGACCTGCGTGCGAGAAGAGCTGTCTTGGTTTTTCATGTGGTGTAGCGCAGGTTTGCAAGGTGGACAGATGTTGGAGGGATTTTTGTTCAGGGGTAGTTCGGATGGGATGGTTGAAATGCTGGTTAGCGTTTAAAATGGACATTCCTGACAACTTACAGTGATATTCAGAACTATACCTGTCACGATTATTACTATACCGACTTCTTTCAGTATAAGAAAGCTGGAACAATGTTTTTTTGGAGCTCAATATTTGTCCGATTTCTTTGCAACACTAGAGAGATTTTTGTTATTTTTGTTGTTAATATGTTTCGAGTTGTAGAAGGTAAAACAAAAAACTTCTCTGTCTAATTATCAGTTCGTTCTGCTGTTTATTTGTTGCAGCTCAGGCCTTTTAATGATATGTCGATTTAAAATTTGTTTACTGGGTTAATCCTGCTTTGTGTCAGTGGCATAAAGTAGTTTCAGTATTATCCTTTATTGCAGTATTTCTCTGTAGCAATATATTATGCTTCCAATTTTTTTTATTGTGATGGGCCTATTCAGAACCAGATCAGCCAAATAGTCGTTTTATTGGTCTTTAGAGAAAGCTTTCTGTTGCAATGCACCAGATATAACAAAACTAAATATATTTTCTTGCTTCAGTTTAAAGATTCAAACTATACTAGTCAATATTCATAAAGTCTGTTATTTAAAGTAGGTTTGACACCTCATATTTCATTGTTTCTTATCCTTTCATTCAAAAAGTAGTATTTTGCATTGCTTGTACATCCTTGAAAGGAAATAGATCTGCATTTGACCCATCCTTCACTCTCACTGCAGCAGCCTGTCAGGAGCAGTGAGCCACTGCAGTGGACCGAGCTCCAGATGTGGAGCTAGACTTGGTCAGGACTAACTTAGCTGTGCACGTACTTCGAATTTTACCTGAATGACGTACTCTTACTCTGTTAGTGAGCTAAACTAAATAATAACATTCAATTTGGATAATTAAAATGTAGGTTTATAACTTTTTTACAACTCAATAATGTACATTTATACTCATCATAATTTGTGATAAAAAAGTGGCATGCAACAACTCTCAACTCTCTTGTCTTCTAGTCCAGGTGTCCCTGTGTATCTGCCTGCGAAAACAAGGGCACAGCTACTTTATTTATCCTCATAAGAACCCTGTCTGCTTTAAACAGTGGATTTTCTTCCTTTTAGACCTCTCACACCAGTGCGTGTAACGTTTTTATTATGGCATTGATTGCTTTGCGGGTCATTTTAGGGCAACCTCTCACTCGCAGGGCTCAGATTGCCGCAGCATGTCATTTGTGTTTAAACACTCTAGTTACAATATTCTTTGGCAGAAATCCCATTCGATCATTACGTCTTGCAGTGTGGCTTAGCTGATGTTAGCATTGTTCTGCTATACAAACAACATGAACAGCTCGCTCTTTTCTCGTTAGCTCATACTTTACCCAGTGCCGCAATAACGTCACAGCCAGTGCACCTTTGTGTTTTGCGTGAAATGTAAAATGCACAGCAGCTTTTTGATTTTACCTGTATTGCGTTTTTGTTTTGCTTTTTTCCCCGGTACATTCAGTAACGCACCTGCCTTGACTGCTTCTCTTGGCTGTTTTTTCTCGCTGTCCACACTGCAGCAGAACAGCTTTTGTGAAGTGAATGCGCACTCACTTTTTCAGTCCAAAGCTCCAAGGCCGGTTCACAGTGTGCCTCCTCATACAGGGAAGACGTGACAGTAAGCAGTCACCATTAATCATCCGTGCTATGCGTTTTCAGCGCTTTTTCACCCTTTAAACCAAAATAAAGATGCATATGGTTTTATTTAAAGGTCCTATATTACGCAATTTTACTGTTGTGAGATTTAAGCCATGTTGTAATGTTGTTACCTCATTAAAAACATACCTAGAGTTGTGTTTAATCCTGCGTTATTATGTCTACATTTCCAAAGCTCTAAATGCTCTCTTCCACCTTGTGATGAGATGTTTTCAGTTTGAGAAAAGCCTAAATATGCAGGATTTGTGTGTTAAACGTGTGTGAATGAAACAAAACACAACTCCAGGTAAGTTTTTGATGAGGAAACAACATTATAACACAAAAATACCACAACTATTGAGCTAATATTACATTTGTATAGTAATCTGGAATTCGATAACTATAAAGATACTGCTACATTAGATAAAAAGTCTATATTTTTACTTTATATTTGTCTGTGGCTCTGTACTTTGAAACCGAATACTAACACTTTATATTAATTATAATTATAATTTCCAGTCCGTGCACTTCTTGTCATTCCTTCCCTGTTCAGTTTTTTATTTGAATCTCATCCAACAACCAACACTGGCCAGCTTCAGTACATTTCACAATTGGACGAGAAGTACTTAAACTTTTCCACTTGTGTTTCCCGGCAGGCTTTCGCAGTAATATAACTACCTGAATGATTACGGATAATTTTCTCATTCCAGCATCCAAATAACTGCTGAAAAATTGGTCCAGACACCCACTGCTCCACCAGCTGTGCCTCACTTCATCTGTTCTCTCTTTGGGGCTGTTGTAAACCTCCTTTTTTACATAATATTACCCCTAATCCAACAATCCAACCATACTCGCTGCTGATACTTTGCAGTGACATCATGCTGGGGGTGTTCTTCCTGTATGTCTATGGGGGAATGTTCAGATGTGACCATGGTGACACAATGCACACATTAGCAGTAACTACGAAAAAGTTTTAACCAACGTGTGACAGTAATGTTATTTGAGATAGACTTGTTTAACAGCACAAATCCTCCTGTTGTAGCGTCAACTAACTCAGTTCTTTATGGTCAGATTGTGTTAAAAAGTTGAGATTACAGTTTATCTTGAGTAACTTCAGATAAAATATCCGTCGTGCTTGTGTCTTTGTGTTGTGATGTCTAGCTTGTAAGGACTACTAGAGGTACACGGTGTTGAAGCAGTAATCCGTTTGATATTTGTTCATGCACGTTTTAATAGTCCGTCGTGTAGAGCAGAGCAGCAGTAACCTTTCAGTGTAATAACTTTTAGGTCCAGAGAACAATGGAGCGATAAAGAGCTATTATTTAGAGACATGTAGCTGGAAATAGGTTTTATGATAAAGATAATTGGATTTTATTAAAAGAAACTAAACTAAATTAACTAAACTAAATGAAAAAACATGGAGGAATGATAATCTAAGATATTGTTATGGTGTTAAATTGTCATTGTGATATACTTGTCCAGTATTCTATAGGCTAGTCACATTAACCAGTGGTTTGTGTAGCCTGTTAAATTGCAAGTTCAGATCTACTAAAGATCCTATATTACCCAAAATTGACTCTTGAGCTTTAAGCCATCAGAAATATACCTGGAGTTGTGTTTTGTTCCATCCACATGTTTGAGTAATGCTGCATTATTAGTCTGTCTACATCTTCCAAGCTTAAAATGCTCTGTTCCACATTGTGATGTCATGAAGCGGTAGTTTTCAAGTGAACAGCTGCATTTTACCTTTTGTTCAGTAGAGGTGCATGGAGTTTAAAAGCACAGTGGAGCACATCCTGAATTACCACATGACGTCACAAGAGTTTGAGAGAAGAACTCAGCCTAAATATGCAGGATTTCTGTGTTAAATGCGTGAATGAAACAAAACGTGCGTGTTTTTGATGAGGAAACATTATAACATAGATCAGAAAATAGTGTAATATGGGCCCTTGAAATCTCAGGGGAGTGAGTACAGTCCCCTGTGGAACCCCAGTAATAGTGATTTTGTTGGATGTATATTTATTTAATACTAGTACCATTACCATTAAGAAACCCTCCTGCCCCTGTCCGTCATCATTCATCACAGCAGTAGTTATGCATCACACATGAATTTCTGTATCTAATCTCTGCATGCAACTGGATGGCCAGATTATGCAATTTCTGAGAGAAATATTTGCAGCAAGTTTATAATCCCTGCCCGGTCACATCCTTCCTCTCACCTCCTGATGTTTGAACACGGACACGCTGTGGTCACACGCTCTTCTATACTTGCAGAATTATTCCAGAAATGCAGTTTCGGCAAAGTGCAGGCTTCAAGGGTATAAACTAAAATATTATGGACTCAGAACTGACCCTTGTGGAACCCCATTGCAGAGAAAACCAATGTATTCCAAAATAAGGAAATTGTGTTTTATTTACTCCATCTAGCAGACAGCCTTTTTATATCTCTCGGCTTGCATTCTGCCTCATGCTGTGATGCCCCATTGATGGTTATTCCTGTTTGTGTAGTGGGATAGACCAAATCCAGGATTAGAGATGTTATAATCCGAGTGCAGTGGTGCAATGGGACACCGGCACATGAGGGACATGAGGAGAATCCACTATGGTTTGGCTGGGTATACAGAGACTACAGATATTTTAGTTAGACTGTTAGTTAGTGGGCTGGTTTGTTAGTTCAGTAAAATGGAATACTCTATTTATTTAAGGATCTTTGCAATTTGCATAAAGGATTTCCCAGAATTCCTCAAAATCTTTAAATGGATATAGGTTCCAGATGTGTCTAACTTGTTGCACGGGCCTATTCAATCTTTATTTGATTAAACTGTCCTGTTGCCATGGAGACATAATCACATTTTAGCAACCTTAAATCCTCTATATGTACTTACTTAAGTAGCCCTGTTTATTCTTAATTCATTTCATTTCAGTGTAATTTGGGATTTGGGACTCGCTAAATGCCTTTTTGAAGCAAAGCTGGAACATTTTTTAGACTATAGTAGACAATTTTCAGCTGACATGTTTGAGTTATGGTGTGATAATATAAATTCAGTATGTGTAGTTTGAACTCTTGACAGTTTGAGAAGGTGCAAAGGCCTGATATGAGTGTTACTACCTGGGGACTGCGTTCGTGAGAGCTTTTATTTTCAAGTGTTTTCAATGCAGACTCATCGCTACTACTCCATGTTTTATTCTCCACTGTTTCTGCTCCTCATTCCGATCCATTCTCGTCTCATCTTTTGCACTGCTTTGTGGGTGTTTGGGCTGCTATTTTAAGCAGGTGAGCTATCCTTTCATATATGCCACATTTTCTTTTGTGTAAGCAAGATTGGCACAAGGTTGCACAGCTTCCAGCAGGCTGTCAGAAAAGAAAATGTCACAAAGAAACCGCTGTTGTGAATGTAGCTGCATGTCTAGTTGATACATGACCTGTCTGTGGTGTTTTCATTGTTAGTCTATCATAGGCTGCAGAAAGACTGAAAATATTCCTCCTTAAACTATTTACTTCATTCAAACTAGGTATTACGGTAGGCAAAAGTATCAAAAAGTAGATGCTAATCCATACTAAAAAGCTAGATACTCATTTAAACAAGTACTGATACTAAAAAATCATATTTACAGGACAGAAACGAACCTTTCCTGAATAGTTTTAGAATGATCTTGAGCGGTATCAGAGCAAGTATAAGAGCACGTAGACTAGTACACACCCATGGACCACTATGGAACCTACCTGGACCACTGAGGGATTACACAGATATATAGTACAAGGATTTTTTTGTTGAAAACCATGTTCTCTTGTCTAAAGAGTTAATAATCAGAGTGGTATTGGAATCGGTATTGAGTATCAAGTCTATTCGAAATGAAGTTTGAAATTTCTGCATCGTGACAACACTACTAGGTATAAAACAAAAATGGTTCATGAACTGAACTCTGCAGAACTCCATAAACTCTTCTGAACAGTGTTTTGTTCATTTAAAAAGATATAATTTCTTAATTCTTTATATCAGGGTTACACAAAACATTTAGGTTTGAAATTAGACTGTAATCCTTTTCATATTGTCACATAATGAAATTGTCATGTAATGAAATTGAGAGTGTTTGATTAATATGCAAATGTTCTGGAGATGTAAGTTATTTTAAACCAAAGACAAACTGAGCTCAAACAACTTTATCAAACCATTGTTTCCATAGCAACTGGCCTGAATGTCTCTCTTCTGTGTTACAGCCTTTTCTGTACGTGGAACTGTTGCTGTGTTAACTCATCGAAAAATCGGAAGATAAATGCTAATATGATGTAATCAGGTTAGGCTGATTTCTGAAAGGTTCTATATTACACAAAATCGACTTTTGTGAGCTTTAAGACATGTTAGAATGTTGTTATTGCATCAAAAACACACCTGGAGTTGTGTTTTGTTTCATTCACACATTTTGAGTAATCCTTTATTATTAGTCTCTCATCGCAAAGCTCAAAATGCTCTGTTCCACCTTGTGATGTCATGAAGCGATAGTTTTCAAGTTGTCAAGCGGGTACGTTTGTGATGAGGAGACAACATTATAACATAGATTAGAAAATAGCGTATTAAGGCCTGTTTAAATTATAATTACTGTATGTGTGTTGTAATTTCCATCCCTATAAACATAGCGTCAAATGTCAAGTGGCATTTCTTTCATTATCTGGAAAGAATTTTATAAATATTGTGTTGTACAAAGAATGAAGCACAACCACCAATCACATATAAACTAAATCTGTATTACTCTGTACATTACTCAGCATTGCAAACTTACTTTTTTCTTCATAACTGTACATGGAATGATCACTTTATGACAGGAAATGACACAGCCACTGTTTAAAATTCCCTCTGAGCCCGTGTGATTCATTCTTCTGGCTATTCTAGGGCTATAAATAATCCATTTGAAGATGGGAAGCTGAGGGCTGGGATGCACAGTGGCAGAATGGTTAGCACTTTTGCCCCACAACAAGCTGCTCATATTATTATTATTATTTTTTTAATTCAGACTTTTACATTATAGCCAATTGTGAATGTCCCATAGTAATGATTGTAAACATGGATGCAGTAGAATCTGACTGTTTATTTACCAGAATTTAAGCATGTTTGAGTGCACCTCCTCCCCTCAGCGGTGGGCCATATGGTGGAGCGCAGATTAAATGTTTGTTGTGTACGTCTGCCCCAACTGGTGGATTACAGACTGGCACGGGGAGGGGCTTCAGTATCTGCTAGGAGAGACATCAGGGTTTGCAGTGTTGAGGTGTAGGAACCCTTTCTTCAACCTCGTAAAACCAAGCACGTGTTTTGGTGCATTTGCCTCTGTAATTGGATAAGAGTTGGTAAACAATATCGGACAGGACAGGGAGTGAATTAGATCTAGGGAAGGTTAATGAGGCTCTGTTGGATTGTCTAGACTGATCTTTACCACGCGAAACTTACTTGCTACTCTGTTTTTATGCGCTGAACTTTATTTTGAAGTTGTTATATTATTTTGAAATGGTTAAATATTCAATTTACTTAGCAACCATAGTCTGTGAAGTACTAGTCTGTCTATGAAATCCGAGCACTTGGAGCTGCTGGGTATTTTGAAAGAGAAGGAGGTCAGACTTCTTGGCTTACAACCACATAACCAACCTGAGATTTTTAGATGGCTCTACAAACACCTACTGCAAACAAGTGTGATTATTGATCAGTTATAATGTGCATATGATTTACACAAAGTTATCTTGTAAATGTGTGCTTTGACGGTAATTTTTGCTTCATTTTGTACGTTATGTCTTGTTTTTTGGGGTTTTTTGTACATTTTATCATACATAGCAATGGTCAATATGTAAAAACTGTATTATTTTCTAACACAGTAAGTAATTGGAGGCATCACAGGGGTTTATGTTGGCATCAAACCATGGTATACCTGTAGTACTAATTGAAATTTTGCAGCTGAAGTCATCAACATTCCCTTGGGGTGTGATGCTACCTGTAGGCTCTGCTTTGTCTGAGGCTTTTTAGACTTTAATCTGAGTTTTACTGTAACACAATCTGACCGTAAAGAACTGACTTAGCTGGAAATAGAACAGGTGAGCTGATTTGTGCTGTTAAACAAGTCTCTCTCACATAAAATTACAGTCACGTTTTTTCAGTTTTTCTAGTTTTTCTTGAGTTTTCAGACGATCTTATTAAACTTACTTGGTTTGATAATGTGTACATTGTGTCTCCATGGCTATTTCTAAATATTCTGCCAATACACATACATGCAGAACACCCCCAGCATGATGTCACTGCAGTATCAATAGTAATAGTATCAATTATTGATTCTCAGAAAAGACTTTTGCTACTAGCCATCACACTCTATCAATAATTCTGTGTTTTTGTTTTGTTTTTCGTCTCTCACATTCCAAGAATCAAACACTGTATGATGGTTATCTCAGATGGTTCTCTTATTACGTCATAACTTGCTTACTCAGATTATGCTCCCATTTGCAGTCTCTGAAGGTTTCATGTGGTCTCCTTGACAAAAGACACTTCTCTCCCTACGCTAATGTATGCCATGAATGAGAAATGATGTGCTGATTTTCTGCACAGTAAGAGTATTGTGTGCATCCTCCAAGTGAATGCATGCTTTACGTCCTTGACAAAAACACGGGGCTGGGGTCCAAACAGATATGAATGAAAGAAGGCTGGTCTATGGTCTGTTGTCTGGGGGGTTAGCAGTAGCTTGTTGAAAGAACAAAGTGCTGTGAAAAGGTCTGTGTGACTTTAATTTGCATTAGCTACAGCGCAATCAATAGGCATCTGCTCTGGGCTACAGCTGACACATATCTGGATTAGCTAAACACTGTGTTGGCTTTTAGTAATCTAGCCATGGAAAGCTACACGGGAGAACGATTCCTATGTGCGATATAACATGTCATAAATTAAAATTGCACTATGTAACTTGGCTGGAGGTCCGTCACCTGCTTGTTTTTATGGATATGTCACATCACAGTATGACATTAAACTGCTCCAGGTGGTTTTATATCTCAAAAATACCTAGAAAAACAGATATTCTGACTGTGAGCGGGGTTGCCTCTCCACAGATCTGACCTGTAACTTGGTCTGGTTTGGTATTAGAAAGGTTTAATACCATACTGTGAAACATTACAGACAAAGCAATAATCTACATGGAGAAAAGCATTTGACAGGCCCTCCACCAGAAAAGTTACACAATGCTCCTTTAATATGTAATGATAACAAATTTTGAAACACGATATATTGCTTTAGAAATATACTACGATAAACGATAATATTGAAACTACTTTATGCCGCCAATTAAAATAAAGCAAGATAATCGCAGTAAAAGCGTTTTTAAAGGTGCACTGTGTACGTTTTATGGTGGAGGGTTCGCCATCTGCTTGTCTTCATCAAGATGTTCCACAGTACGGCATTAAACGTAGCTCTCTCCGTATAGACAAATATGTGACCCCACCAGGCCAAGTTACAGGTCAGATCTGTGTAGAGGGAGCCCGCTCACAGTACAGATGCATGCTTTTCAAAGTATTTCTGAGCAATAAAAACACCTGTAATCGAATCAATGCAAGAGATACAAGATGACTTTAATGCCATACTGTGGAACATTCTAGGCAAAGCTAATGAGACGGACCCTCGAACTGAAAAGTTACACGTTGCACCTTTAAATAGACAGTGTCAGTAAAAGTTCTGAGCTGCAACAAATAAATAGTGGAAAGAAGTAATAATTAGCCATAGAAGTGACTTATTCAACCCTCTACAGCTCAGATCTTAGCGTATAACAACAGAAATAACAAAAATCTCCACAATTTGCAAAGAAAAATACTGAGCCATAAAATATACTGTTCCAACTATCACATATTTAAAGATCAGATGATATAGTAATTATTGTGACAGGCCTATTAGCAACACATGTAATCAACACAAGCTGTATACATTTCTATTGGAAAAGTAAGGCCTATTTAGCAAACAGGTGTTGTATGTCAAGGGTTCGTTTGTCTCCTGGGTGAAGACATCTCCAAAAGGTCACGTAAAACTTTCTGTATACAGTAGTTAACTATAGGCACCAACAGGGGGGTGTACTGTAGCACTGCTTAAAGAATTTCGATGGCAGGTTTTGAATTGTTTTATCGAGTAATAATGTTTGCTCCATCTTGTATTTACATTTATATTTATTGCAATTGGACATCATCTTTGTTACAGAAATGTCCAAATAAAGGCAGAACCCACGTCGAGACTGATAATAATTGTTTAGAATCCAGAGCAACTGATCCGCGATATTTTTAGGATGATATGCAAGGCCGATTTTGATTTTTTTTTCCACATTATATGGTTTGAGATGACTGCAATCCCATCCACAGACCTGTTTTATTACAAAGTGGAAACAAGAGGTGTGTAGTCATGTTTGTGCAGTTATCTCTTTATACTAGTGTGTTCAAATGAAGCTTTATTAGGCGTCTGGTTGCATTTGGTGTTCCACAGGGGTCCATGTTCAGCCCATTGAACTTGTAAATTGATAGAATTTTCGACTGTATATATATATTTTTGCATATAACTCTAGTTTATCTTGCATCTCTTATCTTGACAGAAACAATTTTGACTTCTCCTGAATTGTCTTCTCTTGAATATTGATACCCGAGCATTACCGTTAGCTCCTCCCCCTTCCTGTTTTGGCATGCTGGCCTTTGCCCACCTCCCGCCCCTGCTCACCACATGCATATCTGGGCTGGTGGGTGTAAAAATAGCTGGAGAGGGGGGCGGTAGGTGGGGGCCAGGCTGGAGATGTTGGTCAATGGTAGCCGAGTGGGAATAGTGGAAGCCCTGGCATAGTGTGCATACAGTGTAGTGACGGGACAGTTAGGCCAGGAGAGGCGCACTTTGGGTCCCCTTGGATGGTGTTGGTTAGAGGAAGTTCAGAGAGAAGATTAGCCCGGTGATTAAAAGTACTTAGATTCATTACGTTCGGATGGGATAGACCTTGAACCTGGGCGGTATGGGGAACGCTGCGATGTGTAAAGTTTGTGGTACCGACAAGGGCCTTAAAGCTGCTACGAGTCAAACCAACCTGGACCAGAATGCCTTTCCAGAGTTCTTTTGTGAGGAGCACTGCCCACTACAGCCTCCTCAGATGCTGGTAAGACTCACACAGACAGGTGCACAGTCACAGGCTGAGGGCACTTTGGACGACGGACCCACAGAGGCTGCTTTTGACCGGTATAAAGTAAGAGATGGTGAACTTTGACATTTTGGAAATAGGTTTTTGAATTTACGGTTGTGCTGACCACTTCTATGTATAGCTTTGTCAGACTTGTTAACATTGCTCGCAGTAGCATAACCCTGTTTTGGAAATTTTAATATAAAGAGACATAGTTATAAATATTCTTTTTACTTTTACATTTTACTTTGAAGCATTATATTTTAAAGGGCCTTTTTTCTTGTTTCCTCATCAAATACATACCTGGAGTTGTGTGTTGTTTTATTCACACATGTTTAACACACAAACCCTGCAAATTTAGGCTGAGTTCTTCTCCCAGTCGGAAAACACTCTATTCCACCTTGTGATGTCATGTGGTAAACAGGAAGTAGACAAATGAATATACCAGGATTACTTAACACAACTCCGGGTATGTTTTCAAGAGGATAACGGCATCATAACATGGCTTAACGCTCACAAGAATCAATTTTATGTAACATTGGCCCGTTAAAGAAGGCAAAATAACAAAAAATATATACATTTACAATGCTTTTAACTCACCTTTTTAATCATGAACCTCAATGTCATACAAGAACCAGTTTATTTGTTCAATGAGGCTGATTGGTATCTATACAAAATAAAGATGTGTTTTGCATATAAAAGCTTGCAACATGTGGTCAGGCAGTGTTTTGCTGTTGTCAGTCTTGCAAAAAAAAAAAGTCAATACAAAACTTCAATCCACGGTGCATGCAATGGCGTTTACTGCTTTTAGAGGTAACATTAATGTGCCATGCGTAGTCACAGCAGTGTTATTCCAGGAGCCTGTGTACGACATAAACACACACCTCCTGATAGCTCAGTTTGTGTTGTAATTTGCCGTGTTGCCCTAGCCGTGCTGTCTCTCCTCTCTCTTTCTCTCCCTTTAAAGGCCTGTGTGACATTCCTGCTCCTAAAGTGTCCCAGACAGGGCAGTGCGGACTCATGGGGCTAATTTGAAAGGTGGGCTAATGACTCTAACAGCGTTCCAGACCACTGTTGGGAGCACATGGCTAAAATATCAGTCACTTAAAATGCCACGGAGGCTTCCCCAAGTGACATGATCAAAGAGAGATGTTTTGTTTAGCTTTTACTTTTAGATGGTTTGGAAGTTGTGCAGTGAGTGAATAAGAAAGTGGTTTAAAACGTGTCAAATAGGTGTTTCATGTAATCACAGATCTGCCTGGTTATTTAGGCCTAGTAATTAGAAACTTTTCACAATAGTATTTTGTTCTGTATTTGTGTTTAGCTTTTGTGCCCAGGGACTAGAACTGGAAAGTAGCTCTTTGTTAATCTGCAAACAATCTCTGTTTATAAGATGAATGTTTGTACATGAAAACTAAACTCATTCTAGTTCCTTGTTAGTTTTTAGCACAAAATTCACTTGAATGGTAGATTAGAGTGTAATGCATGATACCTGGTTTTATCTTTTATCATTTTATCATTATATTACATTAGCCTTTAAAAGAAAAATATATTTAAAAACAAAATCCAAATTATTTGGTATAAGCTTAAAGGGCCCATATTACACTATATTCTGATCTATGTTATTAAGTTGTTTCCTCATCACAAACAGACCTGGAGTTGTGTTTTGATTCATTCACACATGTTTAACACACAAACCTGCATATTTAGGCTGAGTTCTTCTCCCAGACCTACACCTTGTGATGTCATGTGGTATTACAGGAAGTGCTCCACTGTGTTTTTAAACTCCATTCACCTTCACTCGAATCATTTGGATGATTTCAGCCCTGGAATTGCCAAGCTCTATTGAACAAAAAGTAAAAGGTAGCTCTTAACTTAAAAAGTACAACTAAATGACATCACAATGTTTTTTTTTTTTGTTTTTTTTTTTGAGATTTTGAGATGTAGACAATAACACAGGATTACACACAGACATATGTCAATGAAACAAAACACAACTCCAGGTATGTTTTGACGAGGTAGCAGCTTTATAACGCGGCTTAAAGCTCAATGTTGTTTAATAAAGGACCTTTGACTGTAAAACATCAGTTAATAGACCAGCTACAGTAACTGACTGCTGATGTGGAGGCTCGGCAATGACCCTGTGGCATCAAAAGAAAAAGGATAAAAGTACAGTGAATTCAAAGAAGATGAAGAAAAAATAAATTCAAAAGTTTAAAAGAAGTATTCACTAAGCAACCATATTTATCCATTTAGTTTGTGATGAAATGGAGTGTGTTACGGGATAACATTCTTTCAATATGCCCAGGCTTCAATCATATAAACCTTTTTTTACGCAGCTAATTGAATCTTGCTGGGCTCGCTCTTCTCCTGAGTGTCTTGTTTGAGGAGCCGAGTGCTGCTTTATCCACTAATACACAGATGGCAAACCAAAGGAGCTTTTAATATCAAAAGCTCACACAACACAAGCTGCACTGATGGGAAAAGTACTTCGCTATAATAAACACATATACAGTATTTCCCCATCTGATAAACAGGGAATGAAATGCAGAAAACACCTGTAGCTTACATGTATAATATTGTTGGAATATTTAAAGTAACCATGCTATAGTTGTTTCCCCTTCTCATTTAATCTCTCCAAGTTTTATTTGAAGTGATTCGTGCATGTTTGAGCAGTCTTTAATCACCACTTTTATTTTCTTAATCTGTGATACGTGCAGGGTTTGGCAGCAGTGTGTAGTTATTTTGGTACAAATTTTTTAAAATCTGCTACTCACCAGTGTGATCTGTGTGATCTGCAGCTGTCCATCGAGTTGTCGTCTAACTCGGAAGTCAGCGGACTTGTTTCTTTCATTAAGTCATTTTAGATGAATATTTAGATTTAAAATGTGCAAAATTCTAACATAATGATCCATGGGTGTCATAGATCAATATGTCATCTTTAACTTTTGGCTTTTAAATTCTTAATTCAAGTGTGTTTAGAATTCAGTATTGCAAGTGAACTGTCAGCTTACATTTTAGCAGCAATACACAACAAACGGGTCCACTAGGCACTAGTCTAGATTACAGATGCTGTTAAGACAGTAGTATCTCTTTTTTGACATTTCTTTGCTGTCAAAACCCTTTTAATTTGAATTAAGATAGCAATGGATACAGTCACTAAAACAGCAGCCTAATATTTCTTGGTAATCTTGAGTAAATGTGCATGTTTACTGTTTAACTGTAGACATACATATAGCCTGGAGTATATATCTTATGCTGTGATATGATGGTGTGAACTCTAAGTGCACTTGCATGTAGGCTGTTTGTTTACAGTTGTTTACACCATGGTGGCTTCATATTCCTTAGATTATTGCAGTGTTGTAGCTGTAAGTCCATTTTAGTGTCTCCATTTTTATGTTTTTACTACAGTGTTATATTTGTGTGCTTTTACTTCGGCTTATGCAAACGTGTTACTGAAGCTATATTTAAATTTAATGCGCAAACGCCGTCCTTTTGTTTCTGCAGATTCTCCTGTAGCTTTGAAGCCTAAACCCCCCGTTGTCATGGTGACCTCCAGTGGGCAGTGCTTGTCTCCGTGGTAACAGGGAGGGGTGAGGATGCTCCCAGCTTCATCCCTGTTACTGACGGAGTGTGTTTTGTATTATTGATGGAGTTAAGACTTTCTAAATGAATGTTTGATGTAACGTGTTGGCGGAGGAGCTTCAGGCCTGTGCTTTGTCACGGCTGGCAGCTTTGATTACATTTAATAATAATGCTGCAGTCTAGACACACACACAATCATTAAGACTATTATGTTAGCATGAATTCACATTAGCAATAATCATATTTTAGTAAACAACATTATTCCTTTTGAGTAATGTGTCCCTCTGACTGGCTCTTTGCAGCTACTTTACTTTGCACTATATACATTTATTTTAGCGAAGTTTTTTGATGTCCCATATATTTCCATAGGCCTATTCTTTACCCACTTGTTGTGATTTTTTTTTTTTTTTTTTGACAAACACTGCAATCATGATTAGATTTGCAATTTATGTTTTGATAGTTGGATTCTTGTGAGCTTTAAACTTTTAAGTAATAATTAAGGTGCTATAGCCACTGGAGTTAGCATCTATAGGACTGTTTGGAGAAGAAGATGATTATTTGTTGTTGTTATTATTTTATTTTTTTTTTTTCTTGACATATGATACTGATTTCAGTCTCTATTATATTCTTCCCCTTGTGTCTCTTCTTATGTGCGTACAAACTTTTCATCTAACTAGAGAAGCGCTGGTCTGATGCTGGTATCAGGTATCGGCGCTGACACATAAAAATTCATTGGATCAGATATCGGCTTCCAAATTCAGGTTCAGCATTTTTCTTGTCATAGTTGGCTCAAAAAGTCTCATAATGTTGTGAAATGAAGTTTTATCTATACCAAACAGTTCTGTAGTTACTTGATAAATAAATAAATAACAGTTCAATAACACGTTTGGATCAGTTTTGACCTATTTTATTTTTGTAATAAATACAATTTTCAGTCTCTGCACTTGATGCTATAGTATTGGAACTGAAAAAGCTGGATCGGTGCATCTCTACACCTAACCATTCGTGTTTAATGTCTTTCATGACTAATATTTCACAACTGAAGAAGATTCATGATGAGACATTTACTATGAAACCAAGTGACGAAGCTATAAACCTGTTTTTTTTTTTTACTGTAGTTATGAAACAGTCTCTGCAGGACAGTTCCGGGCACAATTCAGCCTTTCTGTCAAAGCGCTCTCCATTGAAAGCCGCACTTGTCTGACAACGGCGATGGTGGTCGCCGCGTCGCCATGGTAACGGAGCAGGAAGGCGATTAGGAGCAGGTCGAGTGTAATGTGACTGAGGGAATATGAGGATACCATGGGACACAGTGAAGGTAGTAAAGTAACGAGGGCTTTGTGCACCGCTGAGACAATCATGATATGACGTGGGGACATTTGTGCTGGTTAAATCTGAGAGAAATATACTGAGATTTGAGATATAAAGTCATAAACCAAACGATAAAACAGGCCATCTTTGTTAGAGAAACCTGTGGAGACCCGTGGATCAACCCCATTAACTGCTGGGTCACAACAAGTAAATACTGATACTTTACAGCTGATCATGTGAAGCTACTGTAGGTACTAGTCTGTCTGAAGCTTTGTAATTCAGGTTAGACTTTAATCTGAGCTTTATTATAACACAATCTGACCAGAAAGAGCTAACTTTGTTGGAGCTACAACAGGTGAGATGATTTGTGATCTTAAAAGTTAGTCACTCAAACCTTTTTTTCACCTAAACAGAACCACGAGCACTCCTGAAAATGTGTTTTTTAAATCCATTTTGTATTTTTTCTTGAGACTTAAAACGTTTTTGTCTGCGTTTGCGAATATTTTGCCAGTAGAGAAGCATGTAGAACACCCCCAGCATGATGTAACTCCAAACTATCAACATTTTTCACACTATATTGTCAGAATACCTTTGATCCAGAAGCTTGAGTGCTGAGAAAATCTCTGTTAACACCTACCCCCTACCTCCACCCACTGCTCTATAGGTTTTATATGTAGGTTTAAATAATGTGAAAACACGTAAAGCAAAATCCACTGCTTTTTACGATGAAATACAACTGTAAAGAGACAGGTTTGAACAGGAACTCACATGACCAGTTTCTTTTAGCTGTTTTAAATGGATATTGGGGTTTACAATGAACCAAATGTAAAATAATTATCTAAGTATGTTCAAGTTTAATGCTAATTTTAACCTTATGCTTAGCTAGAATTCAGGTAATAAGAAGGATAATTACCAGATTAATTATGTCATAAGAAATATCCAATATGCTTTCATGTGTATCTTGAGTTTGGATGTTGAAGTAATAGCTAGTAAAGTTATTGTAAGTAAACGGTTTTGTCAGAAATGGCAGAACAATATGCATATGATCAACTTTCATATCTGACCTCTGCTCGGTGCAATGAAGCTATTACTTGGTTTTCCCCAACCAGCTGCCTCCCACTGGTCTGTAAACTTACCAGAGCTTAGTTCAGCCTTAGAGGAAAATGCTGATTCACTCTCCTCTGCTTTTCTCACTTCTCTGAGCTGGGCCCGATCCAACTGCATCAGTCAGCAGCATCCTCCAACGGGACACGTCCTTCAAAAAGCCACAACATACAGAGCGTCAAAGGGCCCACATTACGCTATTTTTGGATCTGTGTTTCCTCATCACAAACACACCTGGAGTTTTGTTTTGTTTCATTCGCACATGTTTAGTTTAACACACAAATCCTGCATATTTAGGCTGAGTTCTTTTCTCATACAGGAAGTGCTCTGTAGTGTTTTTAAACTCCGCACACCTTCACTAGAATCATTTGGATAAATTAAGCCCTGGGATTGCCGATCTCTGCTAAACAAAAGGTAAAAAGTAGCTGTTCACTTGGAAACTACTTTGGAGATGTAGACAGTTTAATAATGCAGCATTACTCAAACATGTGTGAACGAAATTAAACAAAAAACAACTCCGGGTACGTTTTTGAGGAGGTAACGACATTGTGACATGGCTTAAACCTCACAAGAGTCTATTTTCTGTAATTTAGGCATCATTTAGGAATTGCTATTGAGATGCCAGATGATAATTTGACTATTACCTAACTACTAGCTCAGTGCTGTTCTGTTTGAAACCAGTTTATTCTGAGTCATCGTATTGTATGTTGTAATCAGCTTGTGTAACAATATAATGACTTAATGACTAATAATAATGTCTTTTTTTTTCTTTTTTTTTGCAGTCGGACAGTAATACCAGTTTCCTGCGAGCGGCCAGAGCAGGGAATATCGACAAGGTTTTGGAATTCCTGAAAGGCGGAGTGGACATCGGCACATGCAATCAGGTACGGAACTCAGCTACCCAGAATTCACGGCGTTCTTGCAATCTAAACACTGATTAAATGGAAGTGTAGAAGACATTTTAGGTAGTTGTTGGCAGCCTCATCAAAAACTAAAGACTAAAGAAGAGAGTGAGCGGGTGGAGGGGTATAAGGAACTGTGTGATTGGTCTAACAGGTATCCACGCTTCAAACTCCACCCCTGCAGCCAGAAGCCCCTGTCTGCATCAGGGCAGTTTTGCGTGATGTCACCAAGCACTTAAAACCGCCAAAAAGTCCAAAGATTTCCAGTGTGCACTCAAATTACAACAAAAAAAGCACTATAATCAGTAGACAATATTGTTAAAACACCATGTACACAGTTTAGTGGTGAATAAAGGTCTTTTAGTGTTTAGTTTCACTTTAACTGCAATATTTTTACTACATTTTTAGACAATATGTGGGCGTGTTAATTGTGGTGGCTGCAATAGTAGTAGGAGCAATAACAGTTGTAGTTTGGCATTGAAAATGAGTGAAGTTTCCCTGTAGCTATTTTTGGGGCGACAGTAGCTCGGTTAACTGCAAATTTTTCTGATCTGGCCAAGATTTTAAAACTTATATCAGGTTATTCGTCTTGTTTTCAGATTTATTATCTACTTACTAGACCAGAGACTGTTTAATTCTAGTCTGGAGGTAGTTTATTTTAAGATAATTTATCAAGTAAAATTATCTTGCTGCATGGACAGATAATTACACAGATGAATATTGTTGTGTCCTTGGGCAGTACACTCGACTCGCCCCCAGGTTCTGCGTACATTGGTGCTTGTGTGTGTGTGTGAATGGGTGAGTGGTTCATTGATGTAAAAGTGTTTTGAATGCCTTGAAGGTGGAAAAGCTGTAAAAAAAATGACCAAAATGTGACAGTTTTTAAATTATGTTATAGTGTTCTTCCATAACATTATTGTTGTTATTTAGCATTTAGCTTAAACTAATGTCCAGATGCGCCAAATTCCACGTGTGGCCGTGTTATTGTATTTACCAACAGGAACAGGATGCTTATAGGATGACTGTGCATTTGTGTAGCTGCTTGTGTCTTTATTTAGACGTAGCCATTATCTGTCTCCTCTAAGCTCATTAGAATTCCAGCCTGAGGTGAAGGGCCCGTCCCAACACACTGCAGTCAACACAAGTCGTATGCCCGGCTTAATCTGCTATATGCACTAAACCACCAACGCAGCCAGTGTTATTTTGTAATCTGTCGGACATTTGATTCATTATTGCTCATTAAATAAACTACATTTTCTAGTATTTTGACACATTGTGCAATAACGTACAATATTGTTATGTTCAGTATTTACTTCATGTTAAGTTTTTATCTGTAGGTTGTTGAATTATTATTATTTTTTCCCAATGTTTTTATAGGTTTTCAATGAAGAGATTTATGATTGTACAGCAAATTGTATACCATATATATATAGCAAATGTACACATGCATAAAAAACATTTACATATATATACATACGATTTTAAGAAATAATAATGATTAAAATTAAAACAAGTATAATATAATAATGAAAATGCATAATAATAATAAAATAAAATAAAATAAAATAAATAAATAAATAAATAAATAAATAAATAAATAAATAAATAAAATAAAATAGTGATAACTAAATTGTCACACTCTAATTGCACAATTATAATTTCCTGAAAAAGTCCATTAAGGTGTCCATACCTGTTCAAATTCTCGTTCTTTACTTCTAATAATATAGGTCAGCTTTTCCAGTGTAACACATAATGTCATCCATACTTACCCAGGACCGTTCAGAAGAAACTTCAGTCTCTTTCCATGTCAAAACAACCGTCCTCCTGGCCTGCAGGAGTCCAAAGTTGATCCAAGTCTTACTTTTAGAGCTGATAGTAAAGTTGTCCGGATATATTAACATATCTATGATTCATTATCACTACTAACATGCCTTTCTTTATTGCAGTAGGCTACACTGTGTCTCATGTTGCTATTAACATATACTGCAAATAATTTGTTATTTAAGACTTTTTGTTTAGAATAACTTATACATTTTTACCTGTTATTAAAATTACTGTAGTAGCTAATGGGATTCTAAGTACAATCGTCTCTTCTCCTTCCCTCCCACATCATCTCAGACCATATGGACATCGAGCTAAATCGTTGTGTTGTGTGGGTAGAAAATGTATTTTTAATGAACAGCAAATAGCCAGTCTTTTGTAACTGCTCAGTGTTAATCATTACAGGAACAATAATGAGATAATGGAAATTTGAGCTTTGGTTAGGGTCAGAAGTCACACATAATCAACGTTTTATTAAAGCTGTGGTAATTTCTATCAAAGTTCTGAAATTAAATCTTGTCCTTACACAAAATGAATTCTATGAGCTTTTAGTCATGTTAGAATATTGTTACCTCTTCAAAAACAGACCTGGAGTTGTGTTTTATTTCATTTACACATGTTTATTTACCTCTCCAAAGCTCAAAATGCTCTTTTCCACCTTGTGATGTCATGTAGAGGTAGTTTTCAAGTTGACAGCGACATTTTTCATTTATGTATTTATTTTGGGCAAGTAAGCAATTTTTTTTTTACAATGGAACAACGTATTATCCATAAAGCATTAGTGAAATCATAACAGAAATAACAACAAGAAAATCTTGCCCAAAAAGGAGTGGGAAGAAGAAAAACTTATGTAATCCCACCCCCTCTTCTAATTTAACATAATGAGCTTTGTTTTGCATTATTTAGACGTTTTACATTAGACCATGTGAACTATTTACAATGAGGACAATGAGTCACTGTTATAGCTTGGTAACGTAACTATCATCATACAATAGAGATTCAAAGTGCTGAAATTATCCAAATGATTCTAATGTAAGGTGTACAGAGTGTTTGATAGAAGAGTCAGCCTAAATATGCAGTGTTTGTGTGTTAAACATGTGTGAATGAAACAAAACACACAACTCCAGGTAAGGTTTTTTTTTTTTGTTTTTTTTTTTATGGAGAAACCACCTCATAACATCAGAAAATTGTGTAATTATCGGCCCTTTAAAACTGGCAAGTAGAGATTTTGTTTGGTAATTCTGGCATTCTGATACCACCAAAAGACAATACATAATACACATAATATTTGTCATATACCTTTGTAGAAGAAAGTATAAATCATAGTTTTACAGCAGAGGAGGCTCAGAGGAATAGGCTGTAGTAGTTCCATTACTGTGATGGAGTACATGTAACCCACTGACCTACTGCTGACGGCTGCCGGGGAACCTTCTGTCGGAGCTGCTTCTCACTGATATTTGTGATGAACCTCGTAGAAGCAGAAAAACTACCACTTACAGCTACAGCATCGCTCATGTTTGACACAGGCTGTAGGTCACATGACTACAGAACGAGAGCAACAAATGAGCTCTGTCGAGAAGAGTCTTTAACTATTAATGAAAATACACACAGGACCTGGATATGTCCACCATGTAATGTACTTTAAATGCTTTTAATCTATTTGTAGAGATAAAACAGCTGTAGAGGAATTGAAAGCTCTTTGCATTTTCGGATGCATTCATACTTCCAGTTTGGTCCTGGAGTCCGGTTTAGTCCTGACAGAGACTTGGTTTGATCCTGTTCTAGTCCTGGTTGTTGCTAACTGGCTAACCAATGTTGAACTTGTATTGTTGTTGTAAGTGTGAAAGCAGTTTTGGGCAAACCTGTGCTTACGTCATAGTTTCAGAATTATTCTTTATTCATTTCATTTTATGGAACAAAGACCAAGTACTTCAAAGTGTACTGTGTATTACTGCGTCCCACTGTTTAGTTTATTGAGGGTGAGAGTAAAATGTGGCATATGTGTAAATGCCAGATGACATTATAAAAAATTCAAGCTACTCTTCCATTATCACTTTGCACGATGACGATATTACCTCACAGTAAAATGGTTCAGGGTTTGACTCCTGTGCACCTTGGGGTCTTTCATTGTGTACTTTGCATGTTCTCCCTGTGCCCAGTTTCCCCTGCCACTAAAAACATGCGCAGTAGGCTCCCCTCTGGGACCAAGACTCTGCTGAAAATGAGAATCCAAATCTCTGACTTCATCTTGGTTTAATAAAGGCCACTCTGAATTACACACATGCTGTGAATACGCTTAGTTAGGCCCGAAATAAAACTGTGTATCTCCTTTCTGGACTGGCACAGATGGAGATTTGTGATTTAATACTGATCTTGTTATGAAAACATAATTCTTAATAATAGTGTTTGTGCAAAATCGACAGAGATGTGTGCCTAATGTGTGTGTTTTACTGTCTTCAGTAACAGCACTAGCACATCTGCATTGCATTCTAATGACGGCCAGCTAGGCTAATGCTAATGGTCTCTTGCCTTGTCTGACAGAATGAGGGGACAGGTTATAGATAGGTCTGAGTACGGTGATGAATGAGTCCCTAGAGGTTACATGTGAAGCTAGAGGTGACTCATATTAATGCAGCGTGTTATAGACTGAAAAATGTGCATATGTGGAGCCTATAAGATAAAAAGATGGACGTAGTATCTAGGTTTTGTATTCTGATGGTGCGCTGGGATGCTGCAGAGCTCTTCTAAAAGTAAACACTGTTGCCGTGGTGACCAGCAGCTCTGGCCTATGGGTGCAATATTTGGGTGAAGTGTACATTGTCTTCCTAGTTTAAATTGTTTGCTTTAGGGGCACAATGTTTTTATTAAGAGGAAATTAACATATTTTAAGTGTACAATATCAGCTTTTACAGTTTTTATTTATTTATTACTTTTTTTTATTTTTATTTTAAAGCTGTGTTACGTTAGGCTATGAGGAGTGACCTAAAATCTAGTCCATCCAGGTGAAATGTCCCATATTCTGTACTGCATATTTCATAGACGTGCCTTTTGATAGATGGCTATGTAAGAATGGAGCGTCACTATTTTTAGACCAGAATACTCCTCTGTGATTGGACGAAGCTTACCTTTCAAGTTTGCAGATGTAAATGCAAATATAAACATGAATATTCATAATAATATGACAATGGAGGACAAGGAGGAGTACTTTCTCTACATTCAATCTGTCTTTGATCTGTTTGTTATTATGTGCGCTCTGGATATTTGTCTTTGATCCAAATGGACATAGCTAACCCACTAATGTTCCAAATAGGAAGTGAGCATGGGCACGCTTCCGGCTCCATCGGCTCCAGTTCACTTTTTATCCAAAAACTGTAGCCCCTTTCTGCAACTGCTGCTACCAGACTTGTCATTTTGGTCTTAAAATGTTCATATTAACCCATTCTACATGATCCTGTTGTTTTTATTTCGTTATTCTGTCCGTAAATAAAGATAGGAACATTAATAACAGACAAATTAGGCGCCTTCTTTCACTGAGGTTGTTCCTGTTAAACCAGCAGTGGGCGAGAGAATGGGCCTCACCTTCTGTACCCTCACTCTGGATTGGCTCTTTGGAAATCAGAAATCCAAATATGGAACTCGGCTCCAAATTCGCCCCTATAACAGCCGGCCTTGATGAGCTTCATTTGACTGGAGCCCAGCGCTATGGGTGATGTCACACTCCCTCAGTCTATGGTCCAAGCCCAGCAGGAGTCCTGGCTCTTCTGTTTCTCCTCCGTCAGTGGTGCAGGTGCAGTGTACGCTCAGGTGTACAGTTGACATCACACGCACCCATGGGAGACGGACAGGTGGGAGAGAGGGAGAGCGGAGAGACGCTGGGGAGACTCTACATGTGGTCACCCTTTTTTCTAATTATGGAAACTGAGAAAATGACTCAGCCACTCGTTCTGTGCAGCGCCAAGCTCAGAATTCTAATGGTTTATCAAGTTGTTTAAGGCGAGGAGTGGGCTGGGAGTCTTTGTGCAACTGAATTAATGCTGTGACTAATCTCCCCTTAATAGCCCACTTTACCATTAATGTCACCACCTTAGACAAACAAACTGGTACATGGCTCGTATTCTACATTCTACATTCTAGAAGTCCATCTCTGAACCATCTCTCACTCTGAGGACCTCAGGGACCGGCCTCCTGCTGGTGCCCAGAGTCAGGACTAAACATGGGGAGTCAGTGTTTCAGTTTTATGCAGCTAAAACCTGGAACTTCCTGAAGATGTGAGACAGACCTCTGCTCTGAACATGTTTAAATCCAGGCTCAAAACAGTTCTGTTTATCTGTGCAGATGACTGAGGTTTTTATTCTGCACTCTTCTCTCTCATTTAATGTCCCTCTCTCTTTTTAATTTTATGATGATTATTTAGGTTTTGATTTGTTTGTTTTGTGATTTTAATGTATTTCTTATTCTGTAAAGCACTTTGAATTACTTTGTGTACGAATTGTGCTATACAAATAAACTTGCCTTGCCTGGCCTTACATTTAAACACTGTAAAAGCAGAAATTGTGTATGAAAAAGCAGAATGTTAGAACTGTAAATGAGGAAGAGGGCATACTGGCTTTGCTTTAGCGTTTGTCTAAGGGGGGTATCCCATAAAGCTTTGCGCTATGATGTCACAATCTGTTTTTAGCAACTATGTCAAGTGCTATAAAGTATTAATCCACATATCAACACCGAGCTGTACTCTTAACTTCTTATGTCTTCCTTTCCTTCCATTTGATGTACATTTCGATGTGACACTGTAATTTTCATAGAGGGACGGTGAAAATTACTTTGGGGACATTAAAGGGCCCATATTATGCTATTTTCTGATCTATGTTATAATGTTGTTTCCTCATCAAAAACCTGGAGTTATGTTTTGTTTCATTCACACATTTAACAAACAAATCCTGCATTTTTAGGCTTTAAATGTAATGAAAATGGTATAGGATTGTACATACAGTATATCTTTGTGTATTGTAATGTACCCTATGCAGGCATGTTGCTCAAACAAATAAAAAAGAAATGAAATGAAACTCCACACACCTTCACTAGAATCATTTAGATAATTTCAGCCCTGGAATTGCCACTCTCTACTGAACTAAAGGTAAAACGTAGCTGTTAACTTGAAAACTACCACTACATGACCTCACAAGGTGGAACAGAGCATTTTGAGTACACAGACTAATAATAAAGAGTTACTCAGACATGTGCGAATGAAACAAAACACTCCAGGTCTGTTTTTGAGGAGGGAATAACATCAACTTTGAAGTATAGGACCATTCATCAGTATAAAAGCATAAGATTGTCTCTGATTTGATGACACACAGTGTATTAATAACCTAGAAATACTTGAAGAGATGAATTATGAGACACTATTTATAAGCTTTTGTGTCTAGGCTTTATCGGAACAACACGGGTGCAGATCTCACTTGTTGCTTTGATTAAACAGACAGGTCTAGTGTGATACAGACCACATTCACTCCTGTGCTCTTTGTAGTGACTCTGACCCTGTGCTTTTCAGAATGGACTCAATGCTCTGCACTTGGCCGCCAAAGAGGGCCACATGGATCTGGTCCAGGAGCTGCTGGAGAGGGGAGCCAGCGTCGATGCAGCCACTAAGGTACTGCGCTTTAAAGTTTAAAGGTTCATTGTGTAACTCTTCTGGTGGAGGGTCCGTCAAATGCTTTTCTCCATAGAGATGTTATTGCTTTGTCTGTAATGTTTCACAATATGGTATTAAACCTTTCTATCGTCAAGTTACAGGTCAGATCTGTGGAGAGGCAACCCCGCTCACTGTCAGAATGCCTGTTTTTCTAAGTATTTTTGAGCTGTAAAACTTCCTGTAATTTAATAAATGTAAGGTAGAGCTGTTTAATGTCACACTGTGGAACAATATTGATCTAAATCTGCATAATTAAAGAAACAGGGCCACTGACTTCCTGTTAAAAACTGCAGAAATTAGCCCCGCCTCTTCGTAGTAGTGCGCAGTAGATTTTCATTTACCTGTTTTGTATCGTTGATAAATAACTATGCAGTATTATTATTGGACTCTATGACCTGGAGACAAAATGATATATTAGAATGTAAACAAACTATTGCTTATACTGTTTGTAGCCTCATCATCTGTAGAAGTTCAGATGATGTGTCAACTTAATGACTGACATTTTACTAATTGAATATTTATATATGTTCAATAAAAAGTGATGAAATAGTTGTAATAGGTCTTTAAGTACATTTGATGTAGTAGTACGGCTGTGATCATTCACTGAAATAAACTCTGGTGCTGAAGTGTATTTGACTGGCGTGTGGAACAGGAGCTGAGGTCAGAGTAGAGCTGTGAAGGAAACTGATACCCGGAGTAGTACTGTGAAAGCTACTGCTATAGTATGCCTAGAAGTGCTTTTACAGCCCTCTGGCTCCAGTCCAGAATACTGCACGTACTGTGACCTGTGATCTACTTGGATTAGTGGAAATGACAAGTGTACGAGCAGTGTTCATTTCGTTAATTAAAATATTTAGCCATAGTTTTGTTCAATGTTTAATTTTTGCCAACTAAAACTGTAAATAATAATATAAAAATAAATAAAATAAAATGAATCCTAATGAGTACAATTATGTCTAAGATTCATTGACTAAAAGTACTGATATTTCTGTTGAGTTAAAATAAAAATATAATTTCTGCATGTAAAATTATGTATTAATTTGACAAAATTAGCATGGCATTTTTGAAAACTCAAGCTAGACTAAAACTAAAACAAATAAGGTCCATTGTGTAACTTTTCTGGTGGAGAGTCTATTTTCATGGAGAACCAAACCAGACCAAGTTACAGGTCAGATCTGTGGAGAGGTGACCCCGCTCACAGTCAGAATGTTTGTTTTTCTAAGTATTTTCGAGCTATAAAATAAATGTAAGGTAGAGCTGTTTAATGTTATACTGTGGAACATTCATGGCAGAGCAATGACGTCTCCATAGAAACAAGCAGGTAACAGACCCTCCAACCAAAAAGTTACATAGTGCACCTTTAAGCTAATAATTATTACAATAAAAAGACCAAAACTTAATTCCTGGCAAAATGATCATTGTGTAAAGTGTTTTTTTGTTTGTTTTTACATTAAATACATTTTGATTGTTGTGTGTTTGATTGCAGAAAGGAAACACAGCTCTTCACATAGCGTCTCTGGCCGGTCAGGGGGAAGTCGTGAAGATCCTGGTCAAACGAGGGGCGGACATCAACTCGCAGTCACAGGTGGAACAGAAATATATGACATTCAGTTCAGTATAAAATAAATAAAGATGAAATAAGTAGTTCAACAGCCTGTGTATGTGTTTTATAGAATGGGTTCACTCCACTGTACATGGCCGCTCAGGAGAACCATCTGGACGTGGTGCGGTACCTGCTGGAGAACGGAGGCAACCAGAGCACGGCTACAGAGGTACTGCAGGGGGCGCTATACTTTGCGCTTTTACACAGTTATCTTCACTAGCTTGGTTCTTCAGAAAGTACGTGTTCTGTTAGGTGGAAGGTGGAAAAGCCCACGCAGAAACTTTGTGAATACTAGTTTTTATTCTCTGTGTAAAGTTTTGAAAGGTTAAACTTAGCAGGACGTTTACCGCCCACCATGTTGTTTCTGAGGTTGGTCTTTGGAAGTTCCCGTGCATTATAATGACTCAGGAAATTATCATCTGAAACATTGATTCGTTTATTAGAAAATACACCAGAAAATGCTATGTTTAAAACCCATGTATTTATATTTTTTTTACTACTAACAATAAAGAGAAACTACTTACTATGAAAATACATTACATTAAGATAAGATTAATGTGTATTTGTCCCGTAATTTGAAATTACTGTGTTGCAGTACAAAGTTCAGCATGAGAATAAGAGCATGCAATCAAAATCAAGATAAATTATTAACATTATTAAACATACAATAGACATACAATCTATCTAATCTAAAGCTGCAAGTCTGCAAAGTACAGTACAGTAAGTGGCTCTAAGTGTGAATATGCAGCATGTGGACAAGAATAAAATGCATTTAAAGTAACTACAGTGTATTATTATTATACAGTTATGTAAAAAGTGATGTACACTTTTTTTTTCATGTAAAATTTGTCTTTCAACGGCACATTTAAAAAGCAGCTCAGGGTTAAAATGAGACCGCCGTGTTTTATCTTCCACTTTTAGCGTGTGTTGGCAAAATTCCACTCTAGCCTCTCAAAGTTGTGAAACATGCTAGTAAACTCATCACAGTGAATAATTTGGATGCTAGAAATGTGTTGGAAAATAAGGAATAATTTTGGACTTTGGCTGCAAACTGTTTAAAATTAACTCGTTCTGTTTTTCACATTTTTAAGACTGTAAAAATCAGATTGTGGTATGCTTAACGTCCTGGTACAAAAATGCATTAGCAACAACATTCTTTAACCTGTTAGTTTTTCCACTTAATCTGTTTATATCTAGATTGCCCATCTTTTTTTACACTTTAAATTTCCACTTTATCCCCTCTCCTCTGCCCTCTGTAGGACGGCTTCACTCCACTGGCCATCGCCTTACAGCAGGGCCATAACCAGGTGGTGTCCATTTTACTGGAGAATGACACGAAGGGGAAAGTGCGCCTGCCCGCCCTGCACATCGCCGCGCGCAAAGACGACACCAAATCCGCCGCCCTACTCCTCCAGAACGACCACAACGCTGACGTACAGTCCAAGGTACGGCAGCTGTGAAGGGTCAAACCTGTGATGCTGTATATGTCTGTGATCATAATGTGTTCATGAGCTAACTGTGTGCAGAAATATATGAAGTATGGAAATGTATTTATCAGAAAAGTCCATGGGTATAGATGACCAACAAGTTTCACTGTTTACAGCAACATCATCCCTGTCTGGAATTGTTATATAATCCAAGCATTTAAAGGTGTACTGTGTAACTTTTCTGGTGGAGGGTACGCCACACGATTGTCTCCATGGATATGTTATTGCTTTGCCTCGAATGTTGGATAGTATTGCATTAAACATTAGGCAAAATTGAGTTTTGCGAGCTTTATGTCATGTTAGAACGTTGTTACTTCATCAAAAACATACCCAGAGATGTGTTTTTGTTTTGTTTCATTCACCCATATTTAAGTGAAGGGGTATAGAATTTAAAAACACAGTGGAGCACTTCCTGTGACATCGTTCAGGTCTGTTTTTGATGAGGAAACAACATTATAACATAGATCAGAAAATAGCTTAATATAAGTCCTTTGATTATGAGTCATGAGTTATGTTTTTACTGCACAAAACTTTTACTCAGAGTGGGCCCCCCCCTCCCTCTCCACAGACCTGAACTGTAAATTGCCCACCTGTTTGGCACCATGGCGATAGAGAAGTTTAATCCATGAAGACAGAAGTGTGGCTACCCCTCCACACGCAAATTACACAGTGCAGCTTTAAACATCTAGATAAAAAATAAAACAACTTAGATTCTCAATATTCTGTGGTGTTTGGCCAGAATTTGCTAGTGTTTCTGTGTCTCCTGATAAAGCATCCAGACAGAGGATCCTCGTCTCACCTTGATGATGTCATGTGTCCACTCTGTCCCCTTTGTCTCCCCGTGTCTCCGTGTGCACCCGTCCTGTTTGTGCAACTAACCCTGTGTGTGTTTTCTCCCTCCTCCCGCTGCACCGCTGTCTAAGTGTCCACTGCATGGAGTGTGCCACTGTCTGCAGGTTGTATGGCGGTCCGGGCGTAGGCTGCATGTGACGAGCCTGGCCAGCCGGAACTACTTTCTCGTTGTGTTTTGTAGAGAAATTCAGACTAGTACTGCTTTGTTTGAATCAGACTGTATAAAAAATGAACTACCCAAAGCGTAGCGGTTATAGGGGTGAATTTGGAGTTCCATATTAGTTATAGAAATTTCTTTACGGACACAATAGCGTAATAAAAACACCAGGATCATGTAGAGCGGGTTAATACGAACATTTTAAGACCGAAATGACAAAGCTCACGTAATTAGTTACAAAGAGAGGGGATGACAATTTTTCAGTGTAAAGTCAACTGGAGCCAGAGTCGTTGGAGCCAGGAAGTGCCCCCATGTTCACGTCCTATCTAGAACGCGGCGGCTAGTGGGTTAGCTACTGTATGTCTAATTATATATACAGTTTATAGTTTGAATGTAGTTTCCACCATTTTGTTAAAAGAAATCTGCCTTTCCAGATGTTACTGCATCACAAAGCCCCTCCTCTCGCACTGCAAATACTCCATTAAGAATATACCAGAGTACTTCCAAAGCAGTACCAGTCTGTCTCTATATGAAAATGCAAAAGTGGTTTGGTTTGGCCAGGCTAGCATGCTCCTGGGGCTGATCAGACAAGGGGAGGGAGTTAATAGCGTCTACTGTCTATGAGGGATGGAAGTATACAGTAATGTTTTGCTCTGTTGTAACGTGCGTTTGAAGCACTGGGGCTTTAAATTATGTGGCTGTTATTGACATTAAGGAAGTAGTAGTTAGCTGACATCTACGATTATATTTTGCTTACAATTTAGGCACGTGCAAACTATAAATTACATACTTAAAGAATAACCCTGTATCTTGGGGCCTGAAGTAAAATGTACGGGTAGAAATGCTAGAGGCTAATCGGCTATAAACATGAAACTGTGTAAGTGCCAGCATTACAAATACATTTTTCTGTTTTTAAAGGTCCAATATTACACAAAATTGACTCTTGTGCGCTTTTAGCCAAGTTATAATGCTGTTACCTTCTCAAAAACAGACCTGGAGTTGTGTTTTGTTTCATTCACATGTTTGCGTAAACTTTTATTATTACTCTGTCTCCATCTTCGCCTTTTGTTCACTAGAGATCAGCGATTCCATGGCTTAAATTATCCAAATGATTCTAGTGAAGGTGTGTGGAGTTTAAAAACACCGTGGAGCACTTCCTGTATTACTGTATGAATAGAGTATTTTCTGTTTGAGAGAAGAACTCAGCCTAAATATGCAGGTTTTGTGTGTTAAACATGTGTGAATGAAACAAAACACAACTCTAGGTGTGTTTTTGATGAGGAAACAATATAACATTATAACATAGATCAGAAAATAGTGTAATATAGGGCGTTTACATTATGTTTAAGTAAAGATTATAGCGTTATGTTGATTAAATCACCCAGACTTCCATAGTGTTTGTGAGTATCTGTGAGGGAGCAGAGCCACATGACTTGGGCCGGTGGGGCTGTGTGCAGTGGTGTAGTGGTGCAGCTAACTGACCTGCTGTCTCCTCCTCCTCATCCTCCTGCTCCAGATGATGGTCAATAGGACGACTGAGGTACTCACTAACTCTGTGCTGTCCCTCCTCCTCCTCTTCCTCCTCCTCTTCCTCCTCTCTCACCCCTCCACAGCTCTCTGCATGACCCGGAGCTCTCACCTTCTCTCACCCTCTCTTAATGTTGCTTTGACCACAGGAATCTGCCACCGCAATGTCTGACTCTCCCTTCATAACACTTTATTTCTTTTGACGCACTAACGTTTAATTTTTCGTGGTTCAGAATTTCTTTGTCATCTGTGACCCGTGGTACATTTACAAACTTCATGCTTCTGATGAATGGATTTGATGCTTTTTCTTAACTTGTGTCTCTCTTTAGTTATGAATGTGATACTATCTAATATATATGTTTGTATGATATCTATGTTTTTTGCATGTCTTTCTATAAATTATTACCTCAATCAGAACTTGGGTCACACTTTACTTTGCAGCACAGTAATAGCATGGTAAAAAGGATAACGAAAAAGGATAATAAAGCTATTTTGTTAGTTTGCTTGTTCTCCCTGTGTCCTGGCGCTCCGGTTTTCCCCATCAACCCAAAATATGCACAATAGCATCCAGCAAATGTCGTCCTGACCAAGGCAGGCCAAGATCTGGAGTTGGGTCCACTTGGTTGAGGGCATAGACGGTATAAGGAAGTGGACTAAGTGATCGCGGTGTCACCCGTAGCGGTTATCGGGGCGAATTTGGAGCCAAGATCGTGTAGAGCGGATTAATTTCAACATTTTAAAACCAAAATGACACACTGCAGCAGTTACAGAGAGAGGAGTGACAGTTTTTCAGTGTAAAGTCGAATGGAATGGAGTCGATGGAGCTGGAAGTGCGTTCATGAACACTTCCTGTTTGGAACGCGGCGGCTAGTGGGTTAGCTATGTCCATTTATATATGCAGTCTATGGTTGAAGTTTGGGTCAAATGCAGAGAATGAATTAATAAAGCACAAGTTAACCTTTACCAAGACAATAATAACAATATTCCATGATAATGTACAGTCTTCCTGCTAAGCTAGGAGTTAGGATTTATCATTTAATTTACCATTTAATAAAGCAGAATACTAGCTGTTTCCTGTTTCATTGAGTTATTATAATGTAAGTACAAGTACACTTTTAGTTATTGTGTTAGTTTCATCTTATTTCCATGCTATTATTGTGGTTTAAAGTGAAGTACTGCCAAAACTTCTTAGCTTTCTAGAAACATCCTATCAAATTACTATGACTACTTTTCCTTTGGTTAATAGTGATTTCAAAATGTAACTTGAATGCCGCCCTATTGATCCCATAATACGATAGCATGTGAGGCTAATTTGCTAATTCTGATCTGTACTGTAAGCCTACGGCGCATGCTACGGCCCTGCTAACGTTAATTTGCCACATTCTTGAGCTTTGTTGGACTGTTCTGAAAGCCATCACGTTAGTCACTGTATCCTCACACTGTTGTACACACCTCTCTCACACTGAATCGGACCATCTGTCACAGAACGGAAAGGTAAGGCCAGACTTTGAACAGCTAATCCTAAATCTGCTCTTCCTCCTCCACAATCTCTAACTTCTTCATCGTTCCTCATTCCTAACTCTTCCTCTCGATATATATATATAAAAAAACTTCTCTGACGTACAGTCTCACATAGTGCACTTAGATGTTCCCACAAACTACTATGTGATTCGAGTGTTTGGTGGTTAGGGCTAGTTGGTATTGTCCATCTGTTGTATCTGTGTGTACTGTACGTCTTTTATTTTCATTTAATTTTATTCTTTACGTTATTCTTCTGTTTCCAGTTTTGTGAAGCCAACTATCTTGTGCCTCTTTTGTGATTGGTCACCGCATGAAAAGGTTTTGGGGCGTGGTTGGGTGATGCGTACAACCACCGATATATATATTATTTTTTCACGTGTTTGTTTTTCTTTCAGTTTTGGTGTACCTGTGATGCATTATGGCTGCATGCTAGGGACAATTTAATCGTTCAAGAGCAAGAATTGTTTTAAAATGTACTGAATGATGTGTTTTTTATTCTTGTTTTGTTATTTGTAGAGTGGATTCACCCCCCTGCACATCGCGGCTCACTATGGCAATGTAAACGTGGCCACACTTTTGCTGAACAGAGGAGCAGCGGTGGACTTCACAGCACGGGTGAGATTAGACTGGACAACATGTTTGACTTTGGCACTTACAGATCTGGAGTAGAGATACACTGATATAGATACCGGTATTGAATATCGCGCCGATCCAGGAAAATGTGCACTTTCAGGTATCGTTTCCATGATCTCGGTTCAGTCAATATCCTGGTTGGACTCTTCTCATGATGTTTAAACTCCGTACAAAGCTGTTCAGTTGTTACTTACAAGATTAGACTTAGGCTTAGACAAACTTTATTGATCCACAAGGGAAATTATTTGGATACAGCAGCTCAAACATCACAATATAATATAATAACAGACTAATTAAGCTCCTCCCTTCAGGCAGATATAAAGCAGTGTCCACCAGCATCTGACCAGAACTGAAGAAGCAGCTTGGATGAGCTGCGAAACGTATTCGACCAAATAAACTCTGTCCAGTTGACAAATTAAATTTCTCTTTTTGCTATAATAACAGAGAGTAACAAAAATAGATGGTGTAGCAAAAAAGAGCAAGAGGCAGGTGTCAAATGAGACATAATTATAAAAATAAAAATAAATGTATATGTACAAGTCAAATTAAAATAAAAAATAAGTAATAAACTATAAAATAAACTATAAAATCACTGCTATAAACAAGAGACAAGAACGACAGTGTAAATACTCTGCTGATTGACAGGGCATAAGGTTATCTGTTACTTAAGATTGAGTTGTTGTACAGTTGTAGGGAGTATTATAGTATGAATGTAGTCCTGTATCTCTCACTGTTGTACAAAATGGAAGTACAAACTCATTCCCGACCCTGCTTTACAACACACTAGATAAGAGAGCTGGGTAGTCACATTTTGTGCAGTGTCTTCTTTGTGTTCAAATAAAGTTTCAAACATATTCTTTAAGCAGCTGCTTGGCCACGGCAAAATATCGGATTGAATTGTCGATAGCCGATGCGCTAAAAAGTGCAAATATCGGCCCAATATATCAATATGTCAGCTGGTACTTTTTGACTTCTTGGACTAGCTAAGGGCTTGTTGCTTGATGCACCTTGTTGATCCACATTATACACCCCGCTGTAAAGAAAACACCCATTATGAAGTCCTGCTGTTAATAGTGTGTTATCCAAATATGCGCGTGTAGCTTTCAGCGCAATTACACTGCAAAGGCAGAGGTGACAGAGCAGTTATTTTTATCCACACGCCTGGTTAAATATAGCACATCTGAAGCTGTTTTATAGATGGATGAAGATAAAAGATTATATCACCAAAATCTGTCATATTTTACACTTGCAAATACACCTTGCTTGTTTGGTTGTCACTTATACAGTACTGCTCATAAATGTGCAATGATCTACCAAATGATTCCCACTTAACAAGCCATTTTAGCAGGGGTCTATTCTGCTATGTAATTATGTAAATTTTGATCCTACTGCCGTGTCGTTCCAACCTCATCAGACCATTTTTCCAATTCTCTATGGCCCAATTTAGGGACTGCCAACCGAGATACCCTCTATTCAGGCTTTTTGATGATACTAAATAGTTCGGGTCGTTATCTCCCACCTCTAGCATTAACAATGGTTCAGGGGGCAGGTTATTTTTGAGCACACCTGCCTCTTGTGTTTTCTGAAATAGAGATGTGTTTGTTAAGTCTCCATGCTATGTCATAACATCTTAAAGCACTGCAGATTTGTCTTTGATTATCTAAATATATAGAATTATGATTGACTGACTTTAATTTTCAACTTTTAGGAGTAAAATTTTTTGTTTTGACCAGTTTATTATTCAAACTAGATACTATATGAGCTAGATACTATATTATCATTGGTATTGAGTATCGAAATTGAGTTTTTAGTGTCGTGACAGCGCTAGTTGAAAATGTACTGTATCGTGAGGATGTCTGATACTGTTTTCTTTGATCTTTGTATTTGTTTGTCTCTTCAGAATGGCATCACTCCTCTTCATGTGGCCTCTAAGCGTGGGAACACTAACATGGTGCGCCTCCTACTGGACAGAGGCTCTCAGATCGATGCTAAAACCAGGGTGAGGACCACAAACACCATAAACCTCATATTAATTCACTAGTCTAAAAACATGTATTGATTTAATAAGTAATTGGTAGTTTTCAGATCATCTCTGTGATGTTGTCATACTCCCAGATGGAGGACCAGAGACAGATTGCATTGTACTTTCCTTTGAAATATACAAAATAGACCCAAGAACTCTGCATTTACCAATATTCATTTTGTCTATCCCATCTGTACTAATGCTGTGATGTGATCTGAAACCCACAAATATAATAACTGTAGCTTGTTCTATCATAGGACGGTCTGACTCCGCTTCACTGTGCAGCTCGTAGTGGACATGACACGGCTGTGGAACTGCTGCTGGAGAGGGGAGCCCCCCTGCTGGCCAGGACCAAGGTGGACATAGCACACACCATCTATTCATACTATTGTATAAGAATGGAAATTATAGTATATCTGTCATAATGATGGGAAGAATACTTTGAACATGTATTTAGTTAGAGAATACTGAATACCTGCATTAAAATGTATTTTGTAACATGTTCTGTTACATGGGAGAGAACTGTATTCTAAATAGTTTAATTTAATAGTGCAAAAACATCAACACAGGATTAAAAACAGCTTTATTTTTGTCTCACTGTTTGTTCTGCGGTAATTTATGTATAATTAGACTCACCAGAAGAGGAGAAGAGAGAAGAATTGTGTTTTCTATTTTTCTCACTAATACTGAGCAGTTTGAAGCCTAAATTGTGCAATCAAATACTGCAGTGTATAAGTAACTGTGTTCTGAATATCACCAAATGAAAGACCAACTACCAGAATAAAGGTACTCAAAATGAGCGTTCTAAATATGTATTTTTGGTGCATGTATTCAGTTACTTCCCAACACTGGTCATAATAAATGCATTTCTGTACAATACAGTACAGAAAAATTGCGTATTGCAGTCTGATCTAACCAAATGTAAAACAGTTAATTGAATCTGAATCATAATTTGTGTTTTTTTCCCCCCCTGTGTGTATGTAGAACGGTCTGTCCCCTCTGCACATGGCGGCTCAGGGCGACCACGTGGAGTGTGTCAAACACCTGCTGCAGCACAAGGCGCCTGTTGATGACGTCACACTGGACTACCTGACCGCCCTGCACGTGGCCGCTCACTGTGGACACTACAGAGTCACCAAACTACTGCTGGACAAGAGAGCCAACCCCAACGCACGCGCCCTGGTAACATTTCCAAAGTCATGATATAGGCTTAAATGTCACATGTTTTTATATGTTTTTCCAATTATGACTTGGTTTACTGGGATAGTACCTGTGGTAAATATTTATCATAGTTTTACATCAGTCAAGTGGCAGTTTGTGGGAAAAATTAGAAGAAAAATACAAAAATACAGGAGGTAGCACTGAGTTTAAAAAGAAATAGTCAACAACACAGAGATTCCATCCAAAATGCAAGGGGCAGTCAAGGCATTTTTCTTGCAGTTTAAGCCTAAACAAAATAGAGGTGTTATAATCTATTTGTATTAGTCTAATTATAACTATTGTGTAATTTAAACATGTTTCGCTCTCGTTAACAGTACGGTTCTTGCTAACAAACTAAATCTACATATGGCATATCTGCTGCCCATGTATAACCACGATGTAAAATTATTAACTTAAACAAAACAAAAAAAACTGTCATGTACTTTAACTTTTTTGTGTTTTTCAGAATGGCTTCACTCCACTGCACATCGCCTGTAAGAAGAACAGAGTGAAGGTGATGGAGCTGCTGGTCAAATATGGAGCCTCTATCCAAGCCATCACAGAGGTAACCCGCACACACTTTACTACACACTTTACTAATCTAATCATTCAATTACTTATCACAAAACAGATGTGCCATGTGCAATTTATGAAAAATAAAAGCTCAATCATTTTGAGATGTTCGGAGACAATTATGCCTTATGCCAATTATGATGTTCTGCTACTCTGATCTTTTAGCATGCCCAAAACTCTGACACAAGAAAATATGATGATGTTTTGTATTACCTTAACATCATTTATTCAATGATGTAACATTCAGTTTTGTAATGTAGTGTTTACAATATCAAAGTGTGACTTGCTGTAGCTCCTTATTCTATATCAAGTATTAAAATTCTCCATGGATTTACCTTTATGCTTTGTGCTTGTTGTCCACAGTCTGGTCTCACCCCGATCCATGTGGCAGCTTTCATGGGCCACCTCAACATCGTCCTGCTGCTGCTGCAGAACGGAGCCTCCCCGGATGTCTCCAACATTGTGAGTGCAAAATCATTCAGTGTGCTGTATGGAAATATATATAATCCATGTACATAATGATCCATTTGATCTGTTTGTGAATCGATGTTTCTATGTTTGCGTAGCGGGGAGAGACTGCACTACATATGGCAGCAAGAGCAGGCCAAGTCGAGGTGGTCCGATGTCTGCTGAGGAATGGAGCCATGGTGGACGCTCGGGCACGGGTCAGTATCACAGTTAATGTTGCCTTAAAATATTTCTGAAAACAAAAGTTTACATGTTGATTCCAACAGCCATCAACACACTGAACAAACTGTAAACCATGTCTGTTCTGTTCAAATATTGTGTTAGATGTGTATGTTGTGATGTTTGATTGATGTGTGTCTTTTCTGTGTAATAGCATTCCTTTTAAATGTACAGCTAAACAAATGTCTTTGCGAGGACAATAAAGTAACTGAGTAACTAACTAATGTTTTTGTTGTGCACAGGAGGACCAGACGCCCTTACATATCGCATCACGACTGGGTAAAACAGAGATCGTTCAGCTGCTACTCCAGCACATGGCCCACCCTGACGCAGCCACCACCAACGGCTACACCCCCCTGCACATCTCAGCCCGCGAGGGCCAGGTGGAGACTGCCTCTGTGCTGCTGGAGGCAGGGGCCTCACACTCACTCGCCACTAAGGTACATGCAGCGTGACTGTCAGTGTGACAACATTCTGTAGTGTAGTGGTGTTGAAGTGAGAGGAAGACCAACAGTTTTATTGTTCATATGTAGAGCTGGAGGTGTGGTTAAATACAGCATCCACCTTATTCTGTCCCCACACTTTTACCTGTGCATGTTCACCAACAAGTCAACAATGGACTCTTTCTCTCCTGTGGCGATTTCCAGAATGAGCAGGGTAGTGGAGCAGCTCACTAAAATAAATGGTCAACATTTGTGAAATGACTTTTTGGATTTTGAAATGATCAAAGTACACACAGTACACACATCATTTGTCCTGCACAGCACATATTATAATTCATATCCGCTGGTACAGCACATTTTAATTTGAGACATAAATAGTTGAACATTTTGAACCACACAAACACAAAAACAATATTTGTCTGAGTTAAGCAGTAAAAGGTCTGCACAAGTGTTTGCCTGACCCAGTTGGATAAATGATACATGAGGCTGTACAGCTGCTGCTGTGTCTGAATTGTGTATGAGGTTTAAACACCAGTGGTTTTAGTGATTTATTCTCTTCCCTGTGCCTGGTTCACTCTAGGACACCATTAACAGCTCTGCTCTTTGTCTTCAAGTTTACTCACATAACTGTGTCATAAAAATAATCTACAGCAAAAAATACTACGTGTTCAACCTGAGTAGTCAGTTAATGCAATATTTAGTTTAAGTTATGGTAAACAATGCAACTTAATGGATCCTCTCTGTTGTGAACTAGATTTTAGTCCCACTGTTTTGAGAATCTTTGTTTTTCTGTTTGTAGGATTTGAAATGGCATCTTTAAAATTGAATATGTGAAATAACAATACAAAAGACAAATCATTTTGGAACTGTACCACACCCTTTACGTAAAAAGTGGCCAGTTATCGACATAGCTGACTTAGTTTAAATAATCGCTTCACACATTACATTAAAATAACCAATTTAAACCACATTTCCACATGATTGACTATTCAGCAGCACCATGATGAACGATGGCAGGGTCCACTGGTGTTACTATGGAAACCACAGCAGAACCATAAGTCTAACATTAGCACAATGACAGTGAACATACATGTATTTTTTAATGCTGCTTGTGTGGCAACGCCAGCTCCTCCCCCTAAACACATCTGATATAATCCCGGCTCAAAACAAAGGAGGGTCCATCAACTGGGCACCAACGCTGCTCACTCCCAGATTAGGATGAATGAACACGGGTAAAGACCGCCCTCTGCTGGTTATGTTAGGTGCATCAGAGCAGAAGAGGTTTTACTTTTTGAAACTAAATGATTTCAAACGTGAACATAACCTCGGTCATGTTAAAATTATACATATTTTAAGGGATTTTTTTGCTTTGTTTTTACATACAGAAAGGCTTCACTCCCCTTCACGTGGCAGCCAAGTATGGAAGCCTGGATGTGGCCAAACTTCTGTTGCAGCGCCGTGCCCCACCGGACGCTGCTGGAAAGGTACAAAGCAAAAGAAACCAGCAATTTAACCAAGCAGCATATGTAAAGTATATAAACGAGGAAAATATAAGGTTTTTTCAGAAAGGCCCTATTTACTTCAAAGGTTCTTTATACTATTATGTGATAAGATTCATAAGGGTAGATACTAGATGAACAAAACTAAATACTTCACATCTTTCATCGTTTTTTTAATTTTATTGCATTATTTTTGGTATATTTTTTGTCCTGGAAGTTTAATAAGAATTTAACATTATTCTAATTTACCCTAAAGTTCTACCTCTGCACTAACATCTGGCCAATCTGCTTCTCCATCTTTTCAGAATGGACTCACCCCGCTCCACGTTGCAGCTCATTATGATAACCAGAAGGTGGCGCTGCTGCTGTTGGACAAGAACGCATCACCCCACACCATGGCCAAGGTGAGAGAGTGAACAGGAAGAACGGAAAGTCCACTGTATAAAACATAATTCTGCGAACAGTATCACTAATTTTGTTTGGACTAGTGTTATCACAATACTTATTTTCCATTTATGTACTAAGAGAAAGACTTGGATAGTAATTTCAACATCATAATGATACTGAAAACACATTTTTAGACAAATTTGTGCAATTCTCAACACAAAGTAATAGTAGTTTTATAATGTTATCATGTGGATCATCGAGATAATTCTAAAACTATTCAGGGAAGTCTCAATTCTGTGATTTATTTCAGTGTTGTTGTTCTCGGATTTAGACTTAGACGAACTTCATTGATCCACAAGAGAAAATTCAAAATAAGTAGCAAAAATAACAAGAGACTGTTGTCAAATAATGTATAATTATAAAAATGTATATGTACAAGTAGAATAATAATAAAATATAGTAATACAGACAATCTATCAGATATATACAAGAAGTTCAAATGAGTAACTAGTTTCAATAAAACTTTAGTATAGTTTAGTATCTGGGTATCAGTTTTTGTATATATTTGTCATTTCACTTGACATTTTACTCTCAGTTTCTAATTTAAAAGAAATGTTATAAAATGATATCTCGCACCTCACATAAAAGATGTTTTGCTCGTTCCTGGGGCAGAATGGCTACACGCCTCTCCACATCGCAGCCAAGAAGAACCAGATGGAGATCGCCACGGTGCTGCTGGAGTACGGAGCAGAGACCAACGTCCTGACCAAACAGGGCGTGACCCCTCTGCACTTGGCCTCTCAGGAGGGACACGCAGAGATGGCCGCTCTGCTGCTCAGCAAGGGGGCGCAGGTCAACACCCCCACCAAGGTACTGCGCCGCTCTGGAACAATGGGTCGTGTTTATGTTCTGGAATTTGACGGTGTTGAGTCCTGAAAGATGGAAAATTAGGAGTGATTAATCATTTAAAACTAAATATCATGTCTTTTAAATGTGGAAAAAGTTATCAAAATATGGCGTGTAACAGGAAGCTGAAAGACATAAATGTAAGTCTATGGAAAATTCACAGTTTTTGAAAGAAATGTGCACAAATGTTGAGGATTATCATTGTTTGTTATGGCTTGACTCCACAAAATTGTCCTTTCAACTTTTGGGGGTTGAATAATGGCATCACTTTTTGAAGCCAATGTGAAAAAAATCTGTCCAACTTGGAAGACAGTTTTGGTTTCATGTGGATAGGCCCAGTAATTACAGGAATATTAACCATAAACCAAGTCCACAACTCTGCAATAAAACAATTAAACAGCAAATTTCTCCATAGAATTTTAACCTGTCCCTTAGCTCGATTTTACACTATATTTTAGAATATTGTGATGTCTGAAAAATGAAATGTGAAGATTTTTTGGTATATATTTTCCAAATGTTTGGTTTTATTTTGATAAATGTGTGTATTTGTCGCAGAGTGGCCTGACCGCCCTTCACCTCGCCGCTCAGGAGGACAAAGTATCCGTGGCGGAGATCCTGGTTCGACACGGCGCTACCCTCGACCAGCAAACCAAAGTATGACGAGTATCGTTTATTCTTCATTATCATGCTTTAGAATGTAAATCTATAAACGTGATATGTAATAAAAATGTGTTGTTTTGCAGTTGGGCTACACGCCACTTATTGTTGCTTGTCACTATGGCAACGGCAAGATGGTGAACTTCCTGTTACAGAGCGGAGCCAGTGTGAATGCCAAAACAAAGGTACTGTTCTTCCAACATTTCACAGAATCAACTTCATGAACTGTGGTGTCATAAAAGAGACAAAATTAAAACAAATTTATGGAAATCCCAAACTTTAATCAGAAATGCAATGAATTAACTTCTGTTCAGAATTACGTGTGCAATCCACAGAGACTTTGAAAAAGAAAATGTCACAAAATATTACTTATAAATAACATTAGGTCTGTACTTTCTCAGGTAAATTTTGATAATACAATATGATGATTATGATTTTTTGTCATAATCAACCTTTATAGTTTTGCCCAAAATGTTCTATACACTGAAATGTGGTTTAGTTAACAAATCATGAACAAATCAAGTCAAATTATTGCATTACCCTGTATAATCTGAATGTTTTTTTCCTGTTCTCCTTTCAGAATGGATACACTCCACTTCACCAAGCAGCCCAGCAGGGAAATACACATATCATCAATGTGCTGCTGCAGTTCGGAGCCAAGCCCAACGCCATCACTGTGGTACTTATTCCAATATACTGTATATACGCGAAATGTACTTCTCTCGTCAGCCATTCATATACGTGTATTTTGTTTTGTTTTTCAGAACGGTAACACTGCTCTGGGGATCGCCCGGAGGCTTGGCTACATCTCTGTGGTGGACACACTCAGAGTCATCACGGAGGAGATCATCACCACCACTACAGTATGGAATTACGCTAAAAAAATACAAAAATAAATACAAATTACCTATAATAAATATGTGCTGTCTAACTTTACAGACAGTGACAGAGAAGCATAAACTCAATGTACCTGAAACCATGACTGAAGTCTTGGATGTGTCAGATGAAGAGGGTAAGTAGTCAAAACACACAAGTTCATCTAATTTTTCCAGATTTTTACCATACAGCTTTATTGGGTAGAATTTACTCACTTTACATATCTGTAATAATGCAAAATTTGTATTCTGAGACTTTTAAAGATGCTATTCTTGAGAAATGACCTCCTATTCACACACACAGCACTGAGCTTCACTGATGATGAGGTCATATCAGACCTGGAAACCCTAGAAGGTACAGGGCATGTGTTTGGAGACCCCGGGTGAACACTAATATTTGTTTAAATCGGAATGTGCTTGTAAATATCCAAGAAGACAAATAAGGCAATACAAATAATCCTCATCTAAGTCTTGTTTATGCCTCTCTGAGTGAGTTTCATTAAGCATGTGGTGTTGACTTGTCTGTATTACTAATGATAAAATATAAAAATGACGTAAAATGAAGTAATTTGGTTGGCTTAATCTAACTATATTGAGCATATGATATATTATTTACATGTTATTTTTTTTCTACAGTAAGTTTATAACTGTAATGCCTCGTCTTTTCAATATATTTAGTGAAATTGTGTACAAAACTCCACAAATACTACTAGTTTATTCTTCATCATTAGAAGAAAACATAAGGCATCTCAGAATAGCATGTTGCTCTTTACTGCCACCTTCTGCTTGAGTGGGTCAGTGTTTGAATATTTTGAGAGTAAGGCTGACTTCAAACTGGCTGAGCATAGTTTTATCCTGCTATAGACCTGGTTTAGTCCTGGTCTAGTCCAGATTAAAGGTCCTAAACGATTTCCCCATGTACCTGAGCAAAATTTGTCTTGCTTGAGTACAGATATCTTATATAAGCAGCTCTTGAGGTCAAAAAATGCCTGTTGCGTGCTGTCTGCAGTTAGATAAAAAGTTTTTAAGACAGTACATGTACAGCTTTTAAGTCCCTGGTTTAGTCCCAATCCAGTCCCAAGTTTGATGGGAACTTTCTTGAGAATGTGAATGCTCCCTTAGAGGACAGATTAGATGGATTCCTGCGTCAGTCCCGTCTGCGCTGTGCTCAAATCGATATATTTCTTGATCAATTATACCTTTGTATTCGTCCAATAGGAGACGATACAATGACAGGTGATGGAGGGGAGTACCTGAGAGCGGAGGACCTGAGGGAGCTGGGGGACGACTCTCTCCCAGGACAGTATCTGGACGGGATGAACTACCTGCGCTTCAGCCTGGAGGGGGGACGCACGGACAGGTACCATCACAAGCTTATAACATCACAATCACAGGTGTTTGTTTGGCACCACTACTGGGAGGACATGTTGACTTTAAACCATTATGTTTTTGCATTACATATGAATTCAAAGTAGAAAAAATAAAAGAAGGAGATTGACACGTCTGTAATAATAATTATCATAATCATAATCATAATACATATGTTTTATATAGCGCTTTTTACAGGTAACATGTCTCCTAAAACCTATGACAATTCCTCATAGTTATAAATTGTAAAACGTATTTTCTGCCTGACTAAAACTATTATGGATTTAGTCGACCAAATTACCATGAAATTTAATACAAAAATCATTTTAGTTAAAACACTAAAAAATGAATTGAATTATTGTTATTATTATAATTTTTATATATTTTTTGTTTTATTATTATTATTATTATTATTATTATTATTATTATTATTATTATTATTATTACGCATTTTCATTAATGTTACTTTAATTTTAATCATTATTATTTTTTTAAATTGTATGTTTATATATGTAAATGTTTTTTATGCATATGCACATTTACTGTATATAAATATATATGTGGTATACAATTTACTGTATAATTATAATTCTCTTCAATGAAAATCAATAAAAAACACTGGGGGAAAAAATGAATTGTAAACTATGGCGTTTGTAATGTTTTAAATCAAGACTCAGTTTGAAGTTTGCAAATACTGCTGGGCTACAGTAAATGAATTATGACTTGATTTCAGAAAAGTTTATAGAGGTCTATAAATACAGGATTAGCCAGTTTCATATTTGATTTGTTTAAAAGTCTTTCAGAGATTACATAATGAAGTTCCATATTTAAAGTCAACATATTATTTCTAAGTTAAGTGTAATATATTCACAAAGTCTGTCTGTTGTCCACTCACTAAACTAACCTCTTGTCTGTTATGTCTGTCATGTGTTGTGCGACCTGCTCATTCTTCATCGTTGGTCTTCATATCTTCTGTATCTTCTGTGTAGTCGTGTGCGAAGGTACGCTAACGCCAGGAATGTTCACTCTGGCCCATTTATACAGGAGGCCTTAGGAACGTAGTAAAGGGTGACCAGAGTTTCAGAATCAAAAACAGGACAGGACTGGTAGTGAAACGAGTGCGTAATTAAGGAGAATTATTATGCACTCGGTCCATTCACGACTAACGTGAGTCAGAATAGTCACATTTTCTTTGTGTTTTGGTCATGTTTAAGCAGCTTTTCTGTATTTTACCTAAACAAGTGACAATTTATGCCTCTTTTTACTGTTAGCAGGGATCAAATTGGTCAAAAATAGGGATACGTGGGATATTTCTTGTATAAAACTGGGACTAATTAATGGTTTTGGATAAATCTGCTGGGACAGGGGACACAGGGCTCAAAACTGGGACTGTCCCGGGACAGTAAATAGGGACGTCTGGTCATCCTAACTTAGTCATAGTATCTTGTTTGTGCTGGAATAGATTTTCGAAGCAGTTTACAGATTTTTTTTTAGAATTTACAATATAAGTATTAGCTCCCATCGTCTAATTCTGTCCCCATATGTTTGTTAAATCATGGTTTTATATTGTAGTAATTTGAAAATAAAAACAATAAAAACTCTTCTGTTGTGGTTTCCAGTTCGGACAGGTCCTTCACCCCGACCCACCACAGCTACTGCTCCCCCAAACACGAGGGTCTGATGGAGGAGCTGCTCAACAGTCAGCAGGTACGCTTAAACTATCATCATTTTATTCATTTATTTGCATTTTTTTTAAGTAATTTGGGGATTTTTTTTTTGTGTGTGCTTCAGATTTCGGCCCTGGCCAGAGAGAATGACAGAGAGAACTACAGACTGAGCTGGGGCACAGAGAACTTGGACAATGTGGCCCTGTCCTCTAGCCCCATCCACTCTGGGTAAGTCGGAGTGCATGAAATGGGAATTTTAATATTAGTATAAATATTAGTATAAATTATGCATACTTTTATCTACAGGTAAAGAGGAAATGTGTATGTTAAATATGTTTAGTGTAATTTTTATTATTAGAAACCGCCCAAAAAATAATAATTCATGTGTGCATCTTGCTATAGTTCGTGGTTCTAATTATGTAGAATTGTAAAACCTCTCTACTCTTAACAAATCTAAAGCTCATTTATTCACAGTTACAGTTATGTTTATATAGTGTTATTACTTTTAAATATTTAATGGACATGAGCAAATACATAACGACGTTTGTTTTTTGTACCTTTTTTAGTGGTTAGTGAAGAAAAGAATCATTTTTTTAATATATACTACATTACACACTGATATTAAGTGAGCCTGTTTTTTCTCTGGATCTCTCGTTGTTGTTCTGGTTGTAGTCGCTCTTCTCCGTGCCACCATGGAGACCACAGCAGGTGACCCTCTGCATCCTGGTGTTCACGACCCCTGACCCCTGACCCCGTCCCAACTGCACCTTCCTCCCCCTCTCTTACCTTCTCACCTCCCTCGCCTCCACCGTCCTGCCACAGTGTGCTCTCCTCAGGGGGAGGTGTTCATGTGTGTGTTACGTCATTTGTTTGTCTACAAAAATACTGTGTCACAACTTATCCAGTATTGACAGGACAGAAAACAATGATGCCCTTTAATACGAGCAGTTTACAGCCAAGAAGATTGTGTTTTTATCTAAGTGAGTCTTCGCGTTCGCCCACCAAAACAAATCGACCTGTTTGCACTGTTTAAATATGTCTTGCCCCAGGACAGATATGTTGTATAAGCAGCTTTTGAGGTCAAAATAAGTTCGTGCGCTGTCTTTATCCAATTATAAAGCTTTACATTGTCTGAGTATTAGGGAATATTAGTTGTTTTTAGCTTTAGAGTGACGGCAAATCCCGCTCTGGTGAGGAATAATGTTGTACTACTAGAAACTGTTTAAAATGAACTTGCAATTCCTCTAAACAATAATTTTTATGTCTGATTATGATAAAGAACAAGGGCAGGGGTTTGATTCTGCCCCAGGGTAAGACACTTCAGTTACAGTAAAGTGGCTGTTTGCGAGTGGAAGGGCATCTGATTCAATAGTTTGCCAAATCGCTGTATCTCAGGGGGTTAGATGATGTTTTGTTTGTCTCCATATCTTTGTACGTGGAATGATGATCCCTCACAGTGTACATGCCTGTTTGTGGTTCATTTTCACATGTGTGTGCATGTGGTGAGACACAGCATGGCGTTCACAGTGAAAACCTTATCCAAGTGTGAGTTTTTGCATTGTTTCGTGTTGACATTAATGTGACCAAAAGCTGATTATGTTTTTCATATCATTCATTCAAGTGCTCAAACGTGACACTCCACCTTCTTCAAATTCATCTTAAATTAGGGCTGCAACTAGTAGATTATTTGTACTAATACCAGTCAAATGATTAATGTTATTGTACATTTAGATTTTCAAAAGACAATTCTAACCAATTATAAAGTTTAAAATTTGATGACTGAAGGCTTATAACTAGAGGATGTTTATGAATAAAGTGTTTTATTGATAAAAATGGAGGGATAGAAAATGGATGGAAAACTCTTTTGTGACATTTTGTTTTAATAATGTTGCTGTCTTTGTTATAAAAGATTTTTGAGTTTTAGAGTCTGTATAATCCAGATAACAATTACAATTATTAAAATACAACTATTTTAAGATTATTTTATAGATGATTAGTCACAATTAGTCGATTAATTGTTGCAGCCCTATGTGATATTGTTGTTGTTTTTTGTTGTTGTTGTATTGAACCTGTTTTTCCTCCGGTGCAGTTTCTTGGTGAGCTTCATGGTGGACGCGCGGGGAGGAGCCATGCGCGGCTGTCGGCACAATGGCCTCCGCATCATCATCCCCCCAAAGAAGTGCAGCGCTCCCACCCGCATCACCTGTCGCCTGGTCAAGAGGCACCGGCTGGCCTCCATGCCCCCCATGGTGGAGGGAGAGGGGCTGGCCAGCAGGATCATCGAGGTGGGGCCCTCCGGAGCACAGTTCCTCGGGTAAGGCAACACAAGGATTTCAGGTACTCTTTAAGGTTAAGGTACACTTTATTGTCCTCGTGGGAAATTTGTCTTGTGCATTTGAAATTAAGGCTGAACCATTTGGGAAAAATATTACATTTTTCTGGCAAGAATGGTGATTACGATTAGATTTGCTGTTTAGGTTTTAATAATATGATTCTGTTGACATTTTAAACACTGAAATATGACTGAACCAATACAGGAATCACATTTCATGATTCAGGGTTAGCAGTTTTTATGCAGAATAAGACAGGAGATTTTGATGTTTGTGGAGGAAGTTACAGTACTTTAAAAACCACAGCCTTTGCGATTTGCTTATTCTGTCAAATCATGATTCTGGTTCAATAGCGATTCATTTTGCGACCTTATTTTAAATACTGTATTCTAGAAACGCAATGAAATGTTAAAGAAAAACTACAAATGTGTGACAGGTAAGATGTGAGATAAGACACAGGTATTGTATGTCTTTTAATTACCATGTGCAGGCAATTTCAATCCAAACTATTAAAAAATATATGTAACTTGACTTCCTCGTCGATATCCGAGTATTGATCCAAGGTTTACTTTGCATAACGGTGCCTATATGCTTAAAACTGATTGGTTGACTATATAATTGTGAATTTCCAGTCTCCAGTGCCTAACATGCTGCCTTATGTTGTGCCCTTGCCTTACTAAACTGATCTCTGCTCTACAGGTCTTCACAGCATGGCATTTTCTTTAACAGCACTTTTTTACTTACGCTTTTCTTATTAACAGCTCAAATGCACCATGAGTAGTTTGATATGAATATGCATTAAAATAAAACTGTTATGATCCAGCTTTAGAATCCTTTTTATATTAGGGCGGATTCATTATGTAAAAATGTCATAGAGTATAATTGGATGTATTTTAACATTTCTCAGTGAGCACAGAATAGAATTATGAAAATAAGTTATGTGTTAAGTGCTATGTCTGTACCTTTTTGGTCTTATATTTGATTTATCTCAGTGAAATATTATTTTAATTTTATTGGATGAAATAAATTAAACTATCACAATTATAGGAAGAATATCAGGAAGAATAGACTATCATTTATCAGGAAGAATAGACTTTATCATTTATCAGTAATGTTTTGTGATTCATGGAGTAGTTTTATTATAAAAGTGGCCTTGCTCCAGGTTTTGAGGAGCACTTATACCACTGATGTAACTGACTGTAGTAACTTAACTACCTAACTATTAAAAAAATACAAATAAACAAACAGTAGCAGCAGATGTGGCTGTCGTCCCTGTGGTCTGGTGTGTGCTGAGCCCAGTCCAAAGTTGTTGTGTGCTCTTTTTCCTCTCTGCTGCGCGTGGACTCTGACCTGTCAGTAAACTGCACCTCCCCAGTGCCCCCCCTCCTCTAAACGAGGGCGAGAGCCTGGTTAGCCGAATCCTGCAGCTCGGTCCGCCGGGCTCCAAATTCCTGGGGTAGGCCTCTGCATATGAAACCATCCATGGATGCTGTCCCTGTCCGTCTGTGTTGGTGCTGTCTGTGTACTCCTCATAGTCCTGTGTCCCACTGTCATGACTCGACACTGCCTCATCGTACACACTTGTCTTTGCTCTGCTTTTGCTTTGTGCTCACGTTTTTCTGCTCTGTGTAACCAGCATAGTAGATGATAGGGTCAATGTTGTATGAAATATTATTAATATATTTCCATGTGTGCTGTATACACACAGATAGCATAGTATTTTCATATTATCAAAAATAATAATTCCTGAAAATGAAAGGTTCTGTAATTTCAGCCATACACAAGTATCACATGGAAATATATTATAAACATTCAATCATTAGTTGTCTGTTTATAGCATGCTTTTGTACACAAACTCAATACAATTTTATCAGGTAAGTGATCATTTTGGTAGCTTTAAAAACACGAAAAAACATTTAAACTATAACTACAATTTTAATATTACTTATAATAATACTTATATCAAAATGCTGGATGTCAAGGCATTCAAGTAGCTCAGAGAGAAATCAGACCATGAACACTGGAAAAATTAATATATTATACAGTTTAAGAGCATCTAATTCTGCATTGTCTTTTTAAACAGATTACAAATGAACCAATTAGCAAAACAACAATTCAATTCAGTTAGTGTTTGCATATTCCAGTACCGCAAAACATCACAAATACATATTGATTTGTAACCCGGTAACGTCTGTGTCCCTGTAGCCCGGTGATAGTGGAGATCCCTCACTTTGCTGCTCTGAGGGGCAGAGAGCGAGAGCTTGTGATCCTGAGGAGTGAGACAGGAGAGAGCTGGAAGGAGCACACATGTGAACACACCCAGGAGGAGCTCAACCAGATCCTCAACGGCATGGACGAAGGTCAGACTCACCACACACACGGACACATCTACAGACAGTCTACAGTGTGATAGCTTCAGATGGAGGGCGACTCACTGCTTTTGGAAGAGATAATTAACCAAAAAATTTACATATTTATTCAGATTTGGTTGATAAATGCACCTGTACTTGTTTTTCACGTATCTTAAAGTTGTATATTTATAATCCCACCACTTTTTTAATTGGTAATGTTCATTTTATATTTCACTTAAGTCCATTTGCGCTGATAGTAAAGACAAACCCCAGCACTCCAAAGCCTGTAGCTGTTGACTTGGCCTGGAGGAGGGCGTTCCCCTGCTTATTTCCATGGAAGTGCTGTTCCTTTTGCTATAATCTTCCACAGCATGGTGTAAAATATATCTATCTTTATGGAGAATGTTGGAAAAAGTATGGGTTTAACTCTATTTCCATGGAGATATTAACTACCATAGAATTCTGACAAGCTCAATTCTCCAGTTTAATTATTTACTATGTGTAGTTTAACATACTGTGATCTCAGATAAACCCAAACTATTCCTTTTAGTCCGTTCATTCTAAACCTGTTATTTTGGTACAGACCTGGACCCACCGGAGGAGCTGGAGAGGAAGCGTATCTGCCGCATTATCACCAGGGACTTCCCGCAGTACTTCGCTGTGGTGTCGCGGGTGAAGCAGGACAATAACCTGATCGGGCCAGAAGGGGGCATCCTGAGCAGCACTGTGGTCCCCCAAGTGCAGGCTGTGTTTCCTGAAGGGGCCCTGACCAAGAGGATCAGAGTCGGACTGCAGGTAACCACTGCTAAAGAGAAAGACGTTAGCTTGATTTATTCTTCTATAAGACGGTGTTTTATATATGAGAGGATTTGAAAAGGAATTGAAAGAATGTAAATGACAAAATTCTGAGGCTTCACCTAACGATTATTTTGCTAACCTATTGACCTAGGGATCATCCTTTTGATTAATCAAGTACGATAGTTGTTTAGCAAAAAAATTAAACTGTGAATTAGATTTTTACTGAATTTTACCCAGAGAAAGCTTAAATGATGTGGGTAAAGTGAGTTCCTGTATATTTTTGTATATTCTGTCAGCTCATGGCATGTTTTGGAATCTGTGAATAGTTCAGATAATGATTATTCGATTTCCAGATTAGTTGGCGATTGCGATTAACCCGATAAATAATTTTCAGCCGTACTAAACTGTAACCTGAACTGATATTCTGTACTTTTGATTGTGTTAGTCCCAACCCGTGCCTCTGGATGTAGTGAGAAGGATCCTGGGTAACAAAGCCACGTTCAGCCCTATCGTCACACTGGAGCCCCGAAGAAGGAAGTTCCACAAACCCATCACCATGACGATACCTGTCCCCAAGACCAACGCCGACCCGATCCTCAACGGGTTCGGAGGAGACACGCCCACTCTGCGGCTCCTCTGTAGTATCACTGGTGAGAACACATCACATTAAAGACATGCCTAACTTAGACTTAGACAAACTTTATTGATCCACAAGGGAAATTATTTGGATACAGTCGCTCAAACATCACAATATAATATAATAATAAAGAGTAACAAAAATAGATGGTGTAGCATCTATAGTAAGAGACAGGTGTCAGGAATGAGACATAATTATAAAAATAAATGTATATGTACAAGTCAAAATAAAATAGAAAAATAAGTAATAAACTATAAAATAAACTATAAAATCACAGTTATAAACAAGAGACAAGAACGAAGTGCAATACTATGCTGATTGACAGGGCATAGGTTATCCGTTACTTAAGATTGAGTTGTTGTACAGTTGTAGGGAGTATTATCTGTTACATAAGGTGAGTTGTATGGAGTATGGTATGGCCTAAGGCTCATTGGTAGAGCTGTGGTGCATTTGCAGTGTAACTTGCCCTTCTATGGGGTTAGAAGTTAAAATCTAGCCTCTGACTTTCTTGCATTCTCACCGTTATTTTGCTTTTAAATTTGCTTTGTCCAATGTCAAATAAAGCCTAGAAAGAAAAGAAGAAATAAAATAAAGATATGCTGGGGAAAGTTATTTTGGGAAGAATGGGAAGTGAGCAACAGCTATGTTTATTAAAAAAATAAAATAAACGTGTATGATTATAACTGAACACTGAATTGGTAAAAATTGCAAAGAAGACTGTATTTCACTGTATAAACTAGTATATCAATTCATCTTAAAGTAATTAAAAAGATTTGCCTAAGTATTAAAATCGTCTCGAGATCAAAGATAAAAGTTAAGACGTAATTGCACTGATTTAAAGTCACTGTTCTTTTGTTTACAGGGGGGACGACGCCTGCTCAATGGGAGGACATAACAGGAACCACGCCATTAACCTTTATCAATGACTGTGTCTCCTTCACCACCAATGTCTCTGCCAGGTAAAATGGCCGTCCTGCACTTTTCACCTCTTTGTTTGAGCGTTTCACTCATCAGTACATGTGCTGCTTTCAGGTTCTGGCTCATAGACTGTCGGCAAGTGCAGGAGTCGGTCAACTTCTCCACTCAGGTGTACCGGGAGATCATTTGTGTCCCGTACATGGCCAAGTTTGTCATCTTCGCCAAGACCCATGACCCCATCGAGGCCCGGCTCCGCTGCTTCTGCATGACCGATGACAAGATCGATAAAACTTTGGAGCAGCAGGAGAACTTCACTGAGGTGGCACGCAGCAGAGACGTAGAGGTAAAGAAACAGGAGAAGTAACTGGATATTTCAACCAGGAGAGGATTAAAGGTGCAGTGCAATGTTAGGGCGGAGGGTACGCTACCTGTATGTCTCCATGGAGATGTTATTGCTTTGCCTGGAATGTTCCACAGTGTGACATTAAACCTATCTAGCTTCCTGGAGACAAGATGTTACCTCCATGCCAAGTTACAGGTCAGATCTGTGGCCATACCGGCTTGTCAAACCTGATCCTGTCAGATCTCAGAAGCTCAGCAGGGCCCGGCCTGGTTAGTACTTGGATGGGAGACACTGGGAAAATCAGGTGCCACAGGGGGGCGCCAGTGGTAAAAACTGTGGTGTTTCCTTATTCAAGGCACTTCACCCACATTGCCTAGTATGAAAATGGTGGGTGTGAGTGATGGTGGTGGTCGGAGGGGCCGATGGCGCAGATTGGCAGCCTCGCTTCCGTCAGTCTGCCCCAGGGCAGCTGTGGCTACAATAGTAGCTTACCACCACCGAGTGTGGAGTGAATTAATAATGCTCTGTAAAGCGTCTTTGAGTGTCCAGAAAACTGATCCATTCTTATTATGTGTGAAAAGGCAACTCTACCCATAGTGAGAATGCTTCAAGGTAATTTAAGCAAGATAAGGTTAATGCTGTACTATGAAACATTCAGCATGGACTAAGAAGTGGACTAAGGGAGTGTGTAGGACGGCAGGATAAAGGAGGGCACAGAACATTTTTCAAAGAGATGATTGGTGGAGAAGAAAATAGGTTAGGTGATAGGAACAAAATAGGTAATGTATTTTCAATGAGTTCCTTCTAAAACTATAAATAAAAGCATAGTTATTTCATGTACTATTTTATCTAATGCTGTACAGTAAAAATATATGATTTTCAAATGCTCAGTTAACCATTATAAGTGTGTACTTCTTTTCCACAGGTTCTAGAGGGTAAACCTATCTATGCAGAGTGCTTCGGCAACCTCGTCCCTCTCACCAAAAGTGGCCAGCATCATCTTTTCAGCTTTTTTGCCTTTAAGGAGAACCGACTAGCTCTTTTTATCAAAGTAAGTCACTGCTATCAACTAGAAATCATGTGTTTGTACCTTATATTTTTCCTAATTTTTTTTTTTTTCAGATCCGAGACAATACTCAGGAGCCATGTGGACGCCTATCCTTTTTGAAAGAACCCAGGAATTATAGATCGCTCACCCAAAACGCCATATGTAACCTTAATATCACCCTTCCATCGTACTCCAAGGTGGGTGCTCTTATCCTATAGTAACACTTTAGGCTGCATGTCTTTATTACAATTAACTAAGCATTGTCTAATTGTGTAGTAGTGCTTTTCTCCACTTTCTCACATCTATAGACTTGGCTTACTTGGTTTTGATTTATAAAACGAGCATTTGATCGTATGTTTTTTATGTTAAATTATAGGCTCAAAACCATGATATTAAGTCAATGTCTGCTCTCACTTTTGGGGGTATTTCATGAGGCAAGCGCAAGTCAAACATTGTTGCTTTAGATTACATCAAAATGAAAAATCAGGTTAGAATTACAACATTACTTTATTAAATTATTTATTGCATCCAACATGAATTACTAGATGCATATTCACAAAAAAGTGGTATTTATCCAATCATCTACATAAAAAAAAAAAAAAATTACCTTATTTAAATATATTATGTCACGTTTTTCATGTGATTGATGTTGATCCAAAGCAAATCATTTAGATTTTAAGCTTATTTGATGTATTCATGGGTTTCAGCTTCCTGTTATAAGCAACATTTTGAGGACTTTTAAGGATATTTGACATTTGGATAAGTTAATTTAACATAAAGAGTTTAAAAATGTGACACAATATATTTAAATAACTAATAACTAATCCGAAATTTTCATTACTGTTCCATGGAATGCCCTCTGGCCCTCACTGCTTTCCTTAATCACCTAATATTGCTGTTATTTTATCTGTGCATTTTTGCTTCTTGCTTCAAAAGGATTCTGACTCTGACCAAGATGAAGAGGTAACTGCTGCTCCTGCTTCCCATCACACATGTTAGAATTAAGTGCTATAGTCATTAGATACAAACATAAGTATTGTTTTTGCTTTGAATCATGTTTGTTCAGTGTATAGAAATAAAAGCTATAGATGGTGATAGAATGTTTTTTATATTGAAATAATAACTTAATGTATTGTGCTTTTTTTTACAGAATGGCAGAATACAGGAGAAATGTAAGACACTAAATCTTCTACAGTTTTCATATTATGCTAAAATTATCTCACTCTGTACTAATATTTAATGCATGTAATTATTAAAACTAAACGAAATAACAGTATGTAGTAGTAATAATCGATTAATATTGTGCTATAGTAAGTCCAATTTATACACACATTCATCTCTCCAAAGCCTATTAAGTTAAGTTTCCTAGTTTTGTCTTTTCACAAACAGCATAGATCTACCTATTCCCTTTTTATTTTATAATTAATTTTTTTGTTCTTTTGATGCTGTTTTGTCCCCCTGCGCTTTGCTCTCCAAATACTTAACATTCTACTATTGACAAATTGAGATGGGAAATTTGGAGAAAGAGTTAAACGCTCCCATCTACGTATGTACTATTAATATTAAGTCATTCATATTATTGTGAACATAGAATACTGCCCTAGTTGTTTTCCATAGAACGCTAGTAAATACATTAAGGTCTGTGAATATACCTATAAATAGACAAAGACATAATCCTCCCTGTAGTTTGGTGACAAAAATCATTAGGAGGCCAGTTTCCAGTGTTTTCGTAGAATGGTAAAGCAAAATTGCAGCTAATAAATTGCATTTTGTTACTTTTTAAATATTACAGTACTTATTTTTTTATCTACACATATCACTCATATTTCCCTTACCTCTCCATCTCCACCTTCCTTTGCTTTGCATGGAAATAACTTGCCTAACGGATGTGTGCTTGCTTGTCTCATTGTGTGGAAAAAAAGAATTAATGAGTAGTTTTTTTGTTCACATTTTGTTTGTCTTCATTACAACTTTATTTTCCTTCACTGGCTTTCTTTGCATAGTGTTTTTTTTTTTTATTATTATTTAGACATTTGTCATTTGTCTAAGCAATCTTGAGATTTTGTTGTCTCATTTCATTATTTTATGTGGTGTTACTTGGTTTCTTTCGTTGTGGTTTGTAGGGTAGGCGTGATTGTGCTGTGTGTAAAAGCAAGTTATTTCCAGCATCATCCTTTTCCATTGGTTTGATTTATATATTGCTTTTGCTTTACCACAGACATAGTAAAGTACATGAGACCTTGATGCTTGGATGTTAGGATCCTTGTGACTGTTGTCCTATGAATCCTTTGTGCTCCGATCTTATCCTGACCCACTTCTCCTTTGTCTGTCCTTTCATTTGAATTTTTCATTTTCTTTACTCCTTACTTGTCCATCTTCCTTATAAAAGATGAAGCGACAGTGCTGAAATCAGAGCTGATGCGAGAGCCAGACCTTCTATCCGACGTGTCAGAGATGAAACAAGATTTGATCAAAATGACTGCCATCTTGACAGCAGATTCCACTGGAAAGTCCCCTTCCCTAAGGCCATGTGGTCTAGAAAAAGGCACTGAGGAGGTTTCTGGAGAGCCCTTAGACATTATGGAGAAAGACCTGGAGAAGGTCAAGGAGGACCTCGAGAAAGTCAGTGAAATCCTTAGGAGTGGAACATATGAAGGTGAACCAACTGAGGCAGGGGCAGCCAATGTCATTCGAGCCAGCGAGGAGTGGGTTCTTCTCTCTGACAGTGAGATAGCAGAGGCTAAAAAGATGGCAGCGCTAGACGTACAGGAGCCAGTTTTACGTGAGAGTAGAGCCAACAGAGGAGCTCCAAGGCCTAAAGCCATAAAGGACAGTGGTGACCTTAAGGAATACTTCCTTGATGCACCAGTCAGCTCCAAAGTGAAAGCTAAACGAGAGTCAGCTTCACAGGAAAAAATCACTGAGGTTGTTCTACGCAAAAGTACACCAACCAAAGTGCAAGAAGCCAATAAGTCTGCTGATATAAAAAAGCCACTCCGAAAGAAGGGCAAAGAGGATGGCACAGATCATTTAAGCGTGCCAATAGCCCCTAGTCAAACATCTCCTGTGTCTCCTTTGGTGGAAGAAACACCTATTGGCTCAATCAAAGACAAAGTCAAAGCCTTACAACAAAAGGTTGAAGCGGAACAAAAAAGCAAAAAGATGTCAGGGGTCAAGACATCTCAGCTACCTGTCAGCAAATCCTCACCAAAAGCCAAAGAAAGCCCTAAAACTAAGCAGGGCCCACCAAAATCTCCTAAAGCTGAAGATGAAAAACTAGAGGAGACCATGTCTGTGAAGGAGCTAATGCAAGCATTCCAGACAGGCCAGGACCCTTCTAAGAGAAAGTCTGGGCTTTTTGAGGTCAAAACTACAGTTACTTCATCATCAAAATCAGAGAAAACCACAAAATCTGAAATTACACCGTCCAAAACCACAACCAAAACAATAACCTCACATACTGCTCAAGAAAAAGAACTGTCTTTAGATTCAAAACCTCACAAGAAAGAGACTGTACAGACTGACAAAGAGAAGCAAAGTGCCCATTCAGAGCAGGTAGGAACTGTAGACATTGGAAGTGGTGACAGCTCTGACAGCCTCAAACATGAGGGTGCTGCTGAATCACTCACAAGTGCCAGTTCTGCAGATGGGACTCCTCATCTCAGTTCAGAGGAAAGCTGCAAACACGAGGGTTTGGCCTCACCAGGCACCAGTCCTGAGAGTATCTGTATTTCTCCCCAAAGTGGACAGACCACCTTGTCTGTATCTGCAACAAAGAAAAACGAACTTAAAGACACAGAGAAATCTGGAGACTCTGGTTTGGGGACCACTGCTGACCAGTTGTCTGCTGACCTGACCCTCCCTGTGTCTTCAAGCGAGGCTGCAGATGATCACACAACAAGTGAGTCCATATCTGTTATGAAGAGCCAATCAAAGCCAAGTAAACCTCACAAGCTCACAAAACGAATATCAGAGACAGTAGAATCATTTCTTAGTGATGACGAGAGTCCTGATCGTCAGATAGACATGCCATTTGGTTATACAGTGCCTAGATCCTCCTCTCAGCGCCAGGACAGTTTAGAGCTGCCTTTAAAAACCGACTCAGATGTTCTCAGCCCATTAGCTGATGACTCTTATACAATAAGCCACAAAGACTCTCTAGAAGGTAGTCCCCTCATGGAAGAGGCCTCCTCCCATAAGTCCCCTGACTCAATAGAACCTAGTCCCACCAAGGAGTCCCCACCTCATGACTCCTTAGAGAGCAGCCCTGTAGAAAATAAAACTCTCCAACCCTTTCCTCAAACACTAGATCCACCTAGTGCCATTTCTAGATTACCAGAGCCTTCTAAACCTAAAGAATCCCTCCAAGATGCCTTACGGTGTAGACTGCAAAAGGAGCGTGATCCTAGTGCTGATGACAGTTGTGAGCAGACGACTCAGAGGACAAGTTCTGGTAAGAGTCCTATCGCCCCCGAAACCCCTAGTTCTGAAGAGGTAAGTTATGAGGTCATAACCCCCAACCCCCCCGAGCACACATTACTATCTGTCCAAATCAAATCTGCTGTCATCCCCGAAGATGGAGAAGAAGAAGACAGCTCAGAAGCTAAGCGAAAGTTCACCCCAGAGGAAGAAATGTTTAAAATGGCAGCCAAAATAAAAACATTTGAGGAAATGGACCAAGATGCAAAGAACAAAAAGAATGCTAGAAAAGATTTGTATACCACAGCAGAATCTAAAACAGGGGATGACAGCCATGAAATGTTAGAATCCAAAAGTGAGGAACTACCACAAAGTGCCTATGGTCTCAACAGACCTACAGAAGATGCAGAGTTAGCTCTATTTGTTGAACCTACTATTAAAATACAACCTCCCTCTCCTTTTTCAGCAGGTTTGCATGATGGATCCAACAGCAAAGAAGTCACAAACACAACATCCACCAAATCAGAGGGACCTCAGTCTGTCTCAGATGTCAGTAAAGTACCTACTGACAGCAAAACCGAGGACAAGAAGAAAGACTGTGAAAGAACATCCATTGAAATCAAAGACATTACTAGATTAGAACAAAACACATCTACTAAGCCATCAAGTCATTTAGCTACATCTGATGAGAAGGGACAAACATGTGCAGCAGAGGCACCTAGAACTGAGTCAAAGGGTGTTACTGCTAAAGCTGACCCTAACTCATGGACTTCTGTATGTGAGGATGATGATGCTTTTGTAGCCCGTGTTCAAGAAGAAGAACAGAAGATATTGAACCTGGTCGTAGATCGCCACTCAGTCCAAGCCACACCTGATAGAACACCAACAGAAGAGAGCACGCCAACCAGTGAGCCCAACCCTTTCCTCTTCCAAGAGGGAAAGCTCTTTGAGATGACGCGCAGTGGGGCAATTGATATGACTAAAAGGAGTTATGAGGAGGAAGGGGGTGGTTTTGCCTTTTTTCAAATTGGTGAACAATCTTTAGAAGAGGAGGCTTCACAAGAAGGCCAAAGGTTGGCAGCAGCAGAGGCTGAGGTTGGCCTCAATCTAACACTAGAGGTTAAGACTGAGGAAGATGAAAAGACTAAAAAAAGCAGTGACCTTATTTCGTCTCTACCCGAAGGGGATGAAACCACCAATAAAAATGATGTCTCAAAATCTAAAATACCTAAAATGGGCGTATCTGTTTCATCCAAGTCAAAGACAGATCGATCATCTGATGGTTTAGAGACCAAAACAGACAAGCATTTAAGTGAAACATCTTTAGAAATAGATAATAGCTCATCTGGTCAAATGATAGCAAATGTACAGACCGCTGAAACTACTGTTACTAGATCTGTTTACTCAGAGCAGGGACAAGAGTCCTCTGATTCCTCTCCAGAAGAACAACAGGCTGCAGTAGAAAGTACCAAAACCTCAGCCAAATCAAAAGAAGCTAGCTCTTTAAGTGTTAAAAAGACTCCTGTAAAATCACAGGTTAAATCTGTCTCACAAGTTCGGACTAAAACCACTACCCCATCCTCCTCACCTGTTAAAAAAGAAGTGCTATCATCAGACTCCAAATCTAGAATTCCTATCAAGGCTAGTCAAAAGGCTGACTCCCCTGTGAAACGCACAGAAACTGGGCAGGACAAGAAGCTCAAGCCTCCTGTAAAGAAGGATTCAAGGAGGAAATCTGAGACAGATGCTGGTCCCTCTGTTGAGCTGAAAACAAAGACCTCCTCTGCGAAAGCCAAGAGCTTCTGTGAAGGAGACTCTACCAAGCCATCTCCTAAAAGGGAACAGGGTCGTCCCTTAAGTGTGGAGTCAGCTAAGTCCAAAGGTTTCCAATCCAAACTGCCAGTCAGAGGCAAAAGTGGCCAGCCATCACATTCTACGACACCAAGCGCAGATAAAAATATGGCTGGCAAACAATCTCTTGAATTCTTTGAAGAAATAAGTGATGAAGCCGCAAAAGTTGTGGAGAGGTTGGCACAGGCCCAGACAGAAAAGGAAATAGAAGCAGCTGCCAACTCAGATGATGAGAGCAGTCTCATTGAAGCATCTGTCCTAGAGAGAGAAGCCTTCACTGAGATGCAGTTCCCTCCCTCAGGAGCCGTCTTTCCCATTAGACCTCTTTGGGATGACCCTGTTGAGACACAGATGCAGCGAATCCCAGATGATAAAGTCTCAAGTCAAGGTATCCCCCCTGTTTAAGGGGCTATTCTCTCTCTTGTGTAGATGAATTTAGCTGTAAAGGTGCTGCCTCTCTGTCTCTTGTAGTTGATTCCCATTGTAGTGGAAAAATCCTTGTGGCTGTCCATTCAGCTGTGTTTCTGTTTGTCTTTTTCCTTATGTGCTAAAATCTCAAGATTGACTTAAAGGCTTTTAGTAATTGGATCTGTTTAATGGGCATTATGCTGTAGTATAACTTTGTCAGTAGTCTTAGATATTTCTTCACTATTTAAACAAATATGCACTAATTTTAAAAATAATAGTTTAACCTTTGGGGCATCTCAGAAATGTGCTTACATTTAAAGCATCTTTTAGCCTTCCAATAAAAGCTAAAAAAAAAAATTATATTGATATATTATAATATACTAATACTATTACCATATTTTTTGTGACATCCTAACAGAACAAAGTCTAGGAAAATTAGTCAGTTGAATTTTTTGTGCCACAATGAGCAGTGGAAATTCCAAATCTATGTGGGAGCTTGTTAAATAAAGAATAAAAAAATAATAATAATTAAAAACTGCATACATTTTCAATTCCTAACAGTAATTTTAGTCCAAAGTAGAAAAGGAGGAGTTCTGGTACCTTTTCATAGTTTAGCTTTGTGAACTAACTTATTGTATTGAGACTCCCAAATGAAAAGAATTGCACGTAGTGAACATTTAGGGCCCATGATGCTCTAAGGGTTAAGGAAGCCAGTGAAGATCATGTTTCTTTATGTTAGTTGTAAGAGAGACTGGCATTGATGGTTTATCTGGTGGCATTTGCAGTAGATCCACAGGATGAAGCCGAGAGACAAGAGCACCGGCTGGCCCTAATTGCTGATCATTTGGGCTTTAGTTGGACAGGTGGGAAATAATGTGACACTTATTTAAATGACTATATACCATATTTAAATGACTATATATTATTTATATTTTAACAATTTTTATACAGAGTTGGCACGTGAACTGAACTTCAGTGAAGATAGAATAAACCTAATCAGGGCGGAATACCCAAACTCACTGCAAGATCAAAGCCATGCCCTTTTGAGGTTCTGGGCAGAGCAGGAAGGAAGCCAAACACTAGGTAAACCTAAAGGATTTTATGCATTGTTGATTTATTAAGAGTTGTTGACAACCTTTTAATTATTATTATTATTTTTAATATAGAAACCACATTAATCAAAAGACTTACTTCAATTAACCGTATGGACATAGTTCATCTCATTGAAACCAAGATCATGAAATCCACTCAGGATGAGACATCATCACAAACCTATGCAGAAATAGAACAAACCATAGCCCTAGATCACAGTGAAGGTAAGTCTTACATCAAAAATGACAAACCTTTTGACACAAACTGTCATAACCATAGTTTTCTCACCCAATGTATCCTTCTCAGGTTTCTCTGCTCTTCATGAAGATATTGACAGTCCAAGACCAGGTCGCCGTACAGAGACCACTTGTAAGAGTCCGCAGACAGGACAGGCTGTACCCATGGTGTCCTCAGAGGACCTGTCCTCCAGCTGGTCATCACTACCAGAGACAACGGGACGATCAGAAATAGACCTTATTAGAAGTGTCCAGAAAGGAAGAATACAAAAGGAGATGGAAATGTGAGTACTTTTGGATAAAGGCCCATGTGGCTTGTAAGCTAGTAATTTAGACTGTTGCATCTTATTGCTATTTTTGAGATATTTTCTTCTTTTCGTCTGCAGCTCATCACAAGGAATATATGAGGAAGTGGGAGACCCATCTCTACACACAGGGAGTTTGAAACAAGTAAGTCCTTTCTTCACAGTGTACCGAACATCCCCCTACAGCCTCCGATCCCTTGTCATTGACCCTGTGTATAAAGGCGGGCCCAAGCTTTGTGCCCAGGTTGCTCCAGCTCCAGATATCACCATTGATTCAAGTGAAATTGAAGGGACAGAGACATATGAAGGGGCGGAGGGGGGAGAAGATTGGAGTCTTGAGTGTTTACGAGCTGGCAGCACGGAACAGAATCCACAGCATTTGTCAATAATAACTTGGAGAGAGTCTGCCAACAACTCACGTACCGGTGTTTGTGAAAGTCGACCACTGTCACTAACTGACTTTGGAGATAGTTTGACTGAATGTGAAGAAGCAGAACAGGACTTCAGAAAACTGTCTATAGAGCTCACTGAAAACAGTGAGGCAACAAAAAGTAAAGAATCAACTAGTGAGACCACTTCCAGTCCTCTAACCATTGGGCACGACCCAAGTAAGACAAGGCACATGGAGGAAGTTTCTCAACGTCTCTACAAAGTTCTGTATGGATTTAATGTGGATCCAAGTGATTCCACCAACATGGCCGACACTGGTGAACAAGCAATTCAGTATGAGCCAGGAGGATTTGAAAGTGGTACTTTTGTTGATTATGTTTCAGACACATTTATAGAAGACAACGTGGTTAAATTAATGCCTGGGGAAGAAGACGTTTGTGGTCTTCCTTCTGAAATATGTTCACCTGATAATAACCAAGCTACTTTAAGTTCGCTGCCTCCACACCCAGGAGATCTCTGCTCTGAAACATTACACGACTCAACTTTTGAAAACATAGATTATTTTGATGAAGAAGTCACAACTCAGCTAGTAGAGGGAAATACTCCTGAAAGTAACCATGAAAGGACCAGCACCCATAGTCTCACAGTTGAAACATATATCTCTGGTGCTTGTGGGGGCTCTGCAGATGAAGACACAGATCAAATGACTGATACTTTAGATGTTAGCTATAGCAGATCATCTTCTTTATGCGATTCACTGTTAAGAATGCATAGTCCACTTGTTTTTGATGCAGATGAGGTCATTCTAGCTGAGAGCAGGGCCTCTTCACCCGAGTCAGTTACATCTGTAAATGAACTGGCACTGCTCTCGCCAGACTCCCCTATACCCTTTTATAGACCTCTTTCTCCTTTACCACCCCCAGTGTTGCCATGGGAATCTGGGGAGACATGGTCATCCAGTCAGGCACAGTCTCTTCTCTGTGCTCGTGCCATAAAGGTAGAATCTGAGGAAAGGCCATTAACGCCAATGATTTCAAATAAAACACCATTTGGAAGACCAGTTTCATCAAGCAGTGTTTATAGTGGTGATATTGAGTCAGCACAATCATCAACACAATCATACACAGATATAGAAGACAGGGCATTGTCTCCTGAATCTACTGTTTTTGAGACATGTCCATGGCTTTTTACAGCATGTGAGGAATCAACCTTTTCAGCATATCATCATGAGTCAAGACCATCCTCTCCTGAATCCATAGAGCTTACCTGTCAGCTTCCCCCAGACTCTCCTATCCCAGAGTTTAGTAGATATATCTCTGAGACCGTCTCGTATGCCGCATGCAGGTCTTCATCACCCGAGTCCCTCTCTTCAGACTTAGAATTCCTTGAGGCTGAACTGACATCACATTCCCCTTGTCAGTATAGACCATCCTCCCCAGAATCTGGATCATCAGTTAATAAGCATAGGCCACTGTCTCCAGATTCACCTATTTTTGAATTCAGCCAAGATTGGCCAGAATCAGTTTTAGCACTCGCTGGTGAGAGACCAACCTCACGCGAGTCAGAATGTTCAGAGGTAGAATTTAACACAAACTCTCCTTTATTCCAGGATTATGACAGACCAATATCACCTTCTTCGGTTGATTCTGGAGATGAATCTATGGCAACACAATGTATAACTTCTCATGAAATTTCATTCACTGAGCACATTGTTTCAAGTGATGATCAAATAACAGAATCATTATCGACATATGATAATTCTGCAGCGTTGCTTCCAAGCCACACAAACATTGTAAATGTTTCTGATAGTAGTAATTTGACTTCTGAATCAAACACAGATTTAATCACCGACATAGAATGTGCATTGACTGATGATGCACAGCTGTCTGACACAATGCCTAGTGAACATCTTAGAGAGAAAGATGAACAAAAGCCCTCTGAATTATGTTCAGTAGACCTTACACAGTCTGATAGAGCTAGTTTGTCTGCAGGTGGAACTACAACATTACAGGAAATAGCAGAGAAACTGTCTCAACAAGAGGGTTTATCTGTAGAAAAGCTGGAATCAGAGAAAAAATATGAAGGGGATAAAAATGTGCTTGAATACCAAGAGGAGCAATGTAAACCAGTGGCAGGGATAGAGGAACCTTTTAGTGAAATATATGACCCGGTTAGTTTTGTAGAATCACATACAGAAAGGCCATTATCACCTGAATCTGAAACAGAATTCAGGGCCTTCTCACCTGAAACACTAAAGTCTATGAGCCTATTGAGGTCTGATTCACAGGGCTCTATAGATTCTATTGACAAGTGCAATCCTTTGTCCCCAGATTCCCCTGTCCCTCATTTTGACAGCTTTGTCCATGAATCCTACCCTCTTTCACTCTCGAGATCACCATCTCCTCATTCTGTGTCCGATACTGAGTTATTTGATGACAGTATTTCTGCAGCTAAGTCAAGGACATCATCTCCAGATTCAGAGAGATCTGTAAGAAATCAACCACTCTCTGCAGACTCTCCTATTCCTGACTTTAGTAATCACAATGCATTTACTAGTGTTACTGTGTGTAGGTCCTCTTCACCAGAGTCAGATTCTAGTGATCACAAAGATTTGGCGGAATTTTCTGCAGCAGATTTCAATTATGATGAGAGGTTGCCTTCACCCGAGTTAGCAGAATTTGAGACAAGACATGTTTCTCTTGACAATAGTAGAACTGTAGCATCACAACAAAAGATTGATTCAAGGCAAGATGATAAAGATGAATTTGTGCCCACTTTAGAATATCAGAAAGAATCAATTTTGGAAGAAGAAACACAGTTTAGTCTGCCAGAAATGTCTGAACACCCATTTTTCAGTTCAACAGACAATTCAGTGTTATCATATGATGTAGACCTTTGGAGGCTTATTTCTCACATAAATGATCCCCAGTATGCAGGGGAAAAATACAAAATAGGAGTACCGAAATTCACAGAGACAGAGGATGAGGCAGACTTGAATCAAAGACCTCTTTCACCAGACTCAGAAAGTGAATTTACTGCATTGTCATCACTAGACGAAGCTGGACAATACAGAGCTGATTCTCCCCAGTCATCAAAGTCTATAGACAGTCACACAGCATTATCAGCAGACTCCCCAATTTGTCAGTTCTCAGTCCCGGAGTCGGCCTCTCTTCAGCGTCCCATTTCAGTTTCACCAGAATTGCTAGCATTAGATCTGGAGGACTCTAGTGGACTTAACAATATAATGGATTCCGATGAGAGAGCTCTATCACCAACTTCTGTGTCTTCAGCTATTTTGTCAGCAGACTCACCACTGCCTGACTTCCAGCAAAGCTTAACGGTATCTAATGTTACATATGGAGTTGATAGGTCCTCATCTTTTGATTCATTGACCTCTGAAGTAGAGCAAGACCATATCTGTGTTTCCTCTCTTGAAAATAGACCATTATCCCCAGATTCTATAGGTGAAAACCAATCACATGAACATGATTCACCCATTCACCAGTTTGAAAATGTTGTACATGAATTTTCAGTTTTAACACCTCAAGAAAGAACCTCCTCACCAATTTCAGTAGGTTCAGATTTGGAATTTGCATCTACTTCTCCAGTACACTTTAGAGAATCAAGACCTAGTTCTCCTAGATCTGTTGAGTCAGGAGATAAGTACAGAGTGGATTCACCATTGCCTGACTTTCAAATAGTGCCTCAACCAGCAGAATTTACTTCACGTGTTACAGATAGATCCCCATCTCCTCAATCCACATCCGATGACGAATATGATCAATCCATTGTTGATTTAGATTTTCAGAGACCAGATTCACCTGAGTCGCACACTTCAGAGCACATAGGACAAAGCTATGATCAAAACAAAAAATTAAAGGCTATCAGAGTCCCAGTGTTTAGATTAGTTTATGATGCTGAACTTTGGAAGCTTATATCACACATAAATGACACTCAGTATGTTGGGGAAACATATAGCAGCAAGACTGGAGTATTTGAGTATGCTGGAACAAGAATTGAATATGTTCTGGAAGATGCAGGTGTGACGACGGAGCAGTTGGTTAAGACTGGGTCAGACGATATTTCTGATTTGTCTCCGATAGTACAGGACCAATGTCTAGAGCCACAGACTGAGAGACCATTGTCACCTGATTCAGAAACAGAATACAGACCTTTTTCACCACAAACGTTGCAGTCCACAAGTCTTTTGAGATCAGATTCTCAAGGCACAGCAGAGTCTATAGATGAATGTAAAGCTTTGCCCCCGGATTCTCCAATACCCCAGTTTCACCACTCCATGCCTCAAATGTGTCCACTAAAATCTTCTAGATCACCATCCCCAAATTTAGTGTCAGATTCTGAACCAGAGTTATATGATGCTACTACTGCGCCAAGAGCATCATCTCCTGAATCAGTAGAATCAGTAAGCAACTCTAAACAGCTGTCAGCAGACTCCCCGGTACCAGATTTTAGACAGGACTTTCAGAGACCACTTGGTGTTGGAGAACATATTACGTCCTCTTGTGAGTCACTTTCTTCTCAAAGTGATTTACTGTCAGAATCAAATTTGGAAGAATTTAATTGCAATGAGAGGTCAGAATCACCCAAATTCGCAAGCCTAGAAAGTGAAACCAAGACTAGGCGTTTTTCACAAGACTCATTGTCAGAGTATAGACCTATGTCACCTCAGTCACTCCTCTTAACACCAGAAAGAACTCGGTCTCCAGATTCAATAACGTCACTTACAGAATTTAGGCCCCTATCACCTGATTCTCCTATACCTCAGTTCAGAGAGAATGTTATTGTCAATGTAATGTTCCAAGGAAGCAGGTCGCCCTCACTTGTCTCTGTAACACCAGACATCGATGTAGAATGTGAATTTTTCGATGAGCTACAAGTTCTCACGCCTAACTCAGATTATGAATTTGGGTCCATTCCACCTGATTCACCTATACCTGTATTTGAGCTGGCTGAAGAAACAATTTTTGCTACACAGTGCAGATCCAGCTCTCCTGCTTCTGCTTCCTATTCAGATTTAGAATATGGAGATGACTTACTTGAGGAGTTAGATCTTAAGAGGGCATCTTCACCTGATTCAGTATATTCAAGAAATGAAGAACAAGCCTTGTCACCAGACTCACCAGTTCCCCAATTTGAAAGTAAATTTGTAGAGCGGTTTCCTTCATTTTTTGGATTCAAGACAGAACGCCAAAAACCTACCCACACATATGAGAGTGTAGCCTTAGTAAGCCAGATTTCTACAGCTCCCCTGAAACTGAAGTGTAGATCGTCATCGCCTGAATTGAGAAGATCCACATCACCTACACCATCATCTCCACATACTGTACAGATGAGTATTCCTGACTTTAGACACACTGAGCATGACACACCAGTAAAGTCGCTCAGATCTCCTTCACCAGAAATACTGTCATCTGACTCAGAAGTGGACATTGAGTTTGATTCATTTGACTGGTTGGAGGACAGGCAATCATCTCCAGAGTCAGGGCCATTATTTAACAGCTACACCAGGCTTTCTCCTGACTCTCCCATTCCTCCCTTCACACCACTCCTCACATCTACAGAGTTGAGCTTTGTCAGGTCTGTCTCTCCCGAGTCAATGTCACCTGATTGGATAGACTCAGATAAAGACTTTGATTCTTCTTTGGGGACATGTTGGATTCTAGAATATAGGGCATTATCTCCAGGTTCGCCTGCATCTGTAGAAAAATTCCAACCACCAGACTCACCTATTCCTCAATTTACACAAATGTTCAAGGAGTTGCCCTCAGTAGACTTTAGATCCAGTTCTCCCGAGTCTGTCTTATCAGATTTCCTTGAAGATATGGATTACCAATGGCAAACAGACTTAGAAAACAGAGCTTTGTCTCCTGAGTCTCAAGCATCTAGTCGGCTTAGCAACGATTCTCCTATACCTCAGTTTTGTCAATTTGAGCGTAATTTGTCTGATACAGGGTTTGGTAATAGATCAGCATCTCCATTGTCATCAGAATATTCAGAGATAGAATACATAGTTATAAGCCCTGGTTCACACATGTACGACGTTAGACCATCTTCACCTGCATCGGGAGGCACAGACAGTGAATTCAGAGGTCTGTCCCCAGATTCACCCATCCCTGATTTTACACCTAGAGAACATGTTATCATCAATGCTAGCTATAGATCATCCTCTCCTGAATCCATCGTATCAGATGTTGAATATTATATTGAAGATCTCATATTGTATGATTGCAGTGATAATCGACCAAATTCACCTGATTCTATAGAAGAACAAGAAGTAGAGCAACAATTTTCACTTGACATATCTGATCAATATACTGAATCTCCAGTGGCGGATTTAATACAAACATTTGAAGAAAGCGAAATATTGCCTTCAGAATGTGGTTTGGGTTTGCTATCTATAGAAGCCATATATTCAAATGATAAAACAACATATCCTGAGTCTGATGGTGTAACATTACCAAAAGCCACAGATGATAAAACTGTAATAATTTCTAGCACAGAGAAAGAATCGATTGAGGCTATTGAAGTGGCAGAGTATAACCTAATTTATGAAGCTGAGCTATGGAAGCTTATTTCTCAAGTACATGATCCCCAGTACAGAGGAGAGACCTTTCAAAGTAAAACAGGGTTTATGCAATATGTTGGTTCCAGTATAGAATATTTAGGAATTGATCAGCAAGCACCTTCAGATGAATTTGGTACCACACAAGAAACTACAGCCTTTGTAAGTGATCAGGACCAAGGACTAAAATATTCATCAGAAATATCTGAACAGGAGGACTTGCAGGACAGTTTGTACAGAGATTCTAAATACTTACTTGAAGATACTGCTCCCACTTCTTTGAGTTCTCATGAGAGCATAGAAGTAAGATATGAGGTAGATAGGGTTTGCTATTCTCCTGAATCTGTAGATGGCAGAGCTATGACCTCTGACTCAGCCATTTTATATGAAAGGGCATCATCACCAGAATCTGTCAAATCAGTGAATGAACTGAGACCACTGTCCCCAGATTCCCCTGTGCCACAGTCTAGAACAGCTTTACCACAATGTGGGGCATTAATTAGGTCAGGATCAGTTTCACCAGAACCTGTAGGATCTGATATAGAAGAGATGCTTCTAGATAATGAAACATGGCAATTAGAATGTAGAGGATTATCTCCAGATTCTATGGATTCAGAGGATGTAGATGAAAAAGACAGACCATTGTCACCTGAGTCAGTGTCAGAATATATACCCATGTCATTAGGATCAGCAATGCACATGTTAGACCAAAGAACATCTTCTCCAGACTCTCTTCCTGAACACAGTGAGCACAGAAACCTATCACCAGACTCCCCTATCCCGCAATTTACAGTGAACTCTCTGGAAGATTATACCTCTCACTTTAGGTCATCCTCGCCTGAATCCGAGGCTTCTCTCTCAGACTATGAACTAACAGTCACATCAGGAAGGGTCAGTTATGAGAGAACCTCCTCCCCTGACTCCATTGCATCTGATAGAGGGTTCAGAACAGTATGTCCTGATTCACCTGTACCTGAATTTAGGACATTTCTTCCACGATGTGAAACAGGTTTAAGACCAGTGTCAGCTTCACCTGAACCTCAAGAATCCGATGAGGACTACATGCTGTCAGATAATGAATCTTTATTTGTATGTAGAGGCTCATCTCCAGATTCCATTCAATCAGAGGATGTAGATTTAGACCGACCACTGTCACCTGAATCAGTGTCAGAATACACACCTATGTCATTAGAATCAGCAATGCACATGGTAGACGAAAGAGCATCTTCTCCAGACTCTCTGCCTGAGCACAGTGAGCACAGATGCCTAGCTCCAGACTCCCCTATCCCACAATTTACAGTGAACTCACTGGAAGAGTATATCCCTCACTGTAGGTCATCTTCTCCCGAGTCTGAGGCTTCTCACTCAGACTATGAACTAACAGTCACATCAGGAAGGGTCAGTTATGAGAGAACCTCCTCCCCTGACTCCATTGCATCTGATAGAGGGTTCACAACAGTATGTCCTGATTCACCAGTACCTGAATTTAGGACATTTCTTCCACGATGTGAAACAGGTTTAAGACCAGTGTCAGCTTCACCTGAACCTCAAGAATCTGATGAGGACTACATGCTGTCAGATAATGAATCTTTATTTGTATGTAGAGGCTCATCTCCAGATTCCATTCAATCAGAGGATGTAGATTTAGACCGACCACTGTCACCTGAGTCGGTGTCAGAATACACACCTATGTCATTAGAATCAGCAATGCACATGGTAGACGAAAGAGCATCTTCTCCAGACTCTCTGCCTGAACATAGTGAGCACAGACAGCTAAGTCCAGACTCCCCTATCCCACAATTTACAGTGAACTCACTGGAAGAGTATATCCCTCACTGTAGATCATCTTCGCCTGAATCCGAGGCTTCTCTCTCAGACTATGAACTAACAGTCACATCAGGAAGGGTTAGTTATGAGAGAACCTCCTCCCCTCACTCTGTTGCATCTAATGAAGGGTTGCCAGATTCCCCTCTGCCTGAATTTAAAACATTTAACTCAGAATTTATGATGATTTTGAGGTCAATATCAGTTTCACCTGACTCCATAGGCTCTGACATAGAGTACTTTCAGCCAGATAATGAGTCCCAAGTAGAATGTAGAGGGTCATCTCCTGATTCCATACAATCAGCAGATGAAAAAGACCGACCATTATCACCAGAGTCTATTTCAGAATACACCCCTATGTCATTAGAATCAGCAATGTACATGGCTGACAGAACATCTTCCCCAGAATCCTGCAGTGAGCAGAGGCCCCTGACTCCAGACTCTCCTGTCCCACAATTTACAGTAGACCAAATAGAACAATATACCCTTTACTTTAGGCCATTGTCTCCTGCGTCCGAGACTACATATTCAGACTTTGATGAAACAGGTCCTTCAGAGATCGCTGATTGTGAGAGGCCTTCCTCCCCAGACTCTGTTAGTGCATACAGACACCATATGGTAGATTCACCTGTGCCAGAGTTCATGAGAATACTGTCGTCCTATTTTATGGAAAGGAACGCTTTCGTTAGATCATCTTCCCCTGTGTCATTCTCTTCTGACTCCGAGTTTACAGCCTTACCTGTTCATTATTGGACAGATCACAGGCCAAGACTAACTAGCCCACAATCTCTTTATTCTGATGAGGAATTAGACATAGATCACGATAGCGCACATATGTTTGCCTCTACCTTATTTTCTGAATATCAAGAACCCCACGAATCTGCTATGTCAGTAGAGAGAGCCTCATCACCAGAATCAGTGAATGAACTGATACGCCTGTCCCCAGACTCCCCAGTTCCAGAATTTAGAACAGCTTTACCACAGTGTGAGGCATTTATTAGGTCAGGATCAGTTTCACCAGAACCTATAGGATCTGATATAGAAGAAATGCTTCAAGATGATTCATCACATCATATAGAGTGCAGAGCCTCATCTCCAGAATCTACGCATTCAGAGATCATAGATGAAAAAGATCGCCCATTGTCTCCTGAGTCACTGGCGGAAGATATCACAATGTCTCTGGAATCAGCAATGCACATGGATGCCAACAGAACATCTTCCCCAGATTCACTTCCAGAAATAAGTAAATACAGCCGTCTCTCTCCAGACTCCCCAATTCCTCAGTTCACAGTGGAGTTGATGGAGGAATATTCCCCTTTCGCCAAATCTTTTCGGTCTTCATCGCTAGAGTCTGAGGCTTCATGCTCAGATCTTGAATTTACAACAGATTTGAGAATGTCTGATTACGACAGGTGTTCCTCTCCAGAGTCTAGTGAGCACAGAAGCTTAATGACTGATTCACCTGTACCTGAATTTATGAGAATACTGTCATCCTATTTCATGGAAGGTAGTCCATTACTCAGATCAGTCTCACCTGTATCTGCGACTTCCGACTCAGAGTTTGTAGCTTTACCCGTTGAGTATTGGATTGATGACAGCCCAAGGCCAATGAGTCCACAATCTGTTGACTCTGATGAGGAGGTGGACAATTGCAACTTAACTGGACATTTGACAGAAGATCTAAGCTTTGTGAGAACCGCTGAGCCAGAAAGCCAAGTTCTACTGGAAAGTTTGGATGCTAGAACAGTAGAGATGGGTCGGAGATCTCAGTCGGAGAATAGGATGCCAGATGAGGAGGCTGCCAATCAAAAGCGAGTCATTACATCAGCCGACACCTCCCAGTGGGTAAGAGAAAGAGCATGAGTGTGGAGCTACTCTTGGACAGTTAACCACACATGTTTGGTGGGTTTGGAGTTTTCTTTTGATCAACTAACAAGACAAACATGCATCTTCTCATCAGCAAACGTTTGAAAATAACGTACTACGGGCTGTTTCATACACATTGAGCACCGCTAATAGCATGGGAATATATGTGTAGTTTGTTTAGTTTAAATAATGTGTTTTTTTAAGAGTGTGAGGTAGGCAATATTATTTTTATTATTGCATTTTTTACTATAACCTTTATACATGATATTAAAACTTTGCATATCTTCAAAACAACATTCATATTATTGTCATTATATATTGCCCACCTCTAGTGTGAGTCAAGCTATATAGAGACGATATCAGCTGCATGTGTAGAGTAATTGCTTGCTAATTGACAACAAGCAATTCAAGTGTTGAATGCAGTTAAATTCTCTATACCAACCTGTACATTAATACCCTGCTGACCTACAGTGTATTCATCTCCAGGCTTCTAAAGCACAAGATGAGATGCAGGGTGTACAAATGTTTGCTAAGGCACCACAAGTCAGTGCCACCATCTCACTGCTTCCTCAAAAGAAAAGCCCACCAATTCCACTGCAGCTCCCGGAGCAGATGACGTACTCCACCCACCGGGCTGTCACTCCTGTGCTGCCTCCAACTGAGCCCTCCATGTCCTCTGAGCTCTTTTCACCCATGTCCAGCCGCTTCCTGCTACCCCCAGATTACGAAGCCATATTTTCAGGACAGCAAAGCCTTAAGGTGTCAGAGTCTCCGTTAAGTGGTCAACCAGTGCTCAGTCAATCAACAAGCAGCACGGTTGCGTCTCCTGAAGAGTTTGAATTTTCCCCTGATTTCAACAAAGTTCTTGAAGAATTTCACAAAACTGCTCATGAATTTGAATCACCAAAAACAAAACCACACACTGAGTCAGATTCAGATTCGGAGTTCTTTGACTGTAAACAAGCTCTCTCTGACTTGTCTGAGCCAGAGGACACTAAAGCCGTGCCGCCAGTGGCCTATCGTGTTTCAGAACCACCGTCCCCAATGCCTGGAAGCAGTCTGGACACAAGTTATCATCACGGAGGCCACGAGTATGCCGCACATCACTTCCTGCGGCCGGAAGAGTACAAGCGCTTCTCGTCTGGAAGTGAAAGTTTGGGTGATTATGCATATGATTCGGGAGGTTCACAGGCTGCCCTTCCCGAGTGTGAGGAGCTGCCCCCTAGAGGCCAGGCAGGGTACTATGATGATGACGATGATCTAGGAAGGGTAAGGTCTGAGCATGAGCACAGTGCACTGGTGTGTGGCTTTGGGGCTGAAGTTTGATACAAGTTTGATCATGAAATACTCATGGTGTGGCTCACAATGGCTTTTTTGTGCATGTGAGATTTGGACTTTGAAATATGAAACAGACTAAATAAAAATCCAGTTCAAGTAAAACAAATATGAACTTATTCACACACAGTAACTGGCACTGCAGTGTAAAAAAATGGTTTGCTGTGACTGTTATGTTGTTTAAGCTAATGAAGTGCACTGGAATTCTGCAGGTTTTGAAATGAGGCTGTGGAAATGAGATAGAAGGACTAAACCTTTGAATGTTCTTACAAATGAAACATGGAGCTCTTTTTAATTGTGCATGACTTAAGTAAAAAAAGTTATGTTGTTTCACTGAATTTATTCCCAAGCTAACAGGTTTGGCATTTATGTTGAATCCTTCCCCGGGGCATAAAAATGTAGAGCATCATATTTCTGCTTGCTGATCCAGAGTGCATGTGCTTTAACATACATCTCCCTTCTCTTCATCTCACTTCAGTCATTCATATCCATATTGTCATTGCCTCATTCTATTCGCTGTGACTGTGAGGTTAAGAGAAAAGGAGCCTCTTGCACTGTGCTCTAGAATGTCACTGATGTGTTACTGTCTCCAGGAGATAGCAGAGGAGCTAGGGGCTCTGTCTGATAGTTCAGAAGAAGAGATACTGACCACCAGAGTGGTCCGAAGAAGAGTTATCATTCAGGTAAACAAACAGGATTCAGCTGTCTGTCCAGCAATACAACACCGGTGTGGGATTTTGGTTTAACTTTTATGTTTGATTTTTGCGGATTTTGTGTTGAGATTGTGTTGCTTATGTGTTGTTGGTGTACTGCATAGGTGACACATTTAAAGAGTAAAGTAACTTTTTTTGCTTTCTAATTTGTAAAAGTAAGATTTTCCTTCCCTGTTAGCATTTGGGCATTTATGGCTAGAATGCTACTTCTGGTTTTTGAGGCAGTTCCACATTTTGCAGCAGATTTTAAGTTGGTTATTCTACGATCATGGTGGAGGTGTGAAACTGCAAATATTGGAGAATGTTTTGTGTTTGAAGTGAAAAGCAAAATATACAGAAAAGTGTAAAAAGGAAGAAAATGTATGTCTTTCTATTGTACATTCAAAGTGATTGTCTTTGTGTTTGTTTTGATAGGCGGACACGTTACCAGATATCCCACCACAGACTGTTACTGAGGAGAAGTACACGGACGAGCAGGGAAACATGGTGGTCAAAAAGGTAGAAACTGTTACCTTTATATCATATTTTAGACAATGGATATGCAACACATGGATATATAACACTTACCTGTTTCTATTTTTGTTGCATCAGATTACGCGGAAGGTGATTCGGAAGTATGTGTCTCCAGACGGCCTGGAGACACAGGAAGTGACAATGGAAGGGTCTCAGCAGGACATGGTTCGGATAGACGAGGGAGACACAGTGTCCAAGGTGATCAAGAGGACAGTCCTGCACAGTGAAGGGGAGCAGAGAGAGGTCAGTGGGCATTGGTTTACAGACATCATATGAACTCCCACCTGTCTTGTCCTATTACTGCTTTGTCTGGAATGTTCCACAGTATGGTATTAACTGTAACTAGTCTGTGGAAAGGCCACCCTGCTTAAATGTATGTTATTTTTTTGCAATATAAACATCTGTAAATGAAGAAACTCAAGATAGTTTCATTTCTATGATACTCCACTGTAGAACATTCCAGGGAAAGCTACAACTACTCCATGGATACAAGCAGGAAATGTCACGCAGTGCATCTTTAACAATAGTTCCATTGTGTCCACAGTTGAGCTTCTCCGAGCCTCGGTCTCTGGGCGCGGCCACAGCTTCAGAGTTTGAGTCGGAGCCGGTGCAAGGTCGAAAGGTCAGTAAAGTGGTGAAGACGACGGTGGTGAGAGGAGAGCGGCTGGAGAAGCAGACGGGAGAGTCTTCACTGGCCTCAGATCTGCCCTCAGCCAGGGAGGACTTTGAAAAGGTCAGTCACAGCTCATGTTGTATATTAGGGCTGCAGCATTTGGGGAAAATATGTGTTTAATTGCGATTAGATTTGCAATTTATGTTTTAATAATAGGATTCTGTTCAGAGGTCACATTTTAAAATCATTCAGAAGAATTGACAAAACGAGTGAAATATGAACTGACAAACTAAAACCAAACAAATCACATTTCAGTATATATTTGTACAGCTCAAAACTACAGGGTTAGCTTTTTATGCAGGATATTTTGTTGTTTGTGGAGGAAATTGTAGTCTTTGCAATTTGCTAATTAAGTCTATTTAAATTGTGTTTTTATTTGATTGTGATTAAGCAGCCCCGTAATATGTTCTGATGAAATAAACTTTTTTTTTCAGTTTCTAGTCATTTGTAATAAAGCCGCTTGAATCTTGAAGTATATTTTGACATGTTGCTGATTCATCCCCAGGCGTTGGTCTATGCAGGGGGCTTTGGGAAAGTGCAGCTCCCTTATGTAAGAGAGAGGGAGATTGTACAAGAGGACGGTTCTGTGGTCAAAAGGTCTGAGCATGAGCGTGACTAACCGAGCTCAAAGCATGTCCAGATCCCTACAAATGTGTTATCTAAATATGTTAAGTAAAAAAATGGTCAGTCTGCTGCGTTTAGGGCTCAACTAACTGTTGTAATCACAAAAATATGTTTCTCTCACTTAAGGATTTCTCCAACAAGCATTAAAGAGCGCGTATTACACTTTAATGGGGTATTAACTGCTAACACATAACATTTTTAGATCACCATGTTTCCTTTTATTGTTTTGAAAATGCTGTGTTCGCCAAAAACAACGTATTGACATGTTTACGAAGTTTCACTTTTCGTTTTTCCCTCCTCCCTTTGCTCTCTGCTCTAAGTCACTCGTAAGGAGGGTTTGAATAGGGGCTGTCAGAGATCACAAGATTACTCAAACATGCATGGATGACATTCAACTTCTTTAGGCGTGTTTTTGATGAGGGATCGTTATAACATCTCAGAAAGTTCTTCTTTAATCAATCATGTAAAATGGGGCATTGTTACTAGAGTGAAGAATCTGATCCAGTCCACTAACCGAAAAAAACACTGGATCAGCACCTGTTTGTATACTTCTGTTAGCTTTGTACATTTATACACACATTTTGTGCCTATTCTCTTGGATTGTATGTCAAGGTGTTACTATTCTATTTGAGTCCTGCATTGTGCAACTAAGACCATGTGACCAAATAATTCCTCCTTGTGTGGATTAAGTCTGTTCACTGTTTACATCATTCAAATAATCGTGTGGTTTGTGTGATTTGATCTGTTCATACTAACATACCTGCTATGCAAGTTAGGGCTGGGCAAAATGACAAAAATACATCTCTTTTTTTGATATACATACGGTAGTCATATTAATTTATCACATTTTTTTTATTAGATTATGTTCTGTTTTATTAAAATCAAATTAAAATTGATTTAAAAATTCATTTCCTGAACAATAATTACTATACAAAAATCAAATTTCTTCAAAAGTTTGAACTCTGCTCCAAACTACATCTTTTTACTGACTGTGAATTGGCTGTAGACCTCCCCATTAAAATACCCAAGATCTTGATTAAAATGTAATTCATTGCACAGCCCTAATGCTAATACTACAGTTATATTAACATTAACATTATCTTACTCTTTCTCTGTCTCTCTGTTCATTTCCACAGAAGCCAAATGCGTAAGGCGCGCACCCAGAAGAGGACCGTGGTGAGGGACGAGCGAGGCAAGCAGGTGCACCTGGAGCGAGAAGACGACACCCCCCACGCGCTGCAACCCGACGTACTACAGCAGCACCTCCACAGGCTGCTACTGCAATACTGCCAGGACCAGGAACACAGGGGGCGGATACGCAAGGACCAGAGCCAATCAGAGAGAGAGGAGGAAGAGAAGGAGGAGGAGAGCTCTGAGTGAACTCCAAGCCTCTCTAATGCATCGTAGTGGAAGGAGCGTAATTCCCAAAGGTCTTGATTGTCTGTTTTGTGACCAAAGAAAGTTGTTTTTTGTCGATGGAGTTTCAGTTGCAGTTTGATTGACAGCAGGGCGTTGGGGACGGTAGACTTCAGTGGATGGACTTTGCCTCACGTGGACCTCTTCTGGATGACAAAAAAATGAAAAACTTTTGTAAAGCTTTGTACATAGAGGGAATCGCGCTTGAAAAAAGGAGAGAAGCATTTACAACATTTGCCCCATAGAGCTGCTGTACTGTTACGAATCAGAGCTGGAGACCGGGCCGGACTCTGTTCACTTCACACCTTCCAGTCTTCCCATAATGCATCTGCCCTTCTCGTATGTGTGTGTGTGTGTGTCCTCGTGTTGTGCGCTCACATCGGTCGGGTCATTCAGAGCAATCACTCGTGTGTGTAAATGATCAAAAGTAATGATGAATGTTGTGTTGAGATTCAAAGCAGGATAAGCACTGAAACTCCATGTTCAACTCCCAAGCCTTTACTGGATGAAGCCGGCTGAGTTTAGCTGTTGGCAAAGCCTGAGGTCTGTCCACACGTTTAAATTATAGACGGTATATATATAAGGACAAAGCTAACCCGCTTCCAAATAGGAAATGTTCAGATTAACCCACGCTACACGATCCTGGTGTTTTTATTTTTCTAGTTTGTCTTTAAATCAACATATGAACATAACTAACAGACAAATCGGACGCCTTCTTTCCTCAAGGTTGCTCCCACTAGCAACAGGTTTGATTGACAGCGTCGCAAAGCACCAGCCCCCAACATCCGCCCTCCAGACTGGTTCTTTGGTTGCTCTGATGCTTTAAATGCACCAAAATCGCCCCTATAACTGCTAGACTAGATGAGCTTCGAGCTGAACACTGTGGGTGACGTCCACTTCTTTATACAGTCTAAAAGTACATTTATGGACTATTTTACTCTGTCATGACAAAAATAGGTTTTAGAAATCTTAGAAATGGCAATTAAAATGAGAGGTGACATTTCTAACTAAATGTAGAGCTTCCCAAAACATTTTGATCTGAATTTAGGCATGAAGGAGCATGGGGTGACTTTTTAGAATTTGATAGTTCTTAGCTTTGTCCTGCTCTGAACTGGATAGCACTTGTAGTATCGCACAATTATGAGAAAAACATTGCATTTTAGCTCGTAGTTATGGCAATTTTGCAATAATCCTCGCAGATTACTAGAGGTTTTGTCAGACAGAGTTAGTCTTTGCTCCAGTTGTTAGCTCAGCCGGCCCAGTCCCTGTCCAAAGCACTCCACTTCGCTTTTACCCGCCCTCTCCCTCCAGAGCCCCTGATCACCTTCACTTTGTATCTTATTTATTTATTTTGCTGTCCACGTGATGGCTGTGGCGACATTTGCGTGTGTGCTTGAATGTGTTTCCAAGTATAGACAATGGAACGTTTTTATCACTGTAGAAAATACATGAATTATGCTCATACGTCATAAGTATGTTTGGTGTGAATCTTCAGTTTCAGACTAAAAAGGAACAACCAAACGATCCACATCTTGTCATTTGCTGGATGTGAACAAAGACAATAAAATAATAATAATTGGTTTATTAAAAAGCATCTTGTTTCCACTATATCATAATACCAGTGCAAATACCTATGCGGGCATGTACAAGTTTATCAAATGACTACTAAAAACGCTAACCTTAGCAGCTGCAGTGTGTACATGGCAGAAAATAAAACTGTTCATGTGTCAAAGCACGACTCTGAGTCTTCTTTTAAAATAAATAAATAAGTCAAGTTAATTATTCTAGAAGTAGCAGTGCAAATGTAGATTTTAGTGTGAGATTTGTTTATTTAAAGGTCCTATATTATGCAAAATTGACTCTTGTAACCTTGAAGCCATGTTAGAATGCTGTTAGATCCTCGAAAACATGCCACAGTTGTGTTTTGTTTCTTTCACACGTTTGAGTAATCCTGTGTTATTAGTCTGTCTACATCTCCAAAGCTTAACATGTTTTTTTTCCACCTTGTGATGTCATGAAGCGGTAGTTTTTAAGTTAGCAGCTCCTTTTACCTTTAGTTCAGTAGAGGCTTCTTGCAGTTCCAGGGCTGAAATTATTCAAATGATTCTAGTGAAGGTGTATGGGGTTTAATACACGGAGCACGGAGAGTGTTTTCAGTTTGAGAGAACTTAGTGTGTTAAACAAAACACAACTCCAGGTCTGTTTTTGAAGAGGAAATGACATTATAACAGATGAGAGTTAAATTGGCCCTTTAATACAATGTAAATACTAGTTTAAACGTGAAGGAGGTGTAGAGGTCCTGTGGTCCAAAGCAAGAACAATGATCTGACAAAGGCTTTTTATCGAAACGTAATTTAAAAATTAAAATAAAAACTTTTGGACATCGGCGATCAGAAATACAACTCTGATATTTGTCCAGAAAGAAAGGCATTTTTACTGTCACTGTTTTAATGTACTTTTATTTTATTATTATTATTTTTACATCTGAAACGGCATATTGTTTCATACTATTTTTATAATGCTGTAAGACGATTCTTTTGGTCTCAGTGTGAGACTCGTCCAACATCATCTCGTCATCTGCTTTTTCACCACCTCCTTTTCTTCTCACGTCTCTTTTATGTTCTGGCCTCTCTAAAAATAACAAAACTAAAGACAAGATGACAACTAAATACTGCATCTAAAAGCAATTGGTGTCCATAAATAGAAAGGATGTTGTTTGCGCCTTTATTTTTAGATTTTCACAGGTACTTTGATTATCAATGGATGTCACGCTGCATTGTGGCCACTAGAGGTCAGAGTGGACATGTTTTTGTCCCCTCCCCAACCTAAAGTTATCCTAGTTATTCTTTATTTCATAATTGTACAAAACTTACTGATTAATCTGTCCTTGAACTATTATTGTATCATGTATGTATTGTATTGTATCATATGCACCATAATCACATTTTTAAATCTGTTAAATTCATATATTTATACTTTAAATACGCTCCAATTAAACTTTTATGAATTTTATGACACAAGAATGAAGCTCACCATACAAATTATTAGTGCTGCAGCTATCGATTGGAATAATCGTGACTAGAAAGACTATTAAAGGGCCCTTATTACGCTATTTTCTTTTCTATTTAGGCTGAGTTCTTCTCTCAAACTGATGTCATGTGGTAATACAGGAAGTGCTCCATTGTGTTTTTAAACTCCACGCACCTTCGCTAGAATCATTTGGACGATGTCAGCCCTGGGATTGCCAATCTCTGCTGAACAAACAGCAAAAGGTCGCTGTTAACTTGAAAACTACCTCTTTATGACATCACAAGGTGGAACAGAGCATTTTGAGCTTTTGAGATGTAGACAGACTAATATTAAAGTGTTACTCAAACACGTGTGAATGAAACAAAACACAACTCCAGGTATGTAACAACATTCTAACATGACTTGAAGCGCACAAGAGTCAATTTTGTGTAATATAAAACCTTTAAAATAGTAATTGCATTTTAATAATTTTACTTAATTACTTTACTGTTACTATACCGACTCAAAAACATGCCAACATGCCAAAATACGTCTTCTATCACAAAATATGATCAGTTATTTCTGATTTACATGAACAATTCTCTATCTAGAAGTCTTCAGGCACTATCTTCCAATCTACATTCAGCTTAAAGATCTCAGTGTACAAAGCACTAGTGGGATTGGATAAATATTCGCTGACTTATCGAGCGCTAAAATAATTGTCGTCTTCGCTGTGATAACTAAAGTGTGAAACTGAATACCTGTTTTCCATAGAAGGCATCTGAGGCACGCACCGATGGAAGTGGAGCCACATTTGTCGATGCCCTGGAGTGATAAATGTCAAGCGCAGACATGCCAAAAACACGACTCAAAAACTCAACAGGAAGAATCAGCTTCAAGGAAAAACTTCTAATATGCAGGCTACAGTTTAAAGGTGTATTATGTAACTTTTCTAGCGGAGGGTCCAGTGCATGCTTGTCTCCATGGAGATGTTATCGCTTTGCCTAGAATGTTCCGCAGTATGGCATACGACGCTGTTTTGTGATCTGTGTTATAATGTTGTTTTCTCATCACAAACATGCCTGGAGTTGTGTTGTGTTGTTTCATGTTTAATACACTGCAAATCAAAACACACTGCTCCACCTTGTGATGTCATGTGGTGATACAAGAAGAGCTCCACTGGGTTTTTGCACATCTGCCCTGGAGTTGACAATCTCTAGCAAAAGGTTAAAAATGTAGAATTACTCAAACGTGTGAGTGAAACAAAACACAACTCCAGATTTGGACCTTTAAATGGATCTATCTCCATGGAGAATATGAAGTAATGCTACAAGGCCAATTACAGGTCAGATCTGTGGAGAAGTGACCCCACTCACAGTAAGAACGCATGTTTTTACAGGTATTTTTGAGCTGTAATAGTCCTAGAAATGAAAGCTGGAAGTTTGATGCCATTCTGTGGAACATTTCCGGCAAAACAATAACATCTTCATGGAGACAAGTAGGAGGGAGCCTTTCCAAAAGTTACATATTGTACAGCAAATTAATATGAATCCAGCTGAAACAAAGGTAAAAACCTACTTAAGAATTTTCTATAAAGTAAACATTGCTACTGAAAATATGACTGTAAGAGGCAAATGCTAAAAGATTTACTCATCAGATTAATGGCAACTAATAAACTGCCTAAAAAGTCGCTAAAAAGAGTCAAACTGCATCAATTCAACTTGATTAAATGTTCTTAAAGTCTCATACTCAGGCGCCTTGTGCGATCAAAGGAATAATTAACTAACTAAATTCATTCATTAGTTGTTAAATTGTTAATTGCAGCTATTTCCAAGATTATATACCATTTGTACATTACTAGTGGTTGGTAATAGAGACCAAACGCACGCTCGTGGTCTGGGTAAAATGTGATTAAAGGGTTTGCAGAAAAGGCTGTTTTTGCATGTCATTTGTGTAAACGTCAACAGGAAACTCCAACTGCACCTGCAAAGCAAAATGAGAGACGAACGCTGATAAATAAATCATTAGGAACTGACTCTTACCTGTTCATCAATAATAAATACTGTATCATTCATTGTATCTAGGTTATAAAGAGATAGGAGACATAGTTTAACTTATGAGTGGTGGAAGGTAACAAAGTACCGTGATAAAGTACTGTACTTCATTTTATAGTGGGTACTTTTTACTTTTACTAAATCTGTACTTTCTACTTTTTACTAATCTGTACTATTCTACCTGAATATTTGCTACAACGCAAATATTCAGGTCACGGGCGGATTCCTTTCTCATCAGCGGGGGTGAAATAACGAAAACCATAAATATATTTTTGAACTGAAACTAAATGAAATACTTTTCATATGATTAGAGGGGTTATTTTTACCATGTTTGTGGTTGTATTAACATCCTGAATAAAGGATTTGACTTCAAGCTTTGGGTTTCAGTAAACAAAAATAAATACATAAAATTCAGTGTGAAATAGATTTACTTTTTACACCCCAAAATACATTTTAAATAGTATTTTAATACTTTTACTTAAGTCGATTTTTTCATGTGATATTTTACTTTTACTTGAGTAACTTTTTGCCTTTGTATATGTAGTTTTACTTAAGTAGAAAAAAAAGGGAAGTTTTTTTGTTTGTTTGTTTGTTTTTTTGCAATCAATTTTTCATTTGTAATCAGACAAAATTAAATTACATTTTAATAAAAAAAAAATAAAAAAAATAAAAAATAAACCCAAACCCTCATGGCGACCACCCCTCCCTGGGCTCCACATGAACAAAATAATAATAATAATAATAATAATAATAATAATAATAATAATAATAATAATAATACATTTACAAATACCTGTACCTGTACACCCACATGCACAGACTGGTCCCTTCTTTTTTTTTTCTTTTTTTTTGACAAGTTTTCATATTTTTTCTAACTTTTCTACAACTTGTGGGATAGTACATGTGGCAGTTTATGTATGGAAAAAACAAAGTTAAGAAGAAAAATACAAAAATACAAGAACTTCTAAAACAGAATCCCACTATATTCATCAACACCAAAAATTCCAACCAAAATACTATAGGGGCAATTTACACATTTAAACATTCACTTAATAAAATAAAATAAAATAAAATAAAATAAAATAAAATAAAATAAAATAAAATAAAATAAAATAAAATAAAATAAAATAAAATAAAATAAAGGTGTTGCCATTTAGTTTAATCATAACTATCACCTTTTTGTATTATGGTTGCTAGGTAACAGACCATGTCCAACCAGGAAGTAAAATTACAAACTTATAAACCAAAATTAGAGACAAGATTCTAAACCTGTCATATACTCCCACTGTTATGTCAGCATTTATGGAGTAACATGACCCAGCCTAGGCACTTTCACATACTGTCTGACCTGCTATCATGCTGAATCAATAGAACACACTGAGTTAGCGCTGGTGTTTTGTGGAAAGATCCTCTCGGCGTGGTTCAAGTTACAGCTGTGGTTTGTTCTGCTCCAGGTCAGGGTAAAACTAGACAGCGGGATTGCAAAAGTCATGTGGGAGGAAGAAGAAGAGAGAGATAGTGTAGGAAGAGAGGACGGAGGGCGATTATGGCGTATGTAAAAAGTTCACGACCCTGCCAAGGCCTGCGTACCTCAAACAGCAGCAGTAAATATACTAAAGAAGCAACTTAACATGGCCGATATGAATTATTTAAAAGAAAAAGTACATTATTGTGTACTTCAGGCTTTAAAGGAAGTGACAAATGCATTGGCTCTGTGTTTTCTATAGTTGGAAATAAACAGACGTTGTTTTTCGGGTAAACACAAAAATAAACGGCCGATGTTAACGACTCTGGAGCAACAGTAGCTCCAAGGTCGGCAGTTTGAATCCCACTCCCAACGTAAACATCATTAGTAGAACTGGCCCACGGGTTGGCAGTGCGATTCCAGCTCCCACAGATGAATGCTGTCATTGTGTCCTTGGGCAAGACACTTAACCCACCTCGCCCCTAGTGTGTGCGTACACTGGTGTATGAATATGTGTGTGAATGAGTGTGTGGTTCCTTGATGTGAAGCGCTCTGAGTGCCTTGAAGGTGGAAATGTGACTATTTTTAAAAGATTTGTGTTCGTGTTTTGGCTGTAAAATGATTTCTGATTGGCCGAGGGCGATGCCAGCGACACCTTCACATGCAGCAGGGTCTGGAGAGGAGACTGAGACAGAAAGCACAATTTTGTCAGAAAATGGCCAACAATATTCTGCAGGTCTTAAACTTAACCTTTTTTTAGCTATATTTGGTCTCCCAGTAAATACTCACAGTACTCATTTCAAAATACTTTTACATCACTTATAGCTTGACGAAATGTTTTGCTTCAGTGGAAATCTGCTGCAGTTCCTTTAATATCCAAGTGGTTTTGTGATGTCTTAGGATTTCTTAAATGGGAAAGAAGAGCAATGAAGAAAAATTTAAACAGAAATGGGGTTCGTTTATGGAATACTGCAAATCATTAAAAACTCTTTAACTTTCTCTTCTTTCTCTTCCTCTCTCGCTTTACCCTTTTGATTTTATTTATTATTATTATTTTTTTCACCATCATGATTATTATTGCCTTTTAATTGTTTGCCTTTACTTAATTTGACACTTATTTTTAAGATGGTGTTTTTTGTTTTTGTGTTTTTTTGTTGTTGTTTTTTTAATAAGAAATATGTCAAAGGAAAAAATAATGTGATTTGTAAATATTGTATGAGTAAACTGTGATTCCTTAATAAAAAATAAAAAATATTCTGCAGGTCTATAGTGTTATTTGGTCTTTATTTCACACTGTTAACAAGATTGTGCTCAGTTTTGGGAAGAAAACTTTGGAAAAATGTATGTAACGTATTCTATTACATGGTACAACTAGACTATTGCATTCTGAAAACTTATTTGGTAGCATTATATTATGTAAAAAACAAATCAACCTGGGATCAAAACAGCTTTATGTTTGTTGCTCTGTGCTATTCATTTATTTATCACTAATTAAAAAACACAACGCACACACAGCGGGGGATGTGTTCTATTTGCGTCACTGGTGTTGGGCGGTTTGAAACACAAATTGCATGATCAAGAACTCCAACGTACGTCTTTGATTGTAGGAAGGCTCTAAAAAATAAGATTTCAGTGTTAAAAGCTTTTCATTTTTAACATGGCGTCATCATAGTTTTGTTTTGTATGTGACGCCTGATAAATTATTCAGATTAAGGCACATTTTAAAATTAATAATACTGTAGTGTGGACGGTGCGGTTCATGTCATGTATTGTAGATTAAATACAAATAAAAACAGACACCGGCGCTCTAACTTTATTGAATAATTTATTGAAATCATCACCAGTGCTATTTTAAAGACAAATTAATATATCGTCTAATACACATGTCTGTAACTCTGCAAACCTATCGCTCCTCCGTCACCCCTGAGTTCTTACATGGAGGTACAGTGGATTCACATTCACTGCTTCAGTACGTCCCATGATAAGACTTAACTATGTTTCAGTAGAAGTGGTTCATTCATGGTAAAAGCGGCTTAACCTGAAGAGAGTCCTAACTATACAGTACTGGAGAACTGACCGTGTAAGAAAAATAGAGTTAAAGTGCACTATAATTCAAACTTCTATAAGGTCCTGTAATACTGTGCAAGTGAATGCATATAAATAAAAATAATTCTAGGTTTAATAAGACAAGTAACATCCATATTATCCACCTTCATCTGAGCTGTTAAAGTGAAAACACAGAATCAACATGTCAGTCTAAAGTCCTACAGCACTAACACACATCAAGACACAAACATGAGAATAAGAATCACACGTTTTGTCTGAACAGAGGAAACCACAAAGTAAAAAAAGAACTTCACCTCTTCATTTTACAAAACATTAAAGGTGCATTAAGCGGCGAGGGGTCTGAAACCTGGTGTTATTGCTTTGCCTGGAATGTTCCACAGTATGGCATTAAATATCTCTATGGATCTGACCCGTAAATAAGCCTGTCATAACATATTTTCAAGCGTGATATATTGCTACAGAGAAATACTGCGATAAACTCCTATGTAAACTTATTTTTTACATATATCGTCATTAAAAGGCATGACAGCAGTTGCATAAATACATAAAAATGTCAAAAATCTCTAGAGACAGACCGATATATTGGTTGGCCGATATATAAAGGCTGAAATTTGGGCCTTAAATCTCGATCATAGGCCAATATTTTGTTTTGGTCGAACTGCTGCCTAAAAAATACACACAAAGTTTTATATTGACACACTGAAGAGATAGAAGTAATAAATTTAAACTACATATCAGCCCAAAAAATATCGGCAGAGTTTATTGACCATCAGTTGCTCGAGATTCTAAACAATCTCTAAAATACTCCCCACTTTTGCAAAGAAATTACACACGCGATAAATATTGAGCCCCAAAATATATTGTCCATCTTTCATATATTGAACGATAAATCGATAAAGTGCTTATCGTGACAGACCTGTAAATTCACCAAATGTTGCCTCCTGTTTGACTCTATGGTGATACTTTCAATAGCATACTGCGGAACATTCCAGACAAGCAATAACATCTCCATGGAGACAAGTGTGAGGTAGCCTCCACCAGAAAAGTTACATAATATGAATAAATACACCTGGACCCTAACCCTAACCCTGGGTCTGCAGGGAAAATCCATAATCCCTCACATTTTTTTACACATTTCTTGGATAGTTTTAGAAGCTCCTCTCAGGATGGATTGGAAAATGACGCCATGACGTATAAATTATGGCTTTAAAAGGGATGCCCCGTCAGTCACACGAGTCTGAATCTGTGGTATAGTCTTTCAGTAATTCTTTTGTCCTGCAGTTCAAATCACACTGTTCTGTTACATGTTTAAGTTAAAAATGAACGCTGTATTTACAAGGAAAAGACTTCTTCCCCCCCCAAGGGTAAAAATATGTTGTGTAACTTTTCTGGTGCCACCTGCTTGTCTCCATGGAGATGTTATTGCTTTGCCTGGAGTATTTCACAGTATGGCATTAAACGGTTTCACCTTGCATTTATGGAGTAACGTGATTTTACGGGTTCATATTGCTTAAAAATACCTTGTTCTTTCTGTGAGCGGGGTCGCTCCTCCACTGATCTGACTTATAACTTAGCCTGGTAGCGTCTCTGTGGGGGCAGATAGATTAAAAGGCCTGTATTACACCATAAAAACGCAGATTAATAATGCAGGATTACTCAAAATGTGTCGGTGAAACAAAATACAGCTCCAGATATGTTTTTGATACATTATAACGTGGCTTAAAGCTCACAGGAATCCATTTTGTGTAATACAGAATCATGTACTATTGAATATTCCAGACCAGGCAATGACATCTCCATGGAGACAAGCAGACGTCCGACCCCCATCTGAAAAGTTACATAATGCACCTTTAAATGGCAAAAACGAAGCCCCATTGAGAATCTAAGAGCGTTGCGTCAGGTTTGGAGGTTTTCGTGGAGAAAACAGCTGATTATGCAGTTCAAATACAGTACTAGGCAATGATAATATAGCGCTTAATAACTGCAGCGTGGACACATTTATAGTCTAAAGACATCATTTTAGTCTAGAAAAAACAACTGTGACAGCAAAGATGGCTTCTGAACAGCAGAGGAGGTCAGGCGGGCTCCTAAAAGTGCTTCACATTTTCTGATAGAGCTCCACGAGGCCACCACAAGCCACTACGCTTCCTGTGTGCGACTTAACAAAATAAAAAGAGGGTTAGAAACGTTTGTCGAAGGCTAACTCAGGTCAAACGATTAGCATGAACAGATAAAGAGTGAGGGTGATTATAATTTAGGCCGCAGGAAGTGGAAGTGAAAGAGGAAGTACAGCGAGATGAGATGACTAAAGTCTTACAAAGGAACATGCCTTTCCAACACCTCAGCAGTGGTGGATGAAGTACTCAGTTTTGCTACTTAAGTAAAAGTACAGATACATGGGCAAAAGATTACTCAGCTAAAAGTATAACATGAAAAAATCTACTTGAGGTACCTGTTTTAAAATGTACTTCAAGCTTAAAATGTAGAAGTATTTTGCAGAGATTTTTATGAGCATGATTTAATTTTTTTTTCTAAATGTAGCCGATTTTAAGAGATTCAATTGATTTCTTAATTTTTCTACTCTACTTTTCTACTTTCTGCTCAAAGTTGGGACGTTAACTCAAAGCAAATGTGCTCAAAATAATTCTTAGCCTTATTCTATTTCAGCAGGTCTTTTTTTTTTAACTTTTCAGTCCAGATCTAAAGTTAAAAAAGTATCCACTGTTAAATTTACTTAAGTACAGATACCTAAAAATTGTACTTAATGTTGTACTTTTACTTTTGTACTTCGTTTCCTTCCATCACTGCACCTCAGACATTAAAAGGTCGACTTTATGACACTCTCCCTGTTCAAACGAGCAAAGTGGGGAACAGTTTTACGGTGATATTCGTTTAGTCTGATCTTTTAATCTCTCACGACGTCCACCATTTCCTCTTTGATGTTACAGTTTGGTCTCAAGAGACGGGAAGGAAGGGAGTATGTTCTGTGGCATGGCTTGCTTATACAGCCTATGCAAAATGTTTAAGTTTAAAAGTTCAAAATCAAAGCAAATTATAGTTTTGAATTGAACTGTGCAAGAAATTAGCTTCAAAGTAAAGTCTTGATAATTACTGACCTAAAACAGCAACTAGTCTATAATTTCTGGTTACTTGTGTATCTTTAATTATCAATACACAAGGAGCTCTTAAAGAAATGCATTTTCAGTTTCAACATTAGCCTGATTTATGGGTGGGCGATATGCAAATCATTTTTGTAAAGCCATATCATGATTTCGATTCTATCACAATTCACGTTTGTGTTTTCGTTGCCTTAGAACCAAAACACAAATCATCTCTCAGCTCTTGAGTGTTCACACTTCACTCCGATGGGTTAATTCCAGCTGTCGCTCACGCAGAGCCTGACTCATCGTCTGACCAACAGGAGGAGTGGGAAAAGTGTTTTGTTTTTTTAGCTTGCATTAAAAAAAATATTCTGAATTAAATAGCGCCAGTGTCAAAGTCAAAATCGTCCTTTTCAGTTGGATTGTTATTGCCATATCGCCCAGCCTTTAGTTATGAAACACCAAAGAATTGAAGTACTTTTGCCAATCAGTGACATTTCGCGTGGTTCTTCGTGTGTTCCTTTTCTAACTGGTCTCTCTGTGGTCCGTAGATGCAGTTGGCCTTCCATGAGAACCACAAGATAATGGAGACTATGGTGGTCTGGAGCAGCAGCATCACCCCGTAGGTCGAGGCTAGAGTGGGACCAGGGAGTTCCGGTGAGATGCCAGAGGGAAGGAGAAGAAACGGACTGAGCAGAATGGCCTTCACCTCCGCCTTGATCATGTGGAGCTCATCCAAGATCGACAGGAAGGTAAAACAGTGGAACCATTGATGACTGTGTCCCCAGATATCAAACCGACCGGGGGCCAGGCGTTCCGGGACTTTACTGATGTTGACCACAGCTGACAGGATTAACCAGAAGCAATGTCGGTAAAAGAAGATCGCCATAGTGCTGGACGACGCAAACGAGGATGACTTCACCGAATATGGCGATTTGGTGAGAAGTCGGTAGAACACTGGCGCTGAGGAGATGAAGAACGGAAGAAGAAAAACCATCGTTCGGATAACGTAGCGGTATTTTCTCCATCTTTGCCGAGTATTGCAGCAGGATAAGACGCAAACAATGGCAACCACACACGCAGTGGGAATGTAGAAGGTATCAAAGAAGATACTCAGATCTGGTGTTGCATAGGAAGACTTCGAAGTTTCTGGTTTCAAATCCACCCGGGAGCCATTTTGTTCTCGCATATCACCCAATCCGGCTCTAGGATGGATGTAGTAGTAATAAGCAAGAGATGATCCAACAGTGTATGCGCTAATTGTCCCATAGTCCACAAAGAAACAAACTTCTCTAACCACTATGGACATTGAATTCAGGAGATGCGCCAAGCTGCTAGCCATGAGTAGACAGAACACCCCGATGAAGTAGTTCCATAGCGGGTAGAAGAAGGGGTCGTCACCATCGGGCGTGTTCTCCCAACCGAACACCTGGACGAAGTGGTAGAAGAAGACGAAAAGCGGGAGGAAGTGCGTCCAGAAGTTGCCAGTTTCATTGGTGGGCCTGAAAGCGGACAAGAGGCAGTCCTTTAGGCTGTAGTTGGGGAAACGGTAGCCGGTCAGGATGAAGTTCTCGATGACCCGAGGTGGAACATCGGTGTGCCTCAGAAGGGGAAGGGGCTGGCCACAGTTGAGAAGCATGTTGACTAACTAAAGCTAGAGCGCGACAGGCATTCCACTGGATTTAAATGTTATTATTTGCTTGTTGGCTTTATTGCTGACTACTGCACGTTCATTCACGAATAAGGCATTTCGGCTCAGAGACAGAAAAAAAATCAGACCTTTTATAGCTGGCTTCTAGCACATGTATTGAGTACTGCAGGCTGTAATCCAAAGAGCTTAGTTGGTCTATAATCCAGTGAAGGAGATCACAGAATGGCTATTTATACGTTACATAAAACAAAAAAATAAAAATAAAATAAAATAAAATAAAATGAGCTAAATTGTTTCATTTGGTTTCTTCTTTGACCCTGAAGTGTCCGTAAAGGTCAGCTGCCCTTCAGGTTTCAGTTCTTGTCTTTGCATAGGACATGGAGCGCACAAGTGAACGGTGGAGTCTCTCGGCTCGCTGTGCATAGTCCTGCAGCACGAACTCCGACTGAAGGTCACTTGTTCCCGTTACGAGGTCTGACTGCGCGGTAGTTGACAGGAATGTGTCCATGTCCAGGAGACGTGTCCAAGAGGCCCCGCGTGAAGTAGGTCATGCTGCTCTCGTGCCCATTTTGCCCACGCTGCAGCCGGTGTCTTTCGTGGAGCCGCTGCCTCAGGTCCATACCCCGGCTCTGCTTAATTCCACCGGCTCATTCCGCCGCAGGACGCAGCTCACACGCAGGACACCGGGGGCGCGCAGTGATGTCCTCTGGCCCCGCCGTCTTCACCAGAAAGAAAAAAACACCAGACGCATTTTGCTGTGAGTTTGGTGTCCGCTGTGCGCTGAGAGCTGCGGCTGAAGCGCTGACGAGCAGCGGACTGTTTGACAGGTACCGCTGAAAAGCTCCTGCCCATTAACAGCTGTTTCCGGTCACAGCCTACAAAATAAAACAAGTAAACCGTGACGTAACACCGGGTCCTCTCTTCTTCTTCTTCTCAGGGTTATTTGGCAGGTCTTTAGGTGCTTTATTGTCCGTGTAGGGAAATTTGTCCTCCATATTTGACCATCAAATCTACACCTGGAACAGTGCTCCCATTTGGCTTTATAATAAAACAAGAGTCATTTTGAATACAAATAAAGTCTTTGTATTATATAACAAACATAATTTATTCTTCAGACTTAAAGGTGCAATATTTAACTTTTCTGATGGCTGGTCCGCGACCTGCTTGTCTCATGGTGAAGATGGTCGATTGCTCTACATATGGTATAGTATTAAACTATATCTTCATGTAGTAGCCTATAAACACAGGCCCATCCCTCTCATGCGAGATGTTCATCTTCATCTTTTTGATTAAAACATTTTCATCAGTCCATTCTTTTTGCAGAAAATGTGGGGTTAAACACAAATGGACTTCATTTCCACACCTCTGTTTGGATGAGTACTTTATCTATGGTTAGTAAGGCCATGGGATGTTAGAGCACAATTTCTTTCATTTAGGGATATTTGAAATATACAAAGTGATGGTTTTTGTGTGAAGCTTTTATTTATATATCGAAATGGAATAAACAGTAGAATAAACACCCATAAGCTAATGCAAACATGGACTCAATGGACTCTATATATAGTTTATTGTTGGTCAATTAAGCATGAAAAATGATATTCTTCAGGTTACATAATGGAGTGAAGAACTGCATTACATAATAATGGCACTGAAGTCTTGTTCTCCAGTTCACACTTTTATTGTGAAGTGGTGTGACTGGACTTCCGTGTGGCTGTGCGGCTCACGCGCTTTAAGCCGCGGACTCTGTTCTCTTTAAGAATGACCCTCCGGTATGAAGTGCACTTTGTCCTGTGCCAGCTCTCGGTCCTGACACATCACCGGTCAGAGCAGTGGACCCTCAGTGGACCCTCAGTGGACCCTCTGTGGACCCGCTGTGTCACGTGAACTGTTTAAGATGCGCGCACGCACCGTGCTGGTCAGAGCTGTGGTCAGAGCTGTGGTCAGAGCTGTGGTCAGAGCTTTCGCCCACAGAGCCCAGGGCCAATTGTGTTACGTTTGACTTGTTAGGCCTTGAATAACAACCACTGCTTGGGCTGTGAGTGTACAGACTGCACTCAGCTCTGTCCTTTTCCACAGAAGACATGGCCTCTCACAGTCTAACCACTAAAAGCTTATCTAAAACACCACCTGTAAAACCAGTGAACATGACCAGGGCAGGGCTGTGAGAATGAGGAACTTCAGAATAGGCCTATGTCAAAAATAAAAGAGTGCAAAATAACCCACAAGCCTTGTTTCTTGGCTTCTGCAAACCAGGCTTAACACTGCTGAGGTAAAAATAAACCGGACTGGGTCAGGGTTACCAGAGTTTTGGAGTTTTACTGGGTTATTACTGCAGGTTAAATTGAAAAGCCCATTTAAATTCTAGCCATCTACACATATGGCTACATCCAGGCAGTACAAAATGCAACACTGTTCTAAGTTAGGGGAAGTGACTGTGAAACACTTACCAACAAGCCTGCTGCTCATTTGTGGGTTTTTCACATTGTACATGAGACCGGAGCAGGCCCGGGGCAGGAGGTGACCCAGCCCTTCTATTGCGAGCGTTTAGCCTCCAGCGATGGCTCTTGTGTCTTGTGGCCAGATGTCAGGAAGTGTTTGAAGGGCACGCTCCTCTTGGCAGGACGGGGCTGGTGGTGGCGGGGTACTTCTCATCTCTCCCTGAGGAATAACAAGCAGCCTGTAACGCTCGGAGCAGGAGAGCAGCAACAGGCCTCTTTCATTAGCAACTGACAAGCAGTGAACATTTAATGGTTGTACAGCCGAGCACGCTCTATATAATGACATAATGGACAGTGGTTAGAGTGCAAACAGGATGTGAAATTATCTACTACTGAAACAGAGTTTAGTGGAGAATCTAGGGTTAATATACTGTAGGCCTACTGCAAGTTTAGGCAGTAGTGAAAGTATAAATATGAGGTATCTGTACTACATTTGAGAGCAGGTATCTGTACTTTCTACTCTACTACATTTTTGAACTGGACTGGAAAGTAAAAGTATTTTTATTATTGTGTGAGACCTGCTGTAAAGGCTGAGGGTTTTATTTTTAACATATTCATAGTTTGGGCAAACAAAAATAAAAGCTGCTAGAAAAAGCGACAGATTCAGCATAATTCTTTATCAAAATGAATACATTTGTTTAAGAACTCAAAATATGCATGAAATACTTTACTTTTACTTTTACTCTTTAAGTATATTTGGAAACGGGTACTACTTCAAGACGCCCAAAACACTCCAAGATACTGGGGAAGACTGACAGTGAGTATTAGGTGGTAGTGGTAGTGGGTATTATAGCAGGTTTTTAAAGTATTACAGTACAGCACAGTACGGGGAGCAGTACAAGAAACCACCTTACATAAAGCTGCACTATGTCATTTTTTCTGCTTGTCTCCATGGAGGTGTTGCGTGGTCTGAAATGTTCCAAAATATGATGTAAAACGCATCTATTGTGCATTTATTACATTACAGGTGTCCCTTATGGCTAAAACATTAATTATGTCAGTGGCTCTGATTCTGACATTTTAAATAAAATAAAAAAATAACGATGATGAAGCAGAACCATTTTTAACGTTTTATTTGTTCTTATTCCACTTTCTCTTAATTACTCTGTCCTTGGCATCGATGAGGTGGAAGATAAACGCATTGTTGTACCTAAAACACAAACACGTACTGTGAATATGTGAAGACAAAATATTATGCAAATATTATGCAACAGTTGAACAGAAAGTCCACACACATCCACAATGCACAGCAGGTAATAAGAAAAATTAACCCGTTATATACATTTTCCTACATTTTTTGGGAAATTTTAACTTTTTAGATGGACTGAAACCTTCTTTTCTCCACTGAGATGTTGTTTTATTTGGTACGTCCCATGAAACGGCATTAAACTAAGACAGATACGTTTAAAGCCCTATTCTTGAACATTCCAGGCTCCAGGTTAAATTAAGCAACATAGGAACACATCTGGTATATAATTAGGAATATAGCTGATTAATGATCATTTCGGGATGATTTAGGGATTACATTTTTCTTTTCAATCACAATTTAAAGGGCCCATATTATGTGGTTTTCTGTATGTGATAATGTTGTTTCCTCATCACAAACATACTTAGACTTGTGTTTTGTTTCATTACCACACTTTTAACAAACAAATCCTGCATATTTATACTAAGTTCTTCTCTCAAACAGAAAATACCGGAAGTGCTCCACTGTGTTTTTAAACTCCATACACGTTCACTAGAATCATCTGGATCATTTCAGCTCTGGAATAGCCGATCTCTACTGAACTAAAGGTGGAACGGAGCATTTTGAGTTTCGGAGATGTGGACAGACTAATAATAAAGTTACTCAAACATGTGAATGAAACAAAACACAAATCCAGGTGTGTTTTTGTGTTTTTTGTGTTCATTATAACATGGTTTAAAGCGCACAAGAGTTAAGTTCATGTAATACAGGCTCTTTAAAAGAATTCCAATTTGTCTTCTCGCAATAACACAAACATTTACACCTTGTCATCCCAGTTTTGACCGTATTCTCAGATTTGGTGAGATGCTGTGACAGTCCCTCACTTGGGCAGTTTGTTGTCTCCTCCTGTGATGCGCAGAGGGCAGTGGAACGGGTTGAGGACGGGTTCAGACACAGTTCCTCTGAAGGCAGCGCGTACCACCTCCTCACTGTTGGCACACCTGTACTCACTGATCTCACAGAAGTACGCCGGCACGTCCACACGCTGGACACAACACAACAGCGGTAAGGGACTCTGGACAGAAATGAGCTGTTCCTGTTGTTTTAAAATACACTCTGTTTAAGAAATGATCCAAATGTAGCTCTTACTTATTTATCCCTCAAGTAATTACAGAGCAACTTTGTGTATACGTAGATATTCATCATTTTCTGGGCCAACTGTGACAAATAAATAGTCTTATAACATCTATATACACATTTTTCTGTATCTGTGCCGATATTTGATACTAGTATTAGTTTGGTGCCCTACAAAATAATAAAAAGTGGGAAAAATACATTCCAGATTACACAAATAAACTGTGTATTTGTATATAAGACCTGAGATGTGTCAAAATACAGTGCAATTAACAGAGAAAACTCAGCCCATTTTAGGATGTGAAATCCACAAATATGAGTCACCTTGTTGGTAAATGCCAAAAGAAACATTTGTGATACTTTATAGTTTACAGACTGTGCAAATCTTATCAGCAGTATCTAAGAAAACATTCACTACGTTATATTTAGTTTAAAAGCTAAACGCTAGCTCGCCTCTGCTTCTCAGAACCTCTAAAATGTTGTAACTGACAAATTCACTACAACGTATATTTAAAAAGCTTACAATCTTCAAGAATTGTGTCATAAAAAACTGTAATATAGATGAGAAGAGAGTAATTAATTTAAAAAAAAGTCCATATTAGGTTATTTTCTGATCCATGTTGTAATGTTTCCTCGCCAAGAACACACCTGGAGTTGTGTTTTGTTTCATTCACACATGTTTAACACACAAACCCTCCGTATTTAGGCGTAGTTCTTCTCTAATAAGTGCTCCACTGTGTTTTTAAACTCCGCACACCTTCACGAGAATCATTTGGATGATTTCAGCCCTGGAATTGCCAATTTCTATTGAACGAAAGGTAAACGGTATCTGTTAACTTGCACTGCATGACATCACAAGGTGGAATAGAGCATTTGGAGCTTTGGAGATGTAGACAGACTAATGATAAACGTGTGAGTGAAACAAAACGCAACTCTGAGTGTGTTTTTGATGAGGCAACAACAGCATAACGCGGCTTTAAGCTCAACAAGAGTCAGTTTTGGGTAACACAGGACCTTTCGAAACAGAATGTGACCTTTATTTGTACCTGGAGTTTGGGCAGAATACTACGCCATGTCGAAGCATTTCTCACAAAACTTGGCCTGAATCCTGTCAATGAACACACACACACACACACACACACACACAATGAGGAAATGATTAAAGGTAAGGTCTCACAATACACCATTTGCTGGAAAGAGGAAATCCTGCTTCCTCTTTGTGTTTTTAGCTTGAGTTCGCACCAATGATGAGGTCAGGCTCGTGGTCCTGTAGAGACTCGTACTCCCCGCAGTGAACTTTGACCCCGACCGTCCTCCTGTCGCTGTTCTCTGGCTGCTCCGTTGCTATGGTGACGCTGTCTTCTTCATCCTAAAACAGCAAACACTGGTGAGCCTCACAGTAAACAGACCAGTGAGTGTAAAAAACTTAGAAAATTGTAGGTTTTTGGTTGGGTTCTCTTCTATGATATATTAGAAGATTGTATTACAATTTAACATTAAAAAAAAAGGAAATTGTATTAAGAAATATGACTAACACGTTTAGTTTTAATGTTTGGTTATTCATGGACTTCATCTTCCCGTTATATGTGACATTTTGAGAACTTATGTCATTCAAAAGACATAATATTTAGTTTGACAAAACTTTAGGGGGCAGGAGTGGTACTTGGACGTGGAGAGATTGAGCAGAATTTTCCTTTTGGTGCTCTTCAGTGTATGGACCAGTCTCAAATACAAAGTTGAAAAAGCTGACGCACTCAAAAAGTACAAAATAATTAGAAAGAAGAAATCTAACTCTCCGTTGAGTCCTGGAAATTGGGTAGCCTTGAGAGAAAAAACTACTACAGAGAGAGTCCTACTGGATCTACTCTCAAGGCAACGCAGTTTCCAAGACTCAATGAAGAGTTAGATTTCTCCCCCTTCCTTTAAAATCACAAGTTTTAAATAAATTAGCCCTTTAATATATTATCCATGTTGTATCTGTGGCACTTTTGTATTTTTTGCACTATATATTTTTATATTATGCATTTTTCTATGTACTGGTTATTGGGAATTGTACTATTTATATCTTGTAGTTTAAATAGCTTGTAATTAAAAAACTGTCCAGCCTACATGTCCCATCATGCACCTGGGGACTGTGGGCCAGCCCACTTTGAACATGTGACCTACACCTATTACTTTAAATCTGCACTGTGATAACATCTCGAGTTTGCCCTGATGAAGCCGAAGATCCAAAAGGCATTGGCGTGATTTTAATTTTATCTTCCATGTGGTATTAAAGGCTTTGAATTATTTTGTACTTTTAGCGTGTTTTACATTCTACATTTCTATGGCAATGGTCCTAATTTTCCATCATTCTGAAACCGTGGAAAGTAGGTTTGCAAAAGTATTGAAAATCAGACACTAAATCAATACTAAAACTAGCGCTGAAACTAGATACTCATTTAAGCAAGTATCGATACTCAAAAATATTCACAGGACAGAAATGAACCTTTCCTGAACAGCTTTAGATTAGACACTTAGTAATACAAAAGAAAATGACATTCTATTGTCTAAATAAAGAGTGATTTTTATTATCATTGTGGTATCGGAATCAGTATTGAGTATCGACCAGACAAGAGACAAATATGTATTGGTTGTTGAGGATTAATTTGGACTTTGTGTTAATTTGCAACTTCACATAAAACAGTAAAATCAAGGTCCAAAATATCTACAAAACAAACAAAAAAACCAATGCATTTCAGTAGACGCATCCTATTTTCTTACCGTTTTATGCATGTAGAGCTTCATGTTGTGGCACCATGATGGAAGACGTGCGCACACAAACACCAGGTCAAAGGTTACACGCGGCAGGAGCACGGCCAGTTCCTTCTCGACAAAACACACGAGGGTCAAGGGTCAAACAGCAGCTTTCTTACCCCGTAGCCTGTAAAAAAAACTTTGTACACGTGAAAAATGAACATACCCAGAGAGTGACTAAGGTGTGCAGCTCCCTGTACGACTCGATGAGGTGTATCTTCAAGAACCTCTTAGTCGGGAAGTTTAAATCTGGAACTAGGATAGGTCGCATTAAACTATAAACAATACATGTATTTATAATTATAGCTAGTTTTGAATAAAGTTCTTACAATGTTTTGGTACCAGTGAAGTGATAATGTAGTAGATCGACAGGGTAGAGCTGAGAAGAGGAGCGACCACGGAAGACAGACTGAGACCTCTCCATCTGAAGTATGCAAGCCAGGATACTGCGGAAAAAAATGTTTATGCACTTTGTTATACTATTTTCACGTGGGAAATGAATAAATATTTTACCTAGTGGTTTCTTGAGGCTTTTTAAATTGGTAGTTGACATTAAAATGGCTTCTTCTTCTTGTAGCGGTCCGTATGCTTCCCTATGACCTGCACATGGTATAGTCATTATAGATTTATACATTTATATAATATTATAAAAGTGAGCACTGTAACTTTGCTGGTGAAGGGTCCGTCACCTGCTTTTCTCCATGCAGATTATCAATTAACTTTGTGATTTATGTTTTAATAATAAGATTCTGTTCAAAGTTCTCGTTTTAAACACGTCCAGAAGAATTGACGAAATGATAATCACCTTTCTGAACATTTTGTACAGCTCTAAACTACAGGGTTAGTCAGTTTTTATGCAGAGTAAGACAAGATATTTTGTGGTTTGTGAAGCAAATTATGGTACTTTTGCAGCCCTGAAATGCTCCACCGTAGGGTATTAAACGTATCTATCTTAATGTGTCAAACATTCTCTGCAAAGCAATAACAAGGCAAGCAAATTAGAGGACCCTGCACCGGGACTGATCCTAGGTTCCCACTTTGTATCCAGTCCTGTTCTTTTCTGGTTTTCTCCTCCTCTGCTGTTATGATCTGCGGCTGGAGGCGCAGCAGCATGCTCCAGTGAAGCCAGTAGCCTCTGTCCAGCCTGTGATCCGCCAAGAAGTCCTCCAAACTGAAGTCTCTGGACGTCACCTCTGCACAGGTCCAAGATGAGAACAAGAGCTTCAAAGACACTTACATAAACAGCACCATAGAATGTTTACTACTAACATTTATATATATTTTATTTTAGATTTTCTAACTTCAATCTGAAAGTACAACTCCGTCTGAAGCTCTGATACTCAAGTTAAACTTTAATCTGAGCTTTATTTTAAGGCAATCTGACCAGAAAGAGCAGATTTAGTTGAAACTTCAGCAGGTGAGACGATTCTCTCTCAGCTTTTTGTTGAAAATGAAACACCTAAACAGGACCATGAAAGTTTGTACACTTGTGATCGCAGGCTCCTGAAAACGTGTCGCTTAAAACCACTTTGTATTTTTAATTAAGTTTTCAGACTGTCTTTAAACTTTTTTATCTGTGTTTGCTAATGTGTGCTTTGTGTCTCCATGGTAACTGCTGAACATCGTGCCAATAGAAATACACGTAGAACACCCTCAGCGTGATGCCGCTGCAAATTATCAATTGGAAAGGGCGGATGTAGCTTGAAATGGGGAGAGGGAGGGTAGATATGGCCAATGTGGTAAAGAAACATTTGCTCTTTCAGTAAGTGAATTTAGTCAAAACTATTCAAATCAATGAATATTCAGAGTTTAAAATCATGAATTCAAGTCATTGTAAAAGTGTATATTGTTTTTCCCGTGTACTTTTGGATGCAATTAATTTTGTAGCTTTAATTTTGTGCATTAATTTCTTGAGTAGTTCTACAGACCCATGTGTGTCGTTAGAGTAAAACACCTCAGTGACCCTGGGGACTGCTAATAGTTGTGGACAGCACTCTCCTGAATAACCCGTGTGCTCAGGAGGTGGAGCTGTGTGTGTCTGCGTGTGTGTGTGTGTGTATGTGTGTATGTGTGTGTACCTGTGTCGTAGCTGAATGGCGTGTATGCCAGCCGGGCCTCTCTCAACATATACAGGCCCAGTCTATGGCACCAGGCCCCGTGCTCCTCCTTCAGGACGCACCCCTCCTCGCAGAAGTACACGGCAGCGCACCGAGAGCTGAGGGGGGCACACGGAACAGCCAGGGGAGGGGGCAGTGATATGAGTCTAGACTGAATCATTAGGAGGCACAAACAGGAGAACAAAACACTGGCAAACAATATAAGGAAATAGCTGGCATTTCATAAGGAAGATAACGCGTCTGTATTTGGGCTGTTGCAATTCACTTTTCTGTGGAGGAGAACAGAGAACTTTTGACCTGCTGGTGTTTCTGTATGACAAAGTAAAGTAAATATAAGTACAAATGTATTCCTAGAGCACTTTTAAATATAGTGTAACAGATTTTTACAATACCTCATTAACCTTGGACTTAAAGAGTCCACATTAAGCTCTTTTCTGATCTATATTATAATGTTGTTCCCATAAACTGTCAAAAGCATAGCCGGAGTTGTGTTTTGTTTCATTCACACATGTTTAACACACAAATCCTGCATATTTAGGCTCAAAACACTCTGTTCCACCTTGTGATGTCACGTTGTAATACAGGAAGTGCTCCACTGTGTTTGTAAACTCCACACACCTTCACTAGAATCATTTGGATGATTTCAATCCTGAAATTGCCAATCTCTGCTGAACAACAGATTAAAGGTAGCTGTAACTTGAAAACTACCACTACCACTGACATCACAAGGTGGAACAGAGCATTCTGAGCTTACTAGACAGACTAATAATAAAGGATTACTCAACAAAACGTGACTCCAGGTATGTTTTTGAGGAGGTAACAGCATTCTAACATGGGTTAAAGCTCACAAGATTCCAGTCCTTCTGTTAAACTGCACTGAGACCTTTAACTGAGACACAAAGGCAGTGGAAACGTTGCACCAACAGCAGCTGCAACAGTTTGCTGCAGCAACACTTGAATTTCCCTTGAGTTCAATAAAGGATCTCCCTCTCTTTCTTTTTTTGACTAATATAGGACCTTAATCCATGCACTAGCTTCACAAAAAAGCAAAATGAGAGCCCTGGGTTCATACCATTCCTTGAGTCGTGTGGGAAAGGACTTGGTTTTACAGGTGTTGCAGTAGTAAACAGGAGGCCAGCGCAGACTTAAGCCTCGGGCCCACTCCTGGTTCAGCTTTGGGTTGAGTTGTTCACAGGCGGGGCTAGGCAAAGACCACTGAAGGTCCCGCGGGCTGTCATTAAACGCGGAAAACAGTCTGTAAATGAACGGAAAAGAGAGTTAAGAGAGAGCTTTGCTAATGAGTTCGTTCTAATTCCATTCATAAGTGTGTCTCACTTGTGAATTAATCTGTCCGAAGTCTTTAGTCTGTCAGGTGTGCGGGGCGGACCACCACACATGGGGGCTTCAGTGCACCTCTGCAGCACTTTGAGAACAGTGCAGATGATTTGGGTGGCCAGCTTGGACTCTCCACTCATGTCAAACAAGAACCAGTACCAATCCTCGGGCAATAATCCAAAACCAAGAGGCAGTCCTGATGAGTCTGTTACCATGATTATACTTTTCCCCATGTACTCATCTGGTCAGGAAAGGAAACAAAAACAAGTAGGTAATTTGGGTTTAAGTAAGCTGCACTGCAAATGAATCAGATGCAGTAGGCTTTTCATAGGGTACAAGCTGTTTAACAACCTGAAATGAATTAATTCTAAAAAAAAAATGAATGAAATATCACACAACAAAGGCTTATGACAACTTTTCCCAAGGCCTTTAATAAAATGTATGTTTGCATTAGCCAACATTTTCATTTATATGTAGCACATTTTATAACAATTTTCCTTAAAAGTCTAATGTTGATGTTCAGCCATATTAATATGAATGTGTTTTTTAATTTATTTTATTTTTTTGCAAATACAGTTGGTTTGAAGTTAGCTAAATGGTAAATTAGTTATAGCTATACTTTATACTTAAGGGTTTCACGCCTCTTACATGTTGTTGTGTGGGTTTCTTACGTCATATGTCATAGTAAAAGTAAGAGCATGTCCTCCTTCGGCCCTCTAGTCCCAACATTTGAATCGGGTGACCAGACATTCCTATTTACCTGGGACAGTCCCAGTTTTGAGCCCTGTGTCCCCTGTCCCAGCAGATTTATCCAAAACCAGTGATTTGTCCCAGTTTTTTACAAGAAATATCCCAGGTGACCCTATTTTTAACCAATCTGATACTTGCCGACAGTAAAGAGAGGCATAAGTTGTCACTTGTTTAGGTAAAATACAGAAAAGCTGCTTAAAATGACCAAAACACTAAGAAAATGTGACTATACTAACTCACATATTAGTCCTGAATGGGCCAAATGCATAACAATTCTTGAAATTTTGAAAATCTGGTCACCCTACATTTGAAAATAATATATATTTTTTAATCTGAGCTTAATCCGTCGTAGCCCTCACCTGTTTTTAGGGGGCTGATGTTTGCCCTTTGCAGCCTCCCCGCTCCAGGCAGACGCTCGGTGCTCTCCAGAACATGTATGATCCAGTAGGGGGAGCAGTACAGCGGGCTCAGACTCTCCAGGGTCTCCGCGCTGGGGCCCTTGGGTGTGAGGCCCTTGGGTGCGGTCCGTGCGCTCTGATAGCTGAGATACCACTGAAACATGGTGTCTGAAAACTCCACTAGAGGATCACAGTTACCCGAGATAACTTCCGTCTCATCCATGTCTAAAAGTAGTTGTTATCCTAATGACATTACGCAGAAAATGTAAAAAAAATAAATAAAAATGTCATTATAATTAGCCTAAATGATGAAGTTCACACGCATGGCTGTTAAACTTTACCTTAATTATCTTTTCCTTTAAATTCACCACCGCTGTAGGACAAGCAACAACAGGCCAAATTCATTTATTCATTTGTTATTTTACAAAATCGTCCATGGCAACAATCATGATGACAATAATCGCCATGGTAACCGATAGTAAACATCTATTTCCAGCCATGGATCTATTAAAATGCCACGTTCTGTCTGACACATCATATTCATGGATTATTGACTTTTTTTTGATCACCTGATGTTTTTTCAATCTAAAATCTTTTTTCTTTCTCTTTTTTCTTAAATGTTTTTGCCATTTTGGTTGGCTGATACAAAATCTATGCTATAGTCATTTGTGTGAAGTAAACAGACTCATTATCACTGGTTGTGTGTCAATATGGTGTATTACTGCACAAAAGATAGACGACCGCAGAGAACTTACATTATTATGACCAAACATTGCACAGAGTAGATAAAACATTGTAGCCCCTGGTTTTATCATACCTTATTGCAAAATAATACAAAAAAATAACACTATTTTGGAGTTGTTGTTGTTGTTTTAATACACAGAATAAAACTAGAGCTAATCTGAATTCAACTTAACAGTATTTTTTCTGTTAATAAACAAACCATATATTCAGGGGTGTAGCACGAAATTCTGGGCCCTGAGAACAAACAATCTTTGCATTATGATCTCTACGTGAAAAATGCACATTACGACAGCACCCTTTACCCCTCAGTCCGTCGCTCCTGCATATATTTGAGCTCTATGCCGTATTTGAACGACTGAAAACATTTCTACAAGCACGTATCTTGAGGGATCAGATGACAGAATTAGATTTCTTCATGTGTTTCTTGGACAGTTCCTCCTTCCTCCTCTTGCTGCTGTAGCTGACTCGGTGAAGTCTGTACGTTTTTCTCGCCTGAATTCTCTCCTTCTCCATCACCTCTGTGTCATCCAGGATCTCCAACCCTGGGATTTGACTGATCACATATAATCTATGGAACATACAAATATAAGATTAATGTAGCAGTCTCTCTATATCTGATATCTTCCGTGAGAAACTGGAGATGGGAAATATTGTGGAACACGCTTTGCAAACAAGATAATTAGTTATCCACAAAGCAATTGGAAAGCACTTCATTAGCTGAACAAATAATCCTCAATAACAGCGCTAACAAAATGGAAGAGGATATTATGACAAATGTACACAGCAAGGCGCACATGCTGTGGCTTTGTTTAATGAGGGTTTGAAAAGCAAAGAGAACTAATGAGCTCTGATACCTCTGCCGAGTCATTATAGTTTTGTTAGACAATAAGTGGCTTTGTACAATAATAAAATATACTTGAAAAAACACTAGACATGGCTCCATAATGTATAAATAAGTGTACTTGGTTAATGGTAAAAGCAATTGCTAATTAATAACGTGGGATGAAAACAAATCTTGGTTGCTTACACCAGACTAGACCTAATTCTTTTTGACATAAGAAATAATGTAATACTTGTAAAACATACAAATGCAAATTAAGTTTTTTTTTTCAACTGTATTATATATTACACCCCATACAGGACATCCTAAAAGCCTAAAAACTTGCTTTTCTCTCATGTTGTAATACTGTATTTAGCCACACGAGGGCGACATAACACAAACAGTACAATGTATAATAAAAAACAGCCACACTTGCAGCTCTTCCTCACCTGTAGTCTTTGTACTGTGTCAGACTTCCTCCGTTGAAGTAACTCGGGGCAGCCTCATTGTTCATCATACTCAATATTCTACATTTATACCAAAAAAAGAGGATGGTAAAAATTGTGAAGAAAAATCCATATACTGGATAAATTTATGTGTGTTTTGCCCTGGCACGTCTATACATATACAGGTTTTATACATTTTTTTTTAATTCTCAAGATAATTTTGATATTATTATTGTTTTTTCACTGTGTATTGTTATTTATACATGTATTTTGAGCTATGGTGTAAGTAATATAAGTTTGCAAGTCTAAGAAAGTTGCTGTTTCTTACTTGATGTTTGGGAACTTCTTCCTGACCTCCTCCACAAACACGGGCAGGTTGTTGATCTTGTTCTTGTTGATGCACAGGGTGGTGAGCGTGTCCATGTAGGGGAACTTGACGTGGGACGTGTAGCTGTTGCAGTCCAGGATCAGAGTGCTGAGCTTCTCCAGGCGACCCAGGAGAGCCGGGTTCCAAAAGGGACTCAGTGAAGGACACATTTAGTTTGATCTGATGTTATTATTTTGCCTAGAATGTTCCACAGTATGCATTAACATTCTGTGTAGAACATCTTCGTGGAGACAGGCAGGTAGTGCACACAGTACATCTTTAAGCTTACAAAATAAATAATATATAACTGTATACTTAAAAGTAGCTCATTTAACAGTTTTGTTTGGATGGCTCCTTGCAAAATTCAACCTGTTTTGATGCGGCAGGATGAGTAACATTTTCAAAAGAATTATAATTATTTTACCACACATTTGGAAATACAAACACAGAGTAGAGAATTTGTCAGCATTGTACTTAAGTGTAGTAGCAGAAGTGAATCATAAAGGATACTCCTGGAGCAGGTTGTAGCTTAAGTCCAGGACCTCGAGCGTCTCAGTCTGCGTGAGGATTGGGTCATAGGGGATTTCTGTGAGGCTCTGATAGGCAAAAGAAAGCCACTGGTAACTGGGCTGAGCCTGTGGCACCGAGCTGCTCTGCTCCATGTCCGACACCCGTCACTCCTCCAGGCCTCCTCCCAGTCAGATGATTACGGCATGACCCAAATCTGTGAAAAATACAGCGGAAATATTATTAAAACTTTATTATTAAGACTTTGTATCTTTGGTCTGGTGAGGTGGAGCAACTTTATAACTTTTCTAGTGGAGAGTAGGCCACTTGCTGTTTTCGCTTCGTTCCACAGAACGGCATTAAACATATTTATCTCAATGAAAATGTGACACCACCAGGCCAACTTACAGGTCATATCTGTGGAAAGCCGGGTCCGTCACAGTGAGAATTCCTGTTTTTATTGCATTTTTAAGCAATAAAAACAAGTGTAGTTGAATAAATGCTAGATAGATCAATTTAATGCAACACTGTGGAACATTTCAAAGCAATCATATCTCAATGACGACAATCAGAAATGCTGCATAGTACACAGTTGCATGAAAGTAGTAGCAGCGCCTAGAGTAGCTATAAATGCTGCAGTCTATTAAAAAAAACAAAAAACAAACGTAATACTAATACTTTAATACTTCAATTTCGTCAATTTGTACTTAAATATATAACATTTTAACATAAAAACAAGAGACAGAATACTTCAAGTAACACATTTAATGAAAGAAAATTATAAACTGTACAAAATATTGAAAACAGTGCTGTGACATTGGCAGCTGGACACCAAATATAAAAACAACTGACAAAATAATTGATATTTTTACATAATTCGCTTCAGTAATGCCCCATTTTATGTAAGAATTTAGATAAAACAAGTTAACCCAAACATATTTTGATCAGCTGAGGTTGTTGATCCAAATTCTTGCATGACTCACCGAGCTGAAGAGAAGCTGCACGTCTCTCTGCAGAACACAGCGACTGCGTACAGACTAAATAAAAAGCCCTCTTTCAGACTCGCTGTAGATCACATGATGGGGATAATCACATTGCTACGTAACCCTGTGGATCTCCTGGACAACTTTTAAACAACAGCTCTGCCCTGAACAAGACCAGCTACAAGAGGCAACAGGAAATCGATTTAACTCAAATTTGTGAGAGGAATAAACATGTTAATAAGCTTATGGAAGACATTACAGAGGGACAGAAGTCTGGTGCAGTTACAGCTCCCTCCCATCGACGCCAGGTGGACATTTAAGCACAACTTTTTACATACAACGAACTGATTTGAATTTGATGAAGAACTGTAGAATTGTAATTGTAGCCTGATTATTTTTACCCATTCTCCCCTTGACTTGAGACTCAGACAGTGCCACAGCCATTTCAGAGTCATAAAAATTACAATCGTTGCCGTAACAATTAACAGTTCAAAACAATATATTCTAGCTTTTGAATGGTGCTCGTAAGGAAAGTGAAACCCATGAAAAGCCTGCCCTCTTTTAAAAACGAAGCAGTAAACTTTTCACACCAAGTAAAAAAATGTTTTCTTGTACCATCAGAGTGTTCCAGGTCTAAATCAGGCGTAAAATCCATTTTAACCAAGCAACTACCCATAGAAGGACAAAAAAAATACACTTGGGGTTGTGTTTTGATTCGCTCACACATATTTAAATAATCCTTGTATTATTAGTCTTCTGCGAAGGTGTGGAGTTTAAAAACACAGTGGAGTAAGGTGGAACAACGTGTGCGAATGAAACAAAAACGCAACTCCGGGTCTGTTTTTGATGAAGAAACAATATTATAACATAAATTAGAAAATAGCGTAATATGAGGCCTTTAAAAACCTGTTATATGATCATTATATTTACAAGAGTCCAACATGTATATCAAACTCATTCACACCGCCACAGTCCAAAGTGGCCGTCCTTAGGGTCCCTCTCCTCTGTACTTTTTGCCGTTGTAGTTATTATATTATGTCGGTGTCTTTATAGAGCAAATATAGCGGTGGTTTCTGCTCGTCTTGCAGTCCCTGATCTGCCACTTGGCTCGTTTCCAGACAAGAACACACTTTTTCTCACTCTTCATCTTGGATTTCGGAGGCGTTTTCCTCCAGTTGGTGTAGCTCACGGGCTCCCCACCGCTCCACTCCCAGCGGCCTCTCCCCTCTCTGTCGTTCAGACCTGTCGCACAATCAAATAAGACTCATTAAACTTACAACAAACTACATTACAAATCTGCACAGTATCAGATTAAGATCATGTTTGATAGTTATGGTTTGTTTTGCAATAACAATATTACTGCAATTTTAATTTACTTTTTGACACAAATCTATTTAATTTTCTACTCAAACAACAAAGCAAAATCTCAACTTAACCAAGACTGAACAGGGCCAAAGCTGTTAAAAACTGTTATAAATCCCTGTCAAAAAATCTATTAAAACGATTAAGCAAATTTGAACTTCCAATCGATTTGTTTGGAAGAAAATACATTTTTATTTTCCCACTTTCTTGCATAACACAGGGCCATGCAGCGCTGACTTAATATGATCACTGATGTACAATCTTATTAGTTTTGGCAATTTTCTGTAGTTTGCAGAATATTTTAAATGGAGAGTTGGAAAAAAATCAAAAATCAAATCATAAATAAAAATTTTGTAGAAATTTACTATTTTATTTTCAAGCAAAATTGCCCGGCCCTGAATCTGATATACTTTAGATTTTACAAAATTCAGTTGACTTGTTACAAAAATACTGCGATATAGATATTTTTGTAATATATTGTGCAGCGCTAATATAATATAAACAGAAAATGTAATGTCCTACCAATCCAAAATGGCTTGCGTCCACTGAAATCCCACAGCCAGTCCATGTCTGCTTTGGAGAGCACACTTGCGAGCGTCCCTTTATGTCTAAAAATAAAGTCATTGTGAACGGTTAAACAACAGAAGTGCTGCAGAATGAACAAACCGCTGGATTTAGTAGCACCTCTCCTTGCAGGCTCTGTTAGCCGCTGACCATGTGGCTCTCTGCTCCGAGTTCAAGTAACAGTGTCCACCGTGAAACGTCCAGCCTCGGGGACACTTCTGAGCACTCACCATCTGAAACAAAAACAAGATCATTTGTTTATTGAAGGGTTTATCTGTTTTTCTTCATGGAGATGCTATTCTTTGGCATTAAACGTGTATCTCAAAGCAGGTGACACTACAAGGCCAAGATCAGATAATAACAGCGGAGAGGCGGATGCAAAATTGAATTCTGAGTAATAAAAACATCTGTAACCGAAGAAATGCAAGACAGGAATGTTTAAACATGCCTGACAGAGTAATAACAACTCCATGGAAATAAGCATGCGGTGTGCACTTCATCAGGAAAGTTACTGAAGTTATTGCATATTTAAGTTTAAGTCAGTATATCTAAAATCAGTTACAGTAAATACCGTTTCAGAAGGAGCCCAGGGTTTCCATGACACTCCATTGCAGTGATACAGCCGCCCTGTGCTCTGGTTAAAATGCAGGAGTCCCATCAGCTCGGGCACACAGACTTTAGGAACGGAGCTTTCAGATTCAGCCTGGAGGCAAAAGAATATTAAAACTCTATGTAGCAGTTCGCGGTAAATATAAGACGAAAGGTTTGTAATAAAATGTGACAAAGTTAAAGGTCTTTTATTACTCAAAATTTACTCCTGTGAGCTTTTAGCCATGTCATAATGCTGTTACCTCCTCAAAAACATACCTGGAGTTGCGTTTCATTCACCCATGTTTGAGTAATCCTGCATTATTTAGATAAATGTATTGCTACATGACATCACAAGGTGGAACAGTGTTTTCTGTCTGCAGGATTTGTGCGTGAATGAAACAAAGCACAACTCCAGGGATGTTTTTGATGAGGAAACAACATTGTAACATAGATTTTAGAAAGTATTGTTCAGTGAAATATGAACGATTGTGAAGTTTTACTACAAAACAAACGGTAAAACATATTCTGTACTCACTTGATTCTTGACAGGTTTGTTTCCACTGCCGCTCTTCTTGACGCTGTTCTTAGATTTCTTGGTCAGAGCCTGTTGCTGCGCTCCTTGGCTGATCACCTGAACACTCGCTTTCCTGCCTTTTCTCGATGGCGCGGAGTCATCTTCTACTTGCATCGTCATTATGCCGTGATACTGAAGAACAAGAATAACTTTGGATTGAGCTCGTATTTATGTATTTAATGACATATTATATGATTATGATATATGTAACTGTACTGTGTAAACTGTGTCAGTTCCATTGTGAAAAACTGAAGATGGCGCGATCTGGAAGTCAAAGGAAAAAAAATAACAATATATTATAAAAGATGCACTATGGAACTTGTGCAATTTGCTTGTCTCAATGGAAATGTTATTACTTTGTCTGAAATGTTCCACAGTATGACTTTAAACTTATCTTTCGTGTAGTTCTTCACTTACAGGTGTTATTGTTGCTCAAAAATAAAACAGCACTCTTACTGTGATGGAACTCTATTCACATGTTTAAAGACATACTATGGAACATTCCAGACAAGGCATGGAGATGTAAGAAATGTTCCATAGTGCATCTTTACTGTTTAATGCAGATGGTTTCCTTACAGATTTGGGATTGCCCGTCACTCTGATTTTCTTCTTGTGCTGAATAGACTGAGGTTTCCTGAGGCTGTCCCCGCGAGTCCAGACCACAGGCTCTGGGTCCAGGGGCAGTTTCTCCACCGTGATGGTCCCATGTTCTGGGTAAGGCTTGGACCCCACCTCTCTACCTCCTAAAACAGGGGTTTGGGGCTGTTTTCCGGTACATCCTATTTAAACACGATCAAATGTAAAATAAATGATAGGGACTTTATAATTTTCTGTTTTCTTACCTCTTCCTGAGTCTCTGATGGTGACCTGAGCTTTGTTGATTCTGCCGATGACGCAGGCCTCTGGGGTCACGAGCTGCACCTCAAACACCTCCTCTGCCTCTTCAAGATGATCCTGGATTATTTTTATCTGCCAAGTCCGCTTTGAAACTCCTGCAAATGAATCCCTTTGATTTATTCAGTCATTTCAGAATTCCAGACCCATTATTGCCCTCCTCTTATTTGATTTGGTGCCCTTATTAGAATGAAATCAAATTTACTGAAGGGGACATGTTATGTAAAATATTGTTTGATTTATTCATTCATGTTTGAGTAATCTGGCTTTGTCCTACATTTGAGTGCTCAGATAGTTCAGAAATGTTAAGCTAATTCTTCAAACAAAATCCCATAACTGGAAATCTGCTGCCTGCTACAGTGAAATGCCACTGTGTCTTCAGGAAATCTAATTTCTGTTATTAAGACATCAAGATTCATGAGTTTTCTTGAAGTGTGTTTGATACATACCTGGATCAAACTGAATTAGGGACGAAGGGTTTATAATGAAATCTTTCCCAGTGGTGGTCGTCACATCCTTCACCTTAAATCAAGAGCCGTGTCATTAAAACTGCACACAAAACTCCACTGTATTTACAGACTTGTCACTGTTTTCCACCTTGACAGTGACAAAGGAAGACTCTGCGAGGTTCCCCTTTCGTACAATGTCCAGAGTGACTGCCCCCTGCTGCTCACAGACAGAAAAGCGCTCTCCGGAGAGCGCCAGTCGGGCCCAGCTCAGTTGAAGTCTTTAACACAAAGTAGATCCTAGAGTCATACACTTTATAATGACATTATTAGAGGCTGGTCAGGCTTCGGGCCTTACGTGTGAGAGGGCCCAGTGTTCCCCAGAGGATCAGACACGCTAAACTCCAGGCTGTCTGATAGAGATTCCATGTCCGGGTTTATGATGTACACAATACTCCTCTTGTTCAGCTCCGCCTGGGCAAAGCGTGGAGGTAAAAACCCCCCTGATAAGGCAGAAAACAACACAATACAAGTTTAGGCTGAATTTAACTCAAATAAAAGATACTTAAAGGTGATGTATTATCTGAAATCAATGTTCCATACACATTAACTTACTCTGAGTTGTATTTTGATTCATACAGTACATGTTTGAGTAATCCTGTATTTTCCTGCATATGGGGCTTGAGGCTGCTTTGTATTTAAGATTATTACAAAAATGAACTCATAGCGTTAAGAAAATGTACATATACTTTTTCTGAAATATAAAACGTAACTAGAAATCTGGCACTTTCTATAATGTTTTGCAGTTTTAAACATGTCAGTGGACCTATAGCTATTATTAAGCCTTTTTAGAACAATATTGCACTTTACAATGTACAGAAAATGTATGTTATGTCATAATTTAATACTAAGTAGCAGAAAAAAAACATTATATTCTGTAAACAATTATTGTGCTATACAACAAAATGTAGTTTGAGTAAAAGAAAATTTTGGGAATCTTCTAATATCAATAGCTATTCCCTAAAGATTGAAATCCTCATCCCTTGACATGATTTTATTTATTTTTTTGTTTCTTTGTCGTTTGAAAAGATATTTATGTGATTTTATATTTGTTCACTTCTGTTCTGAGATCTTTTCACGCTTTGTAATAATAACTCTCTCTCTATTGATACTTCTACTTGAAAACAAACCTGTCGTAATGTTTTCCAGATATCCAAAGTACGGCTGTCGGACAATGGAGAACGTGAGCTCCTCGTCTCTGCTGTGGTCGTCCTGGGCCTTCAGCTCTCGAGAGGACAAGAAGATCCCGTAACGACCGTCTGCTAACACCTCCGCCTTCCACAGGGGGAGCAGCTTCACCACCTCCGGAGATGACTGGTCTAAGGATCGGATCTGGAATAAATGTAGTATATTTTTATCATAATTATGTATAAAGTGCAGTATGAAAATTAGGGCTGCATAATATGAGGAAACATAATCAAAGTAACACAAGAAAATTGCATAGGCCTTTATTATTTAATAGCTACAGATGAGTAATATTGAAATTTAGTTTTAGGTCAGTTAAAAAAATTATAAGTTTTGTAGGGAAAACTGTCTCTAGCCTAAATCTAGGACTATGACAGCATCACTTTTTAGATTAGAATATTAACACCACCAAATCATCTGTTTCAACTTTTATAATACGCAACATTTCACCATTCATAAGATATCATATTTTAGTTTGAATTACTAATTTCTATAGCAACGGAGCAATTTTTCATCACACTGAAAGCCGTGAATTGCAGTGGCTAAAACAATAAATTAAAACTAAAGTGGTAAACGTAACAGAACTTTTTTTTAAGCTCTTGGTCAAATGGAACACCTTAAATATTTTTGTTAGTTAATACTGTAATAAAAAACTATTTTGCAATAAATATCTCACCTGGATAGTGAAGAATTCTGGTTCAGTTTGTAATTTTCCGTCCAACAGGAAACCTCGGTGAGTGCCGTCAGAGGCGGTGAACGCAAATCGATCGATCAGAGCCGGACCTCCATCGTGTTTGTACATCAGCTCCAAGTCCTGGATGTTCTTCTGTGTGAAGTTTGATCCTGCACTGAGGGTCACGCTATCCAACAGCAGGCGGCCATACTGGGGAGGTTGCAGGAGGGCAAAGGTCACAGCACTGGGAGGGGTGTCGGGGTCGGACATGGAGAGACTGTCCGGACCCAGGATCATGGAGGACCCACGGGGGACTGTCAGGCCTTTGTTATTGGACAGAGAGGGCAGAATGCGGTCCACCATCTCCACGAATATCTCAAAGCTTCCATTTCTGCTGGTTTTACCGTTACTCACAACAAACCTGGGAACACACAGTAATAATAAAATAATATATAATAACACAGAGGGAACTAATACTCTCATAGCATTAAACATGTCTGTCTTAGCATTTATTAAATTACAGGTATTTTAATTACTAAAAGAAAAGAAAGACTAGCATTCTTACTGTGATCAGGTTCACTTTCCACAAAACTAACCTGTCACTTGGCCTGGTATGGTCACATGCTTGTCTCCATAAAGTTGGCAGACCATCCACCAGAAAAGTTGCATAGTGTTCTATATTTAGCATTTCAGTGTAATTGGTTAAGTGGTAGGTTAAAGCTTGCGTTTGTATTTAGTCATATATTTATGTAATCTAAAAAAAAACATACAGTTCAGTTGTAGTGTTAAATATGTGTAAAGTGATGCTTATTATTTCTACATACCACACATTTAACTGTACGCAAACACACACTACATACACTGCTGACTCACTGAAACGACTCCTTTGCGCTGCTTGCCCGATTATCATGGACGTAGGCTACAGTGTTAGCCGCTATGTCCATTTGGCTGAAGGTGGTGATGGACATCCCGGGGTGCCTGATGTACTCTATGTGTCCGTGGGTGGGAGGAGTCGTGATCACGTAGAGAAGCTCTTCAGGCTTGTCTGTTCCATCTGTGGCCAACAGCGCATTTGTAGTGAGGACCACCCGATCTCCACGGGTCACATTCACTGGCTTCACAAAGACGGCTATGTTTCCTAAATAAAAAACAAAAACAAAAACATTTCTTAAAGGAGACATCATGTAAAATCAACTTTTCTGAGCTTGAAACCATGTTATAAAGGTGTTCTCTCATCATTGGCTTATTCAAAGTTGTATGTCACACTAAAAAGGCTACAAATAGCATAATATGTCCTCCTTAAACCACGGGATAGACCTCAAACCTATGTCTAATGGAGCATGCCAGGCCAAAAATACCAGTACCCTTTTCAAGATCCCTGATGGAGATGTGAAAATGCTGAGACGGTGATCGATTCTTTCCGTCCAACAAGTGGAAGACAAAGCGGTCATGTGACTCCTCCTCGTGCACGCCTGTGTGCACGTAGCGTAACAGGTTCATGTTGACCATTTCCTGGGTGCAGCTTGTTCCAGCTGTCACTGTCACCCACTCATGTGCTTCCTGGAGAATAAGGGAAAATATCCTTTAAATAGGTTCAAGACAAACAGTGCAGATGCTCGTGCACTAACTGTGTGCTGTGACTAAAAACACATTAACAAGCTTTGATTTGCCATAACTGTGAAAAAACAGTTTAACACAGTGTAAAGATCAAAGTAATTTCATACATAGACAAGAAATGTGAGTTAATCTTAAATCAATAAAGCATTTTAAGTGTAGTGAAAGTAGTTTTAAGCCGATTCAAATGGACAAACCTTTATCTGAAGTAAACCTTGATTTGGAGTACTTTCAAAAATGTACATGACTTCTGAAGAGGGGGTGTCACTGTCCTGAGCAAAGAGCACAATGCTGGATATTAGCCTGGTCTCCCCTGCCTCCACCTCAAGGCCGTTGTTCCTAAAAGTTAAAGTTCATCACATTATTTACCTAAAAAGATAAACATAAAGGACATATGGAGGTGTACCTTATGACTTGAGGCTCTTGATCATTGACCGGCAGCACTTTGACCATCACTTGTCTCTGTAGCTTGTGCTTCCCATCTGTCAACTGTACGGTGAAACTGTCCTCCATGTTTTCAGAGTCATCGTGCATGTACATCAGCCCTAACCCTGTAAAAGATGAAAATAAAAACACATTTATTAAAAGGGACATATGTAAAATTTACTTTTGAGATCCTGTATTGTCCTGGATACGACGCTTGCTCAAAAAATTGCTGTTTTCAACTATCCCCTATCCACGGTCTCAATTCTGTCATTTTTTAAAACATTCAGAATCCAGATCGTACATGTAAGGTTGAAAAATGTCACATAGCCATTTTCCAGCAATAAAAAAGTAATTAGGTCATTAGTTTCCTTCAAAAAAGCATAAAATGTTGTGGATTGCTCATCATAAAGTATTTTCTGAAGTACCATTTGTCAGCTCGGCCATGGTAAAGTCCACCACTTGAGTTTTGAGGTAAGAGTGGTAGGTGTCCCCTCTCCCATGGGCTGCTCTGTCACTGGCATGCTGCATAATGCTCCCATGTAGAGGAGGAGAGACCACACTAAAGACCAGAGAGTTCTTTGGTACATCCATATCCACTGCATTTAACACCGACGAGTCCAGCGGCTTCATTTCCCCTTCAGTTACCTGGAAACCAAAACATGAATTGACAGTGTAATGGCAGTAAATTGTCTTTTACATTATAATCTACCTACAGTTATGTTACGGGTCATGAACTCAGGAGTTTCATCATTTGTGGGGTTGATAATTATGTAAAAAGGCACGTGAGCGGAGGTATGTTTCCCATCAGATACACTTAGTATGAACTGGTCAGCTGTGGGCTCCATCCTCTCATGTCTCGACTGTACGTAGTTCACATGGCCTGCGATTATATCTTGGTACAAAAAAGAAGCTGGGGACACAAACTGGACATTAAAATTGTGTTGGTTCAGTAGTCGGTCTCAATAGGAGGAGGATTTTAGATTTTAAAGTACAATTACCTATGCTGATGCCCATGTTGCTCTTCTCAAAGCCAGGGCTGGGCAGGACGTTCTCTATGTACCCAAACTGAGGAGAGGAAACCAGGCTGACGACGAGCTCATCCAGAGGACTGTCCTCATCAGACACTTTCAAATGAGAGGCAGAAATAGAGGCAGACCCACCTTCATCCACCACAAAGATGTCCCCTGCAAACACATAAAACAGGGATTTAAAACCTTTTTTTTATTTAACTTTAGTTAACCAGAAAAACACCACAAATTGTATTGGGAACCTTATTTCATATTGTGACTACTGCTGCTCATCATTACCACCTCCTTCCAGCTGTAAACGTAGCAGTTTTCTCCTAGAAATATATATCTTTGACCTAGAACCATAGTTTGGACACCTCTGACTTAATTATTTATTGTAAAAAGTAAGAATGAGAGGAAACACCTGTGGTCAGTGCAGGGGGCTGGTTGTCCACAGGGAACACAGTGATGTGCAGGTCATACACGGGCAGACTGTCCCGGATCAGAGCAGAGCCGCTGGACCTGCTCCTCCCACCACAGCACACGGAGCTCTCTGTTTCTCCATCAGAAATCACAAAGGTGATGGTGTCTTGGCGAGGCGTGAGTCCAATCTCAAGACCTAAAACAAAAAACATAAACTTGGTCATGTATATTTGTTTCTCATAACAATCATACATATTGGTTACTAACCAGTGTGTCTGTATGTAATAATGCCAGCAGTGATGTCTGCCTGAGTGAAGCGGTCCACCACCACCCCACTCCGCAGCACTACCCCGTGATAGGGCTGTCGGGCTATGAGGAAGGCCAGGCTGCTGTTGTCACTGTCTGCGTCTGTAGCATAGATGTACTCCGCAGTGATCACAGCCTCCTCTCCCTCGGCACAGCTCAGCAGAGGCTTCAGACCTGCAGCCAGGACTGGGACCTCATCATTAACCGGGGTCACCTGGAGGGAACAGACACAAAGCAGGAAGCTTTTTCACTTTAATTAAAACATTATAAGGTTTTTTGTGTTTTACTGACCTTAACAGACAGAACAAAACTGACTGGATTTGTACCATCTGTGGCAATCAGCTCAATGTTGTCTTCTAGACTTTCTGAGCCGTCATGAATGTACCTGAAACAACAGACACACCGCTAGTGTAACGTGCAACAGCAGCAAAGCAATAAATATCGATATATTATGATAATACATTAGGTGATACAGTATTGATATTGTGGGCTGCTGTATCAATACAATGTCAGGACTATTTTTAGTATATATTAAAGAATATGTTTTGTGATGGCATTACAATTTTGTGGCTTGTTCAGAGAAAAAGATTTGTTCATGCAATAAATTTGACATATTCAATGTTGGGATGCTTAAAATGGGTGTATTCCATATTATATTTATGCAACAAAGAATTACAGTTGTTAAAAAGTATTAGGTTTTTTTTTTTTTAAATAGTGAGATATGGCAGAAAATCATGTCCAATATAAATCACAAGCATCAGCACCGCAAAATGTGAAATGGCTGTACTGAGAGCCATTGTGTAACGTGTCAAGACCCTGTATTACTTGTCATACATAGTCAGTTTATGATATGAGAAAACGAAATAACAAAAAGACCCTTCATTTCCTCAGATAACAAAATGTGGATGTCCAACCTGATGTTGGTGTTTTTCAGGTCCTGCACAGAGAAGCTTTGTCCTGGTCTGAGGGGGGCGCCAGAGAGCTGCAGAAAACCATGCTGTGGATCCCTCTGGAGCTCCAGTGTTAAAGACTCTATCTTTGAGTCAATGTCTGAGAGCAGCAAATGTTCAGGACTGAGCCAACTCTCCCCTCCCTCATCCACAGACAGGGTCGTGGTAACAACCTACAACAGAGACATGTCTAAAGTCCCACTAGAGTCAATAGGCTGATGTCTCTTTATGAATACTTTTGTTTACCTGTGGCGGCTGGTTGTCCACTGGTAAAACTGTGATATTAAAGCAGATCCCAGTCACTGTTTTGCCCAAACGGTTGGTTACAGACAGAATGAACTGGACATACTGAGGATAAGGACCAATGTCCACAATTGGAGGCATGTAGGCCACTTTCATGAAGCTGACTGCATGCTGGAAATTAAAGCAAAAAAGGGTTTACCCTGTTTACCCTTGACAGGTGTAAGTGAATATTTACAATCAAAATATTATACTTTTTACACATTTATCGACTTTTTGGTAAGGATTTACGTTTGCTCAAAATGTTCAACGTCACCTGTGTAAAAAGCCTGAGCACTGGTGCATTGGCGTCTTTGGTAAACTTGGGAATACTGTCCACCAGAAACAAGCGTCCGGCATCCGCACTACTGCGTATCACAACACAAATCAGATGAGCAGACATCCTTCACTTGAGTCTGAAAACACTGGCACTTACTTGTGTGGGCCGGAGAAGAAGGGAGGGGTGGTGACAGTAAACGTCAGCTCGCTGTCAGGGGAGTCCTGGTCGATAAAATGGAGCTGTTGTCGCGTGATATGGACGACGTCTGTCTCCTTGACGACCAGACAGCGGCTGGTGCCAGGAACCTCTTTAGGGGGCTGGTCGGGCACACGCTCAACATGGACCATCACAACCTGCAAAACCACAGCAGTCTTCAAAAAACACTGGATAAAGCAAAGTAAATCTGAAATGATAATTAAAATATATGCAACGTTTCCTTACAGATAACTTAAATAAAATAATCAGGAATGTTAATGTTACCTACTTGAGGCTCTGACAGGTTTGGGGGGTCATGAAAATCAGACAGCACCACCTCAAATGAGTCGTCAAACACTTTATTTCCCAGGTGTCTGTAGTAAACCAGGGACTGGGACAGGTCCTTCTGCAGAAAATGGCTGACAGGATATCCTAAAGTCAACAGAGAACAATATTGGTATTAAAGCAGCACTGTGTCTGTCCTATTCTCGCCTCCATGGAGATGTTATTGCTTAGCCTGGAATGTTCCACAGCAAAGCATTAAAGGGCCTACATTACACAAAATTCACTCTTGGGAGCTTTATGTCATGGTAGTTTCAAGTTCACAACTACTGTACCTTTTACCTTTTGTTCAGCAGAGATTGGAAATTTCAGTGCTGAAAAGATCCAAATGAAAAAGATGTATGGAGTTTAAAAATACAGTGGAGCACTTCCTGTTTCACCACATGACATCACAAGGTGCAACAGAGTGTTTTCTGTTTGAGAGAACAAGAACTCAGCCTAAATATGCAGAGTTTGTGTGTTAAACATGTGTGAATGAAGCAAAACACAACTCCAGGTGTGTTTGTGATGAGGAAAAGACATTTTAACATAGATCAGAAAATGGCGTTACATGGGCCCTTTAAGTACAGAATCTAAGCAGTACCTGTGAGCCCAGGCCCAGGTATCTTCATGAGCTCCCCTGCGTGTGGGGGTCTGGTGATGTTGAAGAGGATGTAGTCGTGGCTGGAGTCCATGTCCGAGGCCTGGAGGGTGGAGCCCGGGAGCAGAGCCGTCTGTCCCTCTGACACCTCCAGGAGCATGTTGGTGATGAGGAACGGGGGGCTGTCGTCTTTGGGCAAGATCTTAATGGGGAACTTGTGGCGGGTTTGGTGCAGGCCGTCCGTGATCCGGAAAATGATGAAGTCTTTGGTGGAGTCGCTGTCGTCATGGTGATAGCAAACCACGCCGTCCTTAATGTCTTGGACCGTAAACATGAAGCCCTTCCCACCTGAAATAAATGTCATTATATTTGCTGAAGCCGTTTGAACCCGTCTCAAGCAGGGGCATCGGGCTGGGTGGGTAAAAAGTACTTGTTTTTTACCCAGGGGTCCTCTGTTTGTCATGTGAATTTATCATAAAGATAACATGATGGTGTGGGCCCACCAAGCAGTTTGTACCCAGAATTTTCAGCTACACCCCTGGTCCCAAGCCTTGATAATATTAAGGGGTTTTGTAATAAAAATAAAGAGGTGGTGTTATGTCCACTCAAGGGAAACATTGTTTTGTTTAAGTTGTTATGTAAACCACCTTTTAGAAAGGTTTGGGTTCTTTCAAAAGTCAGAAATAACCTCAGTTAATCCCCTTTATATAAATCTGACAACAGATGATTAAGTTTGCAATATGTTGTAGTTTGTATTTTAAGAAAAAATTAGATCTAATTGAAAATCAAATTGAAAATTCTTATCTATCCAGTATGGGGGAAAGAAACCATGATATTTTTTTCATGATGTTCGTCCAGGTCTAGTTGATCGTCATTTGTTCATAAGACTTGTTCCTCTACCTCTGACAGTGAGGCGTCCGTGCAGCAGGCCGTCCACAGTGATAATACGAACAGCATTCAGGTTGTTGTTATCCACAATCTGCAGCTGCTCCCACGTTATAGGACGAGACTGACCCTCCAGCAAACTTAGGCCTGCAAATTCATTCACACACAAAGAAGAAATCATGCTTCAATACTGAATTACATTTTTAAACTGTATTTATATTTTTAATCTATCTTTGCTGACCCATGTTCCAGGATACTCTCGGGGCGTTGGTATCTGCATTCCTAACAGACATGTGGACTGTGATGGGTGGGCTTCTCTCAAAATAAAAATCATGAACTTCAAATTCCACCTGTGGGCAATAATATTAACCTTTTAACATGACTATAAATAAATAAATACATAAATAAATAAGAGTAAATACTGACAAAAATGCATGTCTTGTTATAACAAATAAATCTAAACTAAAACTAATCATAATGAGTAAAATTATGACTAAAAGTAGATATTTTGGTCGACTAAAAGTACTGAAATGTTAATGCTGAATACTAAAAACTAGTGAAAATAATTATTTGACTAAATTTGATTAAAAAATATATAAATTTGTCCAAATGAACACCTCGTAATTCCTTCGCTGACTGTGAGAGGAGTTTGGTGGTTGGTATCCTATCAGCATGTCGTTGAGGTCCAGCCAGGTGAAGGAGGAGATGGGCCGGGTGTGGTCGGACAGGTGGGTGATGAAACCTTCAGAGGGAGGTGAGGTGACGTTGAAGACGAGGAACTGTTTGGGGGTCTCTTCGTCCTCTGCGTCCAGGCTCCCAGTGGAGAGCGGCGTCAGGATGAACTGGTCCACCTCCAGGATGAACATGGACATGAAGGAGGCTTTGGGAGGCTGGTTGGGCATCGCTCCGAGAATCCGCACAGGAATCCAGGCATGTTCCGTCTACAATAAGTTACATTATACAAGTTTTTGGAATATTATCTACAATATTAGCCAATCCAGCTTTTTCAGTTCCAATACCGATTCCATGCTCTAAGTTTAAGTGTCTGTCGATATCCGATATCAACCAAAACCAGAGCAGAGACTGAAAAAAGCATTTATTTCCTTGATAAAGACTGATCCAAATGCGTAAAGACAGAACACCTTTGTATAAATAGAAATTCAAACATGATGAGACTTTCTGGGCGACCAGTAAACAGTAACATTACAGACATTTGTTTGTTCAACCAGGATATTGGCTGAACCGATATTTGGATGCCAATATCCGATCCAGCAAAACCTTCAGTATCAGCGCAGATATCTGTTACCAGTATCGAATCTGAGCATCCCTATACAATATTAGATAAATAAAGATTTTTTACATAGATACCATAAGTCCACAGAGATGTCTTAGCCAAAAAAAATATAAAATTGTAAACAAAAGAGCCGTAGACAAACCCAGCAAAGTCTTGGGTCATTGATGGTAAATAGAATTATTGCTGTAATGCTGTTTAACATCTTGAAATCTCCACTGGTTTAACATTAGGCTAAAATTCTAAGGTGTGATGACGTAATGTCTTGGTCTATTTAAAGATATCATACTTTTTAAATCTAAAGCAAGGCAAAAATTTAAAAAAGCATCGCTGTAATCAAGTTTACAAATGACCTTTTCTTTTGTAAGGATCATTACAAATTAATTAATCCAGGGTGTAATAAAACGTGTTGTATATTGGATGATCGTGTAAAAATTCTGTCACTTACAACAAAATCAACATCACTGCTTTTTTGTTTCTATTTGACTCTTTGTGATGATACCTATATATGAAAATGTGACAGTAAAACTCTTTACAAAGACCCATAAATGACAAAAACCACAGTAACATACCTTATATATGCTGCCACTCCGCGTGTCCTTGAGGTCCAGTCTGATTTGGATGTAGTCTATGTCGGGAGATGGAGGGTCAATGTGCTGGTACTTGAGGCCCATAACCAGGAAGTCATCACAGGGGACTTTTGAGAACTTTACCAGCTTCAGACCCTTCAGGCAGTCTTCAGATTTACACAAAGCCCGCTCTTTGTTATCTAAACAAACAAATAACAAAACAGCACATTCAGGTTCTAGAAAGGGAAGATGTGGGGAGATTCTCTGTTTTTGAAAGAAATATACATACTTATGATCCACAAATGTTGAACTTTTTCATTATTTATATGGCTTAAAGTCATTTTAACAACCACATCTATGGGGCTGAATAATGGCACCACTTTCTGAAGCTAAAAAAAAAAATTCCCTTTTGTTTTTTATGCAAGACGTTCAGATGTTTTGCGTGAATAGCCCCTGTAATTACAGAGATACTAACCATAAAACAGGTCAACAAATCTGCAATCTAACAGCTAATTCTATCTCAGAATTCTGACCTGTCCTCGTACATTTTAAACAATTGGGTCATGTGAGCGTAACGTATCAAAATAGCGTAGGACAACAGTAGAATTGCCAAAATTATTTAAATTCATCCTGACCTAGTTGCTGGCGGAGGTGAATGAAGCTCTCTGGTTCATCTCCCCTCTTTGCGGCCTCCCGTGGTTCACCGGTGACCAGTTGTCCATGAGCGGGCAGGTGGTGGTCGTGGTTACTCAGGTGGACCGTGCACTCCAGGCTGGACTTCCTCTCGTAATGGAAGGACACCACATTCCCATCTACAGGGTTGGAAAGGCTGTAGAACTCAGGGACCTCCAGAGACTTGGGGCCCAGTCGGATGATGCTGCATTCGGGCTCTATGATGTCCACGTGGAGAGTGAAGACCTCGATGTACGTGTGCGTGTCTGTGAACCTACAACCAAATAATGAAATCAGTTAAATAGTACCAAAAAGTACCAAAAGAGCTGTCAGTGTTGCAGCTTGAGTACCTGTACAGTCGCAGATTGACAGTGTCCTCCTTCAGTAGCGGACAGCCGTTGTGAACATACTTCACCTCATCGGCCAGATAGTGACAATCAAACACCTAACAAGCAAAAAATGAGTATATATACAATTTATGAATTTTCAAACAATTCTTTTTACATTTTCTGTTCACTTTTACCACATAATTTGCCAGTTTTTGCATTTTGTCATCGTCAAAAGCTGATCACATTACTCACACCAGATGTAACTGTGACATGACATTTTAATAATGTGACAGAAATCGGATCATGATCAGATTTAATAAAAAAAAAGTTCTACAAAGTACACAATGAGCTTGTTTAGTCTTTTCAACACGCACATATCGGACATTACACAGTGACTAGTGCATGATCAGTGTCTTTTACTGTGCAACACTTTCTTTGTCACCTAACACCAGGGGGCAGAACTGAACTGAACTTTATTTGCTATTTAATGATTTAATTATTTGTGACGTCTGTGCTTTCAATTACGACGCAATAAAGGTGTAAAATAAAAAGACAACATAGCCCCATTATACGTATAAACACTTGTACTGTATTCCTCATTACTAAAGCATAATATGTTACATTCTGATTTACTTTGCAAATCATTTGGAAATTCAGCAAGAGGCAATATCTGTCAACACGAGGCCATTAGGAAAGAGACGGTGGACTGGCAGGGAAACAAAAGAAACTCTAGAGATGCACCTATGATAAGGAACTACAAAAAAGGCTGACAAAAAGGCTAGTCTCTTAAATTATTGTATGACTATTAAAATAAACCAAAACAGACTTTAAGTACAAAGAGGAAGAGGTCATGGTACAGTATTGGGTGAAAAGTTGTTACTGACTGAGCACAGTTCAATCTAAAATGTTTGTTTTGTAATCCCAAACGTCTATTACAAGTAAGGCTCAGTGATAAAGAGAGTTCTTTAGTGTTTTAATCGTCATTAGCTATAACTCCGCTGCTCTGACTTTGTCACAAACTGGTCACCAGATTTACATTATGTGGAGCTTTTGGTTAACCTTAACATCCCTTTCTGTTTTAGTTAAATATTGCCTATGTGAAATGTGCCCTCGTTTTAATATTTAACTGAAATACACAGGATCAAACGAAAACAAAAACTAGAGTTAAAGTTCTATAGCACTAGGCTAATGACACACTGCATGCCTTCCTCCACATTAGTGCTTATTATGGAGTGTAATGCGGCCCTTTAAAGTCAACAGCTTGTTGTGTAGCGTGAGTAAATGCTCTGAAACACGCTGTGTGTTCTGTGAGAGGAAAGTTATGGTCTAACCTGAGGCTGCAGCTTCCCCACGCGTTGAGTTATTGGCTCATTTAGCACCACCTCCACCTTACATGCATCTTTGTGACGGGGGATGTGGAACTGCAGGTCTCCATCCTGCAGATAGGCCGACTGACCCCGCTTGACCTTTAGGCCCTTGTTGGTTTTGACGAGAGAGCCCAGAGCTGAGGAGGTTAGTCCCAGCAGAAGAACAGGGAGCAGGGTCCAGGTCAATATTTGTCCCAGTGAATGCATCTTCACGGGTTTCAAAGAATCGCTCCAAGTGACACAGGTCCTTTCAGTGAGAAATGGTGGAGCTCTCGGTAGCACACATGTTGGTTTGCTTTTGGTTTGTGCTCTTCACATAAAAACCTGTAAAAAACAAACACAATCAGTTCAATTGTTTAGAAAGCAGTAAGCATTGAACAGCAAACTCTTCAGGCTGTAAGACTCTTGGACAGGACAGTAGCAGCGTGAAATGGGTAGAAACATCTGGCACAGGGTCAAGGCAGGAAGGCAAATTAATAAACCACATTTGTACCTTAAACCACTACACCACAGGCGAGAACTCGAAAACACAATTTGATTTTAAGAAATGACAATGTCTGATGTAATTTAGGCAATATAATATAATCTAAAAAAGTGACTATACTGTGTTTTATTGTTTGAGAACCAAGAAGTATGCTGTTAGCTTGCATTAGTTCAGTAGTTCAGTAGTTCCTGTTCCAGTTTTTTGGATGTTAGACACTGTTTCAGCTCTACTGTTCAACAAAAGCATAATTAAATACTAAAAAACACTTGCGCTTGTTAAGTTGTGTGTGTTTTTACTGTATTCCTATAAACTCAACAAAGTCGTCTAATAAAAACAATACATGAGAACACATTATTGTTTTGCTCTCCAGCTGTTGGCAGTTTTTGTCCTGGCTCTTACACTGTAATGAAAAACCACAAGAATGAACATCTAAACTAGCAGATGCATAAAAACACAGTTAAATCTGGACCAAACCCACACTGGTGGCTTATGATGACCGCTACCCCGTAAACCACTTCGTTAGAGTGTCATTAAACGCCACAAGAGGAATAATTGGCGTTTTGAAGTGGCTTGAGGCGTTGGAGACCTCATGGGGGATCGAGAATTCGCTCCTCTCAGCTTGTCAGGAAATCTGCTTATGAAAAACAAATGCGAGCCTTTCCCTGAAGCAAAACAAGCTCCGTGGTTGCAACATGCCGTTTCCCAGTGACCTCTGACTTTATAGACTCACCCCAATCATGTCTGCTGGTACTGCGGAAGGATTTTAGTGTCTACTCCTGTGATCACTAACAGACCTGCAGAGTGTGTGTTTTAAGATCAAATGTCTTGTACCTGTGGTTTAGAAATACACAAACATGTTCTGAAGTTAGTGTCACGATACTAAAATTTTAAACTTCTATACTAAGGACTGGATACTCAATACTGATTCCGATACCACAATGATAAAAAAAACTTTCTTTAGACAATATAATGTGATTTTCAACAATAAATAATAGTCCAGGTAGGTTCCGTAGTGGACCAGGGGCGTATATTATATTAGTTTATGTGGTTTTGACTTATACTTGTTCTGATACAGCTCAAGATCATTCGAAAGTTATTCAGGAAAGGCCCATGTAAATGTGATTTGTTTATAGTATTGACACTTGTTTAAATGAGTATCTAGTTTCGATGCTAGTTTTAGTATTAATATCTGATTGTTGATACTAGATTTTTAGAAAAATCTCATTGTACCTGTACATATTCTGAAAATAGATGGGATTCTTGTATTGGTTTATCAGTTCATATTTCAGTCTTCTCTTAAATGTTAACACTCCTAGAGTTGTTGACAAAATGTACTTCTACTTTTAAAACATATACTGCAAATCTAATCGCAATACTTGTCAGAAAAAAGAGTTTTTTCCAAAACTGTGCGGCCCCTTGTTTGTTTGACATTAACCTTTACATGTCTTGTTGCAGTTTTGGTTGGATTCTTGGCGCATGTTTTGAGTCGGGCTTCCGATGTCATCCCGAGGCATTCCTCCTCCGACATGTGGACAACTGGGTGAGACCTCACAGAAAGCACCTTATAATCAGGCTGCGTGCGGATCGGGCAGAGCGTGTTTTAGCTTGTCGCGGTGAACAATGCCTGTGTACAAGGAGCTCCAGAGATCATGTTCAAGGAGCAAAAACAGGAACCTAATGGTCAGAGCACATCCCCCGGTGAAGAGGTGCTTCAGACCTGTCCTGGGACATGTCAAGGAGCTCATTAACCTGTCAAACTAATGAGTGGACTATTAGGGAAATTGTCCAAGTTTTTTGGACTGACAGTTAGGCCCATAGCAGCAGAATACAATACACTGTCCAGACATGGAACTATAATTATGCCATAGTTTTATTGCACCTCCTCTGTAAAGTACAGTAATGAAGTACTTACTACGCTTCAGAGTTTATATCAGTTGCTTTTGTATCTGACTGCTTATAAAGTCTAACCTTGTACAGCAAGATGGATACCCAGGATATATGTGAGTTCATAAACTCAGGAGAATCCATCTTGCCGTGTGCCCGTGTGTGCGATAAGGCCCGACAGGTGGTTGGCGACCGGTCACAGAGCAGCTCTGAGGTTTGCGCAGAAACCAAAAGCAAAGCGCCCAAATGAACCAAAACAAACATGGTGAAGGTAAGCGTTTTGTGCATTTGTGGACAGGGAAGATGTCTGTGCTTTTCTGGATGTAACTAAAGTTTGTTCGTCTTGTTCCGCTGTTGTGACGCTTCGACCAATCAGATTCAAAAAGTCGTCATGACTGATAATGTGCAGAACTCAATTCAGAGTGACACACATATCAATCTGGCATAATAAAGTCTTCCCTCAAGGTAAAATATTATTCTAATATCTTTGTATTATTTAGCTATTGTGCTAGTCTAGAATGTTCCACAGAGGATGTAATAAACGTATCGATCTCCATGGAGAAATACATGTCCAGGCCGTGTTACAGGTCAGTAACTCTGCTCTCAGTAAGGTGTTTTGAGCACTCATAATGAAACAAACACTAAATAGTTCATTCTTACACTGTGAAACATTCCAGGCAAAGCAATAACATCTCCATCTTAAGTTTTAAAAGTTTGCATTGTCAAGATGGCAAGATGACCTCAGATAATGCTAGCAGGTCATGGATTAGATTAGTAAACACAGCACAGAGACGTACCATAACTAAACCCTCTGATTAAGTTGCCTGGAGCGCTCTGGGGCTCAGTCAGTGTTTGCAGTGGATCCTCTTCCTGTTTTTCTACAGTTTCACATTACAGCCAACCACTACTACTACTATTATTCCAATCTTTTCATATTTAGCTCAAAGAATTCAAATCCAGATAAAGAAATGACAAACAACCACCACTAAGCTCACCTCAAATTAACCTTTGCTGTCCGGGGAGGTTTTATATTTCCTCCCTGACATGTCATTCACCTGAACATTAGCATCTGTTGAGTGAGAGCCAGCAGGTCTAATAACAGGTTGCCCTAACATTTCTACAAACACGCCAGAGGTACGAGTACACACTAATACAAATACAAACATGCACTGAAGTTTAATCCTTTTCTCAACTCATTTAAGACATTCTCAGGTTAAATCACAATCGTGTCACATCACAAGATGGAACGGGGCATTTTGAACTTTGTAGACGCAGGCAGGTAAAAGTCAGAAAGATTATTTTTAGCAATACAAACACCTGCAATTGAATAAATGCAAGATACATAAGTTTAACGCCATAGTGAGGAAAATCCCAGGCAAAGCATAAACATCTCTACAGTAACCAGAAGGTGCAGGACCCTCCGCCAGAAAAGTTACTTAGTGCACCTGTAAAATAAGATTAAGGTACTCTTTATTGTCCCCGTAGGGAAATTTGTCCTCTGCATTTGACCCATTCTTCAAAGTTTAGGACTAACTAACTAAATTACATAGTCTCTCCCTGTATTAAAAGGCAAAGAATCAGGTAACACAGTTTTACGCTGTGGTGCAACCCAAATGTAGTTGTATATGACATTATTTTATAGCTTTTAAATAGTTTAAATGGCGGCATTTGGCCTATTACGATAATTACTATATCAACATTCAATACATGATAATAATAATATTTATTGTGGGTACTTTTTCTTCGTACTAGTAAAGAACTTGTTATTTTTTTTCTGTACTATTGTAAAATTTGAGCTGTAGAGGGTTGAATAAATGACTTTAATGACTTATTACGTGTTTCATTTATGTATTGCAGCTCAATACTGTATATATATATACTTTAGGGTTATTCTGTCAGTGTCGATATATTTTCTTCAGCAATATATGGTACTTAAAACGTTGTTATGGTGGCAGGCCTAGGTGGCGTCACTGGTGATAGTTACACATCTGGTCGCGGGTTGACTTTTCATCATACCTTCCCCAAAACTCACAAAACCACAAATCAGTGCGTGTCCGTGTCCACTTGGCGGTGCGGAGAATGCGATGTGTCATGTAACAAGTGTCTATAGTTGCTCCACAGCTGGGAATGCCTGTACCATCCACTCACAGCGCGGCCTCCTCTTCTAATCTTAATAATGACAGGGTCTCCAGCCAGCAGCCAGCAATTTTCAACAAGGGAAGAGGCAACAGGAAAGACCGTGACATACTGCTGGCTACGGTCCAGAGGCCTTGTTCTGGATGAGAAACAGTACTTCAGTATGTCTTACTACTATACTCCAAAGGGCAGCCTAGTCCGTTAAAGAAAAGGTCAAAGTGCATTGCGAAATAATGCAGTAATACAGTAATTATAGCCAGTATTAACATTAAAATCAAGTATAATTATTTGCTGTTTAAAGTATATCAGCTTGTCCTCGATGGAGATGTTATCGCTTGCTTAATTAGTGCTGTTTGTTTTTATCGCTTGAAATACTTTTACTATGCATTTCGCTATGTCTCCTCTCCACAGATCAGACCTGTAACTCGACCCTGCGGAGTCACCTGCTTGTCACTGTGGTGATATACAAGTTTTAATGCTATATTGTGGAACATTCCAGGCAAATAACATGTCCAAGGAGACAAACAGATGGCTGACCCTCCACTAGAAACGTAAATACACCTTTAACATTAGGATTGCAGGACATTAAAGTCAGTGAACAAAAACATGTCTTGACACTTTTTCAACATTTTTTCATAAAAGCTGTTATGGAAATAACAAAACAGCGTGTGTATAGGTGGGACATGTCCTTACCTGATTCGCTCACATCTGGATTGGTGGTTTCCTCTCCTCTACCTGCCCGCTCCTCTCAGCTTTCAAACGCCAACTAGCTCATTGACAAAGTTTGTGCACAGATCTCCCCTCAGTGACTCCTCCCATAGGCCCAGGATAAGAGCGGAGCAGCAGGGAGACGGGACACGGGACGCCTTCCTCTGCTTGTTTCTGTTCTGGGATTGGAAGGAGGAAAAAAAGCACAAAAATCCTTAGACAAACACAGGGCTGTAAGATCAAAGTCTGGACCAAAGTGCCTAGTGGTTTTAGTAGCAGCTTTGTCATTATTGAACACCAGATAAAAGGCTAAAGTTGCAGTAAAGAAAAGACAAGGAGGAAGGCAGACTTTATCTCTGTTTAAAATGCTTCTGATTGGTCACAGTGCTCTACTCCACTCTGTTACCAAACAGAATTTCCAACCACACTATATATAGGCTGATCAAACTTAGATCATCAGGCCTGAAAGTTTAAAGATTAAATGTATAGATTAAATTAATATTAGTACATTTTATGAAACTTTTCTTGCAAATAAGGGCAAATAAGTACAGTGCACCATAGTATGTTTATTACACTCCTGCATACCATGTGTTGCTCCTCATGTGTCAGAACTATGGAAAATTAGGCAAAAATAGCCAACAAAACTTACATTACAGTTCTTAAATATAGGTCTTTATCACATAATAATGTTGGGAATAATACATACAAAACGATTCAATAAGAACAGGCTGCGTTGTGCATCCTCCCCACACCTACTGGGCTAATAATAAACTTACACATTAAAGTCCTGCAGCTTAAACACGCTCACAGGATTAGCAAACCAATTATGATAAAACAACCAGAAAAATGTACCTTATCGGCCACATCAACTCAAAGGGAATAAACGAAACACTCCACAAAATCCTCCGCAAGAAACTTAAACACCATCAGCCTGTTGGCTCTTTACCCAGCTGCCTCCGCGCACCTCGTGTCCCCGCGGATGGACTGGGGGGATGTGCGTTCATAGACGGAGTCCATAAACTGTATGTATCGGTCTGGATGTGTCCTTGGCACGGGCAGGACGTGGATAATTACTGTTTTAGAAGAAGAAGCAGGAGCTTCCGAGTGGCGCTGCTCCATATGTCCTGACAGCTCCGGGCTTCTTCACACAAAGGTGCAAATCAGCCACACTTCCGAAACGGATTTTTACAGTAACAATGCCACACGACGAGGATTTCACACCTGCTGTTTAACTTGTTATGGGCATATTTCTGTACTGTCTGTGTCTGCCTGGAGTGTGACTTTTTTTTTTTTTAAATAATCGCAATACAGAGATGTGAGCGGGGATAGGGTGTAGGTGAAAACAGACATTTTCTGTGCACTTAAGCCTTGAATGCAGAACAATATATAACCCAAAAAGGCACGAATCGCGCATGTGGCCTATTTAAAGCTCGTGCCGTAGTTACAGATCAATATGATGAACAAACTCCGGTCAAAAGCGCGTCTGGCGCAGACCGATTCAAGTTGTTAATGAGAAATGTATGGCGTCCTCTGGTGGAGGGGCTTAAGAATTACAACTTGAAGAATATATTTATAAAAGGAGCAGAGCGGAAGTGACCCATCCTCTCTTCCATCTGATTGGCTGTTCTTTCAGTCTTTCAAGTCTGTCACCAGCCAATCGCTGACGAGCGCTGGGAGCAGCAGATGTCTCTTCTTCTGTGAGCGCAATTTTCTCGCAATTTTGAGTAATTTTACATTTTTCTTGAGCGGACGTCGACTCTCCTCGTCCATAGGACTTGGTGTATTTGTTTTTAACGGCGCTCCACCCGGTGTGGGCTCGAGGCGGCTTGGGATCGGGAGTGAAATGCATCCCCGGGGCGCTGAACCTGCTCCATCCACCGCACAAAGCCTGTGAAGCAGGCCGTGTTTTCCTCCTTGGTCCGACACGCTGACGATGAGCAAACATGACGGGGAACCACTACAAAGGCCACGAAGTCAGCTGCTGCATCAAGTACTTTATTTTTGGATTCAACATCCTTTTCTGGGTAAGCCCTTTCCGCTCTATTCACTGCGCCTCGGCTACAGTTACGCGTCCGTTTGCCAAAGGGAGGGAGGCCCTAACCAGTGGCCCGTTATCTCTATCTCCAAGTTCAATTGTTCCTACTCTCCTGTGCGTTTCTTGCATTTTTACTCATTTATACGGATATATTTGCGTGGGAATAACACAGAGGAACGGAAACAGCTGCGGCCGCCCTCAGCTGAGAGCTAATCGGCTTTTTGTAGTAAAGTAATGACAGCTCAGCGCTTCTCTTATCAGCTGCTGCTTTCATATTGAATACACAATAATATATAAAGCAGTGTGCTGATAAAGACACTGAGGGACAGACAGATTACAGCCTAAACATAAGCACCAGACCCGAGATAACTTATCTTAAAGGAACATGAGCGTGGGAAAGAGACGCGTCTGAAATGCGTCATTACGCACTCGGACTGTGGCCAAAATAAGAGAAAAGAATGAGCAAATTAAATACCAAATGTGATTTAATGACAAATGAAATCCAGTTTTAATGTTTTTATTTATATGCTTTATATAACATTTAATGCCGCTGTCAGTATAAGTTTGTGCTGAAAGGGTCAGGATCAGTCTGATTTTTCCTGTACGTAAACAAAGGAAATTGCCTTCTGTTTGGAGAGATAGCGACATAAGCCCATGAAAATACAAACTTATACTTGTTTGCCCAAGCAATAAGATAAACTATTCTAATCTATCTATTGTATAAGGTATTTAACGTATTATATTTAATGATGTCTTTCATTCAACCACAATAAACATTACTGGAAAATTGCAGGCAGCGTTACCTTGACCTGAGAGACAATGCCCTTGTTGGAAGAATGCCTCTCTCTTCATGTCATTTCACATCAACATATGTGTCACATGTATGATCTGATTATGCTGTTGTTTTACAGCTCCTGGGCATGGCCTTGGTTGGAATTGGACTGTGGGCGTGGAGTGAGAAGGTATGTAGTATGCAGTACAATATTTACTGCATTATAACTCTTGTATTATATAATTGTATAATGTTCAAGGGGCCAGCTGTTCTCTACCAGGCTAGATTAAGACTCCATGTTTTGTCCTCTTCAGGGTGTTCTGTCCAACATCTCATCCATCACTGACCTGGGGGGCCTGGACCCAGTCTGGCTCTTCATGGTGGTGGGAGGCGTCATGTTCATTTTGGGTTTTGCTGGTTGCATCGGCGCACTGCGGGAGAATACTTTCCTACTCAAGTTTGTAAGTTCAAGTTAGTGTCTTTTTGTCAAATTAAGGATCTAAATGAAAAATAATACAAAACATTACCTGTGGTGGTAGTTTTCCGTGTTCCTGGGAATCATCTTCTTCTTGGAGTTGACAACCGGAGTCCTGGCGTTCGTCTTTAAGGATTGGATTAAAGATCAGCTCAATCTTTTCATCAACAACAACATCCGCGCCTATCGAGATGACATAGACCTGCAGAACCTCATCGACTTCACTCAGGAATATGTAAGTCCAGGAAACAGTACGGCAATTTGTGCTATAAACTACCCAAACTGGGTAACTATATTTATTTACTTTATGTTACAGATTAAATTGCGTAAACCTAAATAAGAAGTTATTAAACTGTTGTTTTTTTCACATTGGAGGAATTCACTTGTAACTTCTGACACTTACGACAGCTCTTAATAGACAATGAATCGTGAATTATTAATGAATTATATTAAAAGATATATTAAAAGATATAAAAAAGATTTAAAAGTATAGGTTTTATACAGATTTTTTTTTTTTTTTACAATTAAATTACATAGTCTTTTGTTTCTATATTCAATTTTTCAAGACTAGTATCGGGTATCTGCAGATAGCCGATATTAACCGATACCAGTGTGTTTATTTCCTTAAAACACAGTTAATTTATTACACAGAGATCCAGTAGTGTTCTGTAACTGTTATTTCACCTTAAAATAACTACTGAACATCTGTATGAAAATCTGTATGAATAAAAGTTTGAACTTTCTGAGCTGTTCTAGACAGTTTTGTGTATTCTGGGAAATGCCCTTTACAAGTCCCTGTATACACCAAGACCTCGATTTAAAACACAATTAAAGTACAAAAGAATGTGAAATAGTTTGAGGGCTTGACAGACTATCCAGAATAAGTTGGCACGGTTGCAGTTTTTGTCTTTATAAATAACGTTATACATGGTTTGACTGTTTAGTGGGAGTGCTGTGGTGCATTTGGAGCCGATGACTGGAACCTGAACATTTACTTTAACTGTACCGACGGAAACCCCAGCCGAGAGAGGTGTGGAGTCCCCTTCTCCTGCTGCACCAAGGACCCTGCTGTAAGACGCACTGTGTTACTGTAAAATGTAGTATACATTCCATTCATTTAGATGTTAATAAATGAATTAAACTATTCGGTTCATCAAGTAATTAAGTAGGTTACGATATAATCATAACATGCAACCAAAAAAAGTTGTTTTAAGGGTGCTGTTGTTATTTTTAATGTCTTAAAAGTGTGAAAAACAGAATTAGTTCCTTTTAAACGGTTTGCAGAGTTCTAAAATTGTGTTGACGCTCATGATGGTAAAGCTAACAATAATAAAACGATTTATAATCAGATGTAGGGCTGCACCGATCCGATACTGGCATCGGATGTCTGCGCCAATACTGAAAGACGTACTGGATCTTATATCAGCTTCTAAATATCGGTTCAGTCGATAGCCTAGTTGGACAAATAAACTGATGTAATAAAACTGGTGCAAACAGCATGCAGCAGATATATTTTGAGCTCAAAGGCTGTTTATACGATATATCTGTGAAAAATCAAGTACAGGGCCTCAAAAAAGTAAACCAGAAGTGCTTTATATTTGGCTGTTTACGTTGCATTTATGTATTTACTTGGCCGCAAGGACACACTCTGGAAGAATGGTAATCTATTTTACTCTCACAATAATCATAGCATTCAAATTTGATATTCTGACGTCCTTTTTTGTGAGGACGATTTTAACGATTTCACTTTATTATGTAACATATTATATTTCTTTCCAGGAGGATGTAATAAACACCCAGTGCGGATATGACATTCGTGCTAAACCAGTGAGTAATAATTCACTTTGAAGACGATAATGGGCTGTCTGAAAGTTGATTCTACTTAAAAAGATTTACTTTACGGCTGCGGGATATGACAGAGAAATTAGTCAAATATTTTTCCCCGTATCATGATTTACGATTACATTTGTTTTCGTCTCATCACAATCACATAAAATAACTTTCATTATTAATTTCCTGAACATAAACAAGACAGACTTTTAATCATTGCCTTATAGCACAAAAATAGTCTGCCCCAAACCACTTACTTTTACCGACAGAGGATTGGCTGTGGATTTCTCCGTGAAAAAGACCCTAGCGGACGATTAGAAAAGACTGAATCCTGATCGGGTTTAAAATGTGATTATCGCACAGTTATGAGAGACTTTGTGTGGACAGGACTCGGAGCAGAAGGACTACATAAACGTGAAAGGCTGCGTACCTCAGTTTGAGAAGTGGCTGCAGGACAACCTCACACTGGTGGCTGGGATCTTCATTGGAGTAGCATTACTGCAGGTCAGTTCTGTAAACACAATACAACTTATTTGGATACTTTCAGCCCCGGAACTGACAATTTCACATAATACAAGACCTTTAACCTTAATTTCCTTATGTATTTTTATTATCCAGATTTTTGGTATCTGTTTGGCCCAAAACCTTGTGAGTGACATAGAAGCAGTGCGGGCGAGCTGGTAAGTTCTACTCGTATTTGCATTTATTTCACACCATCCATGAATGTACCTCATATCTGTGTATCGTGTGTACTCTGTGCAGTATCAGAAAGTGAGTTATGAAATACTCCTGCAATCTATTGTGACATATTACTTGCAACTAGGAGTGGGCGGTATTTTTTGGAGAATCCAGATAATCCTGTTGAAACGTATCTTTAAATGTGAAAGGAGTAAGATTGCAACATAAATTTGTTCCATTTACTTTTAGCTCTTTTTGCAGCAGGTTGGAATTGTATTTTTTATACTAAACAATATACATATCTTCAAAACAACATTCACAATTATTCTTATTCTTATTCTTATTACTATATATACTGGCCACGCACCTGAACGTCCTGAAAGTTCATTTGTGCTTGATTTTTGCTTTGATAATCCTCCAAAGCAGATCAGTTTTCATAGTTTTCAAATATTGGGTCATCACAAATATACAATCTCATATTACCTACTTTTGTCCTGAACACATATTTCAAAAAGTGGCAAAACTCTATTGTATTTTCAGATTATAAAAACAATGAATTATGACTTTTCAACATCTGTTAACCTCAGCGCTTCCATTTGTGCTGCACGGTCAAAGCTTCTGTCACCATCACCACATGCCTAACCTGCGCTCACCCGTCACTCTTCCTCCTCCTCCTCCTCTTCCTCGCCTTAGGGTGCCCCCCCCTCTCTCCATGCGCCGACTCCCTCCTCACTACAGCAAGAAAGCGGCGGCTTACTACAAATGAGACTATTTCACTCATGCTGTCTGTGATACCGCCGGTGGGTCTGTGTGCTCATGTCTTCTTTTCCTTCTTAGAGCTGTGTACTGTGATGGGTCAGTAGTTTTTTTGTGCGTTTTTGTGTGTGTTTTCTAGAGGCAAGTGTGGCGAAGGAGGGAATCATTTACCGTTTTGATTATGTTTGTTAATTGCAAATGAGTTGGGGTTGGGAACTTAATTCAGAGTAATCAAAATCGACATGGGTGGAGGGACGCATATGGATCATGTTGCCACAGTCAATTAAAACTCAGATTGAATTCACAAACAAAAATCATCTTTATATAGTACGGTGGATTGACTTAAATTTGTACGCTGATTACATAAATAGTTTAGACTGGGCAATTAAATCAGAATAATTAAAATGGACAAGCGTGCAAAGACTGTTCGTGGATGCACTCTTTAAAATATTAGATTAAATTCAATTTACAGTTTTTTTCTTTATATTATGAAAAAATATATTGCATTATCCAGAAACTAGCTATGTAATTTAAGCAGAGGCTTTTTAAAAGATGTGTTTTAGGCATGTTTTATTTGGCATTATAATTAGAGATGTATCGGCACGATATTTGCACTTTTTAGTGTATCGGCTATTGGCCTTAAATCTCCTGTTGTTTTGGCTGACCTGCTACTTAAAGAATACACAAAAAAACTTTATTCGAACACCTCAGTGCGAAGAAATAACACAGAACGTGACTACACAGCTCTGTTATAGGCTTAAAACGTAAAACAGGGCTGTGGGTGAGGTTGTAGTTCATTTAAATAACAGAACTTGGGAAGATAATCAAAATCTGCCCTTTATAAACGGCCCATCGGTTTTTCTGGATGATAAAACAATCGATATCGGCATTGACCATGAAAAAACCCAGATAAGTCGATCTCTGGTTATAATGTCCCACAATAAAACCCACAGAATTTTAGTCATATGTAGTTTAGCATAAAACAAATATGGCTGTCAGTGTGAGTTCATGTAAAAGTTTTATTAAAATGTATCTAAAGTGGATGTAAATTTTGACTAAGCTCAGGCACATACAAGTTGTCATAATGCTAATATTGCAAAATCAGTATTCTTATCAAATTTTTTTAACAACCCTAATACCTACGGATGCGTATTCCCGTTATATTCCCAACAAATTGTCAAGCACGCTTAAAGGTGTCTCCAAAAGAGTTACGTTTTCGGTCAGATTTGAAAGTGACAATGCAGATGAATAATTGTCCTGCCATGTGATTTCCTCTCCCACACGCGCTCAAGTGGCTAGTATGACACATAGAACAATACTGTCTTTCACTGTCGTCTTGTATTCCTCTGTTTTGTATTGTGTCCAGCTGACAACATTTTTTTCCATCGTCACTAAATCTTCCGTCTCTCTTCTCTCCTCCTTAGTGTAGACTGCTGCAGAATCCTTAAACGCTTCCTCTAATTCTCCTCTAGCATCCTAACTGGCTTAAAATTATGCACAATTTTTCATTTCTAACTGTTCATTTATGTTCTCTTTTTCAGCTTTTTTACCTAAGAAAGCAGCATCCAGATTCTGACAGGTATTTATTTAACCTTTTACATCATTTTTAGCTAATGTTAAAGGTTCTATATTACACAAAATGACTGTTGTGAGCTTTAATTCATGTTGTAATGTTGTTATCTCATCAAAAACAGACCTGGACTTGTGTTTTGTTTCATTCACGCATGTTTTAGTAACCTTTATTATTAGTCTGTCTACATCTGCAAAGCTCAAAATGCTCTGTTCCACCTTGTGATGTCATGAAGCAGTCGTTTTCAAGTTAACAGCTACAACTTTTACCTTTAGTTCAGCAGAGATCGGCAATTCCAGGGCTGAAATTATCCACATGATTCTAGTGAAGGTGTGTGGAGTTTAAAAACACAGTGGAGCCTGTATTACCACATGACATCACAAGGTGGAACAGATTGTCTCCTGTTTAAAAGAACTCATCCTAAATATACAGGATTTATGAGTTAAACATGTGTGAATGAAACAAACACAACTCCAGGTCTGTTTTTGATGAGGAAACAACATTATAACGTAGATCAGAAAATAAAATACGGGAGCTTTAAGCAGTTTCAAACCATTAACCTTCATTTTTGTGTCGTATTTTCCAGCGACGGATCACAGACTTCACAGAGCCAGCACCTTCTTACGAGCACTAAAGGGTCACACTAACACTTTTGTATATAACATTGTGTGGCTTATGTAAAAAGGTAATCGTCACAAACCAGTGCACTACATTCAGACTGTCACTATATTGCTCTGTTTTGATAGCTATGTGTAAAAATTAGCAGTTTTTTGATACATTTTTTGATATTAGTATTTTTCACTGCAACACAGCCTTGTCACACAGGCTATAAACTAGTTGTATACAAGAAATGTGTTTGCAATGTTAAGTGCTTGCATTGTTCCACTGGCCGAGACGAAGGGAAAACTATGTCACGTTTGCATCATGATGTAAATTTAATGAAGTGCAAGGGACTAAATTATTATGAAATCAAAATAACGTTTTGTATATGTGAATGTGAATGAATATTTAGCCTAGACAGTGCTAAAACTCTATCACAACGTTAGCAGCACCCAGTTCCGTTGCATTATGTACAGCAGAGATGCAACTCCCAAGTGCTAAGGAAGACTACTGAAAATATCGGCTGTAAAATTGTTTGAAAATAAAAACGCCAAAATGTATTTAAAGGTGCATTGTGTAACTTCCTGGTGCTTGGAAATGTTATTGCTTTGTCTAGAATGTCCCGCATTTAGCTCATCTATTTCCAAAATGCCTCCAGGCCAAGTTACAGGTCAGATCTGTGGAGAGGTGAGCTTGCTCGCTGCAGGAATGCATGTTTTTTGTAGTATTTTTGAGCAGTAAAACACCTGTAATTGACTAAAACAACATAGATAGAGTTTAATTCCATATTTTCAGGCAAAACAATAAAATCTCCATGAAAACAAGTTTGTGGCAGATGCCCTACCAGAAAGGTTACGCAGTGCACCTTTAATAAGGCTTTAAAATTCATGCAAAGCGTCGCATTCAGTCGTATATCAGTTTTGCCAAGGATGCCATTGTAAAATCAAAGGAAAATAAATTCAATATAAAAATCTATGAACAGATGTTTTTATATATTTTGAAGTAGTCTCATCTTCTTGCCTGACCAGCCGCTCTAGTATTTTTGCAAAACAGTATTCACTTGTGGATTTTGAATTGGACCACACTGGAAAAAAATGAAAAAGCATTTACTTGAATTATAAAATACACTTGTGTCTTCAAATATTTGTTTACAATTGAAGTAAATGTCACAAGTACTCAAGTAAGTGTTAAAAATCCCTAAGCAAGTCCCTGTTTACATAATGCATCCTACAGCGTGTGCGGATTAAGGCTTTTGATACTATTGTTTGTACACTGGACTGGGTTTTTATACAGTAACTTTATGTACTACTGATTTGAAGGCTACTGTCATACAACTTTAAAAACCTGCACTCATCATTGTACCATTTCTATCGATTGTACTCCACATTGTCATGTTCTACCTCCTCATCTCCTCTCATCCGGATACATTTGAATATCGAGTCATATTAATTAATAAAGGTAACAAAAGTATGATCGTTTTGTGTGTGTGTTTTGGCAACAAATGTGCAGTGACACCTCCCACTCGTGGTCTGTCGGGTTTTCTCTGGAGTCTGACTGTTGCTAGTTTGTTTACTTGGTTCGCTCACATAACAGCAGTAGTAACAGCGCAGTGTGATTTCAATAACTGGATAAAATACAAAAAAAAAAAATAGCAAAAATCTGGGACAGCCAACAGACCCATCTAAACTCACCGAGCATCTCAACTGCCTTTTTACAGATTGTGGTAGATTTGAGCCAATATAATAGGACTATCGCGTGTAATCAAGAGCTTTGCCTTGTAATAAATAAATGTTAGAATAATAAACATAATATATCAAGGTGGATAATCATAATTCTGTTGATAATAAAGTTCAGCTTAGTCACATGGCTAATAGTGAAATGCTTTGTGTGTAATTACATCTGTTAGTATTTATAAAGTACTTGCCAATGCTTATTTTTGTCTGAGGCCACATTTAGTAAGTATTCAGCCATGTCTTGCTCTCATTGTAGTAGTAGTAGTAGTAGTAGTAGTAATTCGCTTTTAATATAAACAAGCACAACAGACTTAATTTAGGTATTCTGCTCTAACAATCTGGCAAAATTAATATCTACTATTTCTTACAGTTTGCCCCTGACGTTTCAATATCTTTTTGATTCTCAACAATCAAAATGAGTCTTTCATACAACAGCAATACACATTTGATTAAATACTATTCTACCATCAGCAACAACGACGCTTTCCTCTAATAGAAAACACAAGATACTGTATATGACCAGCTATTATCTTTTAATTATCTGTAGAGTTACAATCTTTCAAATGTACAACTCATGACATTTACAACAAACATTTACGTTTATAGTTCTTGATGCAGTTACTATGGATACATCTCCACTGGCGTGTGTCTTGATAAGAGCACGGATCTGATAAATAACCATTCATATCATAAAAAAACTAAACAAATACAGTGGACGTGGAACACACCGCGGCGTGTTCACAATGTTTACAGTGATCCAAGAAACGGACAAACCCGCGAACAGAAGAGTGGCGTTGGGTTAGCTCCTGTCGGCTCCCGAGCGCCCCAGAAAAATCATCAAAAGCAGTAGGCCACTTTATTAGGTACAACAATTCAACAGCTTTATCATGCACGTCAGATGGCTTATCACAAGGTAGTTTTGCAAATTTAAACAATAAAAAGATATAAATGAAGTCAATATGGCTTGGTTGAAAATCTCATCAACATCTGTCAATCCTGGAGGCTAAAATAAAGCAAGCTTTATGGGCATTTTTTAAATATCGTATCAGCAACTTAAATCTCTTTTTCAGTCTTTGTAAGTCCTACATAATTTTGAGATATTCAGACAAGAAAACCCTAGTTAAAAATTCCTTCTCCATATTAATTCTTAGCAACTTTGCATGTCAAGAAAAGTATGTGTACCTAATAATGCGGCCAGTGATTTAAAGTTTAAACCTTTCATTTCCTTACAGTGGACACCAGCATTTTGGGTCATGCTTGAGTCTGAACTTGGGGATAGCAATTCAGGGGCGTGGGGAGCAGCTGTGTGGCGAGAGTGTCTATGTAAAGTCAAGTAAAAATAGATTTTCCTTCAAGTTGCATGATTTCGGATTCATAAAAACTGCCTTGTTTCTGCCCGGGACAATACGGAATTTAATTTTCCATATTGCGGAAGCGTCTTGTGTCATGTGTGAAATTTAAAATCAGAATAAAACCCCTTGAATCTTAAAGAATGGCAGAGGAGAGTACAAGAGTGAAAGTGAAGCTGTATTTTGACTTGGTGAGCTGCAAAACACTGGACTAAAACATGCACAGTCTCTAGGCAGTTTAATATTGTAGCTACATGTGACACAACTCGCACGGCGTGGATGGCTGTTGTAGAAAAAGTGGAACCGAAAGTCTGGTTTGGTGTTATTTTTGTTCTTTTGTGCACTATTTGACGGGTGTGGTACCTGCAGATGAGTTCACAGCTATGGTCGTAAGGATCTATTGCAGTACGATGCTGTCTGATGGCTGGAGCCGATGCATGCACAAAATCATGTTATAAAGTCACATCACGTAACAATGGGAGAGTCTGTGTGAACCGTTCAGAATGTTCGATTCCATTAAAATTAGTCACTAACAATATGGCTTTCAGGGGACAACTTCAAACCCCAAAGTCAAGTTTGGCTTTAATGACTCAAAACTAAAGAAATCTTAAGCCAGTTTCACAAAGATATGGAACATTTTGAGCAGTTTTCAGAGATTGTTCAGCTCAAGCTTTAAATCTACAGACTGTTCCAGGACTATAAAATAGTTGTCAGTTCTACATACAATGTGATTAATGGAGAATATACAGGACTGTCTATCACAACAGCAAACAGTTCAAGGCCTGCAGTGAACCCTAAACAAAGTGCAAATAGTTGTTCTAATATTTCCAAAATCTGGCTTAAAACAATCTAAAGACATTTGTGTCTCTAGCCGTTTAGTAGTAACTTTAGTAGCTCATTTCAACAATACTCTACTACCTTTGTCAAACTGGCCTGTTTGAAAAATCCAGACATATGCACAAGAGTACAGCTGCAGAGGAACCCTTGTGTGGTGCCAAGCAGAGGAGAGGATGCAGTGTTGTAATTGGACGAGGGGCTGGCAGTAAACGACATGGTACCTTGGCACGTGACGGGGGTAATGGGGGTGGTCAGGCAGGCGTCTCATGTACGTGTGTGTATGTGTAGTATGTGTGGGTGTGATGTGTGTGTGGAGGGGGGGTGTAGTGTGATGGGGGAGGGGCGCACAGTCCTTTAGCTCTGGGCCGTTAGCCGCTGCTCTGTGAGCGAGGCCTGGTGAGACACTGTCTTGTTTTCATGAGCGCGCAGTTTGGACACGACGTCGATGAACGCCAGGCTCTGAACTTCTTTGTGAAGGGGCTCTGAGGAAACAAAGGAAAATGTGATGTCTACCACGACCAAACACAAGTGAGATCTTCAATAAAGGTGTGTAGTCCTCACCAGAGCCCATAACAGCACAGATGAGGATCATAGAGTTGTACTTGATCTCTGGCGCGCTCCTCTCGTCTGACAACAGTTTGTGAAGCACAGACACCAGACTGGAGCCCACAAAGTCCTTCTCTGCAGCCACTGGAACAGAAGAGCCCATTGTTACAATCCACACACTTTATACCTGTTATTTTGCTTTTGTTAGTTTCCCTTTTGAATTTCTTACCCAGATCCAGCGCTGCTATGAGACCCAACGCCACCAGTGCTTCATTCTGCATGATCATATGCTCGCTCGTAGCCATGGTAACTAAATGTTTGACTCCTCCACACTGGATGACTGATCGGACCACTTCCTGTATATAAACATATAAACAAGTACAGAGAAGACACATAAGCTAATGGTCCATGTCAGGCTGAGTAGATGTGAGGCCATGCTCTGCTCGGACCTTGGACTTGCTGTGTCGGATGAGAGCAGACAGCAGGCGGTTGGACTCTCCCATTACTCCAGCGTGGTCTTTGGCTTCACACCACTCCACCAGGCGCTCCACCAGCTTCACATTGGTCCCCAGCTGCTCTGCCGCTTCAGCTGTGGTCAACATAGAATCAACATCAATTTGAAGTGACCATATTATACAGTACTTTTTCAGACAATAAAGGTGCACTATGTCACTTTTCTGGTGGACGGTCTGCTGCCTTCTTGTCTCCATGGAAATGTTATGACGTTGCACCAAATGCCACAATTTTTAGGCTAAAAATACCTTGAAAATCATCTCACACAGATATGACCTGTTGCTTGCCCTGACCAGCCAATCATTTTCTGCTAGAATCCAGAAGGCTCTGGAATCGGACCATAGAGCGTCAAAAACATCCATCCAAACTTGAGACAATCTAATGACGGTAGCAAAAAAGAACATCTCCTCTCAAAAACTCTAATATCATTCAGAATAAAATCTTTATCTGAGGTAAAAGAAGTCACATAACAGTTTAGTGCTTCATTTATCTGCGCTGTTTCTCGGTTCTCTGTGGCCACTAGGGCTGGGTATCATTAAGAATAATAATATGATACGATAAATACTTCAATAAATAGGCCACAATATGATACATATGTCGATACAGTGCACTTTCGGTTCGATACGATATATTTCAAATCGATTCGATATGGTTCAATAAAAAATAATGGCTAAATCATGGCTGTGATACTAAAAGTCTTTGTTAAACCACTTCTTGTGCAAAGTAAATATGAAACACACCCATTTTAATCATCAAACCAGTGAAAATGTCAAATGTGTTGCATAAACAAGCAACAAAACTGCAGCGCTGTAACAAAATAATTATACAAAATACACCAAAAAATACTCTTGGTGATATATCGATACAGCAGTCCATGATATCGATACTGTATAATCACATTAAACGACACAATATATCAATATTTCAATATTTTTGTACATCGCTGGTGGCCACCATGTTCATTTTTACCCGAACAGAGCATCCATACCTCTGATTGGTCAGTCCATGTCAATCACGCTCTCTGGAATCAGGATACGGTTCCAAACCCACTTGTCTTTGTAAAATTTTGTTAAAGCGTGTAGTTCTGCCCAGGTAAGCCTGTTGCACCACTTGTTTGTTTATATGGAGATGGATACGTTTAATGCTATACTATGGAACATTCCAGGCAAAGCAATAACATTTCCATACAGGCATGAAGAAAATGGGACTCTCCACCAGAAGTTACATAGTGAGCATTTAAATAAAGTGACTCCATATGAATTATTAAGTTGATGATGAAATGATGCATCATTTCAAAAGAGTTTTGCTTTAACCGTTTTTAAATCTCTGTCTGAATACCAAAAGGTGAGCTGCCAAAAGAAGTCTATTTCTGCTGCCAACTGCTTTACATAACTTCAGTACAGACTGTAATAAGGCAGATCTCTCCAGTGAGTGACAGAATGGGATTAGCTCATAGAATGGAAAAGACTATAATGTACCTTGTGTATCGATGAGCATTCGTAATGTTCCCAGCAGTTTGAACTGGACCGGAGGCATCTCGGAAGGCAAGAACTTCAATACCACGTCTGCCACGCCAGCAGACAGCATCTTGGATTTGTTCACCACTGGGCAGAAAAGTTTGAAAATGTATGATACGAGTCAATTCCATTTAAATCACAGCTCAGTCCAGTCTATGTTGTTGTGTCCTTGGGCAAGACACTTCACACACCTTACTAAAGAAGTAGTGTACCACCAAAGAGTGTCAAAATTGAAAAGCGACTTTGAGTGTCTATATAAAGGCATTTTTATGAGCATCATCTTTGCTCTACAGATTAACAGTTTTCCACAGTGATGTCTTCTCACCAGGTATGGCCAGGTTTCTCAGGGCGCTCAGGGCGGCGTGTTGAACCGTCACGTTTCCTTCTTCAACATGTCTGTCCAAAAGCTCCAGAAGCTTCTGCACAATCCCTGTGTCCACCATGTGAATACAATTCCCGTCTGTGTAAAGACAATTCACAACAACGACTCAATGAAAGGAAGACGCAACACGAGCAGGGCTGTAGTCGACTAAAGACATGCCCTGTGCATTAATTATTAAACTAAAAGGGGACGTGGTGTGGCATTAACAAAAGCTCTCAAAATTATTAGGATCTTGTGCAAAACGTACTACGCAGCTGTCCAGTCACTCCCAAAACTCCAGGTAAATCTTCACTTCATGCATTCCTTCTTATCAAAAAACACCACTGTCTGTTTTCAGTTTTTCTTTTTGTAACATTACCGTGCAATTTTAAGTCTAAACTGCATGATAAAATAAAAATAACATCATGTATTCCTTTGATTTTAGTAAAGTATTCCGAATTTACGCAAAATGTGGATTCTATATTCATGTTTGGTACTTTTATTTGCTTCCCAACACAACTAAAGGACCATTAAGATAATAAAATATTGCAGGAATAGCAATCAAAAGAAAATGATGTTTATGTATTTACTATATGAAAACATTACATACCATTTCGGGCAAAGTTGGCTATGGCTAGTGCCCCGGCGAGCTGTAGCTGGTGGTTGTGTGAGGGGATCCAGGACAGAACTCTTTGGAAAACACTGCCCTTTCCTCCTTCAAACAGCTTCTGCATTGACTCATCTGCACAGCAAAAAAAGAAAAAGTCTCAAAATATGTCCCACCATTTGTCAAACACTAATGATACAGGTCAATGCCTCATGACTGACCCACGGGAGAATATCAATCCATCAAGTCGCAGCTCATTTGGGTCTAAAAATAGCCCCCATGTCCAGGTCTATTGAGGCGCAATGAAATTTTAAAACCACAAGTGAATTATTTATTAGCCGTGGTATTATTGCACATAGTCTGCTTATTTTAAAACGTGTTAGTGACGGGGATATATTTAGCACAGAAAAACTTTTGTGATTTTGAAACATACAAAGCTGGCATGATCTTAGAAAAGTCTGTGTGGGTTTACTGTTTTAGTCTTAGGATCTGGCAACCCAAAGCTCGTTAGACTTTCTGATTGGATTATTGTTTTGAGAACCAAAACACAAAATGTAAACAAAGAACTGTTACGTCAAGGGGGCGTTGAGGGGATGATAATGCTTTGCTTGGAATATTCCACAGTAAAGCTTTAAATGTACCAATCAAGCATTTATTTCATTACAGGGTTTTTTATTGCTCAAAAATATCTTTAAAACATACATTCTTATTCGTCTGATCTATTCTTTTATTCTATTCTTCTGAGCATCACCTGCTTATTTCCATGGGGAGATAAATGGATATAGGCGTGTCACGATAAGAAATTTTGAAGTCTGATTTATTTCTGAAGAAAACATAGATGATAAACGATAATATTGAACGCTCTTAAGCCACTGACAGAAAAACCCTAAAGCAGGATTTCCCCCCGCCCCAAAAAAAACTACTCTGTGCAGTATTTTTAATGAACATGAGCTGCAAAACATAAATCAAACACTTAATAAGTCAAAGAGGTTATGCTTTTAACCCTCTACAGCTCAAATCTAATCATAGTACAAAAAAAAAGTACCTAAAATAAATACTGACCCCTAAAATAATTGTTCCATCTATCATGTACTGAATGAGAAATCCTTATAGTAATTGTGGCCATACCGACTTGTCAAAGGGGTGGTTAGTACTTGGATATCGTTGTGTCCTTAGGCAAGACACTTCATCCACATTGCCTAGAATGTATGTGGTGTGTACGTGAGTGTTGATGGTGGTCGGAGGTGCCGATGGCGCAGAGTGGCAGCCTTACTTCTGTCAGTCTGGCAAATGTACTATATAAATCTGATGGTTAATTAATTATCATGCCTAGGGAGATATACAAGTTAAATGGCATACTATGGAACATATAAGCAAAGCAAAAAGCAGGTGGTGGAGTCTGCAGCAGAAAAGTTACATCTTTACCAGACATAGTGCGTAAGCTCACAACGCTCTTGTAATAATAGCCGTGGTTTATTTTAGTCCTGACCTCCGAGCAGCAGCAGCACCATGAGGTCTGAGGCGGTCTTGAGCTGAGCGATGTCCTCCTCTCGCTCTCCGTCCACTGTCTGAGCCACCACCTGCAGCAGGCACTCCACCAGCCCCGCCTCCACCAGCTGCAGTTTAATCACATCTGCACACACAAAACAACACTCTGTCTGAATTATATGAACTATGTATCTAAAATACAAAAGGCTCAACACAAAGGCCCAGGACTAGAATTAAATAGCTGTTAGGTAGTTCAGTACGACAATGCTGGTGATGTAATATATTTTAATGGGACGCTGAACAGGATTTGAACTGCAAAGAAAATTGTGCACTTACTTTGGAGGACAAATGCTGCAAGATGTAATGTAAATGTGTATAATAAACTCAACAAGCCATCATCATAAACATGTCCTGCGATATGTTTTGTATTCAACGTTAATAAGGTACTTTTACAAATAATAATGAGTAGAAGTTTTACTAGCAGTGGTTCGAGAAATTTCTCTGGTATGAGCAAGTTTAGAGTAACTGTCATTAAACCATTAAATATACAAAATCTGGTATGTTTTTTACTTTTAAAAATGAAATGAATCATAAATCATTTCTGAAGGAGCAGTGCAAGAAACACAAATATTCAAATCATTTCATATTGTCAATATTGGACACAACATTGCACACAAAACTATTCTTAGAAGTACTATTAACTCCAAGTTACTTAAGTATATGTATGGTTGTAGTACGCTGCACCTAAAGGTCCTACATTACACAAATTCACTCTTGTGAATTTTAAGCCATGTTATGATGCAGTTAATGTTTGTGATGAGGAAACAACATTATTACATAGATCAGAAAATAGTGTAATATGAGCCCTTAAGTAAGATCTTCCCCCAGTTCTGTTGCTGTATATGATATCTTCTTTTAAAATGTGAATTGTATCAACCCTTACTGGCCCATTATCTGGAGAGTTTTTGTTTCAGAGTAAGTGGTGTAGGTTTCAGCCACCCAAGCTCACTAAATGGCTGGACTAGAATGAATCAATTCCATCCCAGCCACAGACAAATACATGTTTCTGTCCCCAAATAAATAAAATGGTAATGTAGTATCGCACCAACCAACCATCACCTTTTCAATTTGCCATATTGAAGATTAAATTGCCCAAAATTTTGTTCAGAAAGTTAGAAATGATTCAATTAAGTACATAAAAGCCCCGATGCAAGTCTGAACTCCTGTCATTGTCTCATTTCAAATGTTTAAGACTGTCTGGTGTGAAAGTTGTGTGCGTTTGTGTAGTGCCAAGCGGCTGATATTGTGTAATTATAATAACCGCCCGCTGTGTAAACCTGATGAAGAGGTGGACAGCGGCTCACAGAGGCACAGAAGCAGTTAAGTGGGACGTTGTCGTGGAGACTGACGAGGCGGGAGATAAGAGTCCGTACAAACACGAGAGAGAGAGAGTTAGAGACAGAGACAGAGAGGGGGGAAAGACGGAGTGAGAGAGGGAAAAGGAGACGGAGAGAACAGGAGAGTGTGAAAGTGAGAGAAACAATAAGAGAAACAAAGAGAGAGAGAAAGAGGGGGAGGTTTGGAGGGAGGAAGAGCGAGAGAGAGCAGGAGAGAAAAAGAAACAGAGAGGGAAAGGGATAGGAAGATAGAGAGGGATGGAAAGAGAGAGAGGGGGGCTGAGGAAGTGCAGAAGCTGTCTGCCATGACTGTGCAGTTAGCAGTTTGTCTGGAACGCGTGACTCACACTGAGAGCACCATTTACTGTGTACAGCGGGAGGACAGGGTTTGATCTGGACCTCAGAGAAGAAAGGCCTGCTGTTAGATGGGAATAATAATACAGGTAACAATTATGTAAAGTTTATTCCAATTTCAGGAGTCTCCATATTTGTGTAGTCAAGTTTTAACAACTCAAGGAATAATGTCAGCTTTGCTTTACGTCCAAGAGATTCACTCAAAGGGATATTGTGGAGAACCTGATTTTTACCTGTGAAAGAGCGAAGTATGGATTTAGCACATCACTGTTATTCACATTCACACTTTTGGCCACTAGCACAGTGTTAGTACAGTTTTCATGGTGGACCACAGTTGCACAGCCAATCAGCTGTCATCTCAAAGAGTCATATAGTGGCTCTTTCTTACAAGTTTGCAAAAGATATAGAGTTTTCTAATCAGAGGAAAACAGTGTGTAGCAGTCTGATTTTATCACAAAGTTCTGCTTTTATAATACAATTTCTGGGGGGAAAAAGATGGGTAATGTAGCTTAAAAGGGATACATTACATTTACATTAATTAACTTCACTTTCAGATTAACAAAAATGACTTTTGTTGATGCATGTGTTATTGTGTTATTTTGTTTAATTTGACCAAACGTACCATTTTCTGCCAGTGGGGCCAGCACCTCGAAGACCATCTCCTTCTTCTCGTGCTCCGTCTGCTTCTGGAAGAGCCTCACCAGCTCCTCTGCGATGTTGGTGGAAGCAAATTGCTCTTTACTGGACTCTGCAAAACAAACATCAGACCCTCCCATTCATGAGGATTTACAAAGGATTTATAGTGTGTCCCTATAGAGCCGGGGCCAGCTGCAAATCTCTGTCATATGCCACGTCACGACTTAAGCTAAAAGACCATGTTTAGTGACTCGAAAGGCTAAAAATAAAGAAGTGTTGACTCACCAAGCTCGGCCAAGTTGCCAAATGCAATAAGACACATCTCCGTCAGGGCTGTGTTGTGGGAATGGACACCCAGCAGCTTGACCAGAGTTGGGATGACGCCCATATTGATCAGTTGGGCTTGTAGGGAATCTGCAAAACACAGAAACCACAGAAAGACAACATGTATCTGCTGTTCAATCCTTTACAACAATGTAGAAATGTAGCAGGGTGCGTTTGAGATTTATGGAATCCATTTGATCTTATAGAATTAGCCTTCCCAAAATCTTAATTTAATATCAGCTGGTATCAGAAATATGAAGAACCTATTAAGTAGGTTTGAAGAAAAGCTGGCATCACATCTTGCTATAAAACACAATGAAACAAGGATGGACCACCAAAAGGTTGGGTTCATGTTATATCAGAACATTCTAGTTCTCTATAGTTTACAATGAAGTCGAAGGACAGGTCAGAATTTACAGCTAAACTGTCAGATTGCAGATTTGTTGGCCCTGCTTAATAACTGTGCCAGTTTTTGTTTCATGTGTAGATGCCGAGTAATTACAAAGTTCAGTATCGGCATAAAAAAACAAAAGTGAAATATTTTTATCTGAAAGTGATATTAAATACTTTGTTATTGTCAGTTGAAAGAACTTAAAAGATGAGATTAATAAGACCACGTATGGTCAAACTAATCACAATAAAATTATTTTAGTTTGACATCTGTGAATCATACATTATGAAATTGTGAAAGCAACCTATATTTGTTGAAACTTGTTCAAAGTATATAAAAATCTGTATTACAAATCTAAAGAAGTAATTGAAAAGTTAGAAAAGACAAATGAGACCCAAACTCAAGGAGAAATGAATCAAAAGTGATTCAACAGATACTCCAACCAGCTCAAGAAGCAGTAGTCACCAAAACATGGAACCAGAACACTGAATACAAACACGTGAAGAAGAAGAAACCTAAAAGAACCTAGCTCTGAACCCACAGTGCCTGCTCCTCCATCTTATGTCCTAACGTTGCGCCCCTATTAAACCGTTTCAATCCTGTGGTGATGAAGCCGGGGTCCTCTTTATAAGCTGTGGCTCTCCCTGCGGGGCACTGCCTGAGCACGGCCGTTAGTCCATTAGCTCAATGTGAAGAGTCAGCCCCGGCTCTGAAGAGGCACGCTCAATGCATCATCGCTGAGACTGATCCAACAGGCCTTCACTGCCAAAGCACACCTTGGCAGGAGGTCCAGCCGCTCTCAACAAGGATTAGTGCGCAGGAAAAGTGACCCTGGCATAGAGAACTCACATGGTCAAGTTTACCTGTGTTATTTTGTCTGTTTCTTTATTTGAAGAATGGGGAGATACAGTCAGGATCATATATCATGCATTTTCCAGGCACCATCTTTACACTGATGCCTTACCTTAAGAAACTTGGTCCTTCTCAAGAGAAACTGACTTCAAATATAGAAATATAAAAAACTGCTGTTTCACGTTATAAAATTAAAATGTATACAATTTTTAAAAACACAACTTATTATACTTATTGTATGCATTTCTGTATTTTTCTGTATATTTAGCCTATGTAACAAATATTTGAGTCTCAAATGAATTAATAAAGAAAAACATTATGAACCCAGTTTCTCTTCAAGGTTGACGTAACGTTTGCGTCCACACACTGTGACAGTAACCACCAGTGTATAATAATCTATTATCTTACATCACGCTACAGCTGCACCAGCTATTCAATATAGCCATTATGCTAAGCTAAATCACTGTTACATAAAGGATGAAAAATGCACCTTTATCACCAGGGGCTCCTAACTTGTCAATAAAACCAAATACACCAATGACAATGGAACAGCTAAGCAGGCTCATGGCTATTTCTGCAATAGACTTCACAATGAAAACTAGTTCTATACAATGAGGCTACAACACTAAGATAAAACATACACATCTACAGATTACCTTCAAGATGAAAGTTGAAACAGAAGAGGAGCATGTAGGAAAGACCACAGATATCAGACCCATATAAAAGCATATAGTAGAAGTTCTTATAAAGCAGTACCGGCTGATTAGTGGAGAGATTAGTCTAATTTGTTGGTAAGTGGGTCATTACCATTCTCATTGCTATAGTTCATCAGCATGCCAACAAAGACAGTCAAGAGCTTCTCACTGTCCGGCTCAGTGTTTGGGGAGAGGGACTTAATGTGGTCAACTACTAAGAGAGCGCCTCCTGCCTGGTCAACTGCGCTCCTGCCCTCATCTGGAAAACAAAGAGCCGGGACACAGGTCAACCACACATAACGCAGCAAAGGAAATGACAAAAACAACAGAGCTCTTACACTTTTCCTTGCTTTAAACTTTTCAGAATGAGTGTAGCAGTTATTTTAGTACGACTTGTGATACTATGACATGGGGTAATGCTAGGCCTGTCACGATAGTTACCATATCGACTTATTGTTCAATATATTAAAGCTGGAAAAATATATTTTGGGGCTCAATATTTATCGTGTGAACAATTTCTTTGCAAAAGTGGGGAGAATTTTGCCATTTTTATGTGATAAGGTAAAATTTGAGCTGAAGACGGTAGAATAAATAACTCCTATGGCTTATTATTCTTATTATTATTTGATTCTGCTATTTATTTGTTGTAGCTCAGACCGTTTAATGATACTGTCTACTTAAAAATGGGTTTACTGAGATTAACCTTTATTAGCTTTGTGTCAGTGGCATAAGGTAGTTTCAATATTTTCTTTTTTCTCAATATTTCTCTGTATAAAAGACACCGTGCTTCAAAATGTGACATCGTGACAGGCCTAACTAATACAACATAGCAATATTTAATTCATAATTAATTCTCAAAAGGCGGAAATACTGAATACAAATGACATCTGGTGATTTTAGATGTCCAAAATCACCAGTAATTACAGTATGACTTTTTTTTTTACTTTTAGATTTTTTTAATTGCAGTATGATTTGCAATTAATGTTTTCAAATCAGGATCATGTTCACAGTGAAATATTAACTGCTATCTGAGAAAAAAAATATAAAAATGTAAAAATGTTTTGTTAAGTGGAGGCAATAAGTGACATTTATACAACAAAATATTGTATTAAATCAAATTATTCAACAATGGATCGCTTAAGCCACCAAAGTCTTAGTATAAACCTGTGAGAAACACTGTAAACTAATACACGAATGATGCAAACTTCAGTGCACAGTTGTACAGTTTCAGTTTTTGTGACAACTCAAATTGCTGTTTTATACGTTACAAGTAAAAAAATAAGTTAAAATCTTTAATAATTATACAGTTAAATGTTTTTTCTACCCCCTTTTCCCATACGTTTACTACTTTACCTACAGCCTAATGCAGCTTTGGACTGAAATACAGATCTAACCAAAAATAACACAAGTTGCGAAGGCCTAATTAAGACATTTCATTTGTGGGAACTATGACAGCAAAGTCAGCGAGTGCACACCGCAACAACACAGAGCTTGGTTTTGTTTGTCAGTTCCCACATGGCCGTGCTGTGAGCCCAAATCTGTTCACCACTTTTATTACTTGTTCACTGTATTCACTAATTAATACTTACAGGAACGCCACATATTCAGCTGGGAGACAGAAGACGCGGCGCGCAAACAAACATACTGTACTGCATTTGTCCTGGGAGATTTCACGGGAGTTCGATGCCAGGAACCATGGGATGAGTCAGCTTATGTAGCACCCCCCCCTGACGATAACGACAAGCCATTCCTATTACTATCTGAACGGACCCCGACACTGCACGCCCAAAGGTTTGTGCCTCTTCATCTCTGTCAGAAATCTGTTGGCTCATCCCGTTTTGTGCCTTTAATAAAATCTTATATCTCACAGCTGAATCAATAGATCATAAATTCAGCTACGGTCTAGAACTTTCCACTGCTCCTTTGTAATAGCAGTGGGAAAAACAATAGTGCGTGTCGCTTTAAAGACAAATGGAGTCCCAGAGAGATTTTGCAGAAGTAATTAAAATGCATGAAAACCAAATGTCCTCGTGTCAATCCTGACCTCTGCGTCTCTGGTTGTGTTTTTGGCTCCAATCTGCATAATCATTTTGCATTGAATATTAGAATGTAGAACTACTGGGACAGTGCTTCTTGTTTTAACCATGATTTGACAATTATTAACGAAACGGTGGAATAGAAAAGCAATAAAATTTGGCTCTAAATGATACTGGCTCTTGTTCTGTCCGTTCAAAAACACAAATCACCAAAATTTAACAATAGCTATACTTGCGTTACAGGTAAACAAAGTACATAAATGGCCATTCCAGATCCAATTTGTACACATTTTAACAACAGAAACAATAATAATACATTTAAAGGTCCTATATTACCTAAATTGACTCTTGTGAGCTCCAAGCCAAGTTAAAATGTTATTACCTCATACATACAGACATAAACATACCTGGAGTTGTGTTTTGTTTCATTCGCATGTTTTAGTAATCCTTTATTATTAGTCTGTCTCCATTTTCGAACCTCAAAATGCTTTGTTCCACCTTGTGATGTCATGAAACTGTAGTTTTCACGTTAACAGAATCTTTTGTTTAGTAGAGATCCAGAGATTCCAGGGGCTGAAATGATCTCAGTGATTCCAGCAAAGAAGTATAGCGTTTAAAAACATAGTGGAAATATGCAAATATACAGGATTTGTGTGTTAAACTTGTGTGAATGAAACAAAACACAACTCCAAGTATGTTTCTGATGAGGAAACAACATTATAACATGGCTCAGAAAACAGCCTAATATGGGCCTTTTAATATTCAATCCACACTCCCAAAAAGTGAATGTGATTGTAATTTAGAAACAAAACAGTTTATTCCCTAATCCCTCATTCGTCCAGGCATGGTCCAGTGTAGAGAAGGTTTCAGTGGTACATCAGTGGTCATCCGGACAATGTTTTTACAATCAAGACGGGTTTTTTTTCAGCTTTATACTACACACTGCCTCCAACCAGCAACATCATTTGAAAAGGGCTTCTGGATGGGAGCCGAAATGTCTTGATTGTAAAAACAGTGTCCAGACGACTACCACTGAAAGCTTCTCTACACTAAATGTGATTAGTATTTTTTACGTTGCCAATTATGTCACATTAACTTTACTTTATCATTCAGAAAGTTGGATTTCATAAAGCACATACGACTAATAGAATGGAGAGCTATTAAACAATGGGAATAATGGTAAACAAATTTGAAAATAGGTACCGTTTGGTCATGGTGTCAAAAATTTCTAGTTACTTGCACATATACATTTATATAATTATGCCTTATTTGACACCAGTCTTACTATTTTCGAAATTATTATTACCATTCATATTTTTTCTCTTTGTTATTATATTATATTGTGATGTGTGAGCTACAGTGTCCAAGTCATTTCCTTTGTGGATCAATAAAGTTTGTCTAAGTCTAATAACACAAAAATGTTATGCCGTGACAACCCTAGTTCCAAAAAAACCTACTTACACAAACCCTTTACAGTCTTGACACATGTGCTGACACTTTCCCATCCACTATAGGCAATAGTGAAAGTACATATGGCTCTAAGGTGGCAGCAGCTGTGCGTCTCTTCTCTCCCGGTGGCTCTATCAAAAAGCAGCAGCAGCTTTGCCGAGACCTCCCTCCACTCCAACAAATGTCACCTCCCTCTGGACCCCTCAGATATCCTCCTCCTCGACAAGACTACGCAAAAGTATGTGCCACCCCCGACAGCTGCGACTAAAGCCGTTAAAGCTGCCCGTCAAATCCCCACGTCTCAACTCAAATGCTCCTCAACAATAACCCAGGAAAATGAAATATTGGAGTCTGACCGTGCATACATTTGCACATTACGTAAGACAAATAATACGCACATCTGTATTTTTGGATTTCAGGAATGCCCCAGATTGTAGCTTTAACATTATCGTTTACATAGTCTCTTAGATTTCTTTGATAAAAACAAAGCTGCCAATAGAGATGCCATTTACAAAGTATTACGAACAAGATTCTAAGGTGATTTTCTCTGCACTTGTGTTTAATTTTACAGTTGATTCACTGAACTTGTACCTTACAAACACATTTCCAGGCAAACTTTAGCACATTTGTGATGGACTGAAATAGGATTTGAAAAATAAAAGCAGAATCGGGCTGGATAATATATCAAATATTCCAGTATTTGTATTGGTGATATTGAAGGGAAGGTTTCATGGAAATCCTTATTGGTCCAACACTGAATATTTAACTGATATTTGGCACCAAGACTTTTTAGGCAAAAAATATGCTACAAGTTTTTTTTATATTTCATATAAATACATTTGTTATAATCATAAAAGTTAAAAAAAATTGTGATAACATAGATTTGCTGGCCTTGCTATGATTCTAAAATCTTCATATCTGTAAATATTAATTGTTGGACAAATATCAGCTAACAGCATTTGTACTAAACAAATGTATATCAGACCATCACTAATTGAGAATCCCAAAAATACTGAGATGTACATATGTGTCAGCATAATATACAAAAGGCTTTCAAAGTGAGTAGCACAAGGCGGATTCCTACTCACGGCTGTCGTAGCAGATGTTGCCGAGTGCGCGGCCAGTCTGCAGTAAAACCTCCTGGTCTGTAGAGGTCAGCAGCTGAATAAGAGGAGGGATGAGGCCCGCTTCAACACAAGGGGTCCGCATGAACTCTAAGAACAAGAACAGAGCAACCGTTTATTTTTCACATGATGCTTTTAGTAACGCTGCTTTGGTCATTTAGAGGTGCACAACAAAACTCTTCCGGTAGAAGGTATAAGAATGGATTAGCCTTATGGGATACTCTGGAATGTTACATAACATCAGACAAACAGATGGCAAACAGAAAAGTTACACAATGCCTCTTTAACAAGACTTAGTGTAGTTTGTAATTTGTGACCAATAAAAATAAATACGTGAAATATATCGAAACAAGCCAACTGCAGTATTAAGTATAAAGTATCTGTGGTGGTTTAAAGCTTTCAGAAATAACCTTTAACCTCAAAAAAATTATAACTTTACATAATATTAGCCTGTGAGCTATGCAGTCACAGGCATATCTCTAACTCTTTACAAGTATATATTTATAAATCATTCAGTGCAACATTTTGCCATCATCCCCTGGTCTCACTTGGCGTTAAACCAGAGCACGTCCAGGTGCCAGGGGTCCTTTGGTTGACCTGACGACCATCTGTTGCCATGGTATTTTCTGGACGAGTTGCAGTCAGGCTTAATTTCTGGGACATTTCACAACTGTGGAAGTTTTATGCATAATTATTTCAAAGGGTTTTTTGGTTGTGATCAGTCCCACAGCTTGAAACAAGAAAAGATTTTGACTAGCGGTTACCTTAATTAGCAGTGGTTCACGTTTGTTGTCTTAAATAAATCACTTTTTAAAGATGTAATGGCTTGTTTTAAATTGTTTGTTTTGAGAAAGAATTTGCTCAATAATATCTAGTTCTAATATAAAACTGAGCGGCCATTCTCTCCTTTAATGCACTCTTAATGCAGATCCCTCCTTGACCACATCCATCCTTCTCCCGTTTCAGCTCGGCGCACTCGGGCCAGTCCGCTGTGCCACGCGGGGAGGGCATCAGACAGTTTCCGGAGACCGTGACAGATAAATGCCAGCAGGCCATTGCCAAGCTCGACCGACCGCTGTGTAGTGATCATTAGTGGCAGTCTTGAGCGCGCCTGTAAACCTATTCATTATCCTAACCTTTTCATGCCACTTGTGCTTTTTCCGACTTTAAAAGCTTCTCCTGGGCTCTGGCGGAGGGACGCGAGAGAACGCCAGCTCTCACACAAAGTGCTTATACAAGATTTGATAAGCTCAGATAAACAGCGCTTTAGTTAAAAGGACACCAAGGCGAGTCTTTGGTTTGGACACTTCCACTGTTAAGGTGAATTAGTTAGATACTACAGCAAAGAACAAACGGTTAAGAATGGGTCCACTCTTTGTATCCACATTTGACAAATTTTATCTTAACCTAGTGCTGAGAAAGTAAACGTCTTTAAATGTTTTTATCTTTAGCATTGTGAGGTTGAGATGTTTTGTCACATTAAAAGGGACTGTACACATTTTTTGTCTCTCTTTTAATATATTGTATTGTAAAAGCAGCTGTTTGGATCAAAAAAAGATGCTGTGTGTCATTTTCTGCATGTAATCGTAAAGCTTTTTTATTGTCTACGAACCAGGAAATAATGCCAGTCTGCTGGTCTCTAAAAGTAAACAATTTAAAATGAACTAGTTCTGTTTTTGACGTTATTAAGACAGTAAGGTTTACAGTGTTTAACCAGGTCAGTTTAAGTTAATTTCTGTTTTTGTCTTGCAATTTAAAGTTTGGGCTTGTTGGAACGCTTGTATATTTACGCTTATGTTGCTGAAAAATACAGTTTTATTAATTCAACTGAGACATTCTCTGGAGTTATTATTATATATAGTAACTGTTTGAATACCACAAAGATCCTTTTGTGGAGTCACAGGAGATAGTTTCTTTATCTTGCCCTTGGGAGGAGAATCTTACCATTTTTGGCCACCTCTGCGATGATGTTGGCTACTTTGGGGGTGCAGGAAGACTGGGGGGTGAGCAGGGAGGGGAGCAGGGGCAGCACTCCCATTTCCTGGATCTTCATACTGGCTTCGGTGTCTACAAACACAAACGTGACGCATTTGTACACAGGAGGATTGAATACAAACCACAGCATGTCAAAGATGCCATCCACAGCTCTATGTGTATTTACAGTAGAGGTGAAAAGCACTGTCAGCAGGAACAGTGTGGCCTGCGTTACTCAGCTGTCTGGCTATGTGGCTTTAATCAGTCACACATGAGAGACCCTATAGACTGTATGTGGACTGGCGGGACAGTGCTGGCAATCAGAGTTAGGCCTAACATGGCATGACTATAGGAAGCACTTATTATTATTTTTATGTTGTTTTGTACAGTAATGCAGCAATAATGGCACTTGGTTTTGCCTCCCTACTGCAACTACAGCCCAGAATGCACCAATCCACCCTCCACCACCAAAACTGTCTATTTACAAAATTAGACTCATTTTATCATTCCGTTTCTTTATCTTCTGGTGTTATTTGGCATTTAAACATATTTATATAAAATCAGTTCTTCAAAATATCCACTTATTTATTTACAACAGGCCCTTGTTACCAGCAGGAGAATACACTAAATACTAAAATACATTTTTACATTTAAGTGTGACCACATTAACTTATTATATCATTCAGAAAGTTTCATTTCATAACGTTGGATATGATAGCTTATAGATGTGAGATTTATAGATTCTTTGGTCATAGTGTCAATAATTGTGCGTGAATAATCATAAAATCCTGATGTTTCTTCTCACAAAACACTGAAATCTGATATTATGATGTATTTAATTACTACACCATAGAATACATTGATCTGAGTTCAACTGAGGTAACCCAATTACGAACAAGACCTATTCCTTTTTTAACAAGTGGATGGGCCAGCTCTTCCCAAAATCCATTGTACCTGATTTATCTTAGCAGTTTATATAGAATAGCCTCTGACTGGCATTGTTTATTCTGTTTATTCTGCAGCGCGGCTCTAGTCTGAATTGCTGTTGGTCGTTTGTGTAGATGACTCACTGTTATTGGCCAGTGCTTTGAGCAGACAGTCCACACAGCTCTCCACACTGTCTGTGGAGCTGTCTGAAGAAGCCAGCTTCAGCTTCTCCAGGGCCTCGCTCAGATTGTCTGTGGAGAAACAAGCAAAAGAAAATGTTCATAAAAGTGCCTGAAGCTTTGTTTGTCTGTGAGCAACCTCTGAAGTCCACTTTTCTTTTGATAATTACTTCATTCATTCGTTCACTGTAGGGTTGGCCAAAAAAAAAATCAATACCAAGAGAGCAATCAATATGTATCAAAACTAGATGGTAATTTGAACAGGTTTGAAAAGATACTGAATAAAATCACAAAACAAATTTGGAACTTTAACTAGGTTTTATGATAGTCTGGGTCTACTTAGGAAGGAAGAAACTAGCATTATTTTGTGAATTTCTATTAAAATTTACATTCTGATTTATTTATTCAAAGACAAAAGAATGGTTTTCATTATTATTGCGGTATTAAAATCAGTAAATCAGTAGTTTTAGTATCAAATATCATCAAATTTTAGTATTACGGCAAAGCTATTTCTGTGTGCCATTCAAAGTAGAATTGTTGTATTTGTCTTTGCGAAACATGTCCAAAATTTGGAAAAATGTCGCAAACCGTTTTTTGTAGTATTTTACCATCTCAAAATAAACGTTTATAAGCCAGTTTCTTTAAATAAACTCTGTTGTCAGCTCCAGACCTTATCATCTTCAGAAGAATTGCAGACTAAACTCAAGACAACAAAGGAAGAGGAGGAAGTAGAGTCGACCCAGACGTGGAACAAGGACAAGGAGGAGTCGGACAAACGCATGGAGTCTGAATTTTAAAAGAGCCCTTCATATGTGAGAGACGCAGTTTGCATATTAAATTTTTAAGACTATAATATTTGTTTTATTTATGTAGCCATGCATTTTTGCGCACAGTTTCATGCCATACAGTTCAATAATGAGAATTTAATCACAGCCCTTATTGGTTCCAGAGTAGGGAATTTTAATGGACTTAGAGAAGTATTTTTTTTTCCATTAGCTGCTTCCTCTATTTAAGCACTTGAAATTACCACCACATGTTCAATAAAGCAGAACTCGTCTTTAGAACAACATCCATGTCAAATAAATCCGGTCTCGAAGTCTCTAAAACGTACTTTTAGTGTAATGTATACGTAAGTTGAGACATAAATTTCTCAACATGTGGCATCACGTTGAGAGTCTTGAGTTTATTTCTGAAAATAATAAAATAAATCGTAATGTTATAAAGTTCAATTCAAGCAAGTAACCTGAAAATAAAATATGGAAACACCTTGTCGTCTGATCAAAAAACCAAAATATCCATTCTCTGGTCCTAATTTTCTGATTGTCTCTCCCCACTCTTCACCCCGTGTCACACTTTTAAACCTGTTATATAAAAAAAATAAAAAATTACAATAAAATTCATGGGTTAATTGATTGATGGATAATTAATATTTCAGTGCTTGTGTTGTCACCACATCGACGTCCTGGGTTCACTTCCCCGCTACAACTGAATGTCTCTACCCTCTCTCTCCCCCCATTCATAAAGCTTAATGATTACAAAAGAAAAAAAAAAAAAAGAAATAGAAGATTATTTCAAATTTAATGGACTCCAAGACTGAATATATGGAGGATTATTTGCCATAGCTAACCCATAAAGAAAAAACAAAAGGGTGAAAAATACCACAGATATTAAGCATGCCGGTTGAACGCACATCACCCTTGTACGATTCACTTGTAACAATCCTTCTTGTTGTTTCCTCCATGACCTTAGAACATTTGCAGCTACATTTTTCTGTCCTATTTACAGCCAGATCTGCATTAATCTCAGAGCGCATCGCGAGTCACACCACACCGCTGCTGCTGCTGAGCCATATAAACCAGGACGCTTAAATCCGGCACACGTTTTATTAGAGATGCTTATTCACCGTACGCTGCTGTCTTCTGAATCATGCTGAAATGTGATTAGGCTGGAGCCGCCTGCCTGAGGAGAAGAAAAGAGTCCTACACGCACAACACTTCCATTTAATACAGCTGAGAACACTGACACGTACTCAACTGAATACTTATTGCGTTAATGGTTTCTAGTTTAGTATGACTGCTGAGGTGTCGGCACAGGGTGTTGGGGAATTTGAAATGTTTTCTTGGAGCATTTTCATAATACTCATCTAATTTGTTGCCGTACCTGTATTTAGGGTTTTGGTGGATTTGAATATAAGGCAGCTACCTTAACAGCTGTCCAAAATATGCATTTTTCCTTGAAATGGTGACTCTAAACAACTCGTTTTGAATTAGTATGTGTATATTGTTGCAGATGGTTTAGTAGCATTTTTATAAACATGTGGTGATGCTGTGTAGAAAGCAGAACAGCCTTTTTTGATCACTTTGTATTCAGTCATGTTAATAATAAACTATGATGCAGAATGGCAAGTTACTGTATATGTAATACATGTTTATATGTGCTAAATGTAGCCTGATATCCTGATTGTTAGCTTCAAAATCTACTATTTTAATTAATAACACTGACTGTTATTAGTTGCTTGCGTAATAATAGTCAGTGTTATTCATTTGAGGCAGATGATATACTTGTATTTAGCGATCAATGACAGTTTCATTGTTGGATTTTCTAACTTTCTGATGGTTAAATCAACAATTTTGTGAAGCCCTGTGTGGTGTGCTGCTGTGATTTTAGACTCTACAAAATGGAAATGGAATTGAATATGGTAGTAGTAGTATTACAGCGAGAAGTATCCCAATGTTTTAAGAGGTCTATCCTTGATTTCCATTTAAAGTGGGCATTGCTGCACAAGGCATGTCACAGCTGCATAAATAATAACAGGGCTGAGCCTCCAGCAGAACCAAACCTACGCCGTGGATCTGCGAGCATCCCCGGCAGCAGCAGCAGCAGCAGCAGCAGCAGCAGCCACGGTCAGAGTGGGCTGATGGCTCCTATTGCATAACAGCTGTGGAGATGGTGAAGTGCCACGGACCATCACCGCGGCTCTGCCATGTCAGGACTGCGCGCTCATCATGTCGTCCTCCGGGGAAAGTGCCACCCAATACGCGCAGTGCAAACCACAAATGCTCCAAGCGCCCGGACCCACTGTGGACCCACTGTGGACCCACTGTGGACCCACTGTGGACCCACTGTGGACCCACTGTGGACCATTGGACATTGGACAGGGGGATGGAGAGACACGGGCTACCCCACCCGAGTGCACGAGCGCGCGTACACGTCTGTCTCACGAGTACCTCAAATAAAACTGTTTTGCAGAATGAATGGCCCCACCTTTACTTTGGAAAATAAGCCATGTGTTATGATGTTGCTAATGAGCGTTTATAGATCCATGCAGTAAAAGCAGGAACTAGCCAACAGTTAGCTGGTAGTGTGCTCCGTGAACACTCACCCATCTCGGCAGGATGTGGAAAACAAACCGACGTGTAGCGCTCCCCAGTGCAGCAGAAAGCCCAGTGACCGGAGGTATCCCGCTTCCCCGCACGGCTCCTTCCCTAAAACCGCAGCGTCAAACCGGTGGAGTTCAGGAGGGTGGAGATTAGCTTTAGCTCGCCCCGGGGGCCGGTTCGTCCCGCGCTGAAGATGCTGGCGGTGTCTACAGGCTTCCGCTCATGTCCACTCACCGACACCGGGGCTGGACCTGCTGCCTGCGCTCCGTGGAGAGAGAAAACGGGCTCGGTAATGACCTGCCACACACACACGCACTTACGCACACACGCACGCAGCGCCACGGCTGGTTTCCGGTCACGAGCTTCAAAATAAAACACGCGCTGGATTTAGAAATGCACTATTACGATCATACCGACAGGGGGCAGTGTTTCAAAAAATGCACTATTACGATCATACCGACAGGGGGCAGTGTTTCAAAAAATGCACTATTATGATCATACCGACAGGGGGCAGTGTTTCATAGCGCAAGTAAAGCAGAACTTCTCTTTATAACAACGTCTCGAAGTCTCTAAAACGTACTTCTAAAGTGTATTGTAAACATATTTTTATTTCTGAAAATAATAAAACAAAATCGTAATGTTATATAGTTCAATTCAAGCAAGTAACCTGAAAATAAAATATGGAAACACCTTGTCGTTTGATCAAAGAAATTTTAAGGGAGAAATCCTACACTGATTTATGCAGCAACGAAATATTCATTCTCTGGTCCTAATTTTCTGATTGTCTCTCCCCAATCTTCACCCCATGTCACACTTTTACACCAAAAAGACAACATGCAAAAATATATTACAGTAAAATTCATGCTTGTGTTGTGACCACACTGTTATGTAACAGGAGAGATTTGACACTTTCTTTTTTTTTTTTTTTTTATGAATCACAGTTTACTCATACAATATTTACAAATCACATTATTTTTTCCTTTTACATTTTTCTTATTTTCAAAAAAGCACCATCTTAATAATAAGTGTCAAATCCAGATGTTATCAAAAATTAAATAAAGGAAAACAATTAAAAGGCAATAATAACCGTGATGATGAAAAATAAAATCAAAAAGGTCTAAAATCTAAAGGCAGAGTTTTTAATGGTTTGCAGTATTCCACAAACGAACCCCATTTCTGTTCAAATTTTTTCTTCATTGCCCTTAGTTGCAATAATAATCTTTCCCATTTAAGAAATCCTAAGACATCACAAAACCACTTAAATATTAAAGGAACTGCAGCAGATAAATAAATAAAGCAAATATTTTGAAATGAGTATTGTGAGTTAACAAGGTATTTACCAAATATAGCTAAAAAAGGGTTAAGGTCAACTTTAACTTTAAGAGCATTAGAAAGTATTTCATCATATTGTCTCCAGTATTTCAGTAGTTTTGGGCACAAGAAGAACATGCGACTCAAGTTACACGGGCTGGCATGACGTCTCTCACACTGATCTGCAGATCTGACGCTTTTTTGACATTTCAACAAGTCTCCATTGTAGCTGACTGTTATATTTCTGGGTGTGTTATGTTTAGCACAATCCTTACACAAAAACAATCAACAGAGAAACGCTTTAAAACTCTCATCTCGTCTGGATGGCTTTGTGTGATGTGCGCAGTGAGTCAAACCGCTCAAGACGCTCGGAGTCTGTGGGCGTTGGAGTGCGGCTGCAGTAGATGTTGACTTACAAAGGCTCTGCAGATGTGTGGAATATATTTAAACCACATTAGTCAAGCCACTACTGTAGGAAAAAGTATAGTGTTTGGATAAAATCATTTGGTACAACTATCATCTATCACTGACAGCTTAAGAAATGTCACTGACTTGCGCTTGAAAGTAAATCCCATTTCATGTGCAAACAAGGAAATGTAACTTTATTGTTAGTACTGTAATAAGTAGCATTTTAAACAATACAAATGAAATACATCTGCATTTAGCTTAGACGGGAAGAAGATATGGTAACTACTATGCCCTGTGTTTGTGTGTCAGAAACTACAAAACTGGACAGAAAAAAAGGATTTATAAAACGTATATTAACTGGGCCTATAAATCAACCAGTGTTAAAGTTGTTATCAGTGAATGGACCTGGAGCGACTTGACTAAAATCCTCCATATCACTTTGATTTAGTTTATGAAAATTATCAGTAAATATAATCAGTCATGGCACATAATCCATGCTCATGTAAAAACTGCTTGCTTAGTTTTGATATAGAGGCCTGCAGGATAAATAAACCACAGTAAGGTGTCTGCAGACAGAGAAGGTGTCACAATAAAGCAAACATCTGAAAGCTAATGCGTTTTTGTATATGAACAGAGATGTATAGTAACGAAGTAGAACCACTTAAGTACTGTACTTAAGTACTAAAATGCAGTATCTGTACTTTACTGTGGAGTATTATTTTTTTCTCCTATTTCCACTTTTACTTCACTACATTTTTTTGATTAATTTAATACTTCTACTCCGATAAATTTTTCATGTGCTGAATCGTTACTCGTTACTATTATAAAAATGTTACGAATCATACCAAACCATCATACCAAGTATCAATGCCAGAGCGGTAGATGGCTCTGTCACCAGGTTTGATCGGGTTTGATGAGGCTCATCATTGGGCGAGTCAAGTGATCAGGCTGTAGGCTTTATAAGACCACATGCTCCCTAGGCTTTATAAGAAGACCACATGCTCCCATCCCGCCGTTCGTTTTTACATACGTAATACTTGTATGTGGCCTACTGGGGGATATTCTAAGTAGTTGGTTAAGAGACAAACCTGAGTAAGTTGACCTGGAGGCAGTGGTTAACCTGATGATGGAAGAGCCCTTTGGCTTTGTGAGAATGATTCTTCCGGGCTGTTCTATTATAGGTTTACTATTAGGCTTAACTTGCCCAGGTTTGTCACTTCGCCATTTTCTTGGAATCCCCCTCCAGCCTTTGAGATGTTTTAGTCGTGTTTCTTTTATATTTATCATTTTTTCATTCACAGTTGTGGCCTTTTATGTCCCTGTACTGCTGCTTCAGCCAAACAAATTGTGCCCTTTAAATATTTGAAATATAAACTATATGATATTCAAACTGTTGACTGCTATCTTTAATATACACAATACTTGTACTTTTACTTTCAGTACTTGAGTAGTAATTTTTTAAATACTTCTACTTGCAATACTTGAGTACAAAACATTTTCAATACTTTAGTACTTCCACCTAAGTATTGTGTTTAAAGAACACTTCAACTTTTACTCAAGTCAGTTTTTTGATATAGTACTTGTACTTCTACTCCACTCCTCTACTCCAGTACTTTATACATCTCTGGGTCTGAATGAGACACGTAGGCCTCGGTTGGCTGGTAACTAAGTAAGCAGTATAAATAACCCTACAATTTGGCTAAACCTTCTATTAAAACGTATTTGCGTGGCTAATAGATTCAGCTATGAATTTGTACCGTTTAGTTTAGTTAATTCACTTCAGTGTTGCTGTGTTTTTTTACCTAACCTTGTAATCAAAGAGGAACATGGATGAAGTTCTGCTGATTGTTGTTTTACTGTATCTATAGTATTAACAGTATGCTGCAGAGAACAGTAAAGTACATGCAGTACACAATAACAGCAAATAAACATGTGAAGTAAACAGACTAATAAAAATGTAATTGTGCTGCTTAATTTCTAACTGGATTTTGTTACAGGCTTGGAAACTGTGCAAAACTGGACTGAAACAAATATTTATAAAACGTATATTAAGTGGGCCTATAAATCATCCAGTGTTAATGTTGTTAACAGTGAATGGACCCAATATATTTATAGAACTTTAACGCAATTTTAATGACACAACAGTGAGCGTAATAAATAAGGTTAATGCTGTGTAGGCAATTAAGCTTGGGCTTTAATTCAACCAGTGTAGAACCGAAGTTGTTATTTTCTATGCCTATGAAGCGTTTAGAAATGTATTTTAGCTTCAAATGCTGAACTGATGAATGAATGAAAGGCAAGAAATACGGCTTTTGTTTGCGTAAGCCTCTGTGAGGAAAAAAAAAACTGTTATCAGACCATATTAAACCAAAAAAAGTATAGAGAAGTTACTCATTCATCAGTCCCTTGTATCTGCCCTCTGGATTACTCATTATTCTGTTCATTTGCTTACATTTCAGGTCATAAAAGGAGCACATCAGAGACACCTTGCATGGGGGAAGGGTGCTCTAAACCCCCACCACCCTTCCCCACCTCCTCTCCTCCTCTCCATCTCTCCCTCCTCCTCTCCTCCCTCCTCCCACCTTGCCTCCATGTCTCTGTGGCGCACACATTCCCTGGCTCACTCGGACACCGGCTATCGGCACCTCCTGACAGCCGCCTCCTCGCCACAGTCTGCGTCTGACAGCAGCGGCAGCCTCTTTTCATTTTCTTGTCGCCATTGTGTCGTGCCCTGCAAGAGAAGAACCATGAACATAATGGAGGACAAAGAGGAGCGAGGGCTGGACTTCAAACGCCTGCTGAAGAAGAACTGGCTGCTGATAGCTACAGTTGTGTCAGTGATGCTTGGTATGTATAAAATTAATTCATAAAACGCAGAGTGATGCTGTCAGTGAGGGTTCTTTTGTATTTGCTGTGGCGTCTTTGCTACCAGGGTTGTTGTCATAAATCATTACCTCCTGTGCTTGATTGGGTAGCGAAGGCACATTGGGAAACACAAAATGATCCCATGAACATTGCACGGAGCAGGATGTTTAGGAGCAGAGAGCACGTCCCCCCACAGTCTGGAGGTGTCTCAGTCAAACGTGACCAGACTAGGGTGATAGGGTCTCCCCCCCGTGACGCTAGACCATAAGAGTCCCATACACTGCTGACAAGAACCAACCATATGTCAAAATGTTACATCCATAGTTTGTATTACTGCTTTATGTGCTGGTAATGTAATTTTGCCGTCTTTAATTAGTGCTGGACTATGGAACCTATGAAATGGAAGCAGGGGTTATACTGTTGCTATCCATTTTTTGGCAAATAGGATTCACTCCGTCACATATCCACACAGTCTGCCCCATAGCGAGGGGTTGGTGTCTTTCCAGGCAAAATTTACAATATGCCACAAACCTCTAATAATGATATAACTGCAACAACTCGTATAAGTAGTCGTAAATAAGCATCCAAAACATGTCAAGGTATGAAAGAAACATCACACTGGTCTGTTTACAAGAAAATGTATTTAAGAATAATCTTATTAACCTTTCGGAAGTCATATTAGTATTTATTATTCATTGAAAATATAAGAAAAGTTGGAAAACTGGATTTGAAAATAGTTAGAGCAGCATCAGCAACAGCATCTTTGAAAGAAATATATCAACAGTTTGCTACAGTAATAAGCCAAGTTATCTGCTGTTTAGTTTTATGCTTGGTTTTTATGCTTTTTTAAGCTTGTAGTTCATCATATTTTAACTAGTTAGCATAATTAATCCCTTATAAACATAATTTAACAAGATGTCTAGTTGAAAAGAGGACAGTTTTTTTCAATAGCAATAGTTTAGGCTGTAAATTACATGTTAACTTATTACATTGTTGTGAAGTAGCCAGAGAGCCAGGCATAAATATTGTCATTGTAAACCACTACTTTTATAATATAGTGTTAGATATATTATTAAAACATTTAACATAGTCTAATTTATTGAGGAACAGATAATAGCTAACATTTTTGCTTGTACTCTACTCATTCTGTAATAACCTGGCATATACATACTAACTTCATTTTATCATAACACTTTATAAGGCTTGATATTTTATTATTGCAGTATAGGTTGTCATAATGATTGCCCATCTTTTTATGTTATTGGTGAACCATCGTGCAGGATATCCATTCCACATCAGCAAATTCATTTTTACAAGCATTTTAACTGTGGTCTGTTCAGTCCGATAACACGTTAGACTCCACGGTGTACGTCGCTAAAACCATCTCCCTGGAATACATGTGGCCAGAAAGTAGTTAATTTGCATCATCTCTCGTTGTGCTTTATAGAATTAACTACAGATTAGAAATGCATGACTCGGTAAAAGCAGCTCCTTCAAATGATATTCTGCAAAGTAACCGTGTTCTAATACATATGTTTGTTTGGTTTTTTGAATAAAAGGTGCACTATGTAACTTTTTGGTGGAGTCAGACACTTTCTTGTCTATGTCAAAGTGTTATTGCTTTACCCAGAATGGCATTAAACATATCTATCCACCATCACAGGTAAGATCTATGAAGAGGCGACCCCGCTCACAGTTAGAACGCATGTTTTAGACTTAGACAAACTTTATTGATCCACAAGAGAAATTATTATTATCACACATCACAATATAATATAATAACAATGAACAAAAATATAAATGGGAATAATAAATTCAAAATAAGTAGCAAAAATAGCAAGGGACTGGTGTCAAATAAGGCTTTTCGATGTATTTAGACTTAGACAAAGTTTATTGATCCACAAGGGAAATCATCTGGATACAGTAGCTCAAGAATCACAATATAATATAATAACAGAGAGTAACAAAAATAGATGGTACAGCAAAAAAGAGCAAGAGGCAGGTGTCAAATGAGACATAATTATAAAAATAAATGTAATAAAATATAAAATAAACTATAAAATCACAGCTATAAACAAGAGACAAGAACGACAGTGCAACAGTGCGACAGTGTATTCTTGAGTAATAAAAAAATGTGATTGAATAAATGCAAACTAGAGAAGTTTCATGCCATACCGTGGAATATACAAGGCAAAGCAATAACATCTTCATGGAAACAAGTAGGTGGCAGACCATCCACCAGAAAAGCTACACAATGCACCTTTAATTTACTAGCCTAATAGCGTTTATCCTCTGTGTGTGGTCCCAGGGATCAGCTTGGGTCTTGTGGTCAGAGAATATGCATCCCTGTCTCACCTTGACAAGCAGTACTTTGGCTTTCCCGGAGAGATCCTCATGAGGATGCTGAAGCTGGTCATTCTTCCTCTCATCATATCCAGCATGATAACAGGTACCTCCGTTAAAATTACATCATGGCAAATCAAACTATCCGATACAGTTATTCTGGCTGATTGGCTGAGTCATGTTGACAGCTACACTTCCATCTTGTTCTAATAGGTGTTGCTGCTCTAGACTCGGAGGTGTCAGGGAAAATTGGTCTGCGCGCTGTCATTTATTACTTTTCAACAACAATCATCGCAGTCATCTTGGGTAAGTTTTTGAATAAATGTATTACCCCAGCTAGCCATACCAAAGTATTAAGGATTAAAGGGGACATATTGAGTAAATTGTACTTTTAACCATGTTTCAACACTGTATTTTGATTGATTCATACATGTTTAAGTAATTCTGTATTTGAGGCTTGTGTAAAGGAAAATTGCAGTTTTCAGCTACCCCCTATCTCCGCCCACTGCTCTGTACTTATTATTTTTTAAATTCCAGACTCTGGGTGATACATGTGGGTCTCAGAAATGGTACTACAGTGAAATGCCACTATGAAGAGGCGGGTTTATCAGTTTTATATGAATATTACAGTTTACTTTGACAAATATGTGAAATATTCATCTATCTTTGTTTCATACCAAATACCCAAAACAGCATAACATATTTAGTTTGATAACACTAAATTAAACAGCCAAGCTTTTGGTTATGTAGCAAATAGACAAATAAACCAACAATGTGGCAGAGGTTAATACATTACCAATTGTACGACTTTGCTATAAAACATTATTGTACTGGATTGTATAGTATTTCCACTGCAAACCATGAAACCTTTAAAAGCATATAGTAAGTTTTTTTTTCTTTTCTTTTTTCAGGGATCATTCTAGTGATGACCATAAAACCGGGAGTCTCTCAAACAGCGGACCACATCGACAGAGCTGGGACCACCCCTGATGTCACCACCGTGGACACACTACTGGACCTCGTCAGGTAACCCACAGCAAACCTACAACTCTGCTGAGAAGTAACCAAATTACGTAATATACATGTTTTTAAATGCCCCTTTCTTTTGCACAGAAACATGTTCCCTGAGAATCTGGTGCAGGCTTGTTTTCAGCAGGTACAGTGTGCGTTCATGTCCTCAGTTGACCTGCTTTAACTGGTTTATTTGTCTTGTAACAACCGTGCTGAATGCCTCTGTACATTATGGTAACCGCCTGTCCTACACACCCTGTCTCTTGTCCTACATATTTAGAGAATGTCCCACTTTTTCATTACTGTATGAACTGTCTTACACAAAATTTACTCCCGTGAGCTTTAAGGCATGCTAGAATGTTGTTACCTCATCAAAACATACCCAGAGTTGTGTTGTTGTTTTTTTCGTTCGCACATGTCCAAAGTTCAAAACGTTCTGCTCCACCTTGTGACGTCATGAAGCGATAGTTTTCATGTTTTCAGCTACTTTATTGTTTAGTAGAGATGGGAAAATTCCATGGCTGAAATTTCGCAAATGATTCTAGTGAAGGTGTGTGGAGTTTAAAAACACCGCGGAGCACTTCCTGTATCGCCACATGACATCACAAGGTGGAACAGCATGTTGTCAGTTCGAGAGAAGAACAAAATATGCAAGGTTTGTGTGTTAAATGTGTGAATGAAACAAAACACAACTCTAGGGTTTGTGATGAGGAAACATTATAATAAAATAGATCAGAAAATAGCCTTATATGGCTCCTTTAAAAGTGAGACTGGCATTTAACGCATTATGTATATTTATTTTTCACAAAGAAATCAATACATTTTGGGGATACATGGTTTTAATATAGTGCTTTTCTAATATATGTGCGCATTATAATAGATAAAAACTAAAAATCATATGGTGTTATGGCAGTTATTATCTATGAGCTTAAATTTCCTGAGTTCGTCCAACCATGTCCCAACATATTATTTAATAAAGTGCCCCTCTTTTTCTGCAATTCACCTTTCTACAGTCGAGCTACAAAACAGTTTAGATATCTCACTTGTTTCATTTTTCAGTACAAGACCAAGCGTAAAGAACTGGAGCCGGCCAAACCAGAGACAAATTCTACCACTACAATGCCTCCTCTGACCACCGCCATCATGGCTGTTGTCCAGGTAACACTTTAATTATACTCACTTCCACTAATGGTGAAATCCTAGCTGTCAACAAAAGATTGGATTTTTTGAGTTATAAAACTATTAAAATGATTTCTTTCTGATCATGGTCTCATTTACATCATATTTTGCAGTTAGCCTGTCATTTAAATAACCTTAAAAGGCCAGAAATCCATTTATAATCAGATTTTGGTGTGCGTGTAAACAGCCACTTACATATGAAGTGAGTTTTGACAAGGAAAATATCCTAAAAGGGCAAATAATATGGTAAACATAAAAAAAAAAAAAAAAAAAAGGAAATTTTTAATATCGAAAAAGTTATTTTAAAACATTTAAAACAGTTTCTCAAAAAATCATTGAATCATTGATTAACTGTCACATGTCACTGGATGTTTGTGATAATCAGATTTCATTTGTGCATGTAAACCCACACTAAAAATCTGAATTAATTATTGGTTTAACTGATTATTCCTGTTATCTGTTTTTTACTGGCCATGTGAATGTACCCACTGATCCACCAAAGTCAATCTGCATATTTTAAAGGGTCTTTATTACACAAAACTGACTCATCTGAGCTTTAAGCCATGTTTTAATGCTGTTACCTCATCAAAAACAGACCTGAAGTTGTGTTTTGTTTCATTCACATATGTTAGTAATCCTTTGTTATTAATCTGTCTGCATCTTGAAAGCTCAAAATGCTCTGTCCCACCTTATGATGTCATGAAGCGGTAGTTTACAAGTTAACAGCTACTTTATACCTTTAGTTCAGTAGAGATTGGCAATACCAGAGCTGAAATGATCCAAATGATTCTAGTGAACGTGCATGGAGTTTAAAAACACAGTGGAGCGTAAGGTGTTTTCTATTTGAGAAAAGAACTCAGCCTAAATATGTAGGGTTGGTGTGTTAAAGATGTGTGAATGAAACAAAACACTAGGTATGTTTTGATGAGGAAACAACATTTTAACATCAGTAAATACTGTATAATATGGGCCCTTTAATGGAGTGTTTATTGCATATTTTCCCATTACCGTGTACTCAGTGTGTACTTTTACATTTACAAAACAATACTGCCCTTTCAACATGCGCAAATACAATAGTTTGCTGTGTGGAGTTTAAGTCTGACCACAACAACATGCCTTAGCTCCACGTGCACTCAGGCTTCACATTTCTGCACCTGGCCGCGGCTCCTGGTGTGTCCCTCCGCGGTCACGGATCAGTGGACGGTCCTCCTCAAAGGCTCTTTAGACTCACTAATGTGTTGTGAAGGAGCTTCCCAAGTCCTTCAATCGCCCCCTTGTTCTCTGTGCGCAGAATATCACCAAGGACTATAAGCTGGTGGGCTCCTACTCGGACGGCATCAACGTCCTGGGCCTCATCGTGTTCTGTGTGGCGTTCGGGCTGGTGATCGGGAAGATGGGGGAGAAGGGGAGGATCCTGCTGGAGTTTTTTGACGCTCTCAATGAAGCCACAATGAAACTGGTGCATATTATTATGTGGTATGTACACACAACAGGGAAATTAAGCTTTAAACCATGTTATAAGAATGCTCCCTCACTACCATTGCCTATATATATAAAAATGGACATAGCTAACCCACTAGAAGCTGCGTTACAAATAGGAAGTGAGCATGGGGGCACTTCCGGCTCCACTGACTCTGGCTTCAATTGACTTTACATTGAAAAACTGTCACCCTTCTTTCTGTAACAGCAGCACTGAGCCTCGTCATTTTGGTCTTAAATGTCGGCATTAACCCGCTCTACACGACCTCATTTGACTGGAGCCGAACACTATGGGTGACGCCACACTCCCTTAGTCCACTTCTATAAACAGTCTGTGCTCATTACCTGTATTTTGATTCATGTTTGAGTGATCTGGTATTGTCCCTCATTCATGACTTGAGTGCTCAAAGTGCACTTTAATGTCTCACGGCCATTTTCAACAATAAAAACATAAATGAGAATCCACTGCTTTCGATGCTGAAATGCCACTATGAAGAGGTGGGGGACAGCTATTGTTTCATTTTTCTATTATTAAAGTTTTAATATAGTGGTTTAATTTTGATTATCTATGTTCAAATGGTTAGAATTTCAGTTTTCTTTGTCTGGAGAGAATGGAGTTTTTACGCTGTCACTTTCAGCTTATCTGTGTTCCTCTCTTATTGATTCTTGGAAGTGGACAATGTATAACTAGACCTGTTCTAAGAAGTCCTTGTCTAGTTTACCAGTGGGTGCATCTCGCAGATAGTGGTTGAGGTGAAATGAGGAAATGCCTAAGTAGAAATATCACATCATAAAAAGTCATAATGATGTTATCAAATCTTTAATCTTTAACTGGTGTTAAACAAAAACAAGCTAAATAGTATATAAACTTTAAACTTAACATTTATTTAGCAATGAAAAAAAATCTTCAGCAACTCTACATCATGTATCAGGGATTTTGGCTCCAATACTGAACAATATTAGTGCAAACATGTCCCTGTGTGTGTCTATCCCTACAACATATTATATTTTCCTTATTATTCTTCCAGCTACATGCCAGTTGGTATTCTGTTCCTCATTGCGGCCAAGATCATCGAAGTAGAAGACTGGGAGATCTTCAGGAAGATGGGGCTGTACATGGTGACTGTGCTGAGCGGGTAAGCCCCCCTACTCCACCCTGTTACTCCCACCTGCTCCACTAGTCCAGATTTATGGCTGGCATTTGGGTTCGTCCTGCTTCCAATGATACAGTAAAAGCTAAGGACTGTGTGCACGCTGATAAGGGCCAAGGACATTTAAAAGTGGCTAACCTGCAGATGCAGCAGTCAGCGCCTCATTCACGGCTCTAAATCTCAATAGCCACATTAAAGAGGGTGTAGTAAATGTCTTCCAGCAGGTCAGGGGGCCACGCCAAGGCTCCTGTCGTGACTTTGGGCTTTTTGCAGCGAGCACAATGTACCCAGTCTATTATAGTGTTACCAATACAAGATGGATAACTCAACAGTTATCTCATGATAAACTATTCAGATAAAGGTAGAATCTAATGTCAGTAATCAATAAAACCAAACTGTAATATAATATAGTTTTATAGTGAGATAAGCAATAGCTAAACATCCTCAAAAACAGTTGTGTTTTGTTTCATTCACTTATGTTTTAGTCTTTCTACATCCCCAAAACTCAAAATGCTCTGTTCCACCTTATGATGTCATGTAGTACTTTCAAGTTGACAGCTACCTTTTAGCTTTTCTTCAGTAGAGATTGGCAAATCCAAGGCTTAAATCATCCAGATTATTCTAATGCAGGTTTATGGAGTGTAAAAACACAGTGGAGCACTTCCCATATCACCATGTGACTTCACGAGGTGGAACAGAGTGTTTTCTGTTTAAGAGAAGAACTGAAACAAAACATAACTCCAGGTCTGTTTTTGATGAGGAAACAACTTTATAACATAGATCAGAAAACAGCCTAATATGGGCTCTTTAAAACAACAACAACATACAGAATACTCGTTAGAACTGAAGTTTGTCTTTGTCACTAAATAGTTGTACAGTGAAAACAGCATTTTTTTTTTCAAATGGTGCCATGTCAACACAATGTTCATAGTTCTAAAAGGACACCCCAGATATAATGAAAAGAGCTTAAACAAAATGAATGATAAAATAAATAAATAACATAAGTGTTTTGTTTTTTAGCCTGGCCATCCATGCCTTGTTCTGCCTGCCTCTCATCTACTTCATCATTGTGCGGAAGAACCCGTTCACTTTCACCCTGGGCATGGCTCAAGCTCTGGTCACAGCACTGATGATCTCCTCCAGGTCAGATAATATTATATAATCAAATCTCATATATTGCATTGTATTTAAATTAGTGGTGGAAGATAAACAATATAATGAAGTATTGTACTTAAGTTGAACGTTCAGGTATCTGTACTTCACTTAAATACATTTTACAGTGGATACTTTTTACTTTTACTTCACTATATTTGAAAGCAGATGTCTGTACTTTCTACTCCACTACATTTTTAAACTGGACTGAAAAGTAAAAAGTACTTTTCAAATGATTTTAGGAGTTATTTTACCATGATTGTGTTAACAAAATTATTTAATTTAAGCTTTGAGCAAACAGAAATAAATACACAAAATAAAAAAAAAGAAAAGAAAAATTAAGAAATTGCTATGTATATATGTATAATTTTAATCAATATCACTACATTTTAACAAATTAACAACACTTGTGAGAAATACCTTTTACTCTTAAAGTATATTTATACTTTTACTTGAGTAACTTTTTCCTTTTGTATCTGTACTTTAACTTAAATAACAAAACTGAGTACTTCATCCACCACTGATTTAAATAGTACATCCATTCAATTTGTATGTTTTTAAAAATAATAAATGATTTTCTTTTTACCCACGGTACCAGTTCTGCCACTCTGCCTGTCACCTTCCGATGTGCCGAAGAGAACAACCAAATAGACAAGCGCATCACCCGCTTCGTTCTCCCAGTGGGTGCCACCATAAACATGGACGGGACGGCGCTGTACGAGGCTGTGGCGGCCATCTTTATCGCTCAGCTCAATGACTACCCCCTGGACGTGGGTCAGATCGTCACCATCAGGTACAGATTTACTTATACAGTGATACATCAGGCTACTACTATTAAAGAAAATGTAATGGAAAGACCTGATGAAACCCAAGAAACCATATCAAACACTAAAAATAGAAGATTGTCAGTCATTAATAGGAACTGCCAACGCTAATATCACCTTAAATAAAGTATAATCAATAACATAATCACTTTAACCTGGCCTTGCGCTCACAGGGATTGTAAAGAGACATTAACAAGTTTAGCAACAGGCAGTGCATTCAAAGATCACCATCCAACTGCACTTTAATTAGTCAAAATATGCGTGAACAAAATCTTAAAGGTCCTGTATTATGCGGTTGTGTTTTGTTTCATTCACACATGTTTGAGTAACGTTTTATTATTAGTCTGTCTACATCTCCAAAGCTCAAAATGCTCTGTTCCACCAAATTCTAGGACTGAAATGATCCAAATCTTTCTAGTGAAGATGGATATGGAGTGGAGCACTTCCTGTATTGCTACGTGACATCACAAGGTGGAACAGATTGAGAGAAGAAATATACAAAGTTTGTGTGTCAAACATGTGTGAATGAAACAAAACACAACTCAAGCTATGTTTTTGACAAGGAAACAACATGACAGATCAGAAAATATTGTAATATGGGCCCTTTAAGTGAATAATTAATAGTTTATTAAGACTTATTCAAGCTTCTTAATAAATAAGCATTCTTTATTAAGGCTAATTAAGGTGCAGTTTCCTTTTTTGTTTTTACCAACAAGAGCAAAGATTATAAATTACAGCCTCAAATTGGCATTATAGACAATAGCTGACCTGGAAATACGAGCAAATTTGAAATACCGGTCTCCAGTAGATAAGATACTTTATTGTGTATTTATGTATTTACTGACACTTTATTTCTTTATAATGTGATCCATGTGATAACTAAATGAACTAAATAACACGTGGATATTCATATGTCCTTTGTCTTCCAGTATAACAGCTACAGTGGCCAGTATTGGAGCAGCTGGAGTTCCCAACGCCGGCCTTGTCACCATGGTGATAGTCCTGACCGCTGTGGGGCTGCCCGCTAGTGACGTCACTCTAATCGTAGCCGTTGATTGGCTGCTGTAAGTCCCCTTCATTATTCATTCGGTGCCTTGAGGGAACAACTACTTAGTGAATGTGTTTCTGGTTGCAGGGACCGCTTCCGCACTATGATAAACGTACTGGGCGACGCTTACGGAGCCGGGATTGTCCAGAAGCTGTCCAAGAGAGAGCTGGAGAGGATGGACCTGGTGTCAGACGTGGATGTGGCTAACCCTTTCGCGCTGGAGACCACTTTAGATGACGAAGAGTGTGAGAAGAAATCATATGTCAACGGGGGATTCACAGTGGACAAAACTGACGCAATCTCCTTCACTGAAACATCCCAGTTTTAGACTCTGGTGGGCTCAGACAAGCAAGAAAGTGCCATATTTCTTTAGAAGCAAAACATCTGTCGGAAAACTACAGCACTGACATTAAAAGCAGTGGAGTTCTTACTGTAACATGCTAACTGCGTCCACTGTAATTTATTGTGAGTGATGTAGCGTAGCCAGACAAGTCCGCCAACATCAGCAATAGAAGCCTCCATGAAGTTAAAATGAACCAACAAACGTATTAGACGGAGAGCGGGACTAGATGATGAGCTTCCTTCTTCCAAAAGAGTGCCAAGATGAAGAATAAGGACTTTTACACAAGTGTTCTTTGTTTGAAAATGCAGAAACATTTCCTGGTTGTATGTGAATGCGTCGTTTTTAATTTGTACATAGTTTGCAGATATGTTGTGTTTCTGTCCCATAATGCACTGCTTGTACAGCTCTATTTATATTTAAGCCTTTTTCACTGATTTGCATGAAGCAATAAGGACTGCTACTTGCATAGTCACACATTGAGACCTTACAAAGACTACAAATGAAAGCTAGTGAAGTCATCTTACACTGTGAAATTTAAGGACATTTTTAACCAAGCCAAATCTCACCCCTGATTGTACCGCGCTCAGACAGAGGAGTGTCTTTTTACATGTACATGCTGATGTCTAAAATGAGATATTTATCATTTCAATTGCAATGTTGCTACTGTATTTAGCGTGATGTAGCATAGGGGCTCTGGTCAAGTGCATGACAGCCTTCTACAAGTGTTTATTGAAACTAAATCAAGGCACACACGACATAAACGGCAAGACAATATAACGATAACACTATCTCTGTTATGATAATTATGTGTGATAAGATAAACCCAAATGCTAGCTTAAGAGACACTGTTTAAACTGTAATTCAATAACGCTTTAAAATTTATTTAACCAACACCTCCATTGACTTATTTGTACTGCAGAGGCACAGAAGAAGACCTCAGCCAAGGCATTGTCGTAACAATAATGGATCTATTTATTAAGTTACAAAAACCTCAGATTTGAGCGCTCATATACCACAACTAACGTCATTTATTCTTTTAGAGGACAACTGATAGTACGCACAAATAAACGTAACCTTTTGCTGGCGCTGGACTTAAATAACACATGAAAATCTGCCTAATAATACACAGGCTTAGTAGTGGTTTCAAGGTTTACAATGTTGAAACCATGAGGTAAAATATAAAAAATATCATATAAATATATATTTTGCATTGTAACGTACAACAGTAATCTTAGTGTTATTGGGTTAATGCTCTGGGGAGCTTTCTGATATGCCTTGCCCTGCTTATTGGACTGTTTGCACTTACTCTGGCCGAGCTGTGCCCAGGATGTGGAGTATTTGATGGAGAACAAGCTTTTATCCACATCTGTTTGTCTGTCCACATATATCTGCTGCTGTTTACTTTTTAAATATATATAAAACTATGTCTGAGATCTTATAATTATGGGAATATAATATTTCTTTTCCTATCACCATGTTTACACTTCTGTATTTAACAAATCAGTTTCAACACCATTTGTATCATTAAACCAATGTTGCATTTACCCAAAGTCCTTTTTAAAAACTAATCATGTGCCTAACTGTTGCTTTGCTAATACAACTATTTACCAGTTATCATGCTAATAAAATAAAATGGCCAAATCCTCGCAAAGGAGCATACGCATATTTGTTTCCATACATAAGAACAGCATTTAAACTTTCAACTGTACTGCCATGTTTTTGAAGGGAACCGGGTTAAACTAAGCTCGTTTGTATTTGAATATATAGACCGCAAACATTTGAGTACAGTACGTGGCAGGTTGTAAACCCATGGCAAAAGCACACTTACACGGCTCGGTTCAATCTCTGTACAGACCGTAACAATCTGTGTATCTGCAATCTAATAAAGGACTGCCCATTCATTATTGTCTGCTGTTGATACTATATTTTTTATATTTTATGTATTTTTCTCCAATAGATGTGCAAAAGACTTAGTGAAAAGGGTTTAGAGGCCTTCTCAAAGCCCACTAAGTTTTCCAGTGGAGGGTCCCGCTGCTCATCTCCATGAAAATGTTATTGCTTTGTTAAAAATGTTCAACAATATGGCATTTACCAGTATATCTCCTTGGAAACCTACGTAACACCTCCAGGCAAAGTCATAGTTTTTTTAAAATCAATAAAAATACCTGTAATTGAATAAATGCAAACCAGATAAGTGCCATAATGAATACTCTAGGCAAAGCAATAACGTCACGGAGACAAGCTAGTGGCAGCCCCTAAACAAAAAGTTCCATAGGGCACCTTTAAACATGTCAGTAATGGCCCTTGAATTCTGACAGGCTAATTTAACCCGTTTCCTTCTAGTCTATTCCAATCTTTGAACACGTTTGTCACTGCAACCTCCGCGCTTCTATTTCTGCATCTCCAATACATCACAATGTTCCTAACTTCCTCCCAGAGACGGAGAGAGCGGCCATTTCTGTGATAAACGTCAGCAGTTTGCACCGAGCGCCTCGCCAAAGACACCATTTGCTTTTAATGACTTTTGGGGTGATTTAGCAGAGGACTTCACAATGTCAGTTCAGCAGTGACAATGCCCATAACACAATCCACATATTTGGCGTAACGTTGCGTGTTGAATATTTTAATGGTTTTTTAAAATGTGATAGGACATGAAACCACTGCAATGACCTAACCAGACAATGATACTCTCTTTTCTGAGCACATACAGCCACACCGGAGGAGTCTTGGCAAGAGGATCTCTGCAAAGGATCACACAAGGACAAAATAAAGCGAGTTAAAGAGACTGAAAATCATAACTTTTAAATTCAATGTAATATAACATTTTTTTTCTTTGCAAATTGGTTGGTTCTGCACATTTTCCTCTTTAAAACCATTGAGTTTAGTTCATTTATTTATTTATCCATCTATCAGGGACATTCATTCAAAAAACATTGACAGAAAAAGAGGGAATATGTTTCAACCATTTGCGCAAGAATATTTTTTGATATTCATCTGAATAATTTCACAGAAGACAAAAATGAGTACTAGTCAATTCAACAAACAAAGTAAAACCACAGATCTGGTTTGTGGCGGTTAAATTACAGATTCGTGGGAATTTGTGCTTACTCTATCGGATGACTGTTTATATCGGCGGACCGGGAGAGATCGATCTTCGTGCCAAAACTTCATCTACTTCTCGGTTTGTGACTCCCTGTAAGAAATTAAAGAAAAAGGTTATGTTCATGTGACATCATTCTTGAATCTTTAATAGTTTAAAAAAGAACAAGAGGACAGGTCAGAATTCTGCTGTGGAATTTGCTATTTAACTGGTTAATATTTGTAATTACTGGGCCTGTCCACATGGTACAAAGTTCACGGTTTCACATAGTTCACGGTTTATATGAGACTATAACATGAACGTGAACACGACCATTTCTTTCTACAATCATTTACGTACAAAGGTAAGTCGGCGCACAGCTTTGGGGGTAGTGAGAAGACCACGCACTCGCTCTTGGACCTCCTCCCACATTAAGTGAGTACTTGATGTAGATCTACACAGAGAAATAAGAAGGATGAAAGCGGATACAGGCAAAAATCCAAGTCTTTAAACCTGCCAGACATGATAACTTTGAAAATTCATGCCCTCGGTATGCAGAAGTGGTTGTAACTGTTGTTGTTCTTTTTATCTAGTAACATTAAATAAAAAAAACAGTACAGGCACTTCCACAATAGTGTTTTATAGAGTTAAAAATGTGCACATACCGTCTAGGTGTAGCAGACTGACGCAGAGGTGAAAGGTCACTACTCTGGAATGAATCTTGTAGATTTAGGTCCCCGTTGGCTGTTTCCTCAACCTACCAAAATCAAAAAGTACAGCTGGAATAAAAATAACATAACTATTTATTAACAACACAATTTATTTATTTTTCATTTTTATATTCTTTAATTTCTTTATTCAACTTACATTTTTTTGGTGAACATAAAAATAAAGACTATTCACAGACACCAATGCCACTGTATTAACTTTTGCTCCCAAATTTAACACAAAATGTAACAGAAAAGCTGCATACCTGACCATTAGATAAGGACTGTCTGGGCTCTGGTGATGCAAATCTCACTAAAACAGAAAATAACGTCATGTGCACAGGGTCATACAGCAATAAACAAGTTTGCAGGACGATTTGTGGAAGTATACTAAAATAATATAAAATGAAGTGAATAAGGTTCAAGACACAATTCAAATTTAGCTGGATATGAATAAAGAAAATCAAAATGAAATCAAAATTTTAACATGAAGCTCCTGAACAATGCCACAATATCAAATTTTGTGAGAAGAAACATGATTTTACAATTATTTACGATTTGAATGATAATGTAAAGTTAATGTTTCATGAAAAATCAGATCAAATAAAAAAGCACTACCGTTTAAAACTTTCCATGGGTTAAAGGATGATGAAAAATTAGAACCGTTGCTATAGCAATTAACAATTAAAAACAAAATATGATATCTTCTGAGCAAAAAGTCCCAATTTTGCATATAACAGGAATCTTAAACCCATGAATAGACTGAATATATGTATTTATTCTGCTTCTAAAGTGGTCACAGTTGTTATATTATAATTCTTACAGCCATGTCATCAACTGTATAATCAGGATTATCAATTAACCTCGACATATTTGAATATTTGAACACGCCCGTGCACCTGTGGAGGGAGACCTGCTCGCTGTTGGGCTGCTGAGCGCTGACGTCAGACGTGGCGATGCAGATCTGGCTCCAGCCCTTAAGGATAATCCCTATGAATACGACACGGAGCAGTCAGTGAGTTTACGCGTTAGTGAGTCAAACTGTTTGTACACATTGTATAAAGGATCAAGGCTATAAAGCAGTAATCCAATAAAACTGTACTGTAGCAACTGCAATAATTTTGGCATCTTTGGCATGTAGAATGTAGCTTTTAGTCTTATCATCAACCTATTCATTTAAAGGAGCACTATGTAACTTTTCAGGTGAGGAATCTAACATGTATTTATTCAGTTATGGGCTTTTAAATTGCTCCATACCATTTAAAACATTCTTACAGTAAGTGGGTAGGTCGTCTCTCCTGCTTAGATAAGATACGTTTAATGCCATACTGTGAAACTGTCTTTTTAAACTCCATACACCTTCACTAGCTGTTCACTTGAAAACTACCGCTTCATGACATCACAATGTGGAACAGAGGGTCACTCAAACATGTGAATGAAACAAAACACAACTCCAGGTGTGTTTTTGAGGAGGTAACAACAATATAACGGCTTAAACCTCAATTTTGTGACCTTTAATAAACACAAAACTTGAACATATGGCACATTCTGTTTTCTTCATAGTGTTTTGAAATGAGAAGCAAAAAAGCCAAAAAAAATGTCAGCACAAATATGTAGATTTTGCTCTATGCCTCCTCCTGCTGGTGTATGGTAGTACTTACATGCTGTGGACTGCTGGCTGGATCCTGGTGGTCCGAGTCCAGGCTGAGATGAGCTTGGCGCTGGTTATTGCTGCCCCTCACAGGAGACATGGAGCGGGCCCTGGAGATGCCCCGGTCCCCCCTGGCACTCCTCCTCCGCCCCACACTGCAAGGTTTTCGCTGAGGGGAGGAGGTCCTGGGTCTGCTACAGCGTCTCGGCCTCTTCATCAAGGGCCTCTGGATTAAAGAAAAAGATTCAAAAATACTGTGGTGGTTTGTTATAATCAGGAAAAATGACCATTTTAAACAGTTACCATTGGTACATTTGGGTAATCAATAATCTCTGCATTTGCTGCACACTCAGAGATGGATGTTGAAGTTGAGAATTCCAATCTTGGACAAATAATACCCTGTCAAAACATGAAGTATAATATCGTTTTATGTAAAGGGCCCAAATTACAATATTTTCAGGTCTGTGTTTTATCGTTTCTTCATCACAAACAGACTTGGAGTTGTGTTTTGCTTCATTCACACATGTTTAACACACAAATTCTGCACAGGTAGTTCTCTCAAACAGAAAACACCGTGTGATGTCATATGATAATACAGGAAGTGCTCCACTGTGTTTTTAAACTCCACACACCTTCACTAGAATCATTTGGATGATTTCAGATCTTGAATTGTCAATCTTTACTGAAAGGTAAAAGGAGCCGTTAACTTCAAAACTACTACTAAAGGACATTTGGAGATGTAGAAAGCCTTACAAAGCAGGATTTCTCAAAATGTGTGAATGAAACAAAACACAACTCCAGGTATGTTTTGAGGAGTTGATAATATTATAAACATGGCTTAAAGCTCACAAGAGTAACTTTTGTGCAATATATGGCCTTTAAAGGAGCATTATGTCATTTTTTGAGAATCCTCCACCATGGGAATGCTATTTTTTTGCCTGTTATTTTCCACAGAATGGCATTAAACTTATCTCACATACATTTATCCAACTATGGGCATTAATATTGCTCAATAATCTCCTGGTGGCGTTTCCTGCTTGTCTCTATGTAGAACATTCCATACACAATAACATTTCCATTATGATGAGGTGATGGACAATTTGCTTGCTTTGTTTTCATAAGGTACTTTTAATTAACATAACACCCGCATACAGTGAATAGTTAACAAAAAAACTGGACTCACAGGAAAATTCTGTGATTGTATCATCAAAACCTCCTGCTCAGTTCCAGAAAATGGAGGAACTAGCTTTGGTTCTGGGAAGAGGAATCTGCGAGCATCATTTGCGCAGTAGGCCAAAGTCATTCCCACTGTCAGAAGGCAATAAACAAGTTTACATTTTAGAAAGTTTACATTTTAGATCACACAAGCTGCATGTGGTGAAAGATAACACTAAAGGTACATGACATTTTTCCAAAATCGAGAAATAAAAAATGCAGCAAAGAATGTCTGACCTAGGAAAGATTTGGTAGGGTAGTTTTTATGTGTATGCCAAGCTATATTATATATATATTCTGATAATAATACTTACTTGGTGGTATGAGTTGCACAAGTTCAATTCGGACTGTCTCATCTGAAAGAACAAAGATGATGTTGGTTAAAATACAAACAAAAAGATCTGGCCAAGATTAAGTGTCTTACATTGAAGCATCACTGCAATGTCCCCTGGGTCAACTGCATACCTAAAAATCTGACCAATACAAAAAAAAAATAAAAAAATTGAACAAACAAAAACAAAGCAAAATTGTACATTATATGGACTTGCCTTTTCAAATGTCATCTTCTCGTGAAACAGCAGAGGGAACACAGCAGGCAGGCACTGGGATTGTCTGAACTGGCCCATGAAGCACACACTGAGGTAGATGTCTTCATACGCCATGAGACGAACTCCAGGACATGACACCTGACACACAAATGTAAAAATGTAAAACCAGCAGCATCTACACTAACGCATTTGTACTGTTGTCCAGCAGGGGGAGACAAAGACATACAAATGCATCTGGTTTTGTCCTGCTTATAGTTTGACAGGAACGCTCCAGGGATAGTAGCATCTAGTTGCCTTATTTTTTTTTTTTTTTATAACACAGAAACACAAATTGGATAAATATCGTTATTGCAAAAGATAAATTTAGAAGAAAAAACGAAACTACCTAAGCTAAAACATGCAGACCATTTTTTCTGTAGCTACTCTTTGCAGTTTCTACGGTAAAATGATCACAGCAACAACAGACTAGTGCCTATATACTGGCATAAAAAGCTTGGGTCAGAAGTTATTTTAAAAGGAGTCATTATCAACATAAAAATGGCAATGTTTTACTCTTGACTTTGACGTTTTACTTTTACAGCTCTGCAGCTTCAAGGCACAAAATGTCTTCCGCATTATTTACAAACTGCAAAGATTGAAAATGCATCTTACCGCGCGAATATTTATTTCCACTAGCACTTTGAGGGCTTTTCGAGACATTGGACTATTCTGCAGAGTAATACCTTCTTCTATGAACTCCGCGAGCGCAAAGCGTCGCCTTACTCCCGTTACCAAGGATACCACAACTTCCGGCTGCACGAGCGAGCCACCAGCGCGTGCCGCAGTCCTGTTGAGTGATGATCATGGCATGTACAAGATGAACAAGCTCTCTCGTGTAAGCCTCTTTTTATTCTGATAACCAATGTTCTTATAAATTGAAAATAACCCCTAAAATGATTTCACAATGAATAATGACCCGAAATATTTAATACAGTTTTATGAAATCCACTTACTCAACCAAGCGTCAGAGAATGGGATGTGAATCGATTTGTTTTTGAGTAGTTGCTCAGGTCAAGTCTAACATATAAAATAAATAGTGTAAAAAATAAAGTTCAATATCCAAGAAAAGGCATCAGTCTTCTTAATATAACCCAAAATGCTTCAGACAAAGTCCACTTGTTTTGTTCATTTGGTTAGCTCGACGTGCCCTCTGTGTTTTTCTCTGTCTGTGGAGGTGCCTCTTCATCAGAATCTGAGTCTGATTCTTGCTCTTCTTGGTCCTGGGCCCCTGTTCCGTTCTGGTCCAGAGCCACAGCTCCCTTCCTCTGTGGTAGGACCGTAAAAAAGGCGTCTTGCCAATTACCCTTCTCCAAATATGACAGGATGATCTCAAACACTGCAATGTTAAGAAGATACAGGTCATCTTTGTTTTACCATGTATGTCAGAAGAACTGATGATTAGATATTAATAATTAGAGCCTATAAAGGCTGTTTAACACATTTTAGTAGCACACTTCCATTTTTTAAATGATAGGTCTTAAATATTGTAGTGAAAGACCATATGTGCAATAGCACACACACAACAATTCTGCAACTTTTCTGATTCAGGGTCCATCACCTGCTCGTCTCCATTTACATCTTATTGTTTTGTCTAAATTGTTCCACGGTGATGTATAACTGCGTGTTTTTTGTGTGTGCACATGTACTCTTAAGGGGAGCGTGGTCGCCTCTCCACATTTCTGACCTGTAACTGCCCTACTGTGGTGTCACCTACTGGTCTCCATGAAGACAGAAGAGTTTAATGCCATATGGTGGAACATTAGGGGAAAAAAACTCCTATATGAAGGTGAGCAGGTCACCATACCCTCCAGCAGAAAAGTTACAGAGTGAATCAAATGTTTAACACTAATGGATTCATAATGCTTTATTTCCAGACTAGTAAGAATCATACCATGATTGACAGCCAGGACTTTGCGACTGTTCATCTTTACAAAACTGCTGAGTGGAAGCTGAGCATGAGCAATCCCGAGCTCCTTTGCCTTCTCAAAAGTAATACCCTGGAAACGAAAATAAATATCAGTAAAGTTTATTGTAGTCGAACCAAACCAAAATGACATAAGACAGTCAGACCTTATGGTGGTTGTGGTCCACCAGGCCTCCTATGACGTAGGCCTTGTTTTGGTCCAGTTCTGTCAGCACATTTGGAGAGTCTGAAGTGAGGTACACCAGGTCCTCTTTGGCCACAACTTCACTGTAGTGCTCTGCTTTGAAAGAGATCTCCTAATCACATGAAAAACAAAAGCTTAAGACAATGCAGAATAAAGTATTTTTAGTGGCAAAAAATGGCTCATCATTTTTGTTTTATGCCTCACCTTCCAGTTGACCCATCCTTTGTCCTTTTCGTCCATGCTCTGCTTCAGCTGTCCACCCAAGCTGGTCACTATGAACTGATGAATTGAGAGTAGAAGTTGCGTCACAGACAATGATAGCTCAAAGTTAAGTGGAAACCAACCTGGACTGGATATGGGGCTCGCCTGTTTGTAGCATAACACCGCTGGATCTGTTTGTGAAGTTTTCTGACATCCTGAAAAAAACAAAAGAAAGCAAACATAAAGGTGACTTGGATAACAGTGAGAGATATCAGTGGTAGTTGGATTTCACTGTATAAAAACAAATACTACTACTAAAATTCTATATATTTCCATCTTGTTCAGTCAAAGGTTTATAAGCTCTGATTACAGTGAAGTGAATGTATTCTGAAAGCCTTTTTCTCAATACATGTAGTTAGTTCCCCATTACTGTCTGATTATTCTCTTCCTCTTCCAACTTGATAATTTGATAAAGATTTAGCTTTTAATTACATAATACAGAAATTGTGGCTGTACCTTCAAATGCATCAGACTGTCAAAGCTGCAGTCCACCACCAGCCTGACAGAGCTGGGGGTCACTTCTTTCCGGAGCCTTTTCCTGGGATTTCTGTCGGCGTCTGTTCTCTCCTCATCCTGATTGTTTTGCCTGTGGAGCCGACGCTGCTGCTTTCTGTCCTTTCTCTTTTGTCTAACACAGATCACCCAGATGCATAACAATTTCACTATCTATATGTAAATACAAAATATTTTTGGTACACCATCCAACTGCTAATGATGAATGGTGCACATGTATTGGTACATTTTCTTACCAGCTATGATTATTTCTATTGCAGCTGGATCAGTGAGATGCCAAACTGTATTTCGCTGACAGTGATAATGGTAATACATACAATAATGGTAATAAATGTAATAAATCTATAAATCTATAATGTTTTCTCCAACAAACATGTTTCCAATAAAAGACGTTTAGAGCAAGTCCATAATCTTATTACTAGATATAATGTTGCAGGTAACAGAGGTTAAGTACTCTACTACAATATTTTGTACAGCTAATTGCAAATGCAATACAACTTACTTTCGCAGTTCTCTCTCTTCTTCCCATTTCTTTTGTCTCAGAAGTTTCTTTCTTTGCCTTTTAGATAGACTTTGGGTCTCTGAGGAGGCGTTTTTATTTGTTTCTACCGTGCTTTCACTGTCCCCCTCCTGCTCTTTATTTTCACACGGTGAAATAATATTCACACTCTCATTAGCCATGATCATGCAGCTGTCAGGTGGCTATTGGGGTTAGCAAGTTAGCATGTCAAGAAAGAAAAGTAATAAAAAGCACGTATGCCAGGTTCCTCCTGTATCAGATGCGGTTTATAGGTTGTTCGTTTCTATGAGGGCGCAGGTTGTTCAAGAACAAAATCAAGCAAGAAAAAACAGGACAAAACAGAAATTGTTTAAATTGCAAACTCTGCACATGTTGGCGGCGGCGCTTCTAAATGACGTCATCAGACAGCGTACAAAAAAAAATACAAAATTAATTTAAAAAATTATACCAGATGGATGTGGCAATATACATTTAAAACTGATAAATGACAATAGTTTGCATTGATAGATATAAATAGCTTCATACACACCCATATAGTTTCTGTGTTGGCTAACATCTAAATATACGATGGCGACAGAAATATTTTAATGCAATTTGAAAACTCAATAAATAATATTAATAGCCTCCTGTGTCATGTGTGTTGATTTCTGTTGTTTCTTGCAAAAAGAAAAAACAGGCGCAGAGGCATGGAAATTGTTTAGTACCTTTAATGATGTTACAGCATGGATTCTCAGCACAATTGTGACATACAGGCAAAAAACATCAGTCTATAAACATCTAGCCGTGGTTTCAAGCAAAGTACCAAAGTGAAAAGAGGTCACATCAAAGGAAATCATTGCCTCATCCAGGTCAAACTGGAGATGCTCGACTTTGCTCGTCTGTGTTCTCAATATGGTGCTCCGTGTTACCCACCAGAGGAGTCAGAGTGGTTTTTAGGTGTTTGGCCACATTGTACATGATGGAGTCTGTGCTACATACAATAGGTCTCTTTTCACTTGTATCCCTACATCGGTAGCGGTGGAGGCAGCAAGAAAGACTACTGCAGGATACCAAGCTAGAAGAGAGAACTAAACTTTCACCTGACCAAATCTGCAAACTGCTAGAAATTTGTTTAAATACTACCTATTTTCAGTTTAGAGGAAACTTCTACAGGCAAATCCACGGCTGTGCAATGGGCTCACCGGTCTCCCCTATCATTCCAAACTTATACATGGAACAATTTGAACAGAGTGCCTTCGCCTCGTATCTAGGCACTCCACCCACACATTGGTATCGTTATGTTGATGATTTTTCAAAAATCAAAATCAAGATTTGGAACCTTTTACTGCACATATCAACTCTGTAGATTCCAACATCAAATTTACTCGTGAAGATGCCAAGGAAAACACATTGGCCTTCTTAGATTGTGCAGTAACGACAGGAGAAGACCGGCGAATCCAGGTAGACGTCTTCAGGAAGCCCAGACTGCAGCACAAACTTGGGAGATATTCGGACATTACAACACAGGGCCCAAGTGGTTCCTACAAGCGCAGAGGGAAAGGAGAAAGAAGAAGAACATGTTCAGAAAGCCCTCTCCGTTTGTAGATATCCTAAATGGGCTTTCAATAAAACTAAGAGAGCCAAGAAACAGGACAACAGAGAACCAGAACCCAGGAGAAAGGGTGTAACTATTCCTTACCTGGCTGGTGTTTCTGAAAAATTATAGAGGATCTTCAGACAACATGAAATCCCAGTCTATTTCAAACCCACAAACACTTTAAGACAGAAACTGGTCCATCCTAAGGACAAAACACCGAGCCACAAACAAAACAATGTGGTCTACTCCATTCAGTGTAGTGAAGACTGCAGTGAGCGCTACATTGGAGAAACAAAACAGCCACTTCACAAAAGGATGTACCAACACAGATGAGAGAGCCAGAGTGGACCTCAATCTGCCGTACATCTCCACCTAAAAGGACCTCAGTCTGCTGTACATCTCCACCTAAAAGGACCTCAGTCTGCCGTACATCTCCACCTAAAAGCCACGGGCCACTCCTTTGAGGACAGCGAGGTCCAGATCTTGGCCAGAGAAAAGAACTGGTTTGAGAGGGGAGAATTCAAATTCAAGAGAATTTTTCCTTGAACAGAAATGAAGGTCTCATACATCATCTGTCTCCCATTTATAACTCTATCCTCAAACTTAAATCAAAACAAACAAAGAAAACAATAGGTCAGGTCCAGAGGTGTGAAAGCACCCATTATGGCCCTGAATGGTTATGCGAACAAGACCCCACACTCACTGCATATTCAATAGGCCGAGCTAACTAACAAACAGTAAGCAAATAGGTGTGGTAGTCTCAGAGTAATTTCACTGTAGTTGGCTCCTCCCTTCTGCCTGAAGGAGCTTGACTGCACCTTTCAAAAACTCTTATGGAGCTCCCTGCTCCCTGCAGGCCCCTTATGGATCCTCCGGCGGGTGGTGGACGGCCCCACGTCGCTCCTTCAGGTTGTGCTGGGCCGGGCCCTGTGGGGGAAGGCCCGGCCATCAGACGTTCGCCGTCGAACACCCAGGCCTGGCTGCCCTGGTAACGCCAATCCCAGCGACGTAACTGGACTAAAAATAACCTGACATGGGTCTTTTAAAATTATAAAATACCTGTATGTGCTTTCTCCTAATGAGGAAAGATAGTCCATTAAGATTTGTTCTGATACTTCAGTATCTCCTAGCTCCACGACTGTATCTGGAGGACCCAACATGGTCCCAGCCTGAACACTAAAGCACAGAAACGTGAATGTTATGTCAAGACTACTTGACATAAAAAGTCAAGTAGTCTTCTTGTGTGAATAATCAAAATTATAACTGAATCACGATCAAATGGTTTCCAGACAGTGATGAACAGCTAGTCCTATGGCAGTAAAGTAATGAGTCTTGGTCAGGAGGTCAAATTACGGTGGAATATATTGTGTATTAAAAGGGACATCAAATAAAAATAAAAAGATAATGACCCTTAATATTAAAGGACCTATATTACACTATTTTCTGATCTATGTAATAATGTTGTTTCCTCATCAAAAACATACCTGGACTTGTGTTTTGTTTCACTCACACAAACCCTGAACATTTAGGCTGTGTTCTTCTCTCAAATTTGTGATGTCATTTGGCTTTACAGGAAGTGCTCAATGCACCTTCACTAGAATGCTGGAGTGCTGAAAGCTGGAGGCCTGAGGTTGCACGGACAGTCACACAGAGGCAAATAAGGAGAGGAGGCAGTGAGAGAGCAGGAGCCAGGATAGTTTTGTGGTAGACTGTTTGAAAGGTGCAGTCAAGAAAGTATGCCCCCATACTCACTTCCTATATGGAACGCGGTAGCTAGTGGATTAGCTATGTCCATTTATATAAAGAGTCTCTGGTTTTGAGTCAGTCTAGGCCTGTTAGGGTCATTAGTATACTTACTTATCATAAGATAAGATAAGATAAATCCTTATCTTATCGAATGTCATTCAATACATTATAGATGGAACAATAAGTTTGCGCAATCAATATTTATCGTTGGTGCTTCTTTGTTCTAGTGGAAAAATATTGGTTATTTTTCTGTACTGTAAGATTTCATATGACTATGATTATGTGACTCATTATACTGTAGATACAAACTTAAGTGTTACATTCTGTTTTGTATTTACTGCCATTTTTTTTTTAACAATATTGTACATTTAAAATATATTTTTAGAGATAATTTCTGGTTCTGGTTTCATTTATTTATGTCTATATTTAATTCAACAATATATCGCACTTCAAAATGTGTTATCGTGACAGGCCTAAGTAGGGCTCAAACACGGCCATGTAATCAGATTTGTTCATTTCAGTGGCTGTGGTTACAAGATCACCAAAATCTGATTTAAGATCTGATTTCTAGACCTTTACAAATACTTAAACATGCGAACTGCACAATTTAAGTAAATAGAGGGACCACGATCAGACAGAAGTTACATGATTTTGCTATTTACATTTCATTTTCATAACCTATTAACTCCAAAAATGTGATAACAATCTGGTTTTGAGGGTGCATGTAACCATAGCCAGTAATGGCTCATCCTTCAACAAAATGACATTTCCATCACCTCAGATTAAGAGAGTTTAGGGCTTCCCTCAATGATTCTTCCACTATGTTTTTTTTAGCTTTTATTGTAAGACGCAGAAATGAATGGAGCTTAGCACTGCTGTTAACACTGGGGAAACCGGAGTGCCTAGAGGAGGGATCTCAAACTCAAATTACCTGGAGGCCACTGGAGGTAGAGTTTGGGTGAGGCTGGGCCACATCAAGTAGGCCCGGGGTCTCAAACTGTTGGCTCCTGGCGGAATGATATTTTGGGGTCCCCCAACTTTATGTCAAAGTTCAGACGACGCTGCAGGGCAGCACCCCTGCACATTCACAACAGCAGATTTGCGCACCTTACATCCCAAACTCAACTTTCAGCAGCTCCTAGGGCTGGGTACTTAAACTAAAAAAGTCCGGCAAGTACTGGCACTGAAAAACGTTCTTTTGGTGCCAATTTTCGTTTTTTCGGAGCATCGGTGAGCCAATAAATACACCACAGCAATTTCACAGCTGCATCGCGTCACGACTGCGCCCTGCATCCAACTATCTCGTTATGCTCACAAGGTAGTTGGATTTTTGTTTGACGGAGCATGGTCTGTCAGTGACCTTTTTATTTCTTATCAGGGCGCGAGCTGAAGCACATGTACTGTACTAGCAAGTGCATCTTGTGTGCACATGTACACGCATAAACAGATCCATCTGGACTCATAGCTTCATAGCTGCTGAAAACTGAGTTTGGGATGTAAGGTGCGCAGTTGGGCCGTGAGTTTGAGACTTCTGGCCTAGAGGAAACACACACAGACACAGGGAGAACATGCAAGCTCCACACAAAAAGGCCCAGGCGACCCGGGGCTTAATCACTGTCCTCCTCATCAGCTGGAGGGGTGTGACGCGACCTCTTGGAAGGTTCATCTTCACTGTCGTCACTGTCCTCCTCCCTTCGTTTTTTCTGGCTCATTCCTAAATAAATGTATAAAATATAAATGTATTATTCACCAATATCTATAATGATTATGGACAGATTATACAATTTTAAAGGTGTATTTAGATTTGTAGAATTGAGAATAAACCGAACCTTGTGCTGTGAGGAGCCCTGATGGACCTTCATCATCAGACTCCAGACCATTCTCGTCTTCAGTGTCCGATTCACTGAAATCATCGAACCAATACTGCCACTCGAATTCATTGTTGACAGAGTTGGCACTACCAGACTGGGCCAATGGTGGCTGCACATGAGCAAGGTCAGCTGAGAAGAAATACAATATGCAAAATTAGTATCACTGCTAAGTCAGGATGGGGAAAAAATGCAATGGATCCAATTTTTGTAAGATTTCTTTCACACATTCAACACTCTTCAATGTTTAGGTCAAGGCCCCAGTGCAACATAACACGACGTGTGACTTCACGTAAACAACTGTTATCTGTAATTTTCAATAAAGCCCTTGCATGGATTTTATTACCTCACGCACAATCCATTGTAGTCAGTTTGTACAAATTGCTTGTTCTTTCAGTTTCTACTACAAGTTTATCAACTCACAAAAACTTCAGCCAGAAATGCTTCTGCTGTGGTTTTCGAGAAGTGATTTGAAGATTTGTACGAGTTTGTGAGAGTATCTGAAGTTCGCACAGTGCACGAGGTGTGTGCGACCTGTCTCTACGAGTCTCAAGGAGCAAATGGGCTGAGACTGGACTGTGCTGGAACCATAGTGGAACTAGACTACTGACATGTCGGTTGCCAAGACACAGACAAGTACATCAGTTGCTCGAATTAGAAGATTGAAGAGTGGGCAGGGCTTACACAGTTAACCATTGTTAGCCTTTTTTTTTCAGATTTGTAGAACTGAGAATAAACCAAACCTTGTGCTGCAGGGGGCTCTCCTGGAGCTTCTACTGCGGGGGGCTCGGCTGGAGTTTCTGCTGCAGGACCATCGGCTGGAGATTCTGCTGCAGGACCATCGGCTGGAGCTTCTGCTGCAGGTGGCTCGGCTGGATCTCAAACTCAAATTACCTGGAGGCCACTGGAGGTAGAGTCTGGGTGAGGCTGGGCCACATCAAGTAGGCCCGGGGTCTCAAACTGTTGGCTCCTGGCGGAATGATATTTTGGGGTCCCCCAACTTTATGTCAAAGTTCAGACGACGCTGCAGGGCAGCACCCCTGCACATTCACAACAGCAGATTTGCGCACCTTACATCCCAAACTCAACTTTCAGCAGCTCCTAGGGCTGGGTACTGAAACTAAAAAAGTCCGGCAAGTACTGGCACTGAAAAACGTTCTTTTGGTGCCAATTTTTATTTTTTCGGAGCATCGGTGAGCCAATAAATACACCACAGCAATTTCACAGCTGCATCGCGTCACGACTGCGCCCTGCATCCAACTATCTCGTTATGCTCACGAGGTAGTTGGATTTTTGTTTGACGGAGCATGGTCTGTCAGTGACCTTTTTATTTCTTATCAGGGCGCGAGCTGAAGCACATGTACTGTACTAGCAAGTGCATCTTGTGTGCACATGTACATGCATAAACAGATCCATCTGGACTCATAGCTTCACAGCGGCTGAAAATTGAGTTTGGGATGTAAGGTGCGCAGTTGGGCCGTGAGTTTGAGACTTCTGGCCTAGAGGAAACCCACCCAGACACAGGGAGAACATGCAAGCTCCACACAAAAAGGCCCAGGCGACCCGGGGCTTAATCACTGTCCTCCTCATCAGCTGGAGGGGTGTGACGCGACCTCTTGGAAGGTTCATCTTCACTGTCGTCACTGTCCTCCTCCCTTCGTTTTTTCTGGCTCATTCCTAAATAAATGCATAAAATATGAATGTATTATTTACTCTATAATGGTTGTAGACACTTTCTACAATTTTAAGGTGTATTCAGATTTGTAGAATTGAGAATAAACCGAACCTTGTGCTGCAAGGAGCCCTGATGGACCTTCATCAGCGTCGTCAACTGGAGGGGTGTGACGCGACCTCTTGGAAGGAGATTCATCTTCACTGTCGTCACTGTCCTCCTCCCTTTGTCTCTTCTGGCTCATTCCTAAATAAATGTATAAAATATAAATGTATTATTCACCAGTATCTATAATGATTATGGACAGATTATACAATTTTAAGGTGAATTTAGATTTGTAGAATTGAGAATAATCCGAACCTTGTGCTGCGAGGAGCCCTGATGGACCTTCATCAGCGTCGTCAACTGGAGGGGTGTGACGCGACCTCTTGGAAGGAGATTCATCTTCACTGTCGTCACTGTCCTCCTCCCTTTGTCTCTTCTGGCTCATTCCTAAATAAATGTACAAAATATAAATGTATTATTCACCAGTATCTATAATGATTATGGACAGATTATACAATTTTAAGGTGAATTTAGATTTGTAGAATTGAGAATAAACCGAACCTTGTGCTGTGAGGAGCCCTGATGGACCTTCATCATCAGACTCCAGACCATTCTCGTCTTCAGTGTCCGATTCACTGAAATCATCGAACCAATACTGCCACTCGAATTCATTGTTGACAGAGTTGGCACTACCAGACTGGGCCAATGGTGGCTGCACATGAGCAAGGTCAGCTGAGAAGAAATACAATATGCAAAATTAGTATCACTGCTACAGTCAGGATGGGGAAAAAATGCAATGGATCCAATTTTTGTAAGATTTTTCACACATTCAACACTCTTCAATGTTTAGGTCAAGGCCCCAGTGCAACATAACACGACGTGTGACTTCACGTAAACAACTGTTATCTGTAATTTTCAATAAAGCCCTTGCATGGATTTTATTACCTCACGCACAATCCATTGTAGTCAGTTTGTACAAATTGCTTGTTCTTTCAGTTTCTACTACAAGTTTATCAACTCACAAAAACTTCAGCCAGAAATGCTTCTGCTGTGGTTTTCGAGAAGTGATTTGAAGATTTGTACGAGTTTGTGAGAGTATCTGAAGTTCGCACAGTGCACGAGGTGTGTGCGACCTGTCTCTACGAGTCTCAAGGAGCAAATGGGCTGAGACTGGACTGTGCTGGAACCATAGTGGAACTAGACTACTGACATGTCGGTTGCCAAGACACAGACAAGTACATCAGTTGCTCGAATTAGAAGATTGAAGAGTGGGCAGGGCTTACACAGTTAACCATTGTTAGCCTTTTTTTTTCAGATTTGTAGAACTAAGAATAAACCAAACCTTGTGCTGCAGGGGGCTCTCCTGGAGCTTCTACGGCGGGGGGCTCGGCTGGACCTTCTGCTGCAGGACCATCGGCTGGAGCTTCTGCTGCAGGACCATCGGCTGGAGCTTCTGCTGCAGGTGGCTCGGCTGGAGCTTCTGCTGCAGGTGGCTCGGCTGGAGCTTCTGCTGCAGGACCATTCTGGTTTGGGACAAGATTGAGCGCTACCAGCCAAAACGACAGAGGGGGAACACTCCGGCGCGCAGGCGCCACTACATTGAGCGAATCCCCAACGTGAACATGTGGAACAGGAGGTACGGGCTCCTGATGCACTGGGTATATCAGCTCTCTAGTGCAGTCACCTGAGAGGAAACAGAATATGCAAAATTACTATCACTGCTACAGTCAGGATGGGAAAACATTTAATATTTTTTGCAAAACTAATGGCATATTATTTCTTTCACACATTCAACATTGTTCAGTGTTTAGGTCAATGCCACACTGCAACATAACATGACTTGTAACTTCATGGTAAAATACTATCATCTGTATTTTTTTAGGTTAAGGTCTGGCATATGGTTAAGTTTAGAAACACTAAAACAGGCTAACTGACAGCATGCTAGTCTCAAACAAAGTGAAAATATTTTCATTTTTGAGAGATATTTTTGACTTTTTACACTCATCACCAAAATCTATTAAGACAAAAGCAAGAAACTAGTTTAGACTACAGTAAGACTAGCTAATTACCTGCAGCAAAAAGTCCTAACAGGGGGGCCAACAGGACAGGGTCAATCTCCTCTTCTTCCATTTCTAGAGTAAGTTAAGAGCCTCACTAAAACTTCAACTAGAAATGTAGAAATGTAGAAGGTTTCTGTTGTGCTTTCCGAGTTTGCGCGGAGCAAAGTGTGTATGCGACTTGTCTGGTCGAGAGTCAAGGAGTAAATGAGGCAAAACTGTGGAAATCCAGTTAGAACTAGTTTGAGCGGTTCAACCTGTTCAAACCAGTTTGAACTGGTTTGAGCGGTTCAAACTGTTCAAACCAGTTTGAACTGGTTTGAGCGGTTCACACTGTTCAAACCAGTTTGAACTGGTTTGAGAGGGGGGTTAAAGAAGCTATTTTTGTCAAGAAAGAGAATCCTTCCTTGAACAGAAATGGAGGTCTCAGAGTAATATAATTTAGTTTAGAGCAAAGCCTGTAAAAAGGAGTAAGCGTTTGGCTCCAGTCAAATGATGCTTACGATACTAGCAGTTATAGGGGTGGATTTGGAGCAGATTCCATATTAGGAATGTAATTATGGACAAAATTGTGAAATAAAAACACCAGGATCATGTAGAGCGGGTTAATACTAACAATTTAAGATAAAAAATGACAAGGCTCACTGCAACAGTAACAGAGAAATACTTTTATTTATATATATATATATATATATATATATATATATATATATATATATATATATATATATATATATATATATATATATATATATTTATATATATATATACATACATATACATACATATATATACATATATATATATATATATATACATATATATATATATATATATATATATATATATATATATATATATATACATACATACATATATATACATATATATATATATATATATATATATATATATATATACATATATATACATACATACATATATATATATATATATATATATATATATATATATATATATATATATATATATATATATATATATATATATATATATATATATATATATATACATATATATATATATATATATATATATATATTGGCTGGATCTCAAACTCAAATTACCTGGAGGCCACTGGAGGTAGAGTCTGGGCCACATCAAGTAGGCCCGGGGTCTCAAACTGTTGGCTCCTGGCGGAATGATATTTTGGGGTCCCCCAACTTTATGTCAAAGTTCAGACGACGCTGCAGGGCAGCACCCCTGCACATTCACAACAGCAGATTTGCGCACCTTACATCCCAAACTCAACTTTCAGCAGCTCCTAGGGCTGGGTACTGAAACTAAAAAAGTCCGGCAAGTACTGGCACTGAAAAACGTTCTTTTGGTGCCAATTTTTATTTTTTCGGAGCATCGGTGAGCCAATAAATACACCACAGCAATTTCACAGCTGCATCGCGTCACGACTGCGCCCTGCATCCAACTATCTCGTTATGCTCACGAGGTAGTTGGATTTTTGTTTGACGGCGCATGGTCTGTCAGTGACCTTTTTATTTCTTATCAGGGCGCGAGCTGAAGCACATGTACTGTACTAGCAAGTGCATCTTGTGTGCACATGTACACGCATAAACAGATCCATCTGGACTCATAGCTTCACAGCGGCTGAAAATTGAGTTTGGGATGTAAGGTGCGCAGTTGGGCCGTGAGTTTGAGACTTCTGGCCTAGAGGAAACCCACCCAGACACAGGGAGAACATGCAAGCTCCACACAAAAAGGCCCAGGCGACCCGGGGCTTAATCAGTGTCCTCCTCATCAGCTGGAGGGGTGTAACGTGACCTCTTGGAAGGTTCATCTTCACTGTCGTCACTGTCCTCCTCCCTTCGTTTTTTTCTGGCTCATTCCTAAATAAATGCATAAAATATGAATGTATTATTTACTCTATAATGGTTGTAGACACTTTCTACAATTTTAAGGTGTATTCAGATTTGTAGAATTGAGAATAAACCGAACCTTGTGCTGCAAGGAGCCCTGATGGACCTTCATCAGCGTCGTCAACTGGAGGGGTGTGACGCGACCTCTTGGAAGGAGATTCATCTTCACTGTCGTCACTGTCCTCCTCCCTTTGTCTCTTCTGGCTCATTCCTAAATAAATGTATAAAATATAAATGTATTATTTACCAATATCTATAATGGTCGTGGACACATTCTACAATTTTAAGGTGTATTCAGATTTGTAGAATTGAGAATAAACCGAACCTTGTGCTGCGAGGAGCCCTGATGGACCTTCATCAGCGTCGTCAACTGGAGGGGTGTGACGCGACCTCTTGGAAGGAGATTCATCTTCACTGTCGTCACTGTCCTCCTCCCTTTGTCTCTTCTGGCTCATTCCTAAATAAATGTATAAAATATAAATGTATTATTCACCAGTATCTATAATGATTATGGACAGATTATACAATTTTAAGGTGAATTTAGATTTGTAGAATTGAGAATAAACCGAACCTTGTGCTGTGAGGAGCCCTGCTGGACCTTCATCATCAGACTCCAGACCATTCTCGTCTTCAGTGTCCGATTCACTGAAATCATCGAACCAATACTGCCACTCGAATTCATTGTTGACAGAGTTGGCACTACCAGACTGGGCCAATGGTGGCTGCACATGAGCAAGGTCAGCTGAGAAGAAATACAATATGCAAAATTAGTATCACTGCTACAGTCAGGATGGGGAAAAAATGCAATGGATCCAATTTTTCTAAGATTTCTTTCACACATTCAACACTCTTCAATGTTTAGGTCAAGGCCCCAGTGCAACATAACACGACGTGTGACTTCACGTAAACAACTGTTATCTGTAATTTTCAATAAAGCCCTTGCATGGATTTTATTACCTCACGCACAATCCATTGTAGTCAGTTTGTACAAATTGCTTGTTCTTTCAGTTTCTACTACAAGTTTATCAACTCACAAAAACTTCAGCCAGAAATGCCTCTGCTGTGGTTTTCGAGAAGTGATTTGAAGATTTGTACGAGTTTGTGAGAGTATCTGAAGTTCGCACAGTGCACGAGGTGTGTGTAACCTGTCTCTACGAGTCTCAAGGAGCAAATGGGCTGAGACTGGACTGTGCTGGAACCATAGTGGAACTAGACTACTGACATGTCGGTTGCCAAGACACAGACAAGTACATCAGTTGCTCGAATTAGAAGATTGAAGAGTGGGCAGGGCTTACACAATTAACCATTGTTAGCCTTTTTTTTTTCAGATTTGTAGAACTAAGAATAAACCAAACCTTGTGCTGCAGGGGGCTCTCCTGGAGCTTCTACTGCGGGGGGCTCGGCTGGAGTTTCTGCTGCAGGACCATCGGCTGGAGATTCTGCTGCAGGACCATCGGCTGGAGCTTCTGCTGCAGGTGGCTCGGCTGGATCTCAAACTCAAATTACCTGGAGGCCACTGGAGGTAGAGTCTGGGTGAGGCTGGGCCACATCAAGTAGGCCCAGGGTCTCAAACTGTTGGCTCCTGGCGGAATGATATTTTGGGGTCCCCCAACTTTATGTCAAAGTTCAGACGACGCTGCAGGGCAGCACCCCTGCACATTCACAACAGCAGATTTGCGCACCTTACATCCCAAACTCAACTTTCAGCAGCTCCTAGGGCTGGGTACTGAAACTAAAAAAGTCCGGCAAGTACTGGCACTGAAAAACGTTCTTTTGGTGCCAATTTTCATTTTTTCGGAGCATCGGTGAGCCAATAAATACACCACAGCAATTTCACAGCTGCATCGCGTCACGACTGCGCCCTGCATCCAACTATCTCGTTATGCTCACGAGGTAGTTGGATTTTTGTTTGACGGAGCATGGTCTGTCAGTGACCTTTTTATTTCTTATCAGGGCGCGAGCTGAAGCACATGTACTGTACTAGCAAGTGCATCTTGTGTGCACATGTACACGCATAAACAGATCCATCTGGACTCATAGCTTCACAGCGGCTGAAAATTGAGTTTGGGATGTAAGGTGCGCAGTTGGGCCGTGAGTTTGAGACTTCTGGCCTAGAGGAAACCCACCCAGACACAGGGAGAACATGCAAGCTCCACACAAAAAGGCCCAGGCGACCCGGGGCTTAATCAGTGTCCTCCTCATCAGCTGGAGGGGTGTGACGCGACCTCTTGGAAGGTTCATCTTCACTGTCGTCACTGTCCTCCTCCCTTCGTTTTTTCTGGCTCATTCCTAAATAAATGCATAAAATATGAATGTATTATTTACTCTATAATGGTTGTGGACACTTTCTACAATTTTAAGGTGTATTCAGATTTGTAGAATTGAGAATAAACCGAACCTTGTGCTGCGAGGAGCCCTGATGGACCTTCATCAGCGTCGTCAACTGGAGGGGTGTGACGCGACCTCTTGGAAGGAGATTCATCTTCACTGTCGTCACTGTCCTCCTCCCTTTGTCTCTTCTGGCTCATTCCTAAATAAATGTATAAAATATAAATGTATTATTCACCAGTATCTATAATGATTATGGACAGATTATACAATTTTAAGGTGAATTTAGATTTGTAGAATTGAGAATAATCCGAACCTTGTGCTGCGAGGAGCCCTGATGGACCTTCATCAGCGTCGTCAACTGGAGGGGTGTGACGCGACCTCTTGGAAGGAGATTCATCTTCACTGTCGTCACTGTCCTCCTCCCTTTGTCTCTTCTGGCTCATTCCTAAATAAATGTATAAAATATAAATGTATTATTCACCAGTATCTATAATGATTATGGACAGATTATACAATTTTAAGGTGAATTTAGATTTGTAGAATTGAGAATAAACCGAACCTTGTGCTGTGAGGAGCCCTGATGGACCTTCATCATCAGACTCCAGACCATTCTCGTCTTCAGTGTCCGATTCACTGAAATCATCGAACCAATACTGCCACTCGAATTCATTGTTGACAGAGTTGGCACTACCAGACTGGGCCAATGGTGGCTGCACATGAGCAAGGTCAGCTGAGAAGAAATACAATATGCAAAATTAGTATCACTGCTACAGTCAGGATGGGGAAAAAATGCAATGGATCCAATTTTTCTAAGATTTTTCACACATTCAACACTCTTCAATGTTTAGGTCAAGGCCCCAGTGCAACATAACACGACGTGTGACTTCACGTAAACAACTGTTATCTGTAATTTTCAATAAAGCCCTTGCATGGATTTTATTACCTCACGCACAATCCATTGTAGTCAGTTTGTACAAATTGCTTGTTCTTTCAGTTTCTACTACAAGTTTATCAACTCACAAAAACTTCAGCCAGAAATGCTTCTGCTGTGGTTTTCGAGAAGTGATTTGAAGATTTGTACGAGTTTGTGAGAGTATCTGAAGTTCGCACAGTGCACGAGGTGTGTGCGACCTGTCTCTACGAGTCTCAAGGAGCAAATGGGCTGAGACTGGACTGTGCTGGAACCATAGTGGAACTAGACTACTGACATGTCGGTTGCCAAGACACAGACAAGTACATCAGTTGCTCGAATTAGAAGATTGAAGAGTGGGCAGGGCTTACACAGTTAACCATTGTTAGCCTTTTTTTTTCAGATTTGTAGAACTAAGAATAAACCAAACCTTGTGCTGCAGGGGGCTCTCCTGGAGCTTCTACGGCGGGGGGCTCGGCTGGACCTTCTGCTGCAGGACCATCGGCTGGAGCTTCTGCTGCAGGACCATCGGCTGGAGCTTCTGCTGCAGGTGGCTCGGCTGGAGCTTCTGCTGCAGGTGGCTCGGCTGGAGCTTCTGCTGCAGGTGGCTCGGCTGGAGCTTCTGCTGCAGGACCATTCTGGTTTGGGACAAGATTGAGCGCTACCAGCCAAAACGACAGAGGGGGAACACTCCGGCGCGCAGGCGCCACTACATTGAGCGAATCCCCAACGTGAACATGTGGAACAGGAGGTACGGGCTCCTGATGCACTGGATATATCAGCTCTCTAGTGCAGTCACCTGAGAGGAAACAGAATATGCAAAATTACTATCACTGCTACAGTCAGGATGGGAAAAAATTTAATATTTTTTGCAAAACTAATGGCATATTATTTCTTTCACACATTCAACATTGTTCAGTGTTTAGGTCAATTCCACACTGCAACATAACATGACTTGTAACTTCATGGTAAAATACTATCATCTGTATTTTTTTAGGTTAAGGTCTGGCATATGGTTAAGTTTAGAAACACTAAAACAGGCTAACTGACAGCATGCTAGTCTCAAACAAAGTGAAAATATTTTCATTTTTGAGAGATATTTTTGACTTTTTACACTCATCACCAAAATCTATTAAGACAAAAGCAAGAAACTAGTTTAGACTACAGTAAGACTAGCTAATTACCTGCAGCAAAAAGTCCTAACAGGGGGGCCAACAGGACAGGGTCAATCTCCTCTTCTTCCATTTCTAGAGTAAGTTAAGAGCCTCACTAAAACTTCAACTAGAAATGTAGAAATGTAGAAGGTTTCTGTTGTGCTTTCCGAGTTTGCGCGGAGCAAAGTGTGTATGCGACTTGTCTGGTCGAGAGTCAAGGAGTAAATGAGGCAAAACTGTGGAAATCCAGTTAGAACTAGTTTGAGCGGTTCAACCTGTTCAAACCAGTTTGAACTGGTTTGAGCAGTTCAAACTGTTCAAACCAGTTTGAACTGGTTTGAGAGGGGGGTTAAAGAGGCTATTTTTGTCAAGAAAGAGAATCCTTCCTTGAACAGAAATGGAGGTCTCAGAGTAATATAATTTAGTTTAGAGCAAAGCCTGTAAAAAGGAGTAAGCGTTTGGCTCCAGTCAAATGATGCTCACGAGACTAGCAGTTATAGGGGTGGATTTGGAGCAGATTCCATATTAGGAATGTAATTATGGACAAAATTGTGAAATAAAAACACCAGGATCATGTAGAGCGGGTTAATACTAACAATTTAAGATAAAAAATGACAAGGCTCACAGCAACAGTAACAGAGAAATACTTTTATATATATATATATATATATATATATATATATATATATATATATATATATATATATATATATATATATATATATATATATATATATATATATATAGAGACCAACCACCGTGGAAGGTGAGGAACACATTTTTTTTTTTTTTTAATATATATATATATATATATATATATATATATATATATATATATATATATATATATATATATATATATATATATATATGCTGGATCTCAAACTCAAATTACCTGGAGGCCACTGGAGGTAGAGTCTGGGTGAGGCTGGGCCACATCAAGTAGGCCCGGGGTCTCAAACTGTTGGCTCCTGGCGGAATGATATTTTGGGGTCCCCCAACTTTATGTCAAAGTTCAGACGACGCTGCAGGGCAGCACCCCTGCACATTCACAACAGCAGATTTGCGCACCTTACATCCCAAACTCAACTTTCAGCAGCTCCTAGGGCTGGGTACTGAAACTAAAAAAGTCCGGCAAGTACTGGCACTGAAAAACGTTCTTTTGGTGCCAATTTTCATTTTTTCGGAGCATCGGTGAGCCAATAAATACACCACAGCAATTTCACAGCTGCATCACGTCACGACTGCGCCCTGCATCCAACTATCTCGTTATGCTCACGAGGTAGTTGGATTTTTGTTTGACGGAGCATGGTCTGTCAGTGACCTTTTTATTTCTTATCAGGGCGCGAGCTGAAGCACATGTACTGTACTAGCAAGTGCATCTTGTGTGCACATGTACACGCATAAACAGATCCATCTGGACTCATAGCTTCACAGCGGCTGAAAATTGAGTTTGGGATGTAAGGTGCGCAGTTGGGCCGTGAGTTTGAGACTTCTGGCCTAGAGGAAACACACACAGACACAGGGAGAACATGCAAGCTCCACACAAAACGACCCAGGCGACACGGGGCTTAATCAGTGTCCTCCTCATCAGCTGGAGGGGTGTGACGCGACCTCTTGGAAGGTTCATCTTCACTATCGTCACTGTCCTCCTCCCTTCGTTTTTTCTGGCTCATTCCTAAATAAATGCATAAAATATGAATGTATTATTTACTCTATAATGGTTGTGGACACTTTCTACAATTTTAAGGTGTATTCAGATTTGTAGGATTGAGAATAAACCGAACCTTGTGCTGCGAGGAGCCCTGATGGACCTTCATCAGCGTCGTCAACTGGAGGGGTGTGACGCGACCTCTTGGAAGGAGATTCATCTTCACTGTCGTCACTGTCCTCCTCCCTTTGTCTCTTCTGGCTCATTCCTAAATAAATGTATAAAATATAAATGTATTATTTACCAATATCTATAATGGTCGTGGACACATTCTACAATTTTAAGGTGTATTCAGATTTGTAGAATTGAGAATAATCCGAACCTTGTGCTGTGAGGAGCCCTGATGGACCTTCATCAGCGTCGTCAACTGGAGGGGTGTGACGCGACCTCTTGGAAGGAGATGCATCTTCACTGTCGTCACTGTCCTCCTCCCTTTGTCTCTTCTGGCTCATTCCTAAATAAATGTATAAAATATAAATGTATTATTCACCAGTATCTATAATGATTATGGACAGATTATACAATTTTAAGGTGAATTTAGATTTGTAGAATTGAGAATAAACCGAACCTTGTGCTGTGAGGAGCCCTGCTGGACCTTCATCATCAGACTCCAGACCATTCTCGTCTTCAGTGTCCGATTCACTGAAATCATCGAACCAATACTGCCACTCGAATTCATTGTTGACAGAGTTGGCACTACCAGACTGGGCCAATGGTGGCTGCACATGAGCAAGGTCAGCTGAGAAGAAATACAATATGCAAAATTAGTATCACTGCTACAGTCAGGATGGGGAAAAAATGCAATGGATCCAATTTTTCTAAGATTTCTTTCACACATTCAACACTCTTCAATGTTTAGGTCAAGGCCCCAGTGCAACATAACACGACGTGTGACTTCACGTAAACAACTGTTATCTGTAATTTTCAATAAAGCCCTTGCATGGATTTTATTACCTCACGCACAATCCATTGTAGTCAGTTTGTACAAATTGCTTGTTCTTTCAGTTTCTACTACAAGTTTATCAACTCACAAAAACTTCAGCCAGAAATGCTTCTGCTGTGGTTTTCGAGAAGTGATTTGAAGATTTGTACGAGTTTGTGAGAGTATCTGAAGTTCGCACAGTGCACGAGGTGTGTGCGACTTGTCTCTACGAGTCTCAAGGAGCAAATGGGCTGAGACTGGACTGTGCTGGAACCATAGTGGAACTAGACTACTGACATGTCGGTTGCCAAGACACAGACAAGTACATCAGTTGCTCGAATTAGAAGATTGAAGAGTGGGCAGGGCTTACACAGTTAACCATTGTTAGCCTTTTTTTTCAGATTCGTAGAACTAAGAATAAACCAAACCTTGTGCTGCAGGGGGCTCTCCTGGAGCTTCTACGGCGGGGGGCTCGGCTGGACCTTCTGCTGCAGGACCATCGGCTGGAGCTTCTGCTGCAGGACCATCGGCTGGAGCTTCTGCTGCAGGACCATCGGCTGGAGCTTCTGCTGCAGGTGGCTCGGCTGGAGCTTCTGCTGCAGGTGGCTCGGCTGGAGCTTCTGCTGCAGGTGGCTCGGCTGGAGCTTCTGCTGCAGGTGGCTCGGCTGGAGCTTCTGCTGCAGGACCATTCTGGTTTGGGACAAGATTGAGCGCTACCAGCCAAAACGACAGAGGGGGAACACTTCGGCGCGCAGGCGCCACTACATTGAGCGAATCCCCAACGTGAACATGTGGAACAGGAGGTACGGGCTCCTGATGCACTGGGTATATCAGCTCTCTAGTGCAGTCACCTGAGAGGAAACAGAATATGCAAAATTACTATCACTGCTACAGTCAGGATGGGAAAACATTTAATATTTTTTGCAAAACTAATGGCATATTATTTCTTTCACACATTCAACATTGTTCAGTGTTTAGGTCAATGCCACACTGCAACATAACATGACTTGTAACTTCATGGTAAAATACTATCATCTGTATTTTTTTAGGTTAAGGTCTGGCATATGGTTAAGTTTAGAAACACTAAAACAGGCTAACTGACAGCATGCTAGTCTCAAACAAAGTGAAAATATTTTCATTTTTGAGAGATATTTTTGACTTTTTACACTCATCACCAAAATCTATTAAGACAAAAGCAAGAAACTAGTTTAGACTACAGTAAGACTAGCTAATTACCTGCAGCAAAAAGTCCTAACAGGGGGGCCAACAGGACAGGGTCAATCTCCTCTTCTTCCATTTCTAGAGTAAGTTAAGAGCCTCACTAAAACTTCAACTAGAAATGTAGAAATGTAGAAGGTTTCTGTTGTGCTTTCCGAGTTCGCGCGGAGCAAAGTGTGTATGCGACTTGTCTGGTCGAGAGTCAAGGAGTAAATGAGGCAAAACTGTGGAGATTCTAGCTTTATAAACTCTGTATGACGTCACAAAGGAGACTACGTCCGTACGTATGGAACATTCGAATAGTGGGCGGGGCTTGCATTTTTTAAACTGAGAATTTAACTTCATGTATTTTATTTATTTTTAAACAGAAAAAGAAGCCTAAATTTAGGTGTTTAAAAGCCCAAAATACTGACTCCAGGAATCACTCAGGAGACTATTTGGCATTTTAATTGGACATATTATAACAGCCTACAAAATTACAAAATAAACAATCAATATTATATCTGATTCAAAATTATTGTACAAAGAAAGATTTCTATATTATTCTAATATAATAATAAATTGTATTTTATTCTGTATTAATAAAATACAATTTAGGCTAAAGCAATAGCTTAACAACAGCTCAGCAGAAATGGGCAATAATTAGTAGTAGTATGTCACTACTTTTCCTGGCCATATGTTGATATGGTTTGTGAGTGTAAGTAGATAAGAAAGTCTAATGTTCCTCTGGGTATGTCCAGGTCCACCCTGGTTCACTTTATGTCCTGGCTTTTATAGTGTGTATTGCTTTGCACTGACTTCCCATGCCTCAGAGAAAAGACTTTACAGCAACTCTGTTTGTGCACAAGTCTCTCCATGGCCTCGCACCAAAGTACATCTGTGACATGTTGGTGCCATATGAACCATCTCTCACTCTGAGGACCTCAGGGACCGGCCTCCTGCTGGTGCCCAGAGTCAGGACTAAACATGGGGAGTCAGTGTTTCAGTTTTATTCAGCTAAAACCTGGAACTTCCTGAAGATGTAAGACAGACCTGTTTAAATCCAGGCTCAAAACAGTTCTGTTTAGCTGTGCATATTTTTTTATTCCACACTCTTCTCTCTTACCTTTTAATGCTAAATTTATGATGATTATTTATGTTTTGTGATTTTAAGGTCATTCTTATTCTGTAAAGCACTTTGAATTACTTTGTGTATGAATTGTTCTTTACAAATAAACTTGCCCTGCCCTGCCTTGCCTTAGAGCAATTGTAAAGTGAAATTTGATGAACATATTTTAACTTTGTTTACATTTGTCGTGTTAATAAAAGGAAACACCTTGCCAGTGAAAGTTAAAAGAAAAGTGTGAATGAGAGTGTGCGTCTGAGCATCTGAGAAAGAGACATTTTTTTTGGCTATGTCCAGGTCCACCCTGATCCTCTGAAGGCGATGCTTCAATGGCAGAACCTTGTCTACATGTGGTGGAGCATATGCTGTGTAGTGATCATCTTGGAACCAAATTTCCCAGTATCCAGAAGTTATTTCTCCTTTCCGAGGGGCAGACTCAGTGATAACACCGATTGCCCAGCGTCCTTCTTCCTGAACATCCACCTCCCAACTGTGTAGTCCATTCGTGAATCCTTCAGCCCCCAGCACTGTGAAATAGTCAGTGAACCTCTCAGGGTTGTCTGGGATCCATGGGAGCTCTGAACCGTCAGCTGTTTCTATGTTAGCACAGTGAACGCTGCCCAGATCATCAGACACAACTAAGGGTCTGTTAGCAGTATTTGGGTCCAGGACCACTGGAGTATAAGACACCAGATCCTTCATCTTCTTCCAGATGTTGAAGCCCAGGTTACCCAGATGTTGAGCCACATCCAGCAGAGATCCAGAGGGCAGTTGTGGGACACTCTTTAACTGTGCCTGCTGCACTCGTCTCACTGCAGCGCTGTACTTCTGAAGGAACATAATGTCCTGAGACCTGACCTCTTCCTCTGTTTTCCTGATGCTCTCTGACAGAGTGTCCATCTCTTGTGTCAAAGCGGCCACTCTCTGCTCCATTAGGCTGCTCTTCTGCTGCACCTCAGTTCTCAGAGCCCTGATGCGGGCCTGCTCTTCCCTCTGCAGAAAATCTCTCATTTTGTCAAACTCCTCTTTAATCAGCCTCTCTGTGCGCTGGCCCTGCTGCTGTATGTGCTCACTGGTCATGCGCCAGTGCTGTCTCACATTTCTGCACTTCCTCAGTCTGTCCTGTAGGGGCTCCAGACTGTGTTGGAGCTGTTCCTTGTACTCCTGTGCCACTTCATCGATAGGGCTGAATCTGTGGTTGTGGTGTGATCTGGAATCTCGACAGACCAGACAGACAGGCTGCTGGTGATCCACACAGAAGAGCTGCAGTTTCTCTTTGTGCTGAGGACAGAGGGGAGCAGGAGAGGGAGGCTGACCAGAGGGCTGCCCCACATGCAGCTGATGAGAGAAAGTCTCACACAGGTTCTTTAGGACCAGGTTACATGGAGGGTCTGTCCGTGACGAGCGCCTCTTACAGACGGGACACTCCCGGGTCACCTTCTGTGTCCACCAGTTCTGCAGACACCCCCTACAGAAGCTGTGGCTGCACGACAGCACCACAGGGTCCTTGTAGACCTCCAGGCACACAGGGCAGTTGAAGTCCATGTCTGGACATAACAACAGAACTATATTTAGGATTCACACATAACACTACAGTATGATGTAATTAAAACTTACCTTCACTTTGTCTTCTATTTTTTGATAGATTTAGTTTCAATGTGCAAATACTTTTGATCAAAAAGTACTGTGCCTTTGTGCTGCTTTGCTTTGCCTGTGTCACTTCCTCTTTCTTCTGTTTCCTTGTTTTATGTCTGAGTTTCTATTTGACAGAGACAATAAAAGGTGGAGCCTAAGGTGCTCACTACATTCTGTTTAGATTAACAGCTCATTGTTTATGTTAAAGAAATTAATGTTGTCTTTTCTGAATGTCAGGTAACAGGAATTAAGCAAATCTGTTGTTTTTAAGAAAATCAAGAATTGGAGCTCCACTGAGTTATTTGAATATACTTTACATAATCAAATTTGCTACTAGTAACCTCTTTATGAATGATATTAAAAATATTGATGAGTCGTGAGTCATGCATGTTCTGTGTATGTACAGTAAATACAGACCTGTGTAACCAGACCCTGCCCCCTCACACTTCCATACCCCCATAACCTAGTTTCAGATGGGCCTGAGCCAGAGGGAAGCTTTTAACTCCAGCCCTGAGCCAGCAGGCATTCCAGTCTGATCCATGGTGAGCCATGCAGTTGTCCATATAAAAAATACAAAAACTTGACTGAAACTTGGGATATTTAATAAACCTTACTGCACTGGCAACAAAATACATTTTGAAATTGCAAAAGTTTTGATTTATTGTATTCTTGTAGCGCACAAAAGGCTTCAGTGTGAAACGTCCCTGAAGTCTGATTAATTAAAAAATGCAAAATATTCATTATTACATTATTGCACTGTCTAAATGAAAATTCACATAACGCAGTACTGTACTAAATGCCTAGCCTTATCATGTATCCAGTGACATGCTGTATAAACATACTCAAACCCTCATCTACAATCAAGAGGCCCTGTGTATAACCTTCCAGTGAACCATCGCCTTTTAGGCACAAATAGTATAAAACAAATCTCAATATTCTTACAAAGGGTTGAAAAGAAAAAAAACACACAACCATAACATGAGATAACATCAGTACAGTCAAGTAAAACATTTTAAATTGTTACCATCACAGATGCATATATAATAATAATCTGGAATACAAATAAAAGCCATTGTATTATTCCATTACAAAATTTACAAAACGCCATATCACTACATACATTTCTACTAAATCTCTTTTGAAATACACACTGACCCCAATCATTGGGTATGCAGTGAGATCCATTCACAAAAGTCAAGGATCTATAATAAGACTTTATGAGCCTATGCAATAGACATAAATTCTTTATTATTTTATATTAAGTGGTGTCAAAAGTGAGTTATGGACTGGCCAGCAGATCCAAGGTCAGCTGAATCACACAAAGCAGTTGTCACCAAGGTAACAGCGCTCCTGTAGTTCAAATATCTCCCATTCAAATTGTCTGCAGGGTAATCACTGCGGAGGCCTCATTCACGGTTTTATCAGCTTGTTTTAATAAAGCAAAAGGAGATGTGAATCCATTTATTTTGAAGTTCATACCTGTCAAAAACAAAAAAAGAATTTGAGTAATGAAACCAATTACAGTGAGCCTTTGTCAAGCAAAGACTCTTCTTCTATGTCATTGAACATCTAGTCTATTAACAAACTACAAAGGTGTACTGCAGAGTGCTGACTATCTCATTTCTCCTCCTATCCATATCTGTTTACTTTACAAATAAAAGTGACCAGTCCAGTGTGCATGCTGTGTTTATGTAATTTCACCTCATGGGCCATGTGAACCTAACTTCTCACTCTGGCTTTAAATGACACGTCCTATAAAAAGCTCCCGACCCTGCTGCCACAGCGACCCAACTCCTGAAGACCAGTAACAGCTGAGGCTCACCACTGTACACTGGGCACACTGAACCAAGTCCATACAAAACACTGCATCTGAGTCCATCATTAACAAAATATACTTATACTATGCTAAATATATAGATGTCACAGCATTTTCTCAACCTATAGATACTGATGGTTTAAGTGACACGCAATTTATTCATAAAACCTTGTTATTTCATATGCCATTCAAGACACATCTGGCTTCATAACTGGAACAGAGGTGGTAAAGTCTAATCCACATAACAGCAACCCTCTGGTGAGAGGACGAATGCTTATTGGCACCACTGTCAATATGTAGCATATAGCTGTAGCATATAGCATAAACCTGCATTTAGTTTCTATTTTCCCATCAGTTTATAATGATATTACTAAATATGCCTAACACTAGCATATTTTAATCATCCATAAAGATGTTTGCCTGGAGTTCAGATGAGCGTGACTGACAGGTGGATTAGCCCATCAGGGACACACATGGTCCATTCGTCTACAAATATGCGCATGCATGAGGAAAAGAGAAAGGAAAAAATATATAACAAAGGACTAAAAAACATCGCAGATTTCTGCAGAGAGAGAGATTCAATTTGTTTGTAAATGATAGATGACCAATGAGCTCCTTCATTTCACATGTCACTGAAAAATACAAATCTGACTGCACAATCACGATTCATCATTAAGTTTCTTGTGTCAAGTATTGCTGCATTTCATACAGCTAAAGGTTAAAGCTTTAAATTAAAATAACAGGTTAGTTTACATTTAGTGATATAAAATTTTATTGGTAATTTTAATGTCAAGAAAAGGCTCAAAACCTCCAACATCTTCCCACTGTGACTTACTGACACATGTCATGATAATGAGTCTGTATGTTTCTCCTGAACTGTTTATAACACAAGGGACCTCAAATCACCACAAGACACAATACATACTCACCTCTTCATCTGTGCTCCACCACAAAGCTCATGGTGGTCCCGTCGAAGGAGGGTGGGGCGATGATGCGGGGGCCTTGCTGGGGGGATGAGATGCTGATGACGGGCTGCTTGAGGGCGGCGTAACCCTGGGGCGTCCGGCTGGCGGAGGGTGGAGCCGTCTGTGGAGACTTGCCTGTGGCCATGTAGTACGGGCTCTCCATGTAAGGGGCCTCACTTTGTTGAGGCGGGGTCTTATCTGGAGGGTCCGAATGCACTGACATCTGCGACGGGACCAGGGTGCGAGCTGGGATGACCGTGGGATGCATAAACCCAGGATAGATCATGTAGGTGTGTGCGTATGCCCCAGGACTTATGGCCAGAGGCGACATAGGAACCGGTGTCATTGGAGCTGGGGGTAGTGGTACATCCACATATTGTCCTGTTTCTGGGTCAAATAAGCGCTTGCTAGTGGGCTGCATGGGAGTCTCAACTAAGTAATAGTTCCCTGTGGTAGGGTCAAGCAGCATTTTCCTTTGGGTGGGCTGAAAATGATCCAGAGATGGTGCTGGGGTAACTGCTGGGGAGAAGCAATACAGTTGATTAGTCGTGATACCCAGTGGTAACGAATGGTATATGGCTGCCGTTGGTGTTTCGCGAGTTTCCATGATGATGCTGGTGGGGGCGTTGTCCTGAACAGAGGTCTGGGTAGGTCCAGGTGGGGTGCGAGATTTGAAAGTGTACACTGAGGATGTGTCCGGGACTTGTTTTGTTGTAGATTTGACAGGTATAGTTAAATAGTTCTCGTGGTCGGACATGGTTTGCTCCTGGTTGGAGCGCTCTTCTTCTTTAGAGTCAGCTCTATCCTGTCCGCTGAGTCGTCCTGCAGTGGTCCTCCGTGATGTTGGCAGCTTTGGGGACTTTGGGGTGAATGCCTTTGTGCCATAGGGGGATTTAGTGGTTTGGTTTTCAGCTTTCATGGCCTTCATAATAAATCTGTCATCACGGCTGCTGCTGCTGCTACTGTGGGCTACCTGCTCCTCACGTCTCACTAGTGACTCTACCTTTTCACTGCTGCACTCTTTAGCTGAAGGCTTATCCTGTTCTTCATTAATAAGGGGCAGTACATGACTGTCCATCACTGGGTTTGGCTCACTTTTCCGTTTCCACTCATTCTTTTCAAAAACATACAATTGCTCCATTGTTTTCACAGCTGCTTGTAACTTCTCCAAAGCCACTTGGTTGGTTAGTTTATCTGTCTTTTTCTCTAAGTTGTCCTTGTCTTGTTTCCATGCAGCCACTTTACTCTCAATTTTAGATCCACTTCCTCCATCAGAGGAATTAGACTTTCCACATGCTCTAAGAGTCCCTTTAGCGCCCTCTGGCGATGACCTTTCAAAGTCCTCCCTTTTGCACAAATCATTAACATTATCTACAGGTTTTCCGTTATTATTAGTGTTCACAGATTGACATTTGATCACTATAGGTGAGACGGAAGTAGATTTTTTACCTGATGTTTGCTTTTTAGCCTCTGTTTGGCTGTCAGAGGTGGCCAAAGTTGTTTTATTGTCGTTGTTATCCAAAGATACAAAGTGATACGAGCTTTTCACAAGCTTTCTCACGTCTCTAACCTGATGTATGGGCGTCTGCAGCTTGCCTTTATTATCTCGTATATCTCTAACCATAAAATGTGGAACTTTATCTGAGCACTCACCCTTCAGAGCCGCAGCGAGAGTCAGAGATTTGTAGTCCTCGGTCCTGCTGCAGCCTATATTCGGAGCGCGTAGTCGGGTCACACCAAAAGGCTCGTTTTTACCACTTCTCAAATTTATTTTAATCTCAGGAGATTTTGCAGTGCCACTTCTGGAGTCTGGCACGAACAGCGCATTGTCTGAGCGCGCTTTGACGCTCTCTTCGTGAGCCAAAACTGGGCTGTCTTGCTGCTGCTCTTCGCTGGAAAGCTGCTGGATACTCGGCAAAAACAAACTAGACATTTTCGTGAGTTTAACTCCACTGTGATCCGAGTCGTTCGCCTCAAGCGCGTTCTCTCGAACGCTTTTACGATCCTTTTGAAACTCTAGCTCGTCGTCCTTCCAGCATCTGAATGCGCTATTTTGGCTATGAAGCAGCGTGCTTTTAGACGCTTCCAATGCGCCCTTTTTAGTATCGATTCCAGGTTCATTCGCGTGCTCCGAATTGGTTTCTAAGGCGACAGAGGCTTGTCTGTGCGTCCTGTCACTCTTAGTATCACACGAGCCGCTGTCCACCAGCTCTCCCAATTCATCCACGCACATTATTGCGAGGTCAGAGCTGCCCTCTGAAAACTTAGAGCTCTGCCTGACCAGTTCCCTGCCTCCTTTACTCGCTTTGGCGTCCTCTTGTGCGCTGGGCTCGCTAATCTCCCCTCTTTCCATTTTGCGCTCTTGCTCAAACTGCATCTTCTTTGAAATAACATTTTTAATCAGACTGGACGCGAATATGGCTTTCTTGTGCTCCATGGTTTTTTGACAGGGTGGCTTGGTGGCGGCTTCTAATCGCCACTGCCTGCTGCCTGCCACTGCGTTGGTAACTTCATCCTTGGAACGTGATCCGGCTGCTGTTGCGCTTTGGGCAAACATCGGGGGTCTCTCAGCCCCGGCCACTCCAACATTGCAGCGAAAATTGAGCGTCTCTGTGAGCCTGATCACTCCACTGTGACCCTGTCCCAGTTTCCCCATAAACCCAAGCTGCGTTTGCGGATTCCCATTCAGAGTGAACCCGGTGAAACTTCTGTTCTCCAAACTCTGTCGAGACAGCACTCGCTTATCCACGTTGCCGTATTTTAGGTCAACAAAAGACCACTTCTCTGATGCAGATGATTCACTTGACGTGCTAAAGTTAATAGTGTCAAAATAAGGATATGCTAAACTTTTAAAAGCCTTGGCAGTGAGGTTGCGCACTTCCTTGTCTGCGTCGTCGAGCTCACTCACAGCACTGGACGTGCCACTGGAGTCGGTCACTTCTCTACCCCGTAATTTGGCGCCAAAGTGAACTCTTCCCGGTGCTGCTATAAAGCACTTGGCCGCGTCCCCATCCACTCCCCTGAAAAGGTATCCACTCACGTCTCCATGGTAGACCAGGTTGTCCCCCCCGGCCCGGGAAGTGGTTCTGATTGACAGGTGGATCTGCTGTTGTGGCTGAGATTGACTACTGGACACATGTGGGTTGCTCTGTTTCTCATTCACATCTTTGCTTCCGTTTTGCTCAAATGCGTCATAGTCCACAAAGGAAAACACCTGATTGTCCTCCCAGCCCACACTCACATCGTTGTCTCCCTCGTGATCAGACAGTTCTGTCAATTGAATCTCATGCGTGGTAATGTAATGGGACTCGTCCTCTGTGACGCATGGTACGCCAAAAAGCAGCAAACTTACGTCGTCATCTTCTTCATCCTCTACGTCATCCTCCTCAGCCCTCTTCTCCACAGTCCTTTCCTCCTTTACCTCGCCATCTTCCTCATCCTCTTCCTGCCCCATGTTCCTCTCTTCTCTGGAGTCCACATCCACGTACGTGCTCTCGTCTGGGTTGTCGCCCCTCGCACAGCTTTGGAGTGTCCTCATAGCTGGACTAGCATTTGTTGCGCACACCGCGGAGTCCTAGACCAGGCAGTGATGACACGCTCCAAACATTCCCCCCTCAGCGCCACCAGTCCAGGGCTAAAAAGAGAAAGAGACATTACTAAGGAGGCCACGCGCGTCAAGCTGTGGTTCACTGACCATTATATGGCAAACCACTTTTACGCATCACCTTTACACACTTGCCTGTGTTATCCTTCCTCCTTATAATGTATGTATGATGTAATCTGCTCATCAGTGGTGATTCAAATAGAAGATATAACATTAATTTTTGTCCCCACCATTTGGTGACAACATCATCTGTGACCAAAGGCTAAAGTTTGCATCAGCTGCAAAATGTTTCAGTGTAGCGATGTGTCCATAAATCAGAACTGTCCCATAAATGCACTGCTGACATGTGTATTTATAGTTTACTGTACACGACTGTGATTCAGTCCTAGTACTTTGGGGCCAGACAGCCTTGAGGAGTAAAGCCACAGTATGCACCAAAGCACCCAGGTGTTGCAGAGGAGAGGCATGGCTTGGACTTAAGCTAAACAAAATATATGAACATACTGCAATACAGTATCACTACAGTAACCTCCACATCAAAGTAGTTTAGGCATACACCAAGGAAGAGTTTTCAATCTTGTGTATTTATACATGCCCAAATTATGATGATGGCAGTGCTAACAGTGGTACTGGAGTCTCCGGAGAGTGGTCCTGGGCCCACTCCTCAGCAGCTGGTTTTAAAAATACACAAGCGCCTGACAAGACGCATGAGTGGACTATATGTTACTGTTAGCACTGCATGTATGGGCCATTGTGACGCCTTGCACATTAACGCCTTCTGGTCATATGGTGCCCTGCACAATCCGCCTGTGGCACTGGCCTGACCACCCAGGCTAGACATGGGTTATTTTAGGGGAAAGGTGTAATGGTTTAATCCTGGCTACAAACCATTTTATCTTCATAGCTGTCTTGGATACTTACAGGTCCCATATTACGTAAAAAGGTCAAACTGCTCTTTTCCACTTTGTGATGTCATGAAGCAATAGTTTTCAAGTTAACAGCTACTTCTAACTTTTTGTTCAGTAGAGATTGGCAATTCCAGCGCTAAAATTATCCAGTTTATTCTAGTGAAGGTTTGGAGTTTAAAAACACAGTGGATCACTTCCTCGATTGCCACATGGTCACAAGGTGGAACAGAGAGAGAGATATGTGTGAATGAAATAAAACACAACTCCAGGTATGTTTTTGATGAAGAAACAACATTATAACATAGATCAGAAAATAGTGTAATATGATGCGTTAAATCTTATCCAGTGTTGAATACAGGTTACTGTATTATTTCAACTTATTGACAACTTTGCATTTCAGTTATGTTTGGTCTGTTTAGCAATAAGAGCACATCCCATATAATGATGTCATCTGTCATATAGGTCTAATGTTTATAGACCAAAAATAACCTCGGTGATTTCAGGTAGAACCATTCAGCACCACGGACAGCTCACTTTGTTATCACAATCTTTTCACATACCATTGAGAGGAAGGGTATTAGGCGGCAGTGGCTCGCATCCTATGAAGAATCCCCAACTCGTGTAGATTTTGAATATTTTCTGCCTCTCTCCCTCTTTCACTAACATGGGTTCAGAATTTAGAATTTAATCTGAGAACATTATATCCTCTGGCTGAGAATGGGAATTGAACCGGTAACACTTTTAGTTGCCTATGCACAACCTGTTGCTCCACTTTTTAATAATTTTGGTCATATTATTTGGCCTTAATCAAGTACCACTAAGTTGTTGCGCATAAAAGTGATGATTTCTGTTTGCAATTGAGCAATAATTGTGATTGAAATGAAATGTATTGATGAAATGTTTTAAAGTAACTCTCAGTGTTAATGTATTGTCTGGAAAAGGGGGCAGATAACATAAGATGACTCTGCTTTCTGCTCCTTTTCATTCATTTCTTGTATGTTTCACTATAGTAAAAATAATAATAAAACTTACTTAGATGGTGTATATACCAATTTGTTTTACGACTGTGTAAGCAGACAGCCATATTTGTAGCCTAATTTCGCTTCTATTTCTATTTAGACTGTTGAGACACTGAGGACAAACTGGGAATGGACACAGAGAATCATATTAGGAATATATTGGTGCAAATATTGTCTAAATGTTATTGGAACTGATATACTGCCCATCCCTCACTACTCCAGCACTCAGATTGCATTTAACCAACTTTTTAGGGCTGAATTACATTGAGTTAGGCAGTAAACAACCAGTAAACCCCAGTGTATGTGTATAAACGCTATAAAAAATAAACCAAAATTGTTTCATCTTATCACAGGATCGAGACCAGGGCCAGTCCGGACATGCCAACATCCCAGCTTCTCCACTGTCCGGTCTGACTGAAATGAATAACTGGACTTGGTTTGGTGCCAAGGCTTTAGACTTCCACTCAGTATCTATGGGGGGTCCGCAGACTCCCTCTCTCACCCCCACCTCTCAGGCCGGGGCCAGGGGCGGTGTAATCCGGTAGACCCAGACTGAGCAACCCGAGCTGGGCCTAGCCTGCGTGAGTGACACCTTGCTCTGCTTGTGTCAATACAGCGTGACAGCAGCATGCTCAACCGACACCTCTATGTATTTTAATATCCGGCATGCGGCTTAGAAAATAGCACATTTCAATAGCTTAGATGATCTCTGACCTAATTAAGGCTACAGAAATCAGTCTATATGAATGTATGCAGTTTTTGTTACCATGGCGATAGATACACTCATTGTAAAACCATGTCCAAAATGCTGTTTATGAGCATTATCATTTCAGGAGTAGAGAAATGAGATCTGCTGTGATTAGTTACGCTTCTGCCCACAGTCTAAAATATTTTAAACACCTGCTTCATTACATTAGGCTGCCAATAGACACTCACTTGACACTGACCTGTTTAACCTGTTGCTACTGCAAAATTATGAATTAAAATGATGTAAATGAATTAAAATATGACATTTAGGTTATTAGTTAAAGGTGCACCATGTAACCTAGAGATAGAGATGTTATTGCTTTGCCATGAATGTCCCACAGCACGGCATTAAACATCTTGTATTTATTAAATTATTGGTGGTTTATAGCTAAAAAGAACACCTTGAAAAACATGCATACATGCAATAAGTGGGATTCTCCTCTCCACAGAACTGACCTGTAACTTGGCCTGATGCCGTGAGCTCACTGTCTCCAATAAGATAGATAAATGTTCCTTAGTTTGGCATTAAACTTAAGGCTCCCTACACCAGAAAATGTACATGTAGTACATATTTTATTATAAACACAGGAGACATACTTTTTTTTTTTTGACTAAATCTTTTTTGTAATCCAGCTATAGCTCAGATCAATAATTCAAATTAAATTATATATGTTTTTAGATATAAGTAGGCAATCCTTTATTTACAACATTTAAGAAAAGATGTTTCTTCTGTGTTTAATATTACAGTCTGTTTACTTTAGGTGTCATACTTGAACCGCAACATTTACAGTTATGTTTTGCCTACCCCATTTTTTAAATGTTTATTTACCTTATTTAACTGGCAAACCATTTAATATGATTTGAAAGGAAAATGATTAATATAGCAAGAAATGCCTGCTGACAACCACCCACTCCCATTTAGCGCTGTAGGCATTTCTGCCGAGTTGACCCATACGTGCATATCCGTGAGACTTTGAGACTTACATGAGACTTCACACAGAGGGTCAGCCAACCCCATAACCTCACTGACCTTCTTACTTGGAAACCCTGCTGTACAAGTGGTGCTGAGCTAAAGTGTCTTTCAATCTTATTTCATGAACATATAAAAAGACAGATCTGTAGTCAGTGCCATTTAACACAAAAAATGTAAATTTTGTTTCCTCCAAAGTATGGGATTCATGGAGCTAAATTACTCCCTGACTGTGGGAAAGATGGACTAGCAGATGGGCAGAGTTGTGTTTTAGTTTTAGTTTTTCCTCGAGTGATGAATGTATGTGCGAATGTTCATGTATGTGAGCTAGGGATCATCCATTCACACACACATTCATACACCAGCGTATGGAGACACTGGGGACAATCTCTTCCATCTAAGCCACTGTCGCCACTTTAAATATCTGCAGATACCTGATATAAAAGATACCAGTGCAGAGACTGAAAATAGCATTTGGTTTCTGAAAACAAAAATAAAATGGGTTATGTAGCTGTTATTTACTTCACAAATGGCTGTAGCATTGAATTTAGACACATTTAGAGACTTTCTTGGCCTATATTCTCTATTCTACGACCATTAAATAGTCTTATTACATGAATTTGTATGTCCAACCAGAATATTGGCTGAACAGTGTTTGGAAGCCCATATCTGATCCAGATTATTTTACAGTACTGGCGCCAATATTTGATACCAGTATCGAATCGGTGCAACCCAAGCTGATCTTGACAATCAGTTTGGCTATTTTGGATATTGTAACACACTCAAAAACAAATTTATTCCTCTCTCTCCCTGAATTCAAACCTAAAGTTTTTTCAAGTTGAAAAAACAAAAACAGTTTGGGCTCTGCAATTAATCCAATTTTCTTTCTTTTTAACTGAGAGGTCTACAGCCAATCCTCTGTCTGCAAAAGCATGTGGTTTGGAGCAGAGACCGGAAAGAAATGGAGCTCCACAGTGACTGCCCACCCAAATTTCTCATTTATTTTTCCCATGCACTCTGAAAAAAATAATAAATACAAGTTTTAAAGCTCAGGGCTAATCAGCTATGAGATGATTAATGAGCACAAGACCTATAATTTTATTTAAAAACTGTTTCTGAAACTTTATAAACTGCTAGTTACTATTAAAGCATTTCACCCAATTTTGCATTTCAAATGTGCTTTTTGGACTTAAAAGAACCATGTTATGGACATTAGTTAGCACGTAGCTGTTAAGCCTCTGCGATGTCTTTGTACTCCTAATATTTTAATTTTTTTTAAATGTCTATGGGAAAAATGTATGGAAAATTTACTTTTGGAACCAGAGCAAACGGTCACTGTTGAGCTCCATTTGACATTTTTGTTTGTTAAATATATTATGGTACTGATTCAATGTTAATGCAATCAATACAAAAGACAAAATGAATTAAATTGGTCTGAAAAAGCAGTGTAGACGTGCTAAGGCTTGCCATGTAAACATGAACTCTAATAGGTGCACTTAAAATACATTTGGATCATGTTAATTATTCCCATGAGCCCATTTGAAGCTCCAGGTGAAACTTTGCCCTAAACACCATCAACCCCTCACAAACAAAGAATATATTTAGACTTCTATTTCAGTGAGGTGGATACAGTTACCTCTGAGTCTACAGGAAACCGACTGGCCCTCAAAGCTGACAGCTCATTCATCAAACTGGATTAAGGAAGTGGCATAAGTAGTTAACAAGATGGCTCCAGATAGAAAAGACACACTTCTTCACTGGGGTAATGATGCTATATTAACTCTTGAGGTGCTAGCTTAGTAAATGTCTTGTCTTATTAAACAGTATATGGCTGCGAAGAGAGATGTCTCATTTAACAGCTGGTTGGCGTCTGATGATCAAGAATAATGGGTAAAACTAGAATAAATGCACTTTAACAAACTTTAATAAAGACTCAACAAAGACTTAATTCATAATGAACAAATGATGCAGGCTTAGTATCTCGATTCACCCTTTTCTAAGGTGTAGTTATTATAAAGTAGTACAGAATAAAACTAAAGCACTAAACTACAAATATTCAACATTTCATGTCACTTCCTCACAGTGCACTGCAAGTATTATTATGGTGGGACAACTGGAATCCAGTAGTCTACCTCTCAATGCAGTTAGACAGCCAATGCAATCAGTCAAAATGTACGTTAAAGAATGTAGACTGTCAGTAGACCTGTCACAATAACACATTTTCAGATGCAATTATTACAGAAAATGCCACAATGGACAATAATATTGAAACAATTCAAATTGTATTTAAAAACAGTGAACTGCCACCTACAGATACAAAAACCAGGTAGCCAAATTATGGCTTGTGTCCTGTCATCATCAAATGTGTCATATTTGGCAATTCACTGGTGTCAAAACTCCACAAACACTTCCAAAGTTGAAACATACTCAACACACATGGGTTCAGTCAGGCTAGTGTGCTGTAAATGCATATGGCGGCGGTCACAGTTGTTCTCTGTCATTTAATTATATCTTATCTTCTCAGAGCATCTGACTGTTGCAGAAGGTCTGTGTCTTGGAGCAGAGTTCCTGACTTGCTCATGAAAATTGTTTATTGGTTTGCAACGTCTGTGTATGAAAAAAGAAAGAAAAAAAGAGGTAAAATAATTAAAGTTGACAACAATATTATAACTTCACTGCCTGTCCATGAGGAACAAATGAACTGATGAAAAAATGAAACCAAGCTTTGCCTATTACAATATGTATTTCATTAGTCATCCTATAACTCAAATTTCTCCCAGACTTTAAATTATACAAATCAGTTGCTATTTATATTTTCCGTACATTGACAAGTATATGAGCATAATTACTTTATCTACAGGCATTTTATTGCTCAAAAATACATGCATCTTTGAACAGGCTCATCTGTAACTTAGTTTTTCTTGTCTCCTGTTTGTCTCCATGGAGACAGGTGGTTTCATATCATACTGTGGAACATTGCAGGCAACACAACATTTCCCTTGAGACAAAACTGGCGGGAACATCACCAGAAAAGTTACAGAGTGCACATTGAAAATAAAATTCTGATCAAGGGAGAGGGAAGCTGTGTTGTAGTGCATAATTGTCGAGTAAATAATTCGGTGGAGAATGTGGTTTAACCCAGACGGGCCACGACAGCTTTAAAAAACAGCTGAGGTGCTTTCCATGTGTGAGGTAAGGTCAGGTCACGTCTCTGGGGGTTCTGAGTAAAATGTCATAATGTCATAGTGCATTAGGAAACCAGTATTTTTTTTTGTATTTATTTTTTTTTGAAGGTCAAGTATATTCCATAACCCGTGTGTGTGCGTGTGTGTGTGTGTGTGTGTGTGTGTGTGTGTGTGTGTGTGCGTGTGTGTGTGTGTGTGTGTTTACCTGTGATCCCTGTTTATGACCAATGACCACTAGGGGGCACTGATGGAAGAGAAACGGAAAAGCAGGTCAACTACAGGATTCATTTCACTTTTTCTACCAAACATAAATAGCTTGAATAAGTTCACAATTTTGCCTGGATTTAATATGGTTTCTGTCTTAGTAAGCTACGTGCAAAGGTTTGAGTAAAATGTAAAAAAAGTCTTGGACCATAATGTGGATAGATTTTCATTCATCCATTAATTTCATTCATTTTGCATCCAGTAGGGCTATGGCAATATAGGTTAACAGGTAAATGAAAAATAATTTTAGAGCATTCGATCATTCCTAAACATGAAAATCTACAGTTCAAGTTCACCAAGATGCTGTGGAGGGAGATACTGGGTCCTCTAAGAAGCACAATGAATTCATATTTGCTTAAAGGCCAATACTGCAAGCTTTTATAATGGTGCATAATCATACCCTTATCATTTGCTTAGTCATGTCTGCATTTTGATTGATTAATGAATGTTTTTCTGCATTTGAAGCTTGAGTGCTCATTCAAGGTCATTTTCACCTTCATTCTCACCACTCGTCTGTACATGTTTGTGATGATTAAAGACTCTGGGTCGGACATGTAGGGCCAAAACTGTCAACAACAAAAACACGTAAATGAAAATCTGCGTGTAACTGTGAAGAGAGGTCTGTCACTTCTGCAGTTATGAACAAGAAGGCAATGCACCTCTTTACAATGCACAAAATGTAAATGAATTAATTTGTTTTATACTACATGATACTAGCAAAAAACAGGTCCTATATTACATAAAATTGATTCTTGTGAACTTTAAGCCATGTCAGAATGTTGTTACCTCCTCAAAAACAGACCTGGAGTTGTGTTTTGTTTCATTCACACGTTTGAGTAACACTTTTTTATTAGTCTGTCTACATCACCAAAGCTCAAAACGCTCTTTTCCACCTTATGATGTCATGAACCGGTAGTTTTCAAGTTAACAGCTACAGTTTACCTTTTGTTCAGTAGAGATTGGTAATTCCACGGCTGATACAGGCATTTCCTCTATTACCACATGACATCACAAGGTGTTTTCTGTTTGAAAGAAGCTCAGCCTAAATATGACGTTGTGTTAAACATGTGTGAATGAAACACATGATGAGGAAACAACATTATACTGTAACATAGATCAGAAAGTAGTGTGATATGGGCTCTTTAAGGAGGATTAAATATGCTTTTATACGCCACTACTCCACTATTTTACTAAAGTGTCATTTCTTTAGCCCCTAGCCTGGTTCTCTGGTTTATAGAGGTATCTTTTTTCTCTCCTGTCATAACAACAACAGAGTTTCCCTGTACAGAACACCCAAGGGCGGGCCCAGTGTGACGTCAGCCCGTCTCGGAATGTGAACTTCCTACACGAGCCTCCTCTCATTTGTGTACTTTTACATGTGTGTGTTCTGCAATGTGAACGCGTCTCAGAGGTGTAAAAATGCTCCTGTCCTGACACCACTGAGGATCAGCGGGGACTGCAGGACCTGACTGCACCAGACCAGGAGCAGAATGTGAGTAGTGTCCCGGATGTGGTGAGGAATGCAGTTTTTAGGGTGGGATTTGAAATAACACTCCATTCTTCAGTACTGCTGCTTAGGAATCCACGCATCATCTAAGAAAGAGGAATACTGCAGTTTAAGTAGTTATTATTTCTTTGGTTTTGTTCCTCCTTGGAAGGTAAAAATCTTTGTTAACAGTGTAGATATAATGTGTGTCTAACTCCATTACTCTCATACATATCTCAAATTCCAGCTGTCCAAATGCACAAGTGCCTGTGACAGTTTTTTTTTTCTTTTTTACAAAAACATTACCTGATTTGTCATTTTTTGTTGTTCATAATTCTACTTTCTGATCGTTAATAATGACTCACATTTGGTAATTCCATGCCTGATTTCTGGAAACCGTACAGTACACTAGGACAAACCTAATTTACACAATATTTATTATATGATAAGTAGGCGTACATACATGAAAATAACTTTATATTGTTAGATTAAGGCATGAAATCACAAAAAAGTCTCCACAGCATCAATGTGTTTTTCAGTTTGTTTTATCGCTTAACTGCAATTTTTCAACTCATTTTGCTATACAACTCTGATATATGGCCTATATTTATTACAGGTACTATCTCACCAAACAAAGTACTAATTATATTAATGAATAAACTTGCCATATGCACTTTAAATTTGTGCTTCAGCTTTTATACATGAAACAGACCAAGAGTAAACTGATTTGAAATAACATGAGGCAATGGTATAGGCCTAAGAGCTTGTGTAATACATTTTGCGAGTGCAGCGTGGAACAGGAATCCATGATATTTACAACTCTGCTGCCGTGAAACCTGCTTGTTTATGCCTGACGTCTGTGTTGGCCATGGGGGAGTTTATGGTTTGGTGACATGGACGTATTTTGGCAGGGTTACACAGTATGTCTTATGACTAAAGCACAGGCAGAGACACATAACGGACATAGACAACGGACGCTCAAAAAATACGGATTAGTTGAGGATTGTATCTGCAGAATATAGATAAACATTATTATGGATTTACTCAAACTCAAACTAACACAAAAGTGACCAGCTGGGTAACATTAAAGGTGCACTGTGTAACTTTTCTAGTACAAGGTCCGTCACTTGCTTTTCTATGTGTTATTGCTTTGATACTATTATTGGTATTGCATTAAAGATCCATTGTGTAACTTTTCTGGTGGAGGAGATGTTACGGCTTTGGAATGTTTCACAGTGTTGTATTTAACCTTTCTATCTTCATGGAGACCAAACCAGACCAAGTTACAGGTCAGATCTGTGGAGAGGCGACCCCGCTCACAGTCAGAATGTTTGTTTTTCTAGGTATTTTTGAGCTTTAAAACCACGTGGAATTAAAAAAAATGTAAGACAAAGCTGTTTAATGTCACACTGTGGAACATTCAAGACGGAGAAACAAAGAAACAAGCAGGTGACGGATCCCCAAAACCAAAAAGTTACACAGCGCATCTTTAAATGTGTCTATTCATCTATTTGTTTGCTAAATTGATCTGTGTTTTTCATGTTTTCATTGTTTGAACAAGAATCAGAACAGATCCTTGGCACATTCGTAAACTCCGGCTTATAATGATTCCATATTTATGTTTCACATCCCTGGCGTCTGTCTGCAGGCTCAGCTTCAGGCTCACCTACATTTTTGTGTACAACCTGCTGCAGTTCTGTGGACACACGTGGATCCTCACCAACACCATTGCCAGGTTTCTGACTTTTGGGAAAGGTATAGACTCACTTTGACATAGGGCTTTGTGATATTATATTCAATTCTAACAGAGAACATTGCATAAAACTATGAAACTGAATAGTATTTCTAACATTTTATAACAGCTTTGTATTGGTCTGTATTGGTGTAGTAGAAATGACTAGTAATTTAAGTGAAAATCAAAGTCTAAAGGGCAGAGAATAACCAAAAATAGTACTCTAGTAAGCCATTATTTTTACTTCAAAATAATATTATCCAAGTACAAAGTAGTGGTCCGAGAAAATACTCAAGTAAAAATAACTAAAACAGTAACTAAACTGAACATCTAATCTATAATTTGAAGTAAATGTAATTGGATGGACAAACATGAATTAATGCACATTATCCAGAAAACTAAAAAGTGAAGGAGTAGTGCAAGAAACACAAGAAAATAACAAAACTTTTGAGATAATCTGAGTACTCCCACTTCTGCTAAAGAAAATTATCCTGATTTGCCAAAAAATATATATATATAAATATTTTCTTGTGCTAAAAAGTCTCACGTTAATATTCTTTGGCAAAGGTTTTATGGAGAAAAAACAACAGAATATTTTCATAAGAATGTGCCCATGTTTTTGTAACTCTGCAGATGCCTTGGCAGACACGTTTTACTCGGTGGGGTTTGTGATGAGCCTGTGTCAGCTGCTGTCTTTCCTGGAGCTCTTCCACATCGCAGACGGCATCGAGAAGGCCCGGCTCCTGCCACGCTTCATACAGGTGTGTGCTCAGGCTTATTACCAGTAAGAGTAACGTTTCTTCAGAGTGATGTAACTCAAGTAAAAGTACAAGATATTAGAGAAAAGTACTAGGGGAAAATACTCAACTAAGAGTAATGGTAAGGATAGCTGTCAGGATGTAATATCAGTGTAACTGTAAGGACAAAACAACAAATAAATGCTAAAAATCTGGTATTTTCCATGTACCAGAACAATGAGTATAATATCTGAAGGAGCAGTGCAAGAAACAAATGTTCTAATAATGTGATAATGCCAGCATAAAGCTTTAGTTAATCAAGTAAATGTGACTGAGTACTACCCACCTCTGGTTATTATTACGTGTACTAAAGCGTACTTATATTTAGTGAATGTATTTATTTGAAGGTCACAGAGAAGAACGTGCTCTTGATGATGGTGATCCTACTGGAGGAGATGCAGAGTAAACCTGTCGTGTGTCTGCTGTTTCTCCTCTGGAACATTCAAGACCTCTTAAGGTAAATAGTACCAAAATAGTTTATAAAAAGCAGTTTTGCTCATTAAAAAAAATTCTTATGATAGGATTTGTTGCTTTGAGCATTCAAGTACCTGCATGAGATACAACCTGCCTGCTCCAGGGGTTAGAACTTGTTTTTCAAGTAGTATTTTGATAACTCCAACATCATAAGGGCAAACCAAGAGTCTCTCCAGCTACGGACACAGTTTAAAGATACACTACGTAACTTTTCTGATGGGGTCTGCAAACATGGAGATTTTAATTCTGTGCATGGAATGTTTCAGTGTACGGCATTCAACACATGTATCTTGTATTTATTAAATTACAGATGTTATTTTTCATTGCTAAAGATTCACATTCTTACTGTGAGTGAGCTTACACAGATCTGGTCCGTAACTTGGTGGTGCCACCTGTTTGTCTCCATGGAGATTCTTATGCTTAATACCATACTGTTTCACATTCCAGACAGAGCAGAAATCCATGGAGCCTCCACCAGAAAAGTTACATAGTGCATATTAAAGGAAACGATCAGGGCAAAGTAACTTAAAGCTGCGTGTCGTATGTCAGATGACGTCACCTGATGTAAACAGTGTGTTATTACAGCGCCTGTGTGATGTGATTGTGTTTGATGTGAGCCAGGTACCCCCATGAGCTGCTGTGTGCGATGGACAGGCCCTCTGTCGCTATGCTGTGGACCCGCTACACACTGTGGATCCCTCTGTACGCGCTGTCTGTGGCCACTGAAGGTCAGTACTGCTCAAGTCTATTCTGTACGGTCACATTTAGAGACTCGAGTAATTCATGTCCACAGACCACCAAGAGTGTGATAGTAGTAGTAGTTGACACTTTTCAACATGTTCAAGTAAGTTAATATTATCATTATTCAATTCAGAGTTAATTATAGAGTAGCAGTAGTGGGGGTGATTGAACGATGGGTCAAATGCAGAGGACAACTTCCCTGTGGAGACAATAAAATGTACCTGACTGAGCGGCACTCTGATGACTGGTCCAGTCTCTGAGCTGTTGTGCTGCTGGAACTTGCCCTTGCAGGAGTTGGTGTCTATAAAAACAGATAACAATAAAAATTAATTGCATTATACAGTTCTGTTTGTAATCAGGTGTGGTGCACGTAAAATGCAGCACACATGTATATTAATCATTATAATTATGTTTTTGACAATGACTAAAAAACTTCCTTCACTGAATTAAGTAGTGCCATGATACCAACTACTTCATATTTCATATTTTTTGAGGGCTGGACAATGCAAGGAGACCAGCCAGTCCTGGAAATAAAAGCATGTGATTTGAAGCAGAGTTTGGACTTTGTAGGAATAAATTTTACAGTATGTAACTTTCTGGAGTTGGTGCATCACCTGCTGAACTACATGTAGGTCTAGTTGATGTCAATCAGGCTACAGAGTTGTTGGTTGTAATAGGAGGTTAAAAAATAACAGTGCACCCTTGTGGTGACATTGAGACTATAAAATGTAAACTCCACTCGCGTCTCACCTGGGAGTCCAACCCTCGATCCTCTGGTCATGAGGTGCAAGTTCCAGTAACCATGCTAAATCGCTAGATTGAAATCCTTTAATGTTAAAAAGAAGAAGAAGAAGAAAAATAAAGGATAGCCAAGCGCAGTGAAAGCATAGAACTATAATAAAATCTTATTCTATAATGAGTTCTTTTAGAGATGCATGAGAGACGCACCTATAGACTTCAAGTCTATGAGTGTCTCCCATGGACCTATTAAAACAACAGTGTCTCCCGTTCAAGTCACAGTCTATGGTTCAAGTCACAGTCTATGGTTCAAGTCACATGGTTCAAGTCACAGTCTATGGTTCAAGTCACACTCTATGGTTCAAGTCACATGGTTCAAGTCACAGTCTATGGTTCAAGTCACATGGTTCAAGTCACACTCTATGGTTCAGACAAAGAAGAAAGGAGATTAGAAATATAGTTTCAAACAGGCTCTGTGCTTGAATGGATCATGCAACAGGAACCATATCAAATGAATACATCTAAAAGTAAAAAAAATAGTATGGGCATATGGAAGCCCGTTTCTGCCAGTAAATAAATGGGCTCCCATAAGGGCAAGACAATGTAAAAAAAAACAAAAAAAAACAAACACAAATATATATATATATATATATTTATATACACATATATATGTATATGTGTGTATATATATATATATATATATATATATATATATATATATATATATATATATATATATATATATATATATATATATATATTATATATATATTATATATATATAAATATTATATATATATTATATATATATATAAAATATATATATATATATATATATATATATATATATATATATATATATATATATATATATATATATATAAATATTTGTGAATAAATGTGTGTGACTTGTTTTCTTTTCTGGATGTTAGTCACTTTTTTAAGGTTACTCCACTGTCAAAGTCAATGATTGCAAAGGGGAAGAGTTGAGAAGAACAGGAAATGAATTGGCAAAGCAGATAAACATGAGTAAAGCCCATCAGTTAAAGCACACACAGACACACACACACACACACACACACACGCAGTCATTTGAGACGTCTTATTACTGTTCACAACCTTTTCCAAACTTTTGTGAATATGTGGGTTGGCCCTTGTTTATGGAGCGAAAATGATCCTAACAAAGACAAATGTGTTGACATAGGCCTGGCCTCTGGAGTTAGACCCTTTTATGGAACACCTCCATTGTCTTTGTGTAAAATTGTTTCCACAGGCTTCACCCTCTACCAGGCTTTACCGTACATCAGTCCTGTGACTCCACCTTCAGATGTACTCAACACCACAGTGACCACGCCCACCAACCTCCACTTTGTTGTGATTGGCTACTTACCACTTTTGGTACTTGGTACGGATGCAGTAAAGATGGAACAACATTATTGTGCAACTATTTGTACATAATTCTTGATGATTAATGATGAAATGGTTTGCTTTTTAATCCTGCAGGTGGAAGTGTAACTGTTTGGCAGTTGCTGAAAGAGAGAAGGCAACATCTTGACAAATGGAACAAGAAAAAGAAAACAAAATTAAAATGAGATTTTTCCATAAGAACTGAGAACATGGTTTTCTTCTTGAAATCTGGACAGGACCTCAAAGCCTGGAGACAAGCTGAAACAACAATAACAATATTTTTTATTTATATCAAGGAGGACTAAAGTGTCCAGCACACAGAGGGCCATGATTTGAACAGTTAACATATCTGTTAGTCTATTATGTTTAAAAGAGGCAATACTGTGACATTATGTTAGTTGTATAGGATTCAATGAGCATTCTTATCAAAGTAACTCTCAGAAATTCCACTACTATCAGCTGACATGCTTACATGTTGAGTATTGAACATCTTAAAATATCAATTGGTATAACATTAGGCTGAACTGTGACCGCACAATCCTGAACTCTTTAGAGTACTGCTCTTTCTTCTACTTACTTTCTTCTCAAACAATTCCATGTAAAAGGTTGTCTACTATGTGTTATATTGTGATATTGTTATGGATTTATTTATCACGGATTAGAGAGGGAAAAAACACACATGCATGTGCAAATGAAACAGTAACTGTAATTAAATACAGACCTAAATACAGTAACTGTAATTAAATAAAGACAAACCTTGATGTCAACACAAGTGACAGAGGTTGCACTATACACAATATTTCTGATGAGTCCCATCAACGCCAAGAGCCACTCCATTCCTTTGGTCACACCAAGAAAACAGCAGAACAGTTATCTATGATTAGAACCACCACATGGCCAAACAGTATGAGACTTAAGTGCCCTATTGTGGCTATAACCTAAAACCTGTATAACCTGTCAAGTGTCAACTTCAGTTATTGCTAAATACAAACCAAGAACAGATGCAGAGAGGTGTATTTTTGTTATTAAAATTACATCTAGTCATTTTTAACCTGACAGAATCTAGTTCTAAGCGGATCTGTGTGAGCGCTGTCTGCTTGGCGACACTGGTAGAAAGTCTGCTGAAGTAACCAGTCGACTCGGTGCACTGACACCCAAAAGAGGGACCCTGCCCTGGGACAAAACAGCACTTCTCCATCTGAGTCTGAAAGAAAATGTGTTGGTTACTGTGCTATTAAAAGATTAAAAGATCAGAAAATGTATTTTGCACTCCCCCTGTAAAATAAACGACAAATATTCCCTCAGCAGTTGATGCTTTCAGTAGAAAAATGCACTATGACATTACTTTGACAGAAAAGTTTCACAGTAAGGCATTAACCTTACATTTCTCCCTGAAGACAAACAGGTGATGCAGGTACATTAAATTACTAGATATATATACGAGCAAATTACAGTAACTAACTATAAGTTTAATGCCAGACTCTGGAACATTTCTGGCAAAGCAATAGGCCTAACATATCAGAGTCAGGCAGATGAAGGACTCTCCACCTGGAAAGTTATCGTACTTAGTTCAGCTTTAAATAAATACAGATTAAAATTAGTTTTAAGTTTATGAAATCAATATTGAAAGCTGTTTTTATTTTTGTTTTTGAAAAGAAAAAATGTTAGAAAAAACTGAGTAAAGATTAAGTAAAAAGAAATGTCATATTTTTTCCCCCAAAACACAGAAACGCAAGTAAAATGTATGCAAGACAAAATGAAAACATTAAAATGAATGTTTGGCCACTAAAATATCTCCATAATTAATTTACCATCTGAGATTTTTTCAGATTTCTTTAAGACTCAAATTGTGACCTGTTTTTTTCTCTTTTCCTGATGTTTGTCACTTTTTCTTAGTTTACTCCTCTGTCAAAACTCAAAATCAATGATTGCAAAGGGGAAGTGTTATGAAGAACAGGAAGTGAAGTGGCAAAGACAAAAACTCAGAACTGTTAATAAGAAACAAACACCAGAATGGTAATTTCTTGGTTTATTGTTGTCAGTACTGAGACATCTTATTACTGTACACAACTTTTAGGGCTGCCATTGCCAGGCTTTTATGAAAACGTGGAACATTATTGTGGAGCTATTTGTACATAATACTTATTTTTTTAATCCTGCAGGTGATAGTGTAACTGTTTGGCAGTTGCTGAAAGAGAAGGCACTATCTTGACAAATGGAACAAAAAAAGAAAAAAAAAACTGAAATGAGATTTTTCCAAAAGGAGTGAGAACTTTACAAAAGCAGCATTAGGAGGTTAAGAAGTTCCTGTTTCAACAAGTCTTCGAGGAACAAGTAAACCTGTTTGTACTTCAGTACTATGTAGAGGTGGGATTTATTTGTTGATCTACCAGCCGCAAGCTCTGGTCCAAATGGTTTTCTTCTTGAAATCTGGACAGGATCGCAACGCCAGGAGACAAGCTGAAACAACAATAACAATAATTTGATTTTAATTCTATCAAGGAGAACTAAAGTGTCCGTTTAGTTCTATAAAATACTGTTCTTTACCTTTAACCGCTGAGAGGCTGGCTGCCGATATATTCTCCTGTGGGGCCTCTGTCACACTGAGGTGCCAGTCTATGAACTGAAACAACAAAAAGACCTTAACAATTTGTTGGATTAAGCGATTAAACCTCTCACCATTCCTGGACCTACCTTATGTGTCTGACTGCTCCAGGGGTCTTTGGCCAGCAGCAGGGGCAGGCTGTGAGACAGCCCAAAAATGCATGGTGGCAGGGAATGCTCCAAGAGTGATTCTTTACCATAGAGTCTGTGTTGTATAGTTGGAGGTTTTGAATTGGGTTGCCATGGAAACCACTGGGCCCGGACGCCTAGGAGAAGGGGCATTGAGTGGTCACCCCAGGAAACAACAGCTGCACAGAAGACCTGGAGCAGGAAGTCTGTGGCCTAAAAGGAATTTAAAAGCAACAATTCATGCATTTGTTAGACAAGTCAATCTAAAACATATAAGTATTAAGGTTACTATCAAAGTAAACCTTTTTGTCTTTTCTAATTGTTCATCAGGATGAATTAAATGTAGTACTAGCATTAAAGAATGTATATAAAAGGTGCTCAAAATATGAACTTGAAATACATATTTTTGGTACATGCACAAGTCCCAACATTGACCACCAACAAAGACATGATTAATGGAAAACAAACCATTTTAATGTCGCCACAAGAGACAGAAGTTGCACCGTACACAATATTTCTGATGAGTCCCATCAACTCCAAGAGCCACTCCATTCTTTTGGTCACACCTAAGAAATCAGCAGAACAGTCATCTATGTTCAGAGCCACCACATGGCCAAAGACTATCTGACTGAAGTGCCCTCTTGTGGCTGCATCTACAACCTGTCAACTATAGTTATTGCTAAATACAATCCAAGATGCAGAGTAAATTAAGTTTTATTCTTGTTATTTAAATTACAACTACTTTACCAATTTTTAACCAGGCAGAATCTAGTTCTAAGCGGACCTGTGTGAGCGCTGGCTGCTAGACGACACTGGTAGAAGGTCTGCTGCAGTAACCAGTCGACTCGGTGTCTGGGCCAACCGCGGAGCACCCCAGAGATGACATCATTGACACCCAAAAGAGGCACCCTGCCCTGGGACGTCAGATAGCAGAGGACAAAACAGCACTTCTCCATCTGGGTCTGAAAGAAAATGTGGTGTTGGTTACTGAAGTTAAAGTAAAATAAAAACACAGCTAAATATGTAAATTTTATGCCATTAAAACATTAGAAAACATCACAAAATTGATTAAGTGCTCCCCCGGTGAAATTTGTGAGCCAGGCGTGGTCCCACTCAAAGTAAGAATGCATGTTTTAGAAGCTGTATAAGTTTAATGCCAGACTGTGGAACATTTCTAGCAAAGCAATAATACCCAGTTGAGTCATGCAGGTGGTGGACCTTCTACCAGAAAAGTTACTCAGCTTTAGATAAATACCTCTGTGACTTTGGCTATTCTGTCAATTTCAGTATCGGACATTTCTGAGAGGCATTTGGCAATTCCCACGTACAACTCCACCTCAGCATCCTGAAAAAATAAAATAAGAATGCAATAAAGGACATTTAACACAATTGTCAAATGAAAAACAGTTATACAAAAGAACAACATGATCACTACACATACCTGAATATTATTTAGCAGCAGGTTAAAGATCTTCTCGGTGGTAGAGCAGAGGAGGCTCCAGCAGTTGTTGGGGGGGTTAGGGAGGGCCATGGCCTGAGCGAGCCCCTGCAGGAGTGAGCGGCACAGGGGCAGGCGCTGGGGTCGGAGGGGTTCCTGGAAGTGCTGCAGACCCAGGCTCTCCACATACACCTGCAGTTTGTCTTCTGCTACATGTTTCATCCACACGCCCAGTGTCTCATACAGGTGGGCTCGCGTCTGGTACTATGAAAGACACAAGACATTTTAAACTATTATGTAAAGCAAGAAAAAGCAAAAGTTCAAACATGCAAATAAATGTGACATATAACTTACACTAAGGCTGTGCACTAGAGGTGGTGATATCCATGATCCCAGGAACAGGGCAGAACTCTGGGAGGACTGGGCCTGACTGGCAGCCAACACCACACACTGATGCTGGACCTCCTCTCCTGATCCAGATGTAGGAATGTCAGTCAAATTGCACATTTTATAACATTATATACTGGATATAACTCATACCAAAGCCTAGTCGCATCAGAGGGGACAGGACCGAACTCCAGTTGATGGGTGGGAATTGGAAACTTGATCCATTTGATGCCAAAGGTGTGAGTGCGGTCTTAACCAGATCTGGGTGGGAAAACTCTGGACCTAGTGTGATAGATAGACAAGAAAAGTTATCGCTCTTTTAGCACTAACCAGTATTTTTCCTTTAACGTGAAAGGTAGGTAAGGTACTCACCCTTTTTTCCAGCCTCTGTAATAAAGTCAGTGATGGCTCGGATCACGCTTTTTTCTGGCAAGTAACTAAAATCTAGAGGAACTAATTACACACAAACAAAGTGTGTTTTTCAGTAATAGCAATGAGAGCACGGAAAACAAATGATTTAAGTTTAATTTTCTGGTTTAAATACATATGACAATTTCGAAAACAAAATGCTGCTTCCTGTAATTAAAAAAAATCTCAACTTTAGTTTCCAAACTGCTATTGGACTCATGTCTAACTATGATGAATAATCACGACCACAGGTACTATTCCACCAAAGTAATTCATTAGAAAAAGATAATAACATGTCTTTAAGTAGAAGTTTTGTACCTGCTGTGTGGCTGTGACTAGTAGACATGTGGGCCAGATACAGGTGACCCACTAAACAGGCACTATTGGACTGCAATCCTATGGCTCCAGAGAACGTGATGATCTGGAAATGGAAAGACAGTATTTACATCTTTGGTTGATGGTAAGTCGGTGGTAAGATGGTAAGTCATTTATTCAGGTTATATATATGTGTAATACCTGTATAATGGCATGGATGACCTCGTTCAAAAGGCTCTGCTGCTGAGAGGAGAGCTCTGACTCACTTTTCAGCTGTTAGAAATAAGACACAATTTTATTAAAATTAAACTAGTGGTAATATGGATGTTCATTTTGGACTGTAGCAAGCAGACGATAATCTGAATAATCTAAACAGTTACAGCTCACTCACCTGAATGAGGTATGTCTCAGAACCCACTAAAGCCACCAGGCCATTGACAGCAGCCAGTCTCTGCATGGTTGGACAGCCCTGAAACCAAATAAACATTACATTACAACATAGAGTTCTTTATAGTATCTTGTACCTTTGAAGGTTTAACACATTTCAGGCAACATCTTAGAGAATTATAGGATTTTGATGAAATTTTGCATTAATGATTCTTTTGAAATACAAAATATGCTTTGATTTATACCTCAGCTAGAAGAATTTTAATCCATGCAGCCAGCAGACGAGGGTGGATGTCCTTTGCTTTGCCGTGCCCAGAGGAGGACAGACCATGGACCACCAGACCTAAAGCCAGTGAGAAACCGGGAGTCTAAACACACAAACAAACAGAAGAGCTAAGCCACTGAAGGTTTTTGGCCATAGTCTTTTGTAGTAATGTCTACAAAAGACTGTGAACCTGCTGGCTTTCTTCTGTCAGAGTGCGTAAAGTGGTCATGATCTCCTCAGCCTTGGTCGCATCAATGAGTCCAGCACTGAATGCAGAAACACCAGCAGATGCAACGGAGTAAGCCAAAACCTGAAAATCATGTCATAAGAAAACATACAATATTACAACCAAGCCATTCCACTCCCAGTGTTTGCAAAATGTAACTTTTAATTACTAAATAAATACAATTATTAAATATCTTGTACCTCTTGCAGCATTCGGCTCTGTGCACTGCTGTCTTGCAGATTGGCTAATAGTTTGTCTAAAATCTTGGTGACGTGGAATTGTTGTTCTGGCTCTCCATGTACACAGAGAGACGCTAGCACCAAACCAAGACCAAGTAAGCAACCGGTACTGCGAAACAAAACCCAGAAATTAAAACTGATCTTACAAAGTTAACATAACAGATTGTTGAACTGTAATTACTCAAAACGGCTTGAGTTACATAAAGCCCTGTTACTGAAGAGCCATAAAATAGAGAGCTAAATTGATTCTACTGCAGCATGTTCCACCATTTTGTTGTTGTTGAAATGGCAGCAGTGGAGTGTTTTTATTGACAATTGCAAATTACTGGCATTTATTGTTATTCGAATCCAATTAAACTTAATTAATTTGATTGGGCACATTAAAACAAGACAGTCAATCTGCACCAATTCAACAGGATATATGGCAGACATGATTACAATAACAATACAACAATAAAACAGCTAAATAATTAAGAAAAACATTAATGAGTTATAAAAGAGCTTTACTAACTTGTATTCCAGGTTGAGGTTGAAGGAGCAGCTTTCCAATGCATCCAGCCCCTTAGCCATTAGCTCGGTGTCATTCTGCTTTGAGACATCACTGGACAAAACACACAAACATCAGCCACAATAACAGTCAGCGGCTCCAAATTCAGTTTTACCAAACTGACCTGAGGCGCTGGTGATGCAGGCTGGACAGCACCATGCCCAGAGCTAGCCCGGAGTGGAACTGCACCACCTGGGAGTCATCGGCCGAGGGTGACCCAGGCAGAGCGGACTGTAGAGCGGCCAGGACCTGAGCTACCCCGTCCCTCTGCCACACCACCAGCACCGGGACCAGCAGGGACAGAGCCAGACTGGCACACGAGCGGGCGATGGCGCTGGCTGTATTCTCACCAGAGTAGGACCGCTGAGAAGAGGGGAGTAAAGACATCTTAGTATGACTAGATAAGTGCGGATGAATTTGTATAGCATCTATTTTCCTTGTAATGTGTAATGTAAATATGTGTAATGTAAATACAGCTGCTAAATCAAATTGGTATTAATGATAATAGTTCTAATTTGCCCATTTAAAATGAATATGAGCATCTCGGCTGTGGTTTTAAAGAATATGAGTCTACCTGGTCATTTTTGTTATAGACAAATTACCTGATTGTTAAACTACAAAACTTCATGTTTAGAGGGTATTTAAATGTACCTGACTAGTTGTGAGATATCACAGATCTTTTATATGTCCATGAATTTCTGGGTACGTGCACAAATTTAGAGCCACTTTTATCAGACAGGAAAAGTAAAGCAGGGGTGGGCCATTAATGCTCAGTCTGACCACACCAATAACTCTTAATTCCAGGTTTATGATTGATAAACTTGAAAAAATACTTCATAAACTTATATTGTATAATTTTGTCACAAAGTGCTGCTTTTACAATATAGTCAATGTGGTGGTGGTGGGAATCTAAATTTACACTTTAACCAATATTCACCTATAGAATACACTGCACCACTGATAAATGAAAAGAGCTGTAATATTTTCTAAAAATGTTAAACTCAGTGAAAAGTGAATGAATAAGACGTACATGGAGGAACCATGGAAAGACCTGTCCCTTGGCTTTGTAACTGCTGCATATGATGCTGAGCAGAGTGTCCAGAACCATGGCCAACCAGCTGGAGGTGGGCACAAACTCAGGACCAGCCTGGCACATACAGACACACAAGGGATACTTTATTCATACTAACTGCATGACAATACAAAGGTAAAACAAACAGAGCAGTTTACCCCCAGGCTGCCCTCACTGTCCGTGGGCAAGTTGCTCTCGTACTTGGCCAGAACAGCAGCCAGACCACTCAGAGCCAAAATGGAGTTCCCCTGGATAACTGGACTGTCCCTGCATATTTAAAACAGATTATTACTTTAAAAATATATATACAAATACAAAATAATATATGGGACACTCGAAAGCTATAATAAAGCAAATTCAGGTGTAACAAAACTTACTTAGTGGCAGTTTTGATGACATCTGCTAACTGATCTCTGGCCCTGCACATGAATAAAAAAAGTAATGTATGAATAATACATTGTAACTGGTAAGTTAATGCTGAAATTGTGTGTGACCCTATTTATTGTTGAAGTGTAAAAATGGATCTGACCAGAGCCAGGCACAGTGGTGCTGGTACTGCAGCTCCTCAGGGTTGTCTTTGCCTTGCTTCTGCTGCATTTCCAAATCAGCACGACGGCCCTGAGTTCATACAAACACATGTAACGGAGACAGTCATTCAGGACACTGCGTCTTACAAGGATATTGTATTGCTATTGTATATAGTATGATACCGGAAACATTTTTACGCCCCATTCAGTGATGCATATTACCATGAAAAACCAACAGATGGCAGTCTTCACCAAAAGTTGAGTCACATTAAATTACCCTACTTCAAACATCCAAGATAAAATCATTGTTATTAAATTATCTGTGAACCAAAATTGACACAAACCTGAAGAACAGCCTGGAAAGCTCTGCTCATGAAGCTCCTCCAGGCCTGAGGCAGGAGGAGGGACCGGTGCCATTCTGAAGGCTGAATGTTCACCTGGGCAAAGGACATGAAATCATTGAATTATTTAATCTTTGCAGCTTTTACAAATTGAATTATTTGTTGAATATTTTTTAACAGGTGTTTAGTGCCCCTTAAAAGAGAATAGACAAAGACAGTGGGATATCTAAGGTCGTATTAGACCCCCAGCCCTTGTGTCTCACATCTGCACAGTCTCACCTCATGGATGAGGGTGCTGAGGGTCTGCTGGTAGCTACGGCTGCGACTCATCAGGAAGCGGTCGATGGGTTTCCCATCACGGTCCGTCTGCACTGGCAGCTCATAACACAGGAGAAGACCACCTGAAACACAAGAGAGATGATTAGGATTTAAGATTTTAGAAGAATTTAAATATTACAGTTGTAGAAGACCCTTTGGTTACTTCTAATTTAAAATGCATTAAATAAATTTACTTGAATTTCAATTGGGATATTTATCTTGTTTATATGCTTGTAAAACTTACTATTGTATATATAAAATATTAGCCAATAAATCAAGACCATTCTAAAACTCAGCAGAAAAGGTTTTGGCCCAACTATGTAAATTATTCAGGTGAGCATCTAGTTTTGATACTGGTATTAGCATCAGTTTGACTCTCCGTTCATATTTTTTACCATTATCTTAAAATCTGTTGTGACCTGCTAGTCCTGGCTTGAGTCCGGGCTGCTTGTTCTTCTCATAAGTCTTGAGCATAAACGAGGGGATCCCGGCCACGGTTTTCCCCTGATCAGAGCGCAGCCCACCCTGCCTCAAAGCGGAGAAATACACCCCCCGAGGCATCTCTTTCATCTCCTGTTTCACAAGCGACGTCAGGAACACTTGGAGAGCTACAACACAAGCCATAATATCATAGTAAGTAATGCAGAGATGACAGACAGCCCTTTTGTTTGGTGAGACTGAAGTGTAAGTTGACCCTCATGTGGATTGTGTGCAGTCTGATGTGTACCTGAAAGAACAGAGGCAGGAGTGAGAGGCAGGAGCTTCACATAAGAAGAACCAGGCACAGACAAGTCCTTCTCCTCTTCATCTTTGTCTTTGCCCTCCTCATCCTCTTCACTCTGCTGCTTTGTGACTGGCTGGGCCTGAAGACAATAAAAAGAAAAATCAACAAATATTATTATTATAACAATTATGATCATTTTTAGTATATGACCAAAAATACAAAACTTCTTATGCTGTATATAATTAAAGGAGCACTATGTACATTTTGGAGGTTGACAGTTATTTCTTTGCCTGGAGTATTCCACAGTTTGGCATAATTCTCTCTTCTATTTATTCAATTATAGGAGTTCTTGTCGCTGAAAGTACCTCGAAAACAATCAGAATCTTACAGTACAATCTTACTCTTCACATATGACCTGTAACTTGACTTGGTACCTGACCTGATCACGTCACCTGCTTTTCTCCATGAAAATACACATGTAATGGCGTACTGTGGAACATTCCTGAAAAACAATGACAACTCCATGGAGACAAGCAGGTGGCACACCCTCCCTCCACCAGATAAGTACATCTTTAATATAGAGTGGTTAGAGTTGTGACAGATATCAGGAGAACAAAAAAATAATAATTTTGTGTGTTTCTGGGATAGTTTGAAAGGGGAAAAGACTGATGTTTGGCTACTGACTACCAAATCAACCATTCAAAACCGATCCATCACAAACTATATTGGTTATTGATCATACATTTAATAAGATTTAAAAGATATAAAAATAATCTTACAGCCTCGGGAAGTAAAGTGACTTTGTGGTCGATTTCAGGATATTCTGCCAGAGCCTTGTATCCACAGCTCGCAGCCTCTGGATCCTGTGAGACACATAAAGGTAGTATGGTGTTTTATAGTAGTAGTACAGTTTCTACTACTGCTTCACAATGCATGCTGAATGTTTTGCAGTTTTTGAAAGGCAACCATGGTTAAGCATGTAAATCCAATAAAAGGAAGAGCTCTATAGGGAACTGACCTTGTTTACAACATAATTCCAGAGCAGAGCAACCACCTCTGCCTTGAGATTCTATGAAAAGAGAAAAAGAGAAAAAGAGAAAGAAAAAAAGGTAAACAACACATCCTAGCCTCTCCTAACAGACGCTCATAAATGAATCAACATTAGTGAAAAACAACATTATTTTTGCAGTACCTCATATGCCTCAGACTTCACTGGTAGCTGAGGAACCAAAGCCAACAGTTCAGTAGTGGCTTTGACAATCAATGGACGAGAATCAGCTCTTAATTCAGGCCCCAAAGTCCTCCATGTTGACACTATATCCACTACCTAGAACACCCACAGCAATTAAATGAACATACAATAGTAGATATATAATATATACAGTCTTGGTGTGCAATTGTGACTGACCTCTGCCCGACAAAGCTCGTGCAGACCTTGAAGAGCCAGAGCAGCTGGAGTGGCCAGGTCTGCTTTAGTGCACTGCTTTAACATCAGGCTGATGGCAGCCAGCATGTCCCCGCCATGCTGGTATGGTCTGAGTCAAAAGAAAATAATATATTGCAAAACATCTCTTAACTGGTTTGAAAACATTTTTCAATTCTTCCATACTAGGAACTGTTCATTGCATTGTTTTTAATTGTTGGTTTAACATGTTTTGTAGATAACTAAATGTTTTTTTTTGTGTCTACATTTTTTGCTATTAATGGTGCATTTTTCAGGTGTAGGATCCAGTATGTGCTTGTGATGTTATTGGCTTCCCTGGGACATTCCAGGGTATGGCATTAAATGTATCAGTCTTCATGGACACAAGCATGTGACAGTACCAGGTCATATTAGAGGCAAGATCTGTGGAGAGGTAACCAGGAAAACTGAAGTTTTTTGGGGGGTTTTTTCTTATAAAAACAAATACTATATTTTTTCCACAAGAAGATAATTTACAGAAAACACAGTTCTAAAACAAGATGTTAGTCCAGTTCATGGATCAAAGTGACCTCTTAAACCCAGGTTGGGTGAGGCCACAGTAACCGTGACCGTGGGTGCCAGATTTGCCAAAATCCTCCTGATTCATTTGAACATATTGTGTTACAAGTATGGGATGGACGAACTTTTTGTTGGTCTTTTACTGCTCTTTCAGTTAATCCAGTGTCAGGCCTGACAAACCTGATCCCAGACTGGAGCCCTCCTGATCCCTGCCCTCTGACCTCTCTGTGCAGATGTCCCGGAGGCAGGCGGCTCTAGACAGGAGCTGCTCCCACTGGGCGTCGCGTCCCAGCACCACCCTGTTGTCTTGTTGGGACAGGAGTCGCTGTAGCTCGGGGTAAACACGGTCCTGTACAAAGTAACATCTAAATAACAAGTGTGCAAACAACTCAGATCAAACTACTAAGTAAATGTCACCACACCTGCTTCTTCCACAGGGCAGTCATAAGGCGCATTACCACAGCTCGCAGCTTGGGGGCACTTGCCAACACGTGTAGGGTCTGGAGCACCATGGGGACGCACAACTACACACATAGTAACAGAGGAAAGAACTTTAACATTGATTATCTTATTAAAAGTCTTTTACGTTTCCTCTACATCTCTACAATTCCAGTTGCTCCAGTACCTTGTGTGTCCCCAGGTTTGGCAGACTTTTGAGCACAGCCTGGGAAAGCTCTGGCCTCTTCTCCCTCCCCAACTTGAACAGCAGCACAGGCAGTAAAGAAGGCACCTGCAGACAGCTTAATTAAACTATGATCAACACCAAAGTTAAGACAAAAGTTCAAAATCAATAATAATCCAACCATTAATTCCATATTTTTAAGTTCTTGTGGCCAGCAAAGCAAAACATTGAATGATTTTAAAGAAGACATTATGCTTTTTTCCTGTACTTAATAGTAATAAAGTAGAGCTTAACATTTTGTGCATTGTTAACTTCAACATTGACAAAAATTGATTAAAAATGTCCAGTAACTTCCATTTCAAAAACTGCAGAACTGAGAGGCCCCACCTTTGTATATTTTCATTTCAACATTTTTGAATTAATTTTGGGTGAATTTTATTATTTGAATGATTTTATTGTTGAAAAATGTCTGCACAATATAACTACCTATAGGACCCCTAACTTGGAGTCTTATAACATCTTCCAAATCATCAGCTCATAATCCTAAAAGCCCATACGAATGAGGACATCACACAACATCATGTCCAGGTTATTCTTCGTCCTTTCTCTGTCTCTCACGTCTTCTTCAGGAGACGGTCAATTAAGCCTTCACAGGTCCGAGCAGGAGAGAGGAGTGAAGGACAATGCAGGGTTAATACTTAATCATATGTGAGTGCTGAGGTCAAACATATAAAGCAGTCACGCTCCTTGGACATATGTGGGCTTTAATTAACATGAAGCAGCTGGTCGCCACCTCCTTTCACCTGAGTGGGAGGGGGAGGAGCCACACACAGAGTCCTTCAGGTTTGTGACCCTTGACATATAGCCTACGCTTGGATCAATAAAATTAGGAATGTGCAATGCATACAGTCTATTACTGATTTAAGCATTGGCTCATTTGGTCATACGAAGGCATTTTGTGTACCTGTTTAACTTAAAGAAGACATTTTAATGCTTTTTTTCTGGTATTTCCTACAACATACACAGATTATTAAACAATATTCATCTAAAACAATAAAAAATAGAAACCAGAAGTGAGTGTCCCCGTCTCTTTATAGTGTAATTTCACTGTAGCAGGCAGTTGACTTTCATTTACGTGTTTTTAAGAATTCTAAAATCTACAGTACTAACTATGAGCACCACAAGAAGCCAGAAATTCTACTCAATAGTTGAAAAATTATGAGATTCTGCATAAATACTTTGGGAAAATGGAAGGAGCACGTACACTGGAACTTGAGTATCTCTTAAGTGTTTATGAAACCATTGTATACTCCTTCAGTGCTATGTAAGGCCCTGAAACCTAAAATCAACAGAACCCATGACATTATTATTGAGAAAATATTTTTTTAATTAAATACTATTCAATAAAAACAGTATCTAGACCCTGTACAAAAAAGGACACACTATAAAACTTGACAAAGCATTCAATAACAAGATACAATTCTATAACCATCAGAAAGATAACCAGACTTCCACAAAAAGGGATACTGGTACGCTTAGTAGGAGCTACTACATCGGGATATTCTGTAGATTCATATATGCCAATAACCTTCTACCTCGGCATCAAAGGAGCGGCGCGAGTGGCACTTTGGGAGCAATTAAGCGCAAGGGGGGAATAGTGCGCCACGTCTAACGAGCCCTGGTAATGAGACACTTATAGCTTATAGCCCTGTGTGATATTTCACATCATCTTATGGAGGCACAAACTATCAGCTGTCCCAAAGGAGCTAATGCAGTCTGGTGCTCTGTATGTAACCCCACAAAATATAGTTTAGACCTTTACACAGTAATCCTCACATTCTACTGAAGACTGCATTGTATAAAAAGTTATGACCAAAATCAGATTTCTTTACATTTCTTTATACATTTCCATCACAAATTTGTTCTGTTTCAGCTGTTTCTTAAGTAATGGAAAATGACTGCCTGGCAAATCCAGAATATCTCTCTGTATTTTTATAGAGTTATGTCAGTCTGGTCCTCACACCTAACGTTGCATCTCAAGGCCAAATGGGCAATCATTATTTTTTTTCAGTGATGAATGAAGGTCACTATGATTTACAAATTAAATGAAATTTACCTTACATCAGATTAACAGAGTTTAATGCTTCGCTCATTGATTCTACAGCCCCCAGCGACATTTTTCTCCTTTATTTTTTCAGATTCGGATGGACCATGCGTGTCCCTGATTGGCTAATCCACCTGTTAACCACAGCCATCTGAAAACAGGGAGACCAGACTCACATCTATTCTGGATTTCAGACAAGAAGAACAAGTGACACGTGTCTAAATGTTTAGCTGTTAAAACCATGCAAACTATTAACTTAACCATTGCTATATTTGACAAAATAATAAACCACTCAAGTCCTGTCTTGTCATTGCCTGCGGTGGACAAATTAGTGGTCAGGGAGACACAGTGACTTTTGCAGCCGTGTTTAGTCCACCAATGTGCTTGGAGTGCCAAATCAACAATAATATTACATCAACCAATACTACCCTGGCAGAACGCTGGACTGAATCCAGCAAATGCACTTAACTCTCACTCGCTCGTATTTCTCACATAGCACTAAGCACACATTTCATTAAACTACAACAGCTAGAATAAAACAATAAACTACTGCTGGACTAAAGAGGAGGAGTCTGATTTCATGTTGTTGAGCACTAAGCATTACCAGTACAAATGACAAAAGTAAGGAAAAGGTTTAGAATTATTACACAATGGTAAAAAAATAATGAGAGGGGATAAAAAATGTTTCACTACAAACTCAGAGTACATTCATACTTGTCCTGGTTTAAGCCCATTTTTTTCTGTTTAGTCTTTGTTTAGTCCAGATTAATTCTGAGTTTAGATCTGCCAGACATTAGAGAGAGAAGATCATTTGATCTTGCAAGATATTTATCTTAATTTTTCTGAATGAAGTTTAAAGGTGCACTGTGTAACTTTTCTGGTAGAGGGCCTACCACCTCCTTCTCTCCTCTTTTGCCTGGAATGTTCCATAGTATGGCATTAAACTTATCTATCTCCAAGCAGACAAGCAGGAGACACAACCAGGCTCACAGTAAGAAAGTATGTTTTTTAAAGGTATTATTGAGCAACATAAGCACATGTGTTGAATAAATACAAGCTAGATATGTTCAATGCACAAAAGGTCAAATCCTCCAGCTCAAGGATGGGTCAAATGCAGAGGACAAATTTCCATATGGGGACAATAAATTGTACCTTAACCATAACCTTAATCTAATACTGTACTCCGGAAGATGTAGTTGAGATTGAAGTAGAGATAATGTATCCAAGAGACTACAACCTTCTAAATATTTTTAAAGCAAGTTAAAGCATCATAATCCTATCATATGGTGTACCTGGGAGGGGTCAGCTGACGCTATGCTCTGGACAGCGTTCAAAGCCAGCTGGCAGACGTCTTCTCGGCTGGTGACCAGGAGGTAGCTCACGATGAGGATGAAGGAGGAGGGCAGGGACAGGTGAGAGGACAGGGCTGAAGAAACAGACAGCAGCCAATCACACGCGGCCTCAGGATCAGACGCCACTGTCCGCAGAGTGCAGAGGGCCACGCTGAGCTCACTGAACCAGGAGCTGAGGGGCAGAACCACCTGACGGCCATGCTAGGTAAAGAAAAGACTAGATTATCACATCGCAAAACTTTGTGTAGGTCTCAAAAGCTGACATGCGATCACTTTTGGGTAATTTTATGGATTACAAGAGCACCAATAAGCCATGAATGCGTTTCTGAAACTTTTGATGAACATAACGGCAACAAAAACATTTTTACATCCACAGTCTTGTCATACCATAATCCTTAAGAGATAGAAAACATGCTTACAATATAAAATAAAGCATGGTTTAAAAATGAATGAAACTCCAACACAGAGGATGTGGGAAAACCAGAGACCTGTGTGGGAGCTTGTGTGGGCCTGCTGATGTTGTGGAGCAAGCGGGTGGATAGTTGCTGGTTGAGTTTGTGTGTGTGTCGTTCAGCCAAAGGTTCAGTGAGGCTAAGACAGGACTGAAGCTGCAGCACGGGAAGAACCAGGACCGGACCCATCCACGAACAGAACTCTGAATGCTCCGGGGATAGGGATAAAGCTGTACGGGGAAAATGACAGAAATGTTTCTTATTTTAATTAACTAGCATTAAGCTAGTTGGGCAAAGTACAGGACTAGTCTTGGCTGGCCCATTGAGGATAGCATTAAGCACACTGAATGCTCTTTACGAACACACTCTCCATAAAATTCTTTCCTTAGGGCATCTTACAGACAGAAGAAAAATGCAGATAGCCGCGTAAACTTCAATCATCCATCATTTATATAATGAATTAATGAATAAGTTACATGTTGGACAAATTGCACAACTGCCATAGAATATGTTGGGTTTTTTTATTTTTTCAGTTTATTCTAGCAAGCACTAGAAGAATGCAGGTCAGTAATAAGAAGGAATACCTGTATATGTCTATTCATTGGCAAATATTGCACCATTGGTCCTCATGGTAAATCAAAATCTACAAATTTTTGTAACGCTTCTTGTGGCAACTTTGCCTCATCTTGCCATGGGCCAAAAGTCTTCCTGGTTTTACTATAAAATCAATCAATTCATTTCTTGTTTATTGCAAAATTATGGTCATTATGGCTGGTTCATTTTGCTGTCAAACAAATATATATGGAGCACATTTCTGAGCCTAATTTTTTTCTTTTATGAGTAAAAGTGCAATAAAACAACTTGAGTTTTATGATTATACAGTGGCTAAAACATTGTAGCAATATAGATTGGTACTGATAGTCCTCTGTACAGCAGCTGCCTATAATTAAAAGTTTGTAGGACCTGTAGGAGCAGGTTGAGACAGGAGTAATTGCATGCCTGTATAGCACTCTGTCATGAGTTTGATGAATATAAATGTAGCCTACAGTGGGTCCCTATAGACGCTCACCCAGACTAAGGAGGCTGCTCTGCTGAGCCGTCGGAGCTTCCAACAGAAGCAATGCAACTCCCATCATCAGCTCGTCAACTGGCACCTCCTAAAACACAATAGCGTAAGTGTCACAACATGATCAAAACACTGCAAACATCTGAATGCATGCTTTAATTATAATGCCATCTGTGTTCTGTATACATACCCTCTTTTTACCCTATTATTTATACTGAATGTATGGATTTGTTTTCAGTCAGTCATAAATTGTTTGCATTTTAGTCTAAGCAACAACCATGTGTGCTATGAGAAACAGGAAGTTAAGCAGACTGCAATACATTATTAATGGATCCATTTGCTTTACTTAAACTGTATGAACCAACCATGAACTGCATATTGTGCAAAAGGAAGTTCACAGTCCAAATGGTATCTAGTCTAACAATAACAATGGTCTGAATACTACTAAACAAATAACTGTAAGAAATAGCAGCATGTAACTTAATAACCAACACTAGAATTCAACAAAGTCAAACAGGTCAAATGATACTTGACAAGAGTGCAGTTTTGTAATGGATGAAATGACATTTTAGCAGTCTATTATGAAAACTTAATACAGTAGTGTGAAAAGAGCCTAAACGGCCCGTAGTGTTAAACCTGATGACATGCAGACAGCAGCTGTTGTATAAGCTGGAGCATGGGTCTACAGTCTCCATGTAAGTGGAGGCAGCGGTGGCAGGCACACAGCAGCTGTAACAGCAGTCCAGCCCTCTCTGTCTCCCACCGCTCTGAGGACGTCCCAACCAGACTCTGAAGAAGAGCGCTGACGAACGCCTGCAGCTCCAGCAACGCCTCTACACTGTCCATCTGTGGAAGATACATATAATTTTATGATTCATTTTACCATGAGTGACGTAATGGCAGTAACTCTGATGGTCAGTGAATGGGTAAATACTTTAATATTAGCAACTCATTCTGTAGATACAGGCCCTGGGACCTGTACTGTTCTTCTTCATTAGAATATTTCACCATAGCTTGGACATGTAAACATAATATACATAGTCTATTAGTGGGTTAACAAATTTTATTACCAGACTAACTACTTCGCTAAATATGAGTCTGGGCAGGGTCTTTAAGGTTCCATAACATGCTTGAATCAGCACATTACTAACTTTAACATTTAAAAAAAACTGTGGTTCCTTTGTATCTCTCTCACTACCTTGATATTAAAACAATGGGGATTTTAAGATGCAAAGTTTAAATTTTGCATTAATTCAAAAGTATTCTGCAACTATAAAGTGTGAGGGATGCAACAATAACCAAAATATTGTGATATCGTATCCATGATCCTTTGTTCCATTTCAATGCAGACAGTATGAAAAAATAATCTAATGAAATAATACAGAACTTTTCTTTCTTAATTCTTTGGTCTATGACAGTAACATAGCACCAAATGTCAGTTAACATCTCCAAAATATTGCAATAAATATTGTATCGTGAGATTTGCGTATTGTTATACTGTTTTCTGATAGAGTGATATTTACCCATAATGACCCAGCAGCTTATCAGATTGTTCCACGGCTCTTTTGATTACTTTTTGGCACTTAAGGACTCTTAATGCGTCTTGTCAGGAACGTAAAGTTATTGACATTCAAAGCTCTATTAGTAACATGACATTAGCAGATAGATCATTTGTAGTGAAGGCACAAACAAGGAGAATCTATAATTATATGTTGGGAACTATGTAGTGTCCTCATAAAAAAAAAGATTTAACATTTTTGAAGATGCTACAGACGGAAGGGGTTTTCAGAGCACATGCACTTACAGTTAAATAAAGCCATTGGACCCTGCCCTACACTGTGTAACCTCGTACCTGCATGTGTGAGACCAGCTGGCACAGACACTGCAGGAGGCTGTCAGACACTGAGGAGCTCCTCTGTTCATCTTTATTCTCAGAGACTCCGACAGCTGGGCTCACAGGAAGGAGAACCCGAAGTAGATTGTGTCGCAGAAGTGCATGCTGGGAAAGCCTCTGGGGCTCACAGTACAAGTAGCGGAGGAAAGGGACCAGCATGGTGATGTAAGCTGGCTCATTTCTATAGAAAACACAAGTACTTTCATTAGCATAAAGATGTAGGTCAGATATGTTATACTAGCTTAATTTTTCCAATGTTTGCTAAATGGCAATTTAATTTCAATCTCATATAGAATCAGTCTGGGAAAAATACAGCAGGGAGGCCGAATAAAAAATATGTACGGAACTATTGTACATTTGACTTCTACTCTCAATGTCTAGACAATACAATGCTATTATGCAATTATTTGTTCATCTGAAACAACAAACTATTTTTGTTGTCGATTAATGGTGCACTACGTAACTTTACTGGATGGTATCTGCTACCTGGAATGTTCCAATGTGTGGCATTACTCAAAAATACATGGGACAAACATTCATTCTTACTATCAGGGGTGGCCTCTCCAAAGATTTGGCTTGTAACCCATTTGCCTCCACAGTAAGTTCATTGCAATACTGTGGAACTTTCCAGGCAAAGATATAACATTTCAATAGTAACAAGCAGGTTAGCAGAGCCTCCACTAGAAAAGTTACATAGTGCAAATTTAATCAATTTAATATCAGTGTTTAATGTAGTTTTCCCATTAATAACAGCAACCAGCGCCTCCCTAAAATGGTCCTTGCAGAGTAACCTCATTTCTCACATGCTCTTTTGCTTCTGCCTGTACATTCAATTACTTCACATTATTCTCAGACAGGTGGCTAGTGAGTTATATGTCAGGCTGTGCTCTTTGCAGATGGCGTTTAAGATTCATGCGGAGCGGGAGGGAGTGGTTGGAAGGTGGGTTCAAGGCTTCCGTTGCCGCGGCTGCACTTGCCTGTCAGCGGCTCGTCGTATGAAGTCATCAATCTCCACGAGCAGAGCAGCCCAACAGTCCTCGCGGTTTTCCAGAGCCGTGATGTATGGATGTGGGCTACTCCTGCAGCACAACAGGGACAGAGCAGAGGCCATGTTCACACCAGGATCTACAGCCACAATTCAAACCCATATTCAGGAAATGCAGGACATAAATATAGATGAGGGTTAGCGTTCACCTTGGGACTGGTACAGGTTTTAAAACATAGTGGAAAGAGTCTTACTAAACATCAGAGTTTTAAGCTTGGCACGCATGATTTTTGTGGGTAGTCAAACTCTACATTCATAAAAGACGCCTTGCTACATGCCCATGAACAGAAAAAAGAAATCATGGTTTAATGATTTAATTAGCAGTTATCAAGAACAAAAAATAGCAGCTATCAAAACAAAAAAAAATTATCAAGTTATCAAGAACAAAAAATATATATTTAAGGGAGTGCAGTTTAATATGTTGCGATATACAGTGAATGCCTTGGTGGAGGTTGTAAGACGTTCTAATGAGGGATGCATTCATACTGATACTGCGATTTGGTACTCTTCTAGTGATGCACCAATGATAAAATTTCAAACTAGATTTCGCTAAGCAGAAGGCTTTACACATACATGAAAATGTAATTTTCAGCAGGTAGCTTCTTTAATTCCCTTAGGTCATGTAACAGTTTTGTTATAGCTCAAGACATTTATAAGAAAGATGTTGTGATTTATATATTTCAATCCGTTCCCACTTGTCCTTTTCTGGTCCTAGCTATTAGCCAAGTTTAAAGCCAAATGAAGAATTGGTTTGGTCCTGTTCTGGTCCTGGTTCCAGTGCTACAATTTTGATGTAATGAATGGGCAAATGTGATCAATACTAGTACAAATGAGTATCTAGTTTCAATACTATTTTTAATATAGTTAAGACTAAATATTGGTTCCAAGATTTCGGTCGAGGGTTAGGCAAATCATTTAAAATGCCCTTCTAAAAAATACTACTACCTGCCGGATTGGTTCCAACATCCTCCAAATTTCCGGAAGATTTTTTTAAACCGTCCTTTATAACAAATGTATCTCCTCTTAGACTTGTTGGTTGTGTTGACCACGCTGTCTGCTCAGTGTAAACACAAGACAAAAACCATGACCATCAACTTTGCTAATTTGCCAAGCCATTAGCAGCACACAAACACTGGGGTCAAATCCAAGGTGAAGTGCTGTTTGGCTTCTGCTCTGACCAAGTTGGGGTCACTTAAAACGGGTCGTGAAGGTGATCAGGCGGTTATACTTAGCAATGGTGTCTATCCATCACCAAACATGTGAGACGGAAGCTACAGAGGCTAACGTGTCAATGCCTGTGCAGTGGCTTAGACCTAAACTAGCCCCTCCCCTTTGTCTGCTGGATTTGTAATCTGTTTGACCATCTCGTCCCCTCTCCTCAGGTTCCCCCTCAGCTCCTCTGCACCTCTCGTCTGTCAGATCCCCCCAGGCCTTCCCCACCTACAGGCCAGTGGACAAAGAAGGAGGCAGGAAGTGTAGACAGAGCCAGTTCCCTTATCGTTCAACTCCAAGTTCACCAACGGGCCAGGTGCAATTTTGCCTGAACCAAACAAGTGTATATACTATTATATAAATATGCTTTTTTGAAGGGTGGACATATTTAGTAATAAACTATAAACATACATTCATCATGATTTAACATTTTGTTCATTGTAAATAACAATATTGACTTCATAATAGAACCAAGTTGATTAACTTCCTGTCCAAAACTGCAGAACTGAAGAGTTGAAAAATAGTTACGAGACATTTTTGGACCTTACATGTAGAATCCGGAGACAGAATATTTTTCAATAATTGCAAGTACAGAGAAGTGAGTGGAGATAGGGGATAAGAGAAAATGGAAGTTTTCTGAGCACTTAAGCCTCAAATGCATAACAACAGAAAAATCATCAATCAAAAAACAACATGGTTTTACATAATGTGTCCCTTTAAGTATACAATTCAAAAAACTGCCCATTACCCAGGACGTTAAAACATTATGCTGACTGCATTAACCATGCAGTCCATAAGAATCTGTTTTGCTTTGTCTGACCACAGACTGAAGAGTAGTGAGAAAGACACATCACTTTGCTTAATTAGATTTTGTAAAAGCTAAATTGGATACAAGATTTCAAAGTCTTGTTTTTATTGTAGAACTGTAACTTGAGTTGTTACAATAAACACAAGCTGGAACATTGCCTACTGCTCAATGTTAAGTCTCAAGTCCATGTTATGTTTTTAAGAAAGCCCAAAGACAGACTGGCCACAGCCGTGGTCCGGCCCTGATCCCGCTGAGGGCTAAAGTCGATGTGCTCTTCACGGCAGATTGCATGGGGCAGCGCTGAGCAGACGGTCAACAATGGGCACCAGTGTGCACCCTCCATTAATCCCGCAGCACTTACAGTTACCCAGCAGTGCCCGGGCCGGAGGAGCCAATGAAGGGCCAGGCTGCCAGGCCAACGCCGCCACCCCGCTGCCCCCTGCACATTCATCTTCCCTTCAGGGAGGGGCACTCCGCCAGACAGCCACAGACACCCAGACACAGATGAAGATGGAATGAGAAGGGAAGGGACAATGGGAAGGAAGGAGAGACGCGAGAGGGAACAGAGACGCGCTGGATAAGACGGGTCCAAGAAAAAAAAAAGGAGGTAAGAGTATCAGAGGTCCAGAGAGAGGGAGCAGGCAGGAGGGGCCTAGGCTTTTTTATCACCCGCTGGAACTGATTAAGGAGGCCCTGGGATCCTGGCAGAGGTGGCGGTCTGAGCTAGCAGGAGGACAAGAGGAGGGGGGTCACCGTATTCAACCGGCCAGTCTGACACAGCAGCACTACTGTTACTACGGCTATACAAACAAACAGACATCTGCATCTTACAAAACATCAAAGGAAAACATGTCTTACAAATGATAAATATTAGAATGGATTACGGTATTTGGATACTAAATTATTAACAATACAAAGCTTGAGGCTAAAAGCGACTCTCATGCATGTTCTAAAAGTGATATGTCTATTAGTATGAAAAACACATTACTATGAGACTGACCTGATTGAGTACGGACAGGTGAATGGTTTACTGGGGTCTCTCTGGTCCGCTTGCATTTGCAACAACTGGCCAATCACCTTTATCAGCCCCTGGACATTTCTGAGACCAAAGACAAGCACATTTTTTCAACTGCACTTAACTGTAGAACAAAGATTAGCAGCATCTATTTAAAAACTATGCAAATGCTGACAATGCATTATTTGTGTATATTTGTATGTGTACAGTGCAGTGTTTGTGCACCTGGCAGAGGGCAGGAGGTTGAGGACTCCATTGAGCACATACTGCAGGTCTGCGTGTTCCTGCTCCACCAGAAGGACCAGGGCCTCACAGCACACGCTCCGCACCAGGTCATTCTCACCAGAACACTGCTGCCATAGGGTCTCCAACGCAGGGCCCTGATCAGACAATACACAACATCCCATAATTGAATGTAAAGAAACACTGAATAGGAACATTTCTCCTCTTAAAAAAACTCACCTGAATGGAGGATTGACTAATCTGCCCGTTCTGCCCTTTTTCCTTTAGAACAGCAGCAACAAGATTTCGCACATTCTACAACAAAACAGTTAGTTCATAAATTGTACCAGTTCTGTACCAGTGGCTGGAGTTATACGCACACTCTAAATCAGATTAATATCAGATTTCACGGTTATAACATTATTAAAATGACGTGTAAACAGCTACATTATCAGATTTATTTCTGATCATGGTGACTCTGGTTACTCACGTAAGATTTTGCCATTTACGTGTCATTTAAATAATATTAAGGGTGCAGAAATCAGATAATAAATCAAATTTTGGTGTGCATGTGAACATAGCCACTGATGCTTCCATATCTATAAATAATCCTTCTTGAACTTCATGTTGTGCATATACAAAAACAACATTTTTCTTTAACAGACATGAAGACAAGATGAAATATTGTCTATTTAGAATAAAGAGTAACTTTTCCACTAGACCTTTTCTTAATCCTACCTGGGCTTGTATGACTGGGTTGGGGAAATCAAATCGTGTCTTCAGATTCTCCATGATGCTTGCTGGTCATTACTGAAGAAAAGAAATACCCAACAGCATACGGTTAGCATTAGCTTACTCTGACATCTGGCCACATTATCAGACTGTGACCATCCAAACAATACGCGATAACAGCGGCACATGCATGTCTTTCAGTTGTTTTGTTCGGATTTTGAAAGACATTTTTGAAGCTCGCGCTCAGTGATACCCTCGCATTCAACTCAACACTATCACATATCAGTCAGTGTGGCTTTGAAACACCAGTTCAGCGATGCAGCCACCTGTTGTTCCTAATGGAGAGGAAAGGCAGTGCTTGGAGGTATTCTCGGCCCCTTTGAAAGTCTATCCCGGCAAAGTTATCACATTATTGACCCGGAGGAGCTGTGGACATAATTCTGCATTAAATTATTTACCAGTCAAGAGAGTAGACCAGCTTGCTGATGAGGTCACAGGGTGCTAAGCCGCACACCCGCCCATCTCATGTTGTCTCATTAGGTCAGATAATACGGTTTCCAGCAGACCACCAGTTGTTTCAGAATACACAGCTGCTACGCAAGTTAAAAGAGAAAATTTGGGATTGTAAGTATTTTCTTTTAAATCTATACAGTGAAATAAAGTAAATTCCATGGCATTCTTTTTATACTTCAGCTAGGTGAAGTAAAAAACAAGTCAGGAGTAATATTGAAGATATTCGTTTAGTAGTATCAGTATTATAGTACAAGTATGTAGTAGTAGTAGTGGTGCTAGAGGCAGCATCAACATGACTGGAATTCCTTTTGTTTTTTTCTTTAATGCAGGAGATTCACTCAAATCCTCTATTAAGAACACATTTGAAGCACTCAAGTATTGTGTTCTACTTGGTCTTCTCTTTTAAGTACTGGGAATCTCGCAAAGCAAATCCACATCCGGATTACCATGTTAGAGCCCTGAGGCAACCACAGGCCTGCCCTCCCACGAGAGCTCCCCACACACCTGCCTCTATGCACTGTGTAGACCCTGTATCCTCTGAGGTCCATTTAGGAGGAGGGAATATGGCATATGGTATTTCTAACTTCAAAAACACAATCCAGTCCATAAGCAAAACATTGATGTGAGGACAGGATAGAACTATGTAACACTTCCGGTGGATGGTCCGTCACCTGATCGTGCCCATGGAGATATTATAGCTTGACCAAGAATGTTCCACAGTATGGTATTAAATGATCTAGAACTGAGCCCTCCAGTACAAGTTACAGGTCCATAATTCCAGATCTATGGAGATAAGAACGCAACAACATTGGACAATGGTTTTTCAAGGTATTTTCTACAGCAATAAATGTATTTGATCGCAGGTTTAGGATAATGAAATACTGTGGAACATTCCAGACAAAGCCAAAACATTTCTAAGGCAACTAATGTGGATTTTTGTATTTTTACCTACGTTTAGCAAGTTTAAATAGAAATAGTCTAAGAACCTCACTTCACTCAATCACAACTTGCATTTAAGTTTAAAAGTGTGATCAGTTAGTTATTAACTAGCTAGCTTCATTTTTTTTTTTTTTTTTCAGTTCAGGTTAAAATGGTAGGCGATCTTTAGTCACAGCGTAACTGTTGTCCTGTACTGTTAAATACACTTATCAAAGTCAATGGTACTATACTGAACCCATTTGACCTACTTGGAAAATGACATACAAGCGCTGACAACAGAATGACAGATTATCTATTTTTTTTTGCTTTTTTTTTTAAAACACAAGTTAAGACATAACATTTGCTTATTAATATGTCTATGAACCAAAATGTAAGCGATTAAAAGCAGAGCTACAAAATGAAATCCATCCATATGTGTAATAAACAAACAAATGGGTAGCCTTTCCCCTAAATTCTAACAAAATAATTATTAAATACGGCAGAAATGCATTGTCAGGCTTCATGAAGAGTCATAACATCTTCACCATACAGTATCAAATACTGTTTACAGTAAGGAGTTTGTTTAAGTGGCTTGTAAACTGATATAATGCTCTTACATTACTAAAAACAGTAGCAATACGAGCCTGGTGTGGTCGACCTCCTCCCCATAGACACGCATTCGCCCACTAACCCCCCACTGTTATCTCACTGATAAGCCATAGTGCTGCGCTGTACTGTCCAGCCACCTGGCCCGAACACTGTGTACTGCTGCCATTGCTACACGCAACCTCGTGGAGAGACGGGTAAGCCACCAGAACCAATACATATAACATTTAACTTTTTATTTTTGTGATACATATGTTTATACTGTCATTTCACTTGTCAATATAAGCTAATGTAGAGCCAGTCTGATAAGTTTAGAATGTAAATAGTTCACACAATATGGTAATAATGGTGCATCTATGCCAAACTAAAAATGTAATTTCATGCTGCAACTTAACCCAAGATATATTAATATTAATATCTGTGTTTTTTAGAATCTAGGCTGTGTTCCAGTGGGTTCGACAACATTTTTACCTTACAGCCACACAATATGGACCAGCCTGTACTGCTAGGTCTGCATTAGGAATAGAACAAAAGGACAAAGCGTGGACAGTGTTGAGCGGACAGGGGCTTTAGAATGGACCCAGGACTGGTTTAACTGTGGGACTCAATGCACATGCCAGACAGGCGTGTGGAGGTACTTTTAGGTGCAACAAGCCTTCATGTCAAAGTGGAAACCCCAGATTGCTCCAGCAAAAGAAAGTGTCTGATCAACTAACTGACAAACAACACATAGAGTTTGTTAAAGAAGGATGTACAGTATACTAGAAAAAGTCATGTCTCAAATGTCCAAAATGTCCAATATTATATGACTGTAGACAATGACATAATATGGAAGACACAAAACAGCTTCAACAGGACTACTATTGGTTAAACATGTGCAATATGTAACCTGGAAATTTAAGATAGAGCTTTGTTTATCTAACACTATAACTTAAGTGTTCTTTTCTCAGTATAACTATTATGTGGTTAATTTGCCAATACCACACAACTCCAAGGAATATGCAGTTCAGTAACATCATACAGCAAAGCAAAGACGTGCTGCAACATGAGTAAATAACACGTCTTTGGGCTACATTAGACTAACATTGAGCAACTTTATGCAGTTAGCAAATAGCTAATAGTAGCTACAGCGTAATAACGCCTTTGTGTTAGCTTAGGTGCTGAATTAAAAACGATCGGAGAGTATTTTGTAGTGAAGACAGCCCAGGGTCACGGTACTTAAATAATTAAATAACAAATATAAGTGATAAAGTTGGTGAGTGGAGCTCAAAGTTTACCTCCTTCATCCAAAGTCTGCGGTTAGCGGTACAACTCTACGGCGAGTTGAGAGGACCAAAACACATACGCGCGAAATAATATATATTATAATTAATCGCGCAATGAAATAAAAAATATACATATATATTGTTGTTTTAAGCGTGTTTCGTGACAATTCGTGACACATACTTGTTTAATCATTTGTAGAATTAATGAGGAAAGCCGGCTAAGTCTAATATTTCTAGCCTGACACAACGTGTTGTGGGCAAAGGTACACAACACGTGGACGAGTTAAACATGCAAATATGAGAAAGATATGAGCGTGTACTTTACAATGAATAAACACTGTACTTAATGCTTATCCATCACAGACCTGATTAACACTTATCTAAATGCCATGGTCTTTTACAGCACGCATGTACATTAAGCTATAAGATCGTGTGAAATGTGGTTTACAATTATTCCAGATATATTTTGAACAAAACTGTTTAGTGGGAACTGTGGGCTACCTGAGAACAACACTGCCTAAAGTGCTAACACATGCTTCATTCACCGGGGTCCCCCGAGAGAAATGAAGGCAACACAATTACAGCAGAGATGTGGCTGTCTGATTGGATCACTGAGCCAGTCTGCTGTGACCTGATTGGCTCTTATCTACTCGTGCTCTGTCCGCAGCCCCCGGACTGCGCGTGCGTTACACCTTTATTTACGTAAAGGCACCCGGATTCTACCATAGAGTGAGCGGAAACCACAACAATCTCCTTTAACAATTAAAGGGTTCCGAAACTATGTTTGGAAGAGCAACATAGAGTTACTGTACCAGGCCAATGAGTAAAAATACTTTTGTAGGCTTTGGATCATTCAATTCTATGTTTTTGTTTGCCAGAGCTTGTTTACTCTCCAATATCACACAAAACAATTCCGTTTGGTATAAAGCAAAATTTCCCAAAAAGTTTGAGTAGCAACTTATTGTCTAAAGTTTATTGACACAGGTTTACTGACACAAGCTACGGTAATAATAGACTAATATCACATAATAAGGGCATCCTCAACATTTTGCAATGTCATGTCATAATTTCCATTGGAGGGCAGCTGCCAGCCAAACACCCTGTTTAGGTGATAATAATTTTGTAAAGAAATAACAAAATACAGTACAGTACAGTACAGTGATGTCGTCACATTTTTCTTGACAGTAAATTAATAATTTTCCCTTACTGTTCATCTGCGGTTACATATGTTAAACATTTGGCCAGTTTTATGTGGATATGTCCAATAATTATAGAATTATTTAACATAGCCGACAGGTTACACCAAGAAACACAAAGTGCACAAGTGTACCTTTTCTGGTGGAGAGTTTGCCCCCTGCTTCCATCTATCTCCATGGACACAAGCAGAAACTATGCCAGGTCAAGTTACAGGTCAGACGCCTCTAATGAAGTGGATGCAAAGTTTAATGCCATTCTGTGGGATCAAGGAACATTTATATCTCCATGGAGACAAGCAGGTGGCTGACCCTCCACCAGAACAGACTTAGTGCACCTGCAGATCAATATTATATGGGCAGTTTTGAATAATATCATATTTTCAATCAACATTCAATCATGTAGACATACTGCCTGCCTCGTTACTCCTTCCCAGCCACATTTCCAGTGTTTCTCCCAGTATTTGTATTTTGCTTTATTTTGAAAAGCCGCGGCGGAAGTAGTTCCCGTGGCACCGGGGATTTGACCGCCGGTGAGGCTTTGAAAGTCTTGAGTGTGACTTGAGTCCAGGAGAACCATGTCCGCCGTCATAGGCAAACTGTACTCACCTCTGCTCTTGTTCCAAACTAATTCTCCATGAAATAACAGTAACGCAGGGCCTCGAGGATGGCCGGCTCGGTAAGTTACCCTCCGTGCGCCATGCTTTCCCGTCTGGCTTCGTGGACTATCGGGACATTTTGCTGCTTCGCTGCAAACCGTGGAGTCTTGTGTATTTTTTTTTTTTTTTTTTTTACTAAAGAGGATTTGCAAACGGCGCTGCTAGCTTGAGCCGATACATGCGTGCGAGTGTCTGCAAGGGGATCTATTTTTTACTTGTGCACCGTGGACTTTTTAACAACTTCTCCGGATTTACGCTGTTTACGTTTTCTTTATTCGCGTTTTACTGTTTGGGGCTATGCATAGCCTACTGTACTTCATGTACGTCAACTTTTGGAGTGATTTTCTTACAGCCCCTTCAGTCATTTCGGACACAGCACAACAATGCATTTATTAATTCTCATTTTCCATTTACAATAATTGTCTTAATCATAGACAGTTTATTACAGCTCTTTCCAAACCCAATAAGTAGAACTAGGATATCCATGTCCATTATGCTTCTCAACCATACCTTAAAATCTGTTCAGAATGTGGGATTACTTTGCAGCTCATTTTCCATTCGCATTTCCAGGGTGCTGTCCAGGTGAAACTAGAACTTGGTCATCGAGCCCAGGTCCGGAAGAAACCCACCGTGGAAGGCTTCACCCACGACTGGATGGTGTTCGTGCGCGGTCCGGGGCACAGCAACATCCAGCACTTTGTGGAGAAAGTGGTTTTTCACCTTCACGAAAGTTTCCCCAAACCAAAAAGAGGTAGGGAAGAACAATTGTCCCATTTGTATGCTATTTATTTTGTTATTCTGTATTACAGCTGTGAGAATGATGACTTGGAACAGTTGTCCTTGGACAGGCTGTTAACACTGACCTATATGACCTGCGTGGACCATTGCTTATCCAGTTGCTTTGAAACCTATTTATCCACTCACTCTGGCTCACTTTGCAGCATTGTTGTCGTAGCATGGAAATCTATTGCAGGATGATGGAGGAGATTGTTAAATGTGTCCATGGGGTTGCATCACCTAGGACATTGACTACCATTGCATAGAGAGTGGAGCCTAGCGCGACAAGTCTGTGGTGTATTGATATGTTTTTGAAATTGTTGCAGCACTGTAGCCAATTATTTGTTCCTAAGCAGGGGGAGTAAGGGAGAGAGCGCAGTCTTTGAAGTTGGAAGCCAGAAGAATGCACGTGACCCATTCTGAGTAGTAGTGGAGCTACACGTTGTTAGGGTTAATGACATTCTTGAAGTTTTTCATTGGTAATTGTACTTTTTAACAGCTTACCTTAGAGGATTGTAGATGTTCAAGTCAGCACGTGCCTAAGTGGTTTTGGGAAGTGTTAAGTTTGAAAGAAAAATACTGAGCTAGTAACTACATTATGTTTTGGTACACTGTCCTGCGATCCTGTTTTATGTCATAACAGGCATTATCATGTACAAATCATGTTTTTAAATGAAGCGAATTAACTGTTGGTGTTGTTTTTCCCCAGAGAAGTTGTAATTCTAACTCGTAGTTTTTATAGATGGAGGTTGTGAAAGTTTGTCTTTGTATTGAGTGTTGAGTTTTCAGTTTCTATGTCTAAAATCAATTTGGTTTCCCTATCTTTAATTGACTTGCTGATGTGATGCCTTCTAATCGTTTTTACTGTGTTGCATAGATAATTGCCTCTTTTGCTGCAGACTGGGCAAAACTGTTAGTGTTAGAGTTTCATTCTGTTATCCTTCAAGAGTTTAATGTGACCCACTCCTACAACTTCATACATTATAAATCATTGTGGGGAAATTACTTATATATTATAAGAAATGTGATTTTGTTGGCTTGATCTTGGAAAATGTAATATTTGTTTAGGATAGAAAATGTCATAATCCAGTTTACTACATGAAGTAATTTGGGACAGACACAAAGAGAACTCTTGAGTTCTGATTAAGTTTGTGTTTTTTAAACTACAAAGATTTAGTTCACTATGCACATCTTAAAACAAGTCCACAAGTATTAACCCATGCATTTCAGAATATGTTTGTGAAGGTCTAAACTACAGGTTTAGCAGGTTTTATACATAAGATCCTAAGGAGACCAGATATTTCGCTAGTATTCAGAAAGGACTTAAATAATCTTGCTGAGTGCGACCATTCAAATTACAATTTCAACTGGATTATAATTGACCTTTCACCCCTAATAGGGACGCTTGTGTTCACTTGTGCCTGGATCTGACCCCTGTAGTAGCTGAACTGACATAAAGCTAACAGTTTATTCCTGTATTATATGAATTTTCTTCTAATTTATATGCAGTTTTTATAAGGTCATTCTTTTCAAAATTCTGCCAAGTCTGAGCTCTGAAGTGACTTTTATATGAAACGTTATGGCAAATGAATACAGAGCAGAAGCGAGAGGAAGCGTGTGTGCTCTGATTATGATGTGAAATAAAAAATGACGGCAGAAGGAATAATAAAGTGCTCCCATAGTGCTCACTCAGCTGTGGGCCATGGACCTTCTATGAGCTCCGGCTTTATTAGCTCCAACCTGTGCTGCAGTGCTACCGTTTCTTTTCACTGTGGCTTGACTGACACCAGGTTTTAATGACATTTTATGAATACTCGTATGTGACTGACAACTATTATTATTTTAACTTGAATTAGCAGGCGGCAGTAAAGTACAAACTTTTCTCTTTGATCAGTTCAGAGCAAGTAGTGCCTCAGAGCTTCTGTACTGACAAACTGGGGTTCATACATGCCTTGGAAAACCCAGAATGTAAGGTGGAAAATTTGGGGAAAATAGACTTGGAATTTGTAATAATGAGTTTGTGATGTGCTGTCCATGATAAATGAATTGATAACTTATTTTTATTTTTTTGTGCTACATTTTTACATTTTATTAGTTTGACTTAAAAAAATCAGTTTTGTCTTTTATAGAATTCTTAAATCATTATTTTTTTCTTTGTTTTTATGGTTGTTTTCAGTTGTTATGTTTGAAATGGCTTTCACACATGTATTTCTGAAGTAACGCATCTTTGTTATTCTTCGTTTTTCCAAGCTGTCAAAGAAACATCATCTTAAATTTAACTGAAAAGACATTTGAAACCATATACTCGTAAATTCAGTTGGAAGCCTAGTCAAGTCCAACCGAGTGGGTAATATATTGCCTCCTGTGGCTTTAAAACCAGCTCTGGTTTAAAAATGCTGTTTAAATCTCCATGAGTGTGTGATTCATGGCAGGCGGAAAGTGACACTTAAAAGATGAGAAGAAGCACTTTTTGGCGTGGATCAGGGGCATGCATCATGGTGGAAGCCCTCTCCTGTGTTCATTTAGCCTAATGCCTGTGAGCAGCTCCCATAAATCACACTGCTATCTCCTGATACGGACGCGGCTTCAAAGCTCAGAGGTTCTCCTAAAAGCTCTTTGATTACACAGTGCACAGTGAGTTTGGGCCAGGCCATCTCCACCCTCCTGCTCTGATAGATGAGATCTGTGGTTTAAGCTGGGCAATGAGGTACTTCACTTCTCCTCAGGCAAAGACGAGATGTTTTTACAAGTAAGAGGCTTTTTTATAAACTCATTCAGTATTAATATAAGGTTAAATATTTCATATCACAAACTAGAACTTTCCATGAAGAATTTGTTATCACACCAGTTGCCATTTAAATGTTAGTAGAATTTTCTTTTCAACAGGAGGAAATACAGAAATGTGACACAATTATTTCCTTTCACACTTCAAGGCGCACTAGGGAACTTCTCTGGTGGGGTTCCATTACACATTGAGCTCTGAAGGAATGGTTGCATTGCCTGGAATGTCCTGCTGTATGACATTAAACTAATCTATCTCCATGGAGATAATTAAGTGGCGCCAAATAAAATTACAAGTCAGATCTGTGGGAACTTGAATTAATATTATTCAAGGTACGTTTGAGCAATAAAATCACATGTCATTGAATAAACGCTGGATTTGTGTCTAATTCCATACTGTGGAACATTTCAGGCAAAGTAATAGACGGATTATTTGTTTATTGAGTGCAGAAAGCGCTTATCACCGTGTGATAAAATAAGTTATGATGTTAAATTAACATTAGTGAGTGGGATACGTCTTAATGACCCGTATGCTTTAATGCTTAAATGTGTTAAACTTCAGTAGCTGGACATCCAGCCATCCATACCTGATCGACACAACTAGCCCAGCCCCTGGGAGAGCCTGAAATCCTGATGAAATCCTACAAGACACTGACATGATAAAAGATAAGACAGCTTTTCTTTCTGTAAGAGACATGAGCATTAGAGCGCGAAGTGACGTAGTCTGATAATGCCTCTATAGCAGATGCACGGAAACAAGCAAGTGACGATCCTGCACCTTTAAGGATAGTTTGTGCCTTAACTCTAAATGATCTACTGCCTTCTCTTCGTGTATGTATATTTTAGCAGCTCCTCAACCACTTTTCTGTCCACTGTAAAACACAGTGATAACTGTCATTAACTCAAAGCTGATGTGTCCAAAAACAAATCCAAGATGGCTCTCCTGCTCTGTTTCTTTTGTGTACAGTGCTGAGGCCGGGGGTGACTGACCATAGAAAGCAGCTTTTCAATCAGCAGTGTGTCTCACATTTCCAGGAGGTCTTTAAACACATCGTAATCACAGAGTAAACCTGTCTGAGTGAGCTTTCCGCACAATGTCTTCGGACTCCCAACAATCTCTTTTCCTTTTGACTTTTACGGTCGGAGGGAATATTTGTGGCCTGGATTGTTACATCCTGTGTCTTTGTGGAAATCCGATATTTGAGATGAGGAGGTTTGGGGCATTAGGGAGTGAAGAGTCCATCCAGGGGCAAATCGACTGGAACATATTTTGAACTCAAGCTGATTTGTTAGGTACATGACAGCACATTGAGAGGGCTGCTGGAGACTGAACGCTTGGGGAACTGTTGTAGAAGGAAGTGCTTTAGTTGTGATATTTGACCTCTCCAACTGCCTGAGGTTAGGTCAATTGTGTCTGCGTTCTGATGATAATCATTATGTCAGTTGGTGACATTTCATACGTTATTTAGTAGAACAATTGGGAAGAAAATGTAAGGCTTTGAGCAGCAGTGTCATAGACATTGTTCTGCCCAACCAAATAGTGTGGCACATCATATACAGTATACTAGTATTAGCTGGGGAGACTACTTCAGGGCTTGGGTTTTTGTCCATTGTTTTTGCATTGGTATTGCTGTGTTTTGTGTCATCCCGTCCCGATGTATCTGACAGGACTGGATCAGCTGTTGCTCTGTCAGTAACACTGAGTAAAGTAATGAGCGCTCGTCAGTGTAACTTCCTTCTACTGATGGTTTGATTTGTGGCACGGTTCAGAGAAACTGCCAGACACACATTAAGATTAATGACAAATCAGTCAGTAAAGCTGCCACTGTGCTTCATTATTGCCACGCAGTTAACGGGCCAGCGTTGAAGTGTTTCCATGGCGACGGCCAAATGGCAGCGCCGCTTCAACAAATGGAGGTAAAGAAGCTCTTTGGAAGTAGCGGAGGGGGTGCTATTTTGGCAATAGGCGGCAGCGGCTCACGCTGCTTAAGCACCTCATTTGAGACCTCAGCTGCCATTTAATCTACTCCGGAGATGGCATCTCTTCAAAGGTGTTTGTGATATTTCAGAGGATTGTCACTTCCATGGAGAGATGGAAGATGCTGTAATGGGGAAGAAATGGCCAATCTGTGAGCAAAGCAAGCGTGCACCAGAGCTGATATGCTTTTTGTTCCAGCCAAACCCCCTTTAAAGTCTGTTCAGCTTGTTCTTAAAGGGTAGGGCTGGTGTCGCCGCTGAAAGGACAGGCAAACAAAGAGACTGTAATGGTTTAGTGGTGTACAATATTGGTTAATGGGATCATATGATATGCAGCGCACTGTCTCTCATACTGTCTTCATGATGAACTCTGCCATAGACACCATAGAGTAAGATGAGTCTTTCAAGACATGACCCAATTTCTTCATGATGAAGTTAAGGAACAAAACACAACTTAAGCCTAACTCGAAAACGAAGCTGTTGAAAATGGTGAGAAAGTAAAACTCAGGCTTGCTTGTGCTTGCCCAGTATTACCAAATGAAACCCATTTTTATTATGAGGTAGTATACAGTGATTTAGCTGGATTATAGTCACACTGAACTTGACCCTCTTTAAACTTGATTAATTCCAAACTAACACCACACATCCTCTCACATCTGGTTAGGCAGAGGCGGGCTTCTCATTCCGACAATTATGAGTGTGTGGAAGTAGACAATGAAGTGTTAACAGTGGAAGTGTATCTGGTTTCCCTGGAGAAAAAGAGCGTTCTGTTAGCCAGATTGGCGACAGCGTAAGCCCCTCGCGGTGTACTCTGGCTCAGATTGATGCCTTAATGATTGGGCCAACATGTTAGCCTCTGGCCATCTCCTGGGCTCTCTGGTGAAGCCTTTTAACTGTGCGCGTCCTCCGCTCGGGCCTAATTTGTGGCTTGTGTGCACATACCACATAAGTCAAGTCACAGCTCTGACCCCTGCACAAGCGGCTGCTGGGAGAAGCCTCAGAAGCTGTGGCGCATTCCTCCGCTCTTTGCTGCGGCCGGGATCATGCGAGCCTCCAAGCACCAGAATGCCACCAGTGCATTTCCTGTGCACGTGTGGGTGTTGTGAGAAGTGCGGTGACATCATCCCAACACCAAGCCCAAGCCCAAGCATGCCTTTTCATTCAACAGTGGAAAGATGAGTTTGAAGTGTTTGAGAGCTCAACCTGAAGTCAGCATATTTTGTTTCCTGCTTTTCATAAAAACCTGCAGGCAGCCACATTTGAATCACTATGATTGCACAGTTTATCCACTTGCTATTTATTTAAGAATTGTGACTAATGTTTTACTTAAATCTCTTTTAACATGTATCCAATTGACTTAGGTTCAGAGAAAAGTTGGCTCACCGTACACAAGCCTGCTTTGCTTTTGATTTGCTCTGCTCACTTAAAGATTTGGTCTCAACGTGTTCTGGCCTCTGGACTACAAGCTACCAATGTTTAATTGAATGTTTATTTGATGGCACCTTGTTAAAAGATAAGACTTTGTTGTTGTTTGGTTAGGGTTATGTTTAACAATATACAGTACTTAAGTTTATGAATGCCTTCATGTAAAGTTCCATGCTAAATTAGTTGTTCCTATTTCGCATTAGTTGCACTTCCTTCTAGTGCCTCCTTTTATTTGCGCATAGGTAGGGATAGATGTTATGCCCAAAACTGCTTCTGCTTCTTTTGGAAGGTTTATACTTTACCAAAATGGCATATCATTACAGATCAGATAAAGATTCAGTATTGATAGGCATATTGCCCATCCCTACACACAGGCTTAAGTTTTCTATTGCCCGTTTATGATGTATTCCCAACAGGCAACAGAAAGTCCTTCTACATTCACCAAAAAAATATCATAATTATATAGTACATTGTTAACATGTTTTTTTCTATTGTGTGTATGTTAAAAGTTTCCATAGCAACGTAGCTGCAGCTAAAATGACTTGAGAAATCCTGTTAAAACAACTGGCATACTACAAATACATTTTACATAAACTGTGTTTTTAGCAGATCAAGTACTTTGTTCCCATTTCATGTATTGGCTTAAAATGTGGTTTTGTTGGTGAATATTGTGAAACATACAAAATAACAACATGCATTGATTTTTGACGTTTTGTACATGATGATTTCTCAGTGGAGAGCTCAGGAACCCAGACCCCTCACACTGTGCACTAGCTCCACTGTCTGGCCCAAATCAAAGAGCAGCAGGAATTTGCCCATAATTGTTTTACGATTCTTCAGAAATCATACCTCCTCGTATTAGCACAGCACAAAGACTGCAGCAGCGGGTCTAAGGGCTGCTGGCAGTGGCATGAAAAGAGTTGGAAAGGGGAGGGGGGTCCGATCCAACCAAATAACAGGAACTGGGCTGTAAATGCCTGCTCTCCCTCGGTCTAGTCTAGTCAATGAAAGAGGTTAGAGGAAGTGGTTTATTGAAGCATGCTTTATATGGGCCGTCTGCTGCCGCTCTTTCACTTTTCTCTCACTTGGCCCTGTCGTAAAACATTTGTCTTCCACTTCCACCACCAACCACTTTTACCTCCACCAGTCACATCCAGACACTGATGGGTGTTGCTTTCTGCAAAAGTACAACAAGAAAACATGAAAACCCCATCATTTAATTTTTATCTTCAAATAAGAGTCCTAGGTTGTTGTGCTTTACTTCATACAGCTCGTGGTCCATTATATTCAAATTGCATTCTGTTTGAGTAGTTCTAATGTGGTTTCAAGGTCATCTCTAGAGAAATTTGATAGAATAAGAGGTGCAGTTTCTTACATCGACAGAATTCCAATTATTTAGTCATAACTGTACTTGGAGGAATGTGTACCTGGTACCCGAAATGCTTGGAAGGGGTCTTTCTTTGGAAATGGACGATTTGAAAGTTTGAATATCTAGAAACCTTGTAGCCTAATGGATAAATGGCTATCTAAAAAATTGAATTGTTCATTTAATCTGACAATGGTCCTTGTGTTTTTGACTAATCATCAGCCTAAACGCTAAACACTGACCACAGAGAAGAGTGACTAATATCGACCACTTCATCCTCAGCCAAAGGTCACCTCCCTTCCTGTTTTCTTTTCCCACACTGTCAGTTCATTGTTTATAATCAAACCCATAAATGACAAAATGAATATGATGGTAGCAATCAGATAGAAGAGCACACATTTGCCCCGTCAACACAGTAATTATGACTGTTAGCAGATCAGTGTTATTGACATTATAACTCAAATGCCTCTGAAAATGTGTAGGGATTTAATGCAAGAATTGAATTGAAGTGTGGACACTGAATGTTGCTGTAACATACCAATAAAGGTTCGAGAGGCTGAAATACATGGAGGACAAGGGACAAATGTTTGCCTTCCGTTTATTAATGTGTAACAAGAGAGTGCACACCTGCCATAGCTCAAACAGTGACTTACATAGTGAATGGTGTTACGCAGTATGTTTTAGCAAATTGTTGACTGCTGAGATTCCAATTTAACGGCAACCACTTTATTAGTGGCTGTCTCATGCAAAGAATAAAATCGTCTTAATTTAACGATGGTAAATATGGAAATACAAAGGAACTGTGTGAACTTGGATGGGAATAGAACATAGAGCACCACTGGCTCTTGGGACTGGGGGGGTTGGTAGGACTTGTTGTGAGATGATGCAGCACATGTCCAAACAGATACACATAACGGTTCTCCGAGGAGTACAAGTGCCAGTGAACATCCCGCAGTGTGAGTGGTTTGTCATAGGACTACTTTTAAGGAGTATCCCCTGGTTCCCGACCCCACTCCTCACCTCCACTCCTCCATCCTGCTTCCATTAGCTGTTGTCCCTTGTGGTGGGTGGGGCCTCAGCATCCTCTCTGGTGTGTGGGTTATTAAAGCTACTGGTAGGTTAATACATTTATGCATGCACTGCAGTCATTCATGGTTTTATACCCTTATTTGAAAAATCACACTGCAAGCGTATATTTCATTTCTAAGTACCTGTTTTATTGCCTTGTTTGATTATTATTATCATTTCTTTCCTCAATAATCTTTCTTGACTCTATGGGTTTTAATTATTTATGGATGCCGTGTGAACTGGAGAATTTAATGCACTTTGATTAGCAATGATCTTGCAAACTTAACTTTCATTGTTCATTTATATTGTTTTGAATGGTACCCCATACTTGACCTCGGATCAACCTTTTAAGTGTGTCTGTGGCCCACCTGTAGAGCCTCTTAATCTATACCGAGTCTGCTGCCACACTACGGCGGCTGTTTTGTGGCCACGCTCTTTAATCTCTGGCGATTCAGCTTCACCCTGGAGGTTTAAGGGTGTCGTTAGTCCAAGTTTTTGGGGTCACCACTGCTCCTGCTGGACAGTGACCAAAACTTCAGTGGTTGTCTTTAAAGAACTGTGCTTGGCCGTCCAGACAGCCCACCCTACAGCGCTCCTAATCGCCACCCACTAATGTTAGAGAAGCTCATATCATGACCACTTAATGTTTCTGTGTCGCGCTAATGAGGAGACAACATGATAGAGCCAGCGTTGTATGAACATGCCAACGGCCGCTCCAAGCCTTTGTTTGCTAATAAGTCCTGTGGAGGTGATTCTGTCCACCAAAGACATGTTCAAGGGAGCAAGAGCTAGATTTCCCTATTGATAACAGTGTACGTGCCCATGAAATATCCAAAAGGTTAATTCACAAATGCTATGCTATATAAATGCTGCACCCCGTCTCTAATAAATATTATTGGTCTATAAAAATGCTAAAATTCTACATTTATTTAGCATAGCAGATTCATTTATATGTACATTTGGTTTAAACTGGTTTTCTAAATAGCCAACTTTTACTTCTCCTACTATCATAAAATTGCAGACCTCTAGTGTATTAAAAAAAAAAGAGACAGATTGTAAAGGCAGTCAGCATGTGTGAAAGCATGTACTCTTTTCATGTTTGGACTGTGTGTTGAAGCATATAGGTCTATCACAGAGGATTTGACTGAATTTGAATAAAGGAAAATGTCTAGCACTTAGCTGATGCCATCTGGCCATTAACTTAAATCAACAACCAGTAGCCAAATTCCAACCAGTGCACAGGAATGTCACGATCATGATATCAAATTTAAGTGACAGTTGTTGCAATAATCACATTATTCACAACTACTGACATTATGACCAAACATCCAATAATATATTTTTTACTTGTATATTACCATCCTGCGTCTAGTACGTAAGCAACTTTATGGAATCAAACTTTCTGAATGAAAAAGGTAGTTAATGTGATAGACGGATACAAAAAAGTAATTCTAAATAGATTTAAATGAAATTACTAATGAATTTCAAAATTGTCATGTCATTGTCAAGTATAATTTTTTTGTGCTTTATGGTTATATTTTGACCTGAATATTTTTTTTATTAGCTTATGTTCAAAGTTCACATTATTAGAAGACAACAAAAAGTCTGAAATATGAACTGACAAACCAATACAAGGATTATCATTCAGAACATGCTTATTGAGGTCTAGACTACAGGGTTATCTTGTTTTATGCAGAATAAGACTGATATATATGGAGGATATTCATAGATCATATTTGACAAATTGCAGCCTTCGCTCAAATTGCTTTTTCAATTAAATTGCGATTAATCTTACAGCCCTAAGTCCCATACATCCAGGCATTGAAGGCGTGTGATTTATCTGTTTGCATGTGCTGGTTAAATGCTGCATTAGTGATCCACTGATGTTGTGTTCTGTTTTGGTCCCTAGAAGGAGAACATAATTGCACTTTTCTTCAGAATGTGGAGTCAGCGCTTTGTGCCGCACAGCCTTTGGGCCTCATTACAAACCAGTCTGTGTTCAGAGGGGAAATACATTGTGACTGGCATTGTTCTGTGATTGGCACCTCTGTTCATACCCAGGGCACCTTTTAATGTACCCTCAGCCCCCCTGTGAAGGCATCGGGGGGAACTGGCCACGGTTTCTCACAGGTCAGTGGGTGCATTGTGTCTCAGGCCTTCAAAATGCTCCTCCAGATCATTTAACCTTTTTAACTTGAACCAAACCAATCGCTTGCATTAGGTCAGCTTGACATTTGCGTGTTTTTTAAGATCATTTGAAGTTCTTGAACAGTTCAGTTACAGGTACAGTTCAGTATGGATTTTTTGAGCCGATACTTCTGATATTTGTCTTGCTGTTGTGTGCTGATACCGATTTTAAGATTTAAAAATGCTTAGCAAGGTCTACAAATGTATATAGAGTTCACAGATTAACTTACTATTTGTTGCATGATTGTGTAAACATAGTAAGGTTGTCAAAATTAGCAAAAATCAAATACTAATCGATACTGAAACTAGTATCGAAACTAGATACTAATTTGAGCAGATATTGATACTAAAAAAGTTAAATTCACAGGACAGAATTGAACCTTTACTGAATTACAATGAGCTTGAGCTGTATCAGAACAAGTATCAGAGTACAAAGACTAGTTTACGCCCATGAAATACTATGGAACATATCTGAACAACTGAGGGAGTACACAGATGTAAGGCCATGTGGTAATATAAAAGAAAGTACTACGATAAAGAAAAAAATGGGTAAACTTGTTATTTGTATATAGCTGAAGTTTCCATTTAGCTCCTGCTCGTCTTCTCTCTTGGTTTACAGAGAGCTGCTGTGGTGAATGGGGTCTTTAAGCTCTGTTGAAATTAAACTTGACCCTCTTGGACAATTAACTCTAACCCATAATATTTACTCAGCGGTATTGGGTTTTGGATGGCCTGGCCCCAGCGCTGAGCTAGCCCAGCGACCATCAATCATCTGCAAGGCTGTGGATTAGGGGAGCATGACATAAGACGTTTAAGAGGGGTCCATTTTATACTATTAATTTTACAGTTTGCATTTGAAGATAGCTGGGGTCAGGAGGAAGCAAAGTCATTTTCTTCCCATGAGAGCAATTCAACTGCTTATCACAATTGTAGAGTTTAGAACAGTCAGAAAAGGGTTAATACCACGAATATATTAGTCTAATTTCAGACTAATTGGCAATAGCTCCTAAAAAATTGAACCTAAGAGACCTCCTTTTAGTAAAAAAGTAGAATTGGACATGGAGAATGTTATGTTTTTGTTGGTAGCCTCTTGCCTATCCTTCATTCATGGTTGTACTTGGCTGTATTCTCTAGAGTGAGTTGAAGGCTAGCTGACAAACAGTGCCCTTGGGGGGGAGCACACCTGAGCTGCAGCTGCCTGTTTGTTTTTGGGCTCTCCTGGGGGACTGGAGGAATGGTTGGGGTGTTGTGGAGGTGTGGGGTGTGGGGTGCTCTGTGCGCTGGGTGCTCTTACCTGGTTTAAAGCTCATCCTTAGTTTAGTGAGCTTTTGTTTATCGATATATCGGCACAGGTGATGGGAATGCATCTTAATGAGGTCTCAGGAGAATGAGGCAGATTCACCTGCTCCTTAAGTCTGTGCAAGAGAAAAGGAAGGAACTATAATAAAGTGGCCCACAATTCCATATCTCAGAGTGGGAGTCTCCTAAACTGAACTGGGACAACAATATATTGGCTTGTTTTGAGTCACAGTTCAACATTTGTTTTACCTTTTTCCATAATTTCTTTTGTTAATGACCCACTTTCTCTTCCTTACAGTTTGCAAGGACCCGCCTTACAAAGTGGAAGAGTCAGGATACGCTGGCTTTATCCTGCCTATCGAAGTTTACTTTAAAAACAAGGTTTGTATTTGAGCATAGATCATCTTGAATGTCCATTTATGTTTATGTTTTTCATGCAGAACCACAGTGGAGATAATATTGTTAATTTCCACTAGTCTACAACCCAGCAATTTTCAAGGACATCACCTTTATTCATAGATTTATCTGGTTAGCTACTATTTGCCTTAAGGATAGTACTGTATTGGTTCTCAATTTTATCACCATCTCCATCTTGGTGCCTATTGGAGAAGTTTCACAGTTGGTTTAATGAATGCATATAGTGAGGCTGCAGAGAATGGCACAGCTGTATGTTTTAATGGGAGCTATGACATTATTCATAATGGAGTGTATTTTTAGAGTTCCTCATTGTAGCAGGAGAGAAAGGGGCAGACCTTGTACCAGCCTTTCAAAGCTCCTTCATTTTTCCACTTAAATGTCCCTTAATGCAAAATTCTACTCATGTTTTTTCCCTTTAATTTTGTTGGACTGGACTAATGCTTTTTTGAAAGTAAATTTCTAAATAGGTCAAGGTCACAGAGCTTCATGCATACAGAAATACATTTTATTTTAATAATTACATGCACATAAATGCTAATAATGGCCAAAGTAGGTCTCTGAATAATGAATTGTGATTACCCAACTGCCAAATGTTCAGCTGTTCAAATCTTCAAGGATGTTTCAAAGAAAAAAACACTTTTAAAAAATTTAAAAATTAAAAAACACTAAAACAAAATCTTGTAATAATGAATCTTGAAAAATTAATAGGACTGCCTCATTTGCTGTGTACTAATACATGTTGAAATGTGTGTGCATTGACCCTTTAGTGTGATTTGTCTCTGATTTTACATCTTCTTTATGGTAATGTTTTGTACTTTTCAGGAAGAACCCAAGAAAGTGCGGTTTGACTACGACCTGTTCTTGCATCTGGAGGGCCACCCGCCTGTGAACCACCTGCGCTGCGAGAAGCTCACCTTCAACAACCCCACAGAGGAGTTCCGCCGCAAGCTGCTCAAGGCCGGAGGGGTGTGTGTGTACTGTGTGTGTACTGTGTGTGCACTGTGTGTGCACTGTGTGTGTACTGTGTGTGTACTGTGTGTGTACTGTGTGTGTACTGTGTGTGCTCCTGGGACAAGACAAAGACAAAGGTGCAATTAAAGCCTAACAAGTCAAAGATTCACTTTTCTACTTGAGTGCAGAAGTACATGTTGTCTGGTCCATGTTGTAGGTCGTAATTAGAATTCTTAGAATAGGTTATACATTTTATATATATATTTTTATAATTCCCTTCCCCTTTCCAATGTTCATGGCAGGTATCAAGCTTTCCTTTGTAGGGCTGTAATTATGTCACCAAGTTCCTTTGAATGCCTCAGAGCCCAAAATTCAGTTCATTGACCTTATCCACAATTAAAAACACTTGAGCTGGATGGTGAACCTTCACCAAAGTCCATTTTAGGTCCATTCTGTAGACTCCAAACCAATAGTTAATTATATTGATTGAACCATAAACACATGCTGGTGAATACGACTTTTAATATTGAGTTTTGATTTATTCTACATAACAAAGAGATGGAAACTAGGAGCACCATACACTGAGGGAAACTGTTAGCTCTGTGGCAGAGGCTTGTGGATCCAAACCATCGCTTTTCTAAGGCCCAAAGAGCTTTGTTTGGCAGAGCGCACTGCAGCTGTCACCATCAGTAATGTGAATACAGACCAAATGTCATTCACTCACACTGTTGGTGTTACAAAAGGTGTAACCTTTCCAGCCTTTTATCTCTTCCACTGTTCTCAGGAGCAGCTAATGGATGTCACTGCTTTGGACTTAAGTTGGAGCTCCCTGACGACACTTTAGGTTCTGCCTGTGGATTGCGCCTTATTTACTTATGTGCTGTTTTTGTGAAAGTGATAAAAATCTGTCCTGCACTACAATAGTTTTTAAACCTAGAAAGCTAATATTCCAACCTAGTAGTATGATGGCTTTTATTTGATGAGCCATGCACAGAACAGGGGAAAGCCTCTGGATTAATATTTATTAGGCCTGAAATAGACATGTTTACAGCACACAGTTACTATTCCTTGCCCCCTGCTCCTCCAGTCTTTACAGTGTGGCCTATTGTTCCAGACAGTTGTGATAAAGTGGCATTGGTTTCCCCTCTGATGCCTCCTCAGTGTCTGCTGCAGGCAGTGCGTTGGCCCTGAGCCAGCGGTCCCCTGTAGTCAGGAGGTTTTATGACTTGAGCTAAGTGCTTTCTATTTACATTGCATGGCAGCACTTCTCTCCATAGAAAGGGTTTCAAGTGCTGACATAGACCATGCCCTGGCCCTGTCACCTGTGGGACACCCACCACTGTAGTTTAACACTGGACTCTTAACACTGTACTTTGGCTCAGGGCTGTACAAACTTTATGACATGTTCTGTAATGGACCCATGAAGGAAACACATCTGCTGTGGAACGTAATACTACCTCAGACTTGATTTGTTTTTTTTACCAAACCATTCACTCCAGTTCCAATTATTTGTTCAATATGGAATCGGCTCTCTTTTATTCAGAAATAAGTCCCAGAAAAGCTGTTACTATGGAGATAAATAACAAGGGTAGAGACTAAAGATATTCATCTGCAGTATTCTATATCTTTATATCTTTATATCTTAACAAGTCCACTTTCCACATTTGACATCAGTGTGTCATCATCATATTGTGATGCTTGTAGTAAATCGTATCTTTTTGTGTGTCTTCTGCAGCAGCGGGATCCTCACAAGAGAAGTTCGGAAGACTCAAAAGTAAGTTTTCCATCAACACGTTGAAGAAAAACAGAAACAAATTCAGATCCAGTTCCAGACCCAGCTGTAGCAGAGTCTCACCTCGGCCTCTCACTGAAGCAGCTGTCACCACTTTGTAATGGCCACAATATTCTCCAACAAAAACAGCCTCTGAATGTGTCTGTGCCCACACTCACTGCTTTGACACCAAGGATCAAGTCATTCTTCTATTTCTTAGAACTACCATGTGCATAATAGAAGAGGATTGTAGAAATAATTGAAATGACTTGTAATTGAATTCCTTTTAATAAATACAAATGTGAAAGACATACCTCATGAATAGAAAGGTCATTTGGCATTCAGAGAGAAGGCCCTGTGGTATATCAAAACAACTTTCTTACATGTTATAAACTATAAATCTTTCTGGAAAAACAGGCTTTTTCCTGATAGTTGTGCTGTGTTACATTGGCCAAATTTTTTCTGATACCTTTTCAATTAATACAAGAGACATGCCAAAAACAACAGGAAAAGGAGCATTGCACTCCCAGTCGAAAAATGCATGTTGAAGGTGTTCAAAATGTGTTTGCTGGCTCAATACTCAAATGTTTTCCTAAACTTGTCCTCATTCCGTACACTGTCTGAACCCCACTTCCTGGCATATCACATTAATATTGAGTCCTACTTTTTCCACTGCAGCACAGACATTTTTCACCCAGCCGAGCTTATCATAACAATCCTCCTCTCCTCTCAGGTGATGGTGATGCAGGAAGGCTCTACGTCCCTGTTCGGACAGCACCTCAAGCTGCCCACGCTCCCCAACAGCTCCCTGACCTCCTCCTCCTTCACCTCTGACCCTAAGAAGAGCAAAAGCTTCCACCCATCAAAGGTCTTTATTTCTTTTTGTTTTTCCTTCCCAGGTAGCCCCTAGAGCTAGGTAGTGGACTGCTGCTCGTGTTCGCCCCACCTCCCTGAAACTCTTCACCCTTTCAAAGTCTCCCAGCCCTAATCCTCGCATACTTGGCAGGTTCAAAGACGTCTGAAGCGATTTAAACTCCCCAGATTTTCAAAAGCATTCAACTTCAGCTCCAGCAAAAACTATATCTTGGCCGGCGTTCAGACATGAGTGGTTACTGCGAGTCGTGCTGTGAATCTCTGTCAAAGCCACTGGCCCAGAGATGTATAAGTTTAGCTTTTCCTGACCCCTCCGACCTCAATGCCAAAGAAATCCTATACAAATCTGAAGGAAAAATGAGTGAAGATCTCTCCAACCATTATGTCCTAAATCACGCTGTGCTTCAATAACGTGCCATGTTGTTTCCATTAAGTTATTTTTAGTGGCTGAAAATGGTGTCATTTAAGAGGTAGGTTTGGAGGGGCCCGCTTCACATGGAATCCCTTTCCAGTCTAAACACTGTGTGATGAATTACCCAAGGAGCAGGGGGTCACGCACACGCACCCACTCACTCTCTACTGCAGGCTGTCTTCACTCTTGTTTATAATCAGGATAAATAATACAACTAACTGCTGTCATGAGTCTTATTCATATCTGCACACTCCCACTCACATGCTAAAATACTGTACAACTCAATTTGTGAGGAAAGGTGTTTATATTAGAACCATCAGGATACCATATAAATGTATATCTTTAGGTGTCAAGGAAATATGCTGGCATTAAACAGTTCTGCTTGTTGGCTGCAGTCCTGGAGTGGTACAGGGAATCAAAACAAATGTTATATCTCGTATATAACATGTAATTATTCTATTTTATTAACTAGCCTGGGCACCCAGTCTAATTTTCTTACTGTTGTTTACTTGACAAAATCAGTGTTATACTGTTCCTCCATCATAAATCGGCAATTTTAAGTAGAGAGAGCACGGAAATACAGGTGAAATGATTCACTATATTGTGCCATAGTTTGAAGTCACTGTCACTACTGCATATTTCATCTATGCATAATGTTGACAGTTCTTCCTTAGCCTGCATTAGTCGCTATTTTTTGTGTTGTGTGGATGATGTTCAATCCTGCAGCTTTCTCCCCAAGTGGAGTAAGCTCTGGTGTCGCGCCTGCTCTGATCTTCCTAAGGGTCCATAAACTCTTAACTACCTACTGACGCGCTGCTGTAATGACTGGACCCCTCTGATGAGCTCAGTCCTAGTTAGACCCTGGCAGTAAACTGACTTTTGTTTTTTGTTTATATGGGCACAGCCTTTACCACTGTGGAAGGCATGCTAGCCTCTTAAACTGAGCCGGCAGTTTTACATCCTGCAGGTCGCGGGGTCAGCGACTGATAAAGCAAATGAAAGGGCTGTGGAGGTGGCCGGCCACTCTGGTAACACACACTCCTGTCTAGACGCTGTAATGGCTTTAGTGCATTGATGAAATATTGACAAAAGGCTGGAGGTGAGACCTCGGGACAAACGGCCCCCGGTGCATTTCCTCTTTTCTCCCAGCGGCTTCCTCTCACTCAAAAGGAGTCCTGAGTTTGCTCTTTAAGCCCATACATGCAGAAATAAGAGGCGGATTTTGATTCTGGGCCCTTTTCACTGTCCATAATGCTAAACCATGGGGTGTCATGGACATTTTGCTTGTATAAAAGGAAGAGGATTAATCTCTGATGTGGCTGCTTCTACTGGTGTTGTTTGCGGCCACAGAGCTGTACTCAAAGCCAAATGTCAACACAGCATCAGAGAGCTGGAATAAGAGCTGGTGGAACACTTTCTTTGCTCTGTGGATCCAAAAGGGAGAGTCTCACAGTGACTAATTGCACCCTCACCTTTATGCTTGCCCACTGACCTAAAGCTGGATTTCCCCTTTTCTCTCCAGTAATCTTTTCAGCTTGACTTTTTTCTTTGTTGCTAAAACCTGCTTCAGCACCTTACTGTTGGACTGAACCTTTTCAGGATCTTGCTTCTAATTGTTTGAAGTTTCAATGTCATTATTTGTGCGCTCAATGTGTAGCCGACAAAAAAAAAACTACCAGCCATGGCATAGGTGTTGCTTTACATATTTTGCCACAGTTGCCGTGTTTTAAATACTTAAACACTAACAGTAATACGTTTCAGTATCAAAACTGAGAAAAACAAACTGTGACATGTTTATTATAGTCCCTTTGTTTAAATCATGTAATATATGTTATGTTCCTGCCTCAACAGGATGGATCCAAAGGAAGCAGTGCGCTCCTCACCACAGCCACGACCACCAGCACTAACAGCAGCAGCTTCTCCAAAATCCATAAGCCCTCCAAGGACCACAAAGACAAGCCTCCCAAAGACTTGAAAGAGTCCAAAAGTGCCTTCAGAGACTCGGGCCCCAAAGAACCTGCGAAAAAACCCAAAGAGAACCAGCCGCTTAGGGACGGGAACCCTAAGATGGGCTTCAAGGAACCCAAATCTATATCCAAGGACCACCGGACTGAAGGCACGCATGGCACAGGGCCCAACAAGCGCCACTCAGGCCACGACGCTGACGATCACATCACCAAAAAACACAAAAAGGGATTTGTGGACTCCTCGGGGAAGCAGTCCTCAGACACTCAACATTTAGACAAGAAACTTTTAAAGGAGCGCTCTCAGATACGAGCAAGTAAAACACGACCAGAGCTGGAGGAGGCCGAGCGCAGGAAAGGATCGACTCTGCCTCCATTTCAGGAACTAGTGGACCCTAACGATTCAGACATGGACGACCACTCAGCCAAGTCTGATGTGAGTAATTTATGTTAAATTGTGTTTTCTCTGTATTCTTGTCTTAGACAAAATCATTTTGGATCAGATTGGATAATTTACATTCATATTTCAGTGTTCTTGGCTTTCTCTCCTGGCTCAGTAAACTATTTAGTATTTAGGAGACACACAATCTAACTGTACGGTTTTCTCATTTGCATTTGAATGTTTTTATTCATTCACTACCAGCACACACATTACACTCTCATTTGTGCATAATAGGGCTGTAGTCATTTAGTCCATGAAAACAAATATAGTGGACTTTTATTTACTATTATTTTATTAAGATCATAAGGATCTGTATGTACAGGAGCAGAAAGGAGAATATATGGAGTGAGTTAGCTGAAGTTTTAGGAGTAACTGGATCGTTTTAATGATTCTGTTTACGTAGTTGTTTTTGTGCAACTCAAGATCCTAAAAAAACTTTTGTCAGTCCTCAGTCCTCGTCCTCTTTTAATGAATATTGCAACTTTACTGCTCCCTCATACAGCCACTTGACTAAACCCAAACTATTGAACCCTTAGTGTGTTTTTAGTGTCGGACATATTCCATTTGCACTGCGATCTTCTGTCATCATGAGGTTTTAAGCAGCAGCTGTGTGACCTCACCAGCTCCGGGTTATAACAAGAATGTACCATCGTCACCGTTTCAAGGCTTTTTGGGATTTGTTGGTGGCCTTGGTCTGCACGGTAGGCCTATAAACTCCACTGACCGTCAGGGAAAGGAGCATCTTAAAGGGTGGTCCGTGAGGTTCCGGGCGTTCAGCTCAGGGGGATTGGAAGAGGAGGCGGGGAACCAATAAAACCGGCAATCATTTCGGCATAAGAATTTACAAGATGACATTCTGTAACTGAATTCTAAGTATGGCTTTCTAGTTTTTTCAAAGCCGCCATTTTCATTTTCTCTTATCAATAGACTAACTTTGAACTGGGTTGCCTTGGTCCGCACGCATTTCAGAGGGACCTCCCCATAAAGAAGGGCTGTTTAAAAGCCAAATAGTGGCCTAGAAAGATTTATGGTTTTACAACACCTGAGGAGAAAGGAGAGACGTGGCCCTGAATAGCACGGCGCTCCCCTTTAATCCTTTTAGCCTTTTCAATGAAGGCAAAACGGTTGCATTTGTGGAAAGAAGTCTAAATCCCAGAGCTCCGAGGAGTTTCTTTTTCTTTTATTCCAGCTTGTTTTCGTTTCTATTGGGCGACGCTCGTGTGAAGTGCGGTTCTTTGTATACTAGCAGCTTGTTTAGCGCAGGGACTTATTACTTAGCGATGGGCAAACCTGTATTTTGTCTGCGCTGCCTTTTAACTTTTCCCACACAGAGCTTGGTGGTTTGGGGGGATGTGGGGGGGTCAAGCCGGTTGTAAAAGGGGATGTGGGGTGACAAATGCCAGGTGTCCAGCTCTCTCCACGCCAGCAACCCCGGTGGCCCGAGGCAGAGGAGTGTGCGTTTGATGGAGCAGCAGCACAAACCAAGCAGGAAATGTGGACGATGTGATGACACGCGAGCAAAGCAGGCGGCCATGTTGGCAGGAAGAACACACTCCGGGTTCCAATAAGTCCTGGAAATCCTGGGATATTGCAGATCAATATTTTAGTGAGGAACACTTGCATACTGAGCACTTATTTCTATAGACTATATTACTGTATCATTTTAAATGTCTTTACTCATTTAGTTTTTGGTGAGAAAGATTTCTAGAAACTCAATCTCAAGTTTTATTTTATTTTTTTATCACAGGCTCAAAATGTCTGCCCCTTAATAGTTACTGTTGGACAAAGGAATAACTGATCTATCCATGTCTATTGACAAATGGCACTACAATAGGTGTGTTCACATTGAAGTCATCATCTTCCCTGCAGCTAAACTCCACAAATGATTTTGATTGAAGTGATTGAAGCAGTTGAGAATGCAGAGGGTTATATGCCATTACATTTGTAAGATATTGTATCCTTGTGTCTATGCCACTGTCCATTAGAAATGCCTAATCGCCCAACATTTAAAAGTTATATAATGAAAAAACATACATTTGTTGGTTAGACTTTGAAGTGTTGTGTTAACTTGAATAGGTCTTTACTGTACAGCCTCTGATACAAGGAAGTCCTTTGTTGTAGCGCACCCACAGTGTCAGTCAAAAGCGTCTTAATTCCCATTACAGTTGTTTTGTTTATTCAGCGCTTGTTGGATTAGACAGGCCGATCAAATGGTCTTGTTTGCTGCGTTTCTCTGGTTGTCCAGGTCGTGCCAAGAGTGAGGGGGGAAAAGAGTCAGATGCCATGGCTAACTGTTATTTATGGCCTTTAAAGAGAGCGGCTTTGGTGGCTTTGAGTTGTGGCGGACAAAAGCCCTAAAAAGGAGCGCGCTCAGATTTATGACTGTGAGAAGGAGCTGTCCCGTAAAACTCCACACCAGCTGTGTGCTGTTTGTTGGCAGGACGCAACAACTATTCAAGCCTCTGCCTTTTGTCACTCTGCTCTTTCTCATCCGTCTTCAGCCAATCAGGGCACGCTAACGTGGTGTTTACTGCAGCAGTACCATCATAGGATCAGATCATTTGGATTAATGTTACACTGCCAATACTGAAACTTCCCTAATCGGGATTTCAGATTTTAGAAGAGCCTGGTTAGCTTCTTGTCTAATGTGTTTTAAGAAAGTATTTTTTATTTCTTAAAAAATGTCATCTAGGGAAAGCTACTGCTCTGTAACATAAACTAATTCTTGGCTTGATGTGATTTTTTTCCTTCTTTGATAGAAGACATAATGCATGAGGTCTGCCTGAGTGAGCTGCTTCTTTTTGGTTCTTAAAAGGAGCAAGCCACAAAGCGTATGGTTCAAACCACTAGTGTGTAACCATGGTGTAAACAGCATACATATCTCTGCTCTGCTTTTTCCAATTTCACAGCTGCTGCTTCCTTATTGGACACAGAAATCCATGCAGAACAGCAAAGCTTTATGTTAATGGACAAGTGCTTCATAATGAATACTGTAATAACAAAACTCTGCCCGGTCACTTCAAACAGGGGCTGGTGTTTGTCCTACATGTGGTGTCCCTATTGGGCTGCTGACTCACTCTGATGCTCCATCAGCCGTTTCCATGTGTACGACTCATAAATGGTGCAGAGTGTCAGAGCTCGAAGGGTCTAAGGAGGAGCCAGGCTGAGCTACAGATGCGAAATCTCATGTCATTATGTCAGCCTCTCTTATATGAAGAAGACACATTTATCCAGCGGTCAGTCATGAGCAGAGGCTGTCTTAAACTGGCTCAGAGTGGTGCTGTGCTGTGCTGTGCTGTGCTTGTGGGACATGTGAACACACCACACTGTTAGAACTGCACAAACAGAACAGCTCTGTCATATGTGAGTCGGAGCATTGTCTAAGATGTGTTTGTTTTGATAGCTCTGCCTCACACATGGTTTCTGCCTATGGCCATAGGAGAAACTGCAGACTCCTACAAACGGTGACATTTGTAGTAGTGCCCATTAAGTTGAACTTTAATCAAAAATCTATACACTGGTGAATGCTTGCTATGATTCCGCTATGTGTCTATAAATTGCAACCAAAATCGATGAATTTGCACTATATACCATCCTGTGCTTTTGTGTGAAATGTAAACAACATGCTTTCACGTGTTTTGGCTTACAACGCTGTAGTAATTCAGTGGCTAGCTCCCATTCTTGCTTGGCGGTTGGTGGTATAATGACAATAATGACACATATTTCCTGAGTTCTGCATCACAAGCTTCGTGATAAGAGTGGCGTCAGACAGCCAGCTGGACACTGCTCAGCATATTGGGCCAAGTGTGTTCATTGATTGTGTTGGTGCCTCTCACAAGCACAAGTGCTGAGTCCCAAGACGAGCTGCAGCGTGCTGGGCTTTCTCATCTCTGCATGCAGGTTCTGCTGCCAGGCCACTTTATGAGGCGCTAACATGAAATGTTAGCATGAGTGCTAAAGTGGTGAGATGACACAAAATAAACAGTGGCAAATTGAATGTCTGTGGTGCCCCAATCCCAGTAAATAGTTTGATTACTGAAAACCTCTGTTTAGTAATTTCTGACAGAAAAGGCACACATTGTGAAAGAAATGAAATTTATTTCCATACTTTGAGGGAGCATGCTAAATAGGTCTTTCTGGACTGGGCAATCAGATTCACTGGTTGTTGTCTGCAATTTACTTTCAGAATAATAGCACATTTTACCAGTTGCTTCTGGATTTGCACACATGGTGCTTGAATGTTGTTAAAGTCCCACTAGCCTGTATTTTGTGGCCTTCCCTCTGAAGTATTTTGACTGTATGTTGTGTGTAGAGGCGGTGCACTGCAGTTTGCAGGCTCGTGTGTGGCTGGTCATTAGCCTGTGTGATTTATGAAGAGGGATATAAACCCCGGGCCCAGCAGCAGTAACCCAGGCCTGGATGTTTTCTTTAGACGCACCAGCTCTCAGCGCCTCCACAGACCACTCATTCAGAGCTCACACACACTTGGAAAAGTCCTGGAAATTCTACTTCAAATGTCTTGGCTCCTCTCTCTTATTTTAAAAGCTGCTCCCGTCAGATTGATTCAAATTTTATGTTTGTTAACAGTTTTTTTTGTTTTTTTTTTAATCTCCTTGTTGACAGTCGGAGCAGCCCAGCCCTGCCAGCTCCAGCTCCAGTTCAGGCTTCGCTCCAACACACCACAAACGACAAGGTAACTACCTGCAGCATGTGCTGTCGATCACATTACAGCCAAGAGCTCAGGAGGGTGGTACCAATCTTTGCTCTCACTTTCACAGTGACTTAAAACAGTAATTAATGAGTAATGAGGCAACCTGAGGACCAATACATCTGATATTTACTCCATTCAGATAGAGTTGCGTCATTTGAATAAATCTAAACCGCTATATAACTCTGATGTGTTTAGAGCACACAGACACGGGCTGTAGATGCTGATGTCTTGTGTGTGACTGTTCTCTGAATACAGTGGTGGACGTGATCATCAGGAAAAAGGTGTCTGTCCCTGCCCCCACCCACACAGGTAACCCACCTGTGAGGCCCCACCTGTCCACTGTCATGTGCATGTCACCATAGCTTCTGCATAAATGCACCTGAACATCACAAACATCACATTTATCTATGGGTCAGAGCCATGGGTTGTGTCAGATTGCACTGATTGCACTCTTCATTCTTTATGATGGTTTATTCTTAGTGTTGTGAACTGGATCTGCACACAAATATGTCTTCATTTTTAATGTAAGTTTTGAACATTGTATGTGTTTTCTTTGTTCAGTGCTGGGCCCTCTACAGTCGGTCATGCAGGACCTTCACTCAGATGAGGATGATGACTCTGAGGAGGATGAAGACCAGGATCTGGACTCAGACCTGGATCGACCAGCGCACACCCACCACCACCATCATCATCATCTCCTCCACTCACACCATCACCAGCGCAGGTAACAGTCTCATCATTCTGAATAGCCTTTTATTTTTGTAGTAAGAAGGCCATGTGGTGGAGCTGCTTTGAATATGATAACCTCCCAAGACAAGCAAATGTATTTGACACTAAATTTTTAGCACGAGAAATTAGCAATAATTATATAATTGATGACAACTGATATAGCTCAGTTGTCAGCTTAACGATGGCTTATATAATTTGTACTTATTTGTTTCAAGCTGTTTAAATTATAGCTGTAGGTTCCACTTCTCACATTTAAGTTGCTCTAGGCTTTAGCGGGACATCTGTCTGTCTCTCCTCGCAACTAAGAGGCAATCTCATTTGCTGTGATTGGGATGATATGAAAGTAAAATGTAATAATGAATGAGGAAAACTGGAAGTATCACGTTACATTTTTAGTAATAATGATAGCATTTTAACTATTACATTTGCCAAATTCAAACTTCCAAAAATCATCAGTACACAGTGAAATATAACATTGGGCTGTCTTTTCACTTTGCGTCTGTGCCATGAATGACAGTGAGCAGCTACATGAGATTGGAGAGCTCCTGTCATCACTGCGACGCCTTGGGTTTCCTCCACACGTCAGCACCTGCCCTAACACAGACATAACAGCCCCTCTCCCACTCTCTTAGGTCTCTCTCTCTCTTCTCTCAGGGTCAGTCTGAGTGATGGCAGCGAGAGTGACAGTTCCTCCCCCTCGCCACCCTCCCGCCACGAAGCCCCGCCCCTTCTCAAGACTACTACTAACCAGGTACCTGCTTGTACATGTCTTTTTTATGTGTTCGGGGAAGCAAGCACCTTGCATAATGCATTGGCATAATGTTTTTTTTGGTAAACAAGCACATGATACCATAATTTAGCATAATGGTGTATTGAGTTGATGGATTTATAATGAATGTACAGCGTTTAAACAGGGGAGAATAAAGACAAGTAGCATTTTGAAGGTTTTTTATTTTGTCAATATGACTAACAGTAGATGAAGAGATTGCCTAAATGTGATTGGAGTAATTAACCTTTGCAAAAATAAGAATTTTATTTTCATGCTCCTATTTGGAATAAGAAGTGGGATTCTTTCCCATTGTAGAGCCAGGCATATAGTAAACTATTTTTGAGGCATGACTCATTAATACTGCATGTACTTGTGTGCAGATCCTGGAGGTGAAAAGCCCCAACAAGCAGAGCAGGCAGGACAAGAGCAAAAGCCTGGAGTGTGACAAGGTACACATTCTTCTGTCTGTTTGTGTTGCACTGTGTGACCTGAGCACTTTAATAACGACAATGTGCTGCGTTTGCTAGGCTTACCTGGACGAGCTGGTGGAGCTCCACAAGCGACTCATGACACTGAGAGAAGGCCACATTCTCCAACAGGTGAGTGCGCCATAGTTTAACCTTTAAACATGCACACATTTAAACAGCCTCATTTGCCTGGCTCCCTGTGTCCCTCTGAGCAGAATGTAAAAAGGTGGGCGTGTGGATATGTAAATGTGTAGGGCTGCTGGCGCTGATGAACGCGCTGTCACCACAACATTAGCATGAGCAGCAGCAGCCTGGAACACAGACCTGGCTGTACCTCTCTCTGCTAAATCATTGTTCATGAGGAAAAACTCACTGTTTAATTATCAGCCTGAATCAGGACCAAATATTGTCCACTGTGTGTGAAAGAGTCTAAGGATACAGAATACAGACAGACGCTGGTATGTTTAGCCAAGAAAGAAAATATAAATTTGTTATTCTAATCTTTTCATGAATTCTCTGCTTGTAATTGTAGAATATGGTCAAGCTTATCCAAAAGCAGCCTGACTCCTGAATCATATCATTCTTAAGTACTGTGCGACTGTACATCTCATACATTTCAATTCAGTAACAACTAAGCAAAATCAAGTGTTCAAGAGGGTAATGCACACTTGAGTTATTCCTCAGTCCTGCATTAGTCCTTGTTTTTTAAGTCCTCACATGTGATGTGAACACTGAAAATATCTGTAGCCCATCTCAGCCAGCTACCTAATGTTTTCAGTCATTTGCAGCTGGGTTTGTTTGCCATCAGTGCGTCATGCTTTGTCCTGTCCAGCAAAGTCTGGGCTGTGTTATTGTCAATGAGCTCAGGAGCCTTATTATATTATCTTAAGGACCACAAACAGTACAACATTTAAAAAGTTTTCAACTGTGAAATGAATCATTGCAAGTAAACCGCCCGAGTATAACAAAAAATGCTGCTCTTTTGTTCTGCTGTCAAGTTGTAATGTTGTAATATGATTGAGCTTTGGCTGCTGTCAGCGCTCTGTCCCTGTGTGCCTTCTCCAGCTAAACTCTGTGTTAAACAGTGGAGTGTGATATGTTACAGATCCTTTGTAATCTACTGCTTCATCTGGAAGCTATAAATGATTTGGGTATCCTGCTTACACCAGAGCTTGCCTGTTTCTTGCTTATTTTCTCTGAGGCTATCAGATGACGGCATTAACAGAGCCGCCAGCGCAGGCTGCCAACTCCTGCCTCGCTCTCCTGACAAGAGCACTGGCTCCCAGTCCATCCTCAACTGCATCTTATACACAAGGCTCAGTAATCAGGGACATCTCAGCTTCGCCAGCAGCCCCACTTCCTGCTCAAAAAGATGGGAATGATTAAGGCCGGGCTCCGCACCAGCCTGGACCACAAACTGGCACCGTGTTTACTACAGTGAGCAGGCTAATGCACACAGCATGTCCTCATGTAGGCTACATCTGAACTACACTCTTCCCCTACCACTGTGATGGCTTTGTTTTGTCTTAGGAGCTCTTAGGCGCTTATTGATAAGCTGAACTTATTAATAGGAAACGCCACAGAGATGGTATTTAAGAGACTTCAGACCTTTCTTACAGCTGCCATGCATGTACACAGTATAATACTTAGAACAAAGCTTTAATGAAAGCACAATGAGTAGTTTTCCTCTGGTCATCAGTAATAACTGTGTGTGTTTTGTTTTTTTTGTGTGTGTTTCAGATAGTGAACCTAATCGAGGAGACGGGACACTTTCATATCACAAACACTACATTTGACTTTGACCTGTGCTCCCTGGACCGTAGCACGGTGCGGAAGCTGCAAAGCTACCTGGACACATCAGGATTGTCCTGAGGGCCTGGGGTCCTGAGGGCCTGGGGTCCTGAGGGCCTGGGGTCCTGGGGTCCTGATGCAGAGCAGCTGGCTGCCCCTGTCTCCACACACACATACGACATTCTGGAACCATTGGGGACATACTGCCCCCTGTGGCCATGGACCGGACCCTCAGAGGAGGGTCCACTCCAGAAGCAGGGCCCATGTTGGACAGCCCTGTGGATCAGGAGATCACCTGGAAAGCCTTGAACCCTTTACTTGACAAACCAGGGGCCTGTGCTCCCCATGAATGTGCATATTGTTACCATGTTTTTGCTTTGTGTTCTTTGTGACGGATGCATGGTCAACATCGCTTTACAACATTGTGGGTCTTATTTATTGAATTTAATTTGCAGCTGTGTGTGTTTGAAATGGCAAAAGGAAAAATGGCAAATGAGACATTGTCTAAGCACTTGGGGCTCGTCTTAAAAGTGATGTTTTTTTCATGGGAAAAATGCATCACGTGACCTTTATACTCCACTAATCTGTCCAGTAGGAACCAACCACACACTACACAGCAGCAATACACAAAACTCCAAATAAGAGTCGAATTGTTGATAAATTATTGTTTTGTTCCTAAATATGCAATTTAAGTTTGGAGCAAATTTGAAGCACCTTGTTAATTCACTGATGTCTAGTTTTGCAAATATAAGAATAATGACCAATGGTCACAACAAAACAACACAAAATGTGTTGTCATTACCACAAAGATAATCGGACTTATATGCAATAGATTGATGTAAAGTACATATCTGTATATGTCTTAAAACCATAGAATTTTCAATCAAACAATTTAAAACATCTTGCATACTTATCATGCTAAATTTAGAAATCTAGATTTAAAAAAACTTTGCCACAATTAAAATCAAAATTTTGGGCCATATATTTGAATTGTATTTGTTCTTATTGAGCAATTATGTTTTCATTTTAACATTAAAGTCTCAATTTCGATCACCTGAACAAAAATGATAATGCATTTCATACACTACCACAAGCTCTGTTTGCTTCAGAAGAAACAGATGATGGAATACTGATTTCACCAGCAGCTTTGTGTTCAATCATACCTTGTTCTTGTTTAGGACTTCACAAATGTTTTACTTTACAACGAAAACATTTGTTCCTGTTCCATTACAAGGAAAAAAAAAACACTGTTATTTATTTTCATCCATTACAAAAGTGTTTGTTTCTGAATATGGGTTCATTTGGGACAGAGGTTCAGTCCCTTGTGTGTGTCTCATTTCTTGTGTATTTAGAGGCCAAACAATAAATATTCTGTATGATGTCCACAACTGTGCCAGCTGTCCATTTTATTTCATTCTGAACATGTATTTGTGCTGAAGATGGCTTGCAGCTAGCAGCCGAAACATGTCAACAAGGTAAATACACGTTACTGTATTGTCTTTAATAAAGAACCCAAGAAGTTAATGTATTTGCAACATATGAAAGGCTCTTTTATTTCATAAAAGAGCCTTTCATATGTTGCACTTTGAGTAGCTACTTGACAAATGGCCACAAGTTGCAACCAAGAAAACCTCAAGTAAGAGGCCACTTAAAGAAGGCATAACACTGTTGTAGTCTTTATTCTGTGTTAATGCTATCACCATCTCGATGTCTCTTCTCCATTGGCCTGTGAGATGCTCAGGATGACGTGCGGTGCATGTGCTGCTGCCTAAGTGGGTGGTCTGATGAGATTTGGACGCCCTCCAGTTTCCCCATCTATTTCACATCTATTTTCTTGTATGTTTTTTTCAAGAGGAAGGTTCCCACATGCTTCCACTGGCGCCGATCATGAATCTAACCAAAATGTAACCAGACTCCACCTTCTAAGTAGGTGTCACTTTGTAACTCGGCTATATCCAAAAATGAACATTGTGACTTTCACTTTTACTTATGTCCTTTAGCATGTGGAATAATCTATAGATATTTAATAAGCTAGGAGCCTCAAAAATGAGATCGTTCCAGGACATTGTACAACCTTGGCTCCAGCGCTGCAGCCATGCTCATATAATAAGATACTCAACTGACCCGACTTTCCAAAGTCCTTAGGACGTCTTGTGTTAGATAAGTGCTGTGTTTTTAGATATGTGTGCAGAAAGATCAGTCTTTTTACATTAAAAAGTTGACTGTAACAGTAGCTATGTTACCAACACTATAATGTGAACTGAACTGTACACTGGACATATTCAGAGCATTGGAATCACATCAACAGCCACAGACTGGAGTGGTAGATGATTCATTCTCTTGTTATTGTTGACTAAGCAGTGAAACCCAATGTCTTCTTCAGCGTTCTCATTACTTCAGATTTGCAAATGTGCCATGTTCACCACCAGTCTAAGCCACTTTTTAAGCAAGAATATAATTTAAACAATGGTAAAACTTCCAGAATTGTATTGGAAAAACATACACAGGGGAAAACATTGTATTGCAAATAAAAAATGTCCAACATGTACTCCAACTCCACCTAGAAGACCAATTACTAGGCCTATAGCCGATATTAGCAGGCTAGTATTCTTCAGGCTCTCATGTACAAGCAGCTACATTCCACAACTCTCCAAACTAAATGGAGACAAGAAAGAGAAAAGTGGCTGCTTGGAAGTCTGGATTAATTTGAGCCATTTTCTTGTGAGAGAATGGGTCTGGGGTAGGGGAGGGGGCACAGGGGAAGAATAGAGATGGGGGGGTGGCAGCCAGCGGGACATCCTGTTTGAGCTCCCAAAGAGCATTTCCTCAAATAAAAAGGGGGGAGAGCGTCCAAATAAGCTCCCGTTGAAGAGACACAGAGACATTGATTGTCACCTTGGCAGGAGGCCAAGTAACTCCCCTCTCCCCAGTGAGGCCAGGCCCAAGTCAAAAAGCTGTGCAAGGCAAGACTTCGAAGCTTGCACTCCATGCCCTACCTGAGAACAAACTGAAGCAGACATACATAATATAGGATTGTAACTTAAGACATACGTGAGTAGAGAAAAAATGAACTTCCCAACCACAAGGTCATTGGTTCAAACACCATAAGTACTTCAGCATATTTTTGTTATAGGCTATATATAAGTTATCTTCTTGAACTTTGATTAGCCTTAATAGGCAAAGACATAAAAACAGGAATGGGAATGAATGGAGGATTAGATATTATAAGATCATGTTTTTGTATATAATTCTCATAGTGGCAGTTGTTTTGTTAATTTGAGAGCTTCTTGGCCCTGGTTCAAGTCTGGGAACCATTACCATTATGTGGAACTTATCATCTTCCTTCTTGGCTTCTGCCTCCCAGCGTAGCAACAGTCAACTGTCTGCATTATAGCATGGAACACAATATTGATTTGTCTTCCAGTTTGTTTTATATTGTATTTCATTTCTGATCTCTCTTTAATCTCACTAGTCTAAATGATTGAATTCTTAAAATGAGGTTAGGATTAAAGCAGGGCAGTAGACGGGGGGGACAAAGGGGTCTTTCGTCAGGGTTTTAGAGGCCAAGCACTGGACCCTGTTCCTATTAATTTATATTAAAGAGGGTCCCATGTGAGGCTTCTTGTCCCAGGCCCCCAAATTTTTGTTGATGGCCCTGGGCGTATGCAATGAATCAGTGTTTTAACATCTTAAAACAATGTACAGAATCAGTTGTCTGTCGCTCTCTGATGGCAAAAGGCAGGAAGAGAACATTTTGAAACGCTGAAATAGCAGCACAGAGAGATGATTCTTAGTGAAGACAAAAAATGAGTCAGGGGAAGGTGTGTGGACATTGAAAATCTTGATTTAGCATAGGCTATTCACATATTGCTTACTGCTTATTGCTTTCCATGGAATATTCCAATGTATGGTATTATTATTATTTATTTTATTCACAATAACAATTCATGTTTTTCTTTGAGAAATTAAATGAATAAATGCATGACAAGTTTAATGTGGAACATTCTAGGCAAAGCAACAAATCTCCATGAAGACAAACAGGTAGCGTGCCCTTCACCAGAAAAGTGACATCTTGAATATATTTTTTAAGTTATTATGTCTGCCCCCTTTTGGTCTTACATCCAGTGTGAGCGTATTAGACCACCAAAGATCTGGGAGTCCATGTTTGCTGAGAGATTTGAGCCCCCTGACCACTTCGCCATTGTCAGCAAATTTGCCCTGTTGCCATAACCCAAAGACGCACATCATACGCTTTTGTCCGAGCTGCTGTCTCCTGTCCCCCCTGTGGTCAGCCATGTTGACCTTCCTGTCTGCTCCACCATGGAATTGTGGGTGGCTGGACGGACCCTTGCCCCACACCCCCCTGCAGTCAGAATGCATACAAATTGGCTTTTCAAAAATCAGATCAAGTTATGTAAGAACAAAAGCAAGCAGACTTCAAAGTACAGGGAGGGGGAAGCAGCCAGTCTTCCATTTAGATGCAGGCCACTATCGCAGAAAAAACACAGTAATACAAAAAAACACAATAAAACAATATTATTCTATATTATACTAGAGATTTTGCTGCTGACAAACTTGCCCCTACAGCATGTACTGCTATAGAGCACAGTGAATGATGCAATAAAAAGCTTTAACGTTTTAAATTTTCTGGTAGAAGGTACGATACTTGCTTGCTTACATCGAGATTGTATTACTTTGTTTACAATGCTCCACAGTATGGCATTAAACTTCAATCATGGAGACAAGCAGGATATGTCAAGTCCATGGAGAGGCAGTGTCGCTCACATCAAGCGTGCGTGTTTTTCTGAGCAATAAAAACACTCACAATTAATTAAATGCAAGATAAATGAATTGGTTCCAAGCTAACATACATGCCCATTCACGCAGACAGTGGGTCCCTCTTTTCTGCATCACTCGAGGAACAAAAACTAAAACACTAACCCTAACTCTGCCCACGCCAGTCCATATTTCCCACCAAGAGACAAGCAGAGAAGTGTATGGTGCACTTTTAAAACTTAGAGTTATTTGCTGAATTTATATTTTTTCTTTTGTGGCATTAACTGACAAATCTGAATCAACAGATGTTAATGTTAAGTGTGTGGGTATAGGACACTGGCATTAGTGGTTACTTGCCACAGTAAGCTACTCAATTGGAAAACTGAATTTGACAATGACCGCTGTGTAATTAATGACTCATCTTGGGTGCATTTTTGAAGCTGGATGTTTTGCTTTTTGAAACAAACACTTCACTGTAAACTCATGACGTGCTGCCCTATACACAAAGTTAAGATCAGTCCAAGTCAAGTCCAAGTTTGTTCCATATGTCATCGCCAGCCAGTGGTGGATTTGATTATTGTTGCCCCAGCCCCCCTCCTCCCCACCCGCTTCAGACCTCCAGCCTTTTGGAGCGAATCCCGAGCCCAGACCTGCGTGCTCTTTGATTTTGGGGGGAAAGGGGGGTTGGACTTGGCACTGCTCCTTCTCCCCCTGCTTTGTTCCTCTTGATGGATCTAGGCGGGCCGGCGAACCATGACCCCTGCCAGCCCACCCCGTCTGTACACGCTCAGACAATGGCCCGGGACAGGAAAGGAGAGGGGGAAAAACTGTGGACAAATGTTCTAAAAGCGTCTGAATCAAAGTCTCATCACTGGCAGAGATTACAGCAGCGAGTGTGGCAGGCCGCCCTCTTTGTGGCGGTTCTGATAAGTTAGCCATGTGTGATGTCCACTGGCTATTGAACGTCTCTGGGCCACCTGCCGCCCCCAGACCACAGAGTGAACCAGGACAAGGAACCTCCTGAACCCACCTATGCCTCGCTCTCCTCCCAAATGGTGTTATCAAAATGGACGTTTCATTACATAGATCTGTAAGGAACCACCTGGTTACTGGGAGGAGCTATATCTTGTTGCAAATGCAGTAGGCTACTTACGGTTCCTTGGGTCAAAGTATAGACTGTATGTGTAAATGGACATAGCTAACCCACTAACTGCCACTTTGCAAATAGGAAGTAAGCATGGGGGCGTTTACGGCTCCATCGACTCCGACTCCAATTGACTTTACATTAAAAAATTGTCGCCCCTCGTCATTTTGGCCTTAAAATTTTTGCATTAACCCACTCTACGTGATCCCGGTGTTTTTATTTCTCTTTTTTGTCCGCAAATAAATTTGTATTCCAAATTCGCTCCTATAACTGCTAGCCTTGGTGAGCTTCATCTGACTGGGTGATGTCACACTGAATTAATCCACTTCTTTATACAGTCTATGGGTCAAAAAGAGAAACTTTCGAGTTGCTAGAAACAAAATGAGCCTTTCCCGCATGTTTGGGGCAGTGTCGTCTCCAGTGAGGGGAAGAATACTTTGAAAATGTATTTAGTAACAGAATACTGAATACCCAAATGAAAATGTATTTAGTAACGTGTTCCGATATATGGTTCAGCAGAGTTCAATAGAGTTTCTTATGCATTCATTCATGTCTAATTAGAGACAAAAAATTACACATACACGCACGGCAAGAGCTGTTTTTTGTTTTTTTCTTCACTAATGCAATTCAGTTCAAAGCCTAAACTGCATGATGAAGTCCCACCAAGTATTCCTTTTAATTTTAGAAGGCAACTATATTCTGAATACCACCAATTGAAAAAAAAAAAAAAAACTGTACCAGAATACAGCCTATTTTAAGTACGTGTATTCAGTTACTTACCAACACTGGTCCGCTTCGATTTTCAATTAGCTTATTGTTAAACCAATTGAGATTTTAAGTTGCTGCTAAATAAGCCTCCAAAGTGTAGCATTCATTCATACTGGCACTATAGTTGCTTGTTTTTACCAGTCTAGTAGTGACCCAGCAGCTAAATCAGGTTGCTCCACTGCTATTTTGTTTTAGCATTAGTTTAGATAATGCAACTCTTTGGATATTTTGCACTGTTGCTACAAAAATAGCATATTAATAGACTTTGTCAATAATGTTTGCTTTTAGATAGTCAATGCTGAGCTGTATATCCTAGGTTTGCTCCTCAAAAACGCAGCAAAACCAGTCCACAAACATTTACAAATTGGCTTACAGACCCAAATTTGCCACCTTAGCTTGGTTTGAGGACAGGGCAAACAGTCAGGATGAAAGTGTAGGCTGAAAAGTTTAATGAAGTTTTGTAATTGTAAAAAATTACCTTGAATGTGACAGTAAATCTTCATCTGATGTGTGTTGACGTGTTGTTATAAATTCTAAACCCGGTAAATGTGAAGTTCTATCATGTCTGGAGTGAGGCCAGATGTGCAAATGGCTTCCAGAGCAGTACCGTGAGCACCGCGTCAGCCTTGAGCGAGGTGAGCGAGCGCCGGGCCCTGCTTCCTGTGCTTTAATTAGAACCAAATGAAAGGGACCCCCAACACACACCCTGAGCCCTCTCTTAATTGACTTGATGCTTGAATGGCGGTCTGCGCTACTGGAGCTGGGGAAAAGCCTCATTACCACTGCGCTTTTTTAGGAGGACTACAAAATAAATCATAAACAGCCATGTAAACCAATATGGACTGTTAAAGACGCAAAGACTAATTAGGCTAATTGATTATCCTGCATAGTTTAAAGACTGCACGGTATAACATAGGCATTTGTCTCAAAATGTAACACAGCTTCCTTTTGGCAGTTTAATTTTTAAGATGAGGCTATCAATGTAAACATGCTTACTTTAATAAAAGGGTCCACATTGAAAGTGAAAATAATTGAACCCATTCCTTTCATTGTGATCGCTTTCATTTGGGGTTTGGCTCCATCTGCTGGCAAAAGTGGATAACAGCACCTGTTAAAATGGCTATTTAGAAGCACAGCTAAGCAGTATGAAACATCAGAATGCATAATTCAGACTTAAAAACTGAAAGGAAATCTTGCCAAGCTACCAGGAGGCTGCAGAGCCTGATATACACAGAGTAAAGATAAGATAAGATAAGATAATCCTTTATTTGTCCCACAATGGGGAAATTGCAGTGTCACAACGCAAGTTACAGAAACAGTAGGAAAATAAGAGCATCAAATCAAGATAAATAATAATAAGTATTTACAATCAACTAAAAAACACAACACTGTAAGCTAAGCTAAAAGGCACAGGAACATTGCACAATAAGTGTTTTTGATTCTGAGATGATTGTGTACAGTGCAGTGATGGACAGTGGTGGGTAAATAAATAAGTAGCAGGTAGTGACTTTAAATAATATTGCACATTGTTATTATTACTATGGAGATGACACATGGTTGCTATGGGGATGACACATGACTAGCTAAACAGATGGATGCAAACAATTTCAGCAAGTGTAATTTGCTAAAGTGCTTATAGAGCCAATTTTACAACTTATTAATTTTCTTTTCTGTAGTTTTCAAAACGACTGTCACTCCATAGGCTAGATAGTTGTCTTAAAGGTACACTATGTAACTTTTCTGGTGGAGGGTCTGCCACCTGCTGTTCATGAAGATGTTATTGCTCTGCCTATATCCCACAGTACGCCATTGAACCTATTTTGTGGGCATATTTGCTTGTCAGAGGCTTGCTTGGAGGCAAGGCTGGGCCTGGTTAGTAGGTTACATTACTATTTTACCACCACCGAGTATAAAGTGAATGAGTAATGCACTGTAAAGCGCTTTGGGTGTCTTAAAAGGCCCTATAGGCTATGAATGCATAATTTTTTATCTATCTCCATGGAGACAAACAGTTGATGCCACCAGGTCAGGTCTGTGGAGAGCTGGCCTTGTTCACAATAAGAATGCATGTTTTTCAAGGTGGCCTAGCTGAATAAATGAAAGATAGATACTTTTAATGCCCCAACATCCCACGCAAACAATAACACATCTTCATAGACAGAGACAGAGGCAGGCGTGAACTGGAGAAAAGTTAGCCTACATATTGACCTTTAAGTTAAGTCTTTTATTTGACCTTTTTACGTGACCTGTGGGTATATTGCTTTGCTTGTTTCATAATTAAATTAGTCTTCTCTTCTGAAGCTGTAGAGGTCTGTCTCCGGTGTTGTTTGTCCTCTTTTGTCCAGTGTTGTCCCTAGCCACCACCTGCATGTTTGATTAAACTGGACACGCCACTAACTCCAGCAAGAAACCTGTTCAAGCCAAGCTGCTGGAAACACACTGGTTTAATTATTATAAATGTCACCTATGCAGTAGTCTAAAAAAAAAAAAAAAAAAGAAAGAAAAAAAAAAAAAAGATTAATTTTAAAGTCTAATGAACATGCAGCCCATATTGCCAGTCAACTGTTAAATAAGTAATGGAAATGGGGAGAAATGTTTTCAACCACAATATGCTAAAAAAAAAAATACATGTAATAACCCATTTAGGAAAAACATGTTCTTGCTGTGATAAGAGCGGAAGAAAGCCTGTGTTATTGTGCCCTCTGTTGGAAAGAACCAAAACTCCAGTCATGTATTTTCATATTGAAAATAACATGATTGGACATGAAGGCGGCAAGATTGGTGTGAATCTAATTTTGTACATGTAAAAACAGCTTGTACGTTGTAATGCAACAGAAGTGATAATCAGGAATATGCATTAGCAAGTTAAGTGCAATAACCAAAACAATTATGGCCAGGCGAGTCCATCTTTATTCAGTCCAATAGTTTCCCAGTGGTCAGTTTACATAAACATGCTTCAGTTCATGCAAAAACACCATCTTGAGGCTTGCAGCACATCTGATGTTGTAGTTATGTCCTTACTCACAAGCTGTTCAGTCATTTTATGGGGGGAAACCCTGCAAGTGTACTTAATTTGCCCAACAGCTCAAATAGTGAAGCATCAAAATAGAAAGGAATTAAACATGGCTGAAACAAATGCCCGTTAAGAGCTTTATTAAAACGACACTTTACATGGGAATGCCACAAAAAGCAGGTTAACACAACGGTAACACCAAACAAAAGGCAAAAACACAAATGAGCTTCTTTGAAGCCACTTCTTAAAAAATACCCCAGGTGAGTAAATGCAAGCTCAACCATACAAATAACCCTACAGGCGTTCTACACTAAGACATTTAACCAATTGATGCAGACTTCGTCCTGAGATGGCACAACTTCAGAGCACTTCAGGTTATACGGTCTTTTGCTGGCCCTTCTTTCCAATCAGAGACTTGTGAATATGGGGAATAACACCTGAAAGACAGACATAACAGATGAGGATACAGGCAAAGTTTCAGTTATATACACATTTCAAAGACCACCATCTAGGGCTGAAAAGAATTGAGTGCTTACCTCCGCCAGCAATGGTAGCTTTGATGAGGGAATCCAGCTCTTCATCTCCTCTAATGGCCAGCTGCAAGTGGCGTGGAGTAATACGCTTCACTTTGAGATCCTTTGATGCGTTTCCTGCCAATTCCAGCACCTACAAACACCAAATGCATTACATTAGAAATCAAATATACACGAGCTGTAACCGTTCATGCTGCTGAGAGGAATAATGGCCAAAACAGAAGATGTATTGTTTACCTCGGCAGTAAGGTACTCAAGAATAGCCGCGCTGTAGACGGCTGCAGTGGCTCCCACTCTGCCGTGGCTTGTGGTCCTAGACTTGAGATGTCTGTGGATACGGCCCACTGGAAACTATGACAAAAAGGAATTTATAAATATTGGATTTGTATTAAAGATAGTGGCTCGTTGATAGCCACGAAAAAACAACATAAGCCAATGTTAGCATAGCCTAGCTCAGAGAAATGAATGAAACCTTGTACAAACCTGCAGTCCTGCTCTCTGTGAGCGCGAAATTGCCTTCGTCTTGGTCTTTCCGGAGTCCTTGCCTGCCTTTCCACCAGCCTAAAACACATAACAATAAGCAGTGACCGATACGTCTGGATTTTAAGACATAAACCAAATAACCGCCAGGATTAATTTTACCGCCCCATCTGATACCGTAAGTAAACGCAACAGCGACGACCTAGCATGCTAAAGCTAATGCTAACGGCTAACAGTTAGCTCGATTTACATACACCTAATGGATGCGGAAAAAACGAACAATTTCGCTTCATCATATAAAGCAACACACGCGGGCGTTAAAGTAGAGGTGTTAAGATTTACCATGTTTAAAATCCTCTGCGGGTTATGGATACTGAGGCGAAACCCTGATGTAGCCTACTGTTGAGCACCGAGTGTCGGTTTGAACTACAACCCCCGCCTTCAATTGTGATGAATATATAACCCGTTTGCATCCGGGTAACTTCTCAGAAAGCGCGGACCAATCGCTCTTTGGCTTGAGTGTCTTGGCAGAGCTTTTGACCAATCAGCAACTGATTACGTGACTTTGCGGGAAAAGCTTTGAGCGTCCGCGCAAGCTCACATGGGTAATGTAGTTTTACGTCTTAACGTGCGATTCCATTGTGTTGTGTTGTTGCTGGTTAGGTTACATGATGTTACGGGCAAGCGTAGTGTTTTAATACCAATAACAGCTTTTAAATGCATAACAATGCACATAAAATTAAACTTAGACATGCTACTTATAGCATTTAATATTTGGTCAACCCGTTTTGATAATGTGAGAGGTTACTCTAGGCAATATAATGAATAGAATGAGATATTTTGACCATTGATAGTATGACTTCGTTGTTGAATAAGATATTATTTTCTGTGAACAATGGCAATATTATATTACATGACAAACATGACACTGAACATCATACAAAGGAGCGAAATAAGAGGCTGCAATTCCTCCTATGCCCACAGAGAGTCAGTATATGTAAACGCAACAAAAAATTTTTTTTGAACCAATCCACCACTTAGTTAACCATATGATGAAATATTTTCAGTTTTCTTTGTTGTTGTTGATGATGTTTTTTTTAATGCGAGCTATTGGCTCAGTTGGTCTACTGTAGGAAGTCCTAGGCCTGCTAAAAACTAAACTGTCTTGCCCAGATGAAATCATAGACATGATTTCCTTGCTCCAATTATAATTTATTAAAAAAAAAATATTGACACAGTAGGGAAAGAAACTCAGTGTGGAGCTAAGGAGAGGTAAACTCCGCTACATCATATTTCTTGTTTTTTAGTAAGACTTTTGTAAGTTTTAGATAAGGCTGTCTCCATTTAGCTCTTATGCCCGGGCAGGCTCCTGCCTGTGGCTCTGAGACAGCACACAGTTGGTGGTGGGCTGGTCACGTTTCCACACATACCACTCATTCTCAGGCAACCCTCCCTTGAACCACTTCACTCTCTCTCTTTCTCTTTTTGCCTTGACCTCTGCCTCGATCACTCTTACTACTACTGTGGTTCTGTCACACACAAACCATGTACTTTTCATCTGGCCTTCAAAGTTCCTCCATCTGTCACGGTTTAGCAACAATAATTAAACTTGGAGGGAAAGTTCTAATCCAAAGCCAAACACACTTTCATTTCATAGACAAAATGATTCGTATTAGAAATGATGTCAGCTATCAGTAATAGGCCAAATTACAAAGAGTATGGAATGTAAGCTTTGGTTTATTAATGTGCATTGGACAAACAGCTGCAGTTTCAGTAATCTATGGTGTCCGAGAATGTAGTTTGTAGTTTGAAGCACTAACGTTAAGTCCAGACCTGTAAACTTTCCCTGATATACGTTGCTATGCTGTGTAGGAGTCAGCCAATTCTGTATTATTTAGCATATTGTCACAAATTGAACTGACAAATGATGACAGTGATGCCTCTGTTTTATTTAACTTTAAGTACAGTTCTCTGTGTCTTCTTCTGTCACAGATTCTGCTGTTGTTAATTTTGATTTGGTCAATGCTGTTCAGTGAGGTATTATACTTGAGCTGCGTTGTTAAAATATTTTATGTTTTACGATTTTATTTGATAATATGTGCAAACCAAGTTGATTTCAATTAATATAACATTTTACTGTATTTGAACTATCCCCATTTTATTTATTGTATATCTTATATCACAACATTTTTATATTCATGTTCTTGTGTGTTCCAGTTCAACATGTTATATTTTGTTGCGGTGATCCTCATCCTGCCAACAAACTACAAAAATGGCAGAGCTGGTGAGACTTTGCCTGGGTGTGTCAGCTGAGTACCAGACAAAGGTATAGACAGGCATTTACAAATTATTATTATTTATTTATTTAAAACAAGGACAATGCACAGAAAACATTCATCTCTGTGAGAAAAGCTGCTCTGTGCCAGGCAGATCTGCAGGCCTTGGGCAAATGAATCTATCAACACAACATGTGCTGATTAGCTTTAGATACTTAATTTAGAGCTCAAGATTCTAAGTTAAGTTTATCTACCATTTCCCATCCTACATATTGTCCATATTTCTTTGACCCTTGGGGAAAACTGTAGGATGTTTCAGGAAAGGATTGGGACTGTGGAGGAAAAGGGGACAAACAAAGAGCGTGGGAAACAGTGATGTCACACTAAGAAACACATTTAGAAACCAATACGTTTGGTGGGAAAGTGATTGTTGGGTCATCTTGCCCAGTACAGAGCAGAGATATGAGAGTCCAGACACTTTTAATGAATTGTTTTAGTTAATTTGAATGAATTATCCAAAAACAATACTCTATATAAATACTACATTACGCTGCCTGATGAGAGGCAGAGAAAGTTTGTCAGGACACAGAAACAGTAGGAAACTCACTGTTTTCTATTAGTAATACATATCTACTGCTAGAGGTGGGCAGATTATTGAAATAAAAGTTGAATATAGTCTAAGCAGGGACTCCCAGACTTCCTTCACCCCAGGAAGTGTCCGGGGTGAAGGAAGTCTGGGAGTCCCTGCTTAGACTGTTGCCCCCGCGACCCGGCCCCGGATAAGCGGAAGAAAATGGATGGATGGATGGAAGTTGAATATAGTATAGAGTATAGTTTATTATTTAAAATGCATTTCTAACTTTACTTCCTGGTTTTCTAGTGCATGCAGCCCTTGGTTAGTACGTTACTTCTGGCTGAGTGGTCGGGGTGGGAAGTGATGACATCACGGTCAGAGCATGTGGGTCGTTGGAGAACATGAATATTCACACACAGATTATCAGCAGGAGAGGACTGTCTTTGTTTAGAGTTCCTGTGGTGATGCTGTGTTATGTTTATGACACTGGGGTTTCACTCTCCTTGAACCTTTTTGTACTTTTCACAGTGTGGTTGTAGCTCATTTGTAGCATTAGCTGAAGGACACCAAGGCATCTGCTGTGGCTCTGTGCTGTTGAGAACATGGCAAAAACACATTAAACCTCTAAACCTATACGTCTATAGGCTACTTATTTTAAAATGACCCGCCTCATATGTCTCAGTTTCTCCTTTTTTCATGTTTTTCCCTTCTATTGTGATTTCATTTTTATGTCAGATCTTCCTCGAGGTGCAATATTCTCTCTACATGTGGGTAAATTTCGTAGAATTTTATACAATTGTAATGATGTTTATGTTTTATAAAATGACAAAAGTAAATCTGTCTCCATGGCATAACCCAGAGGCGACTGGACCTTTTTCCATCAAGAACCGCATATTGAAACATCCAAACTGGTGGACCATAGACCAGTGGTAAATCAGTAATTCGGATAGGTGCATTTAACAGAGGCACTGCATCTTTAATTCAGGCTTAGTCCATTCATTTGACGTCTGTATCATAATGCAATGTGATGCTATTCAATGTATAGTGGAAGAATATGATAATTTTAGCTAATACAGACCTGAGAGTAAACAAAATTGGTCTGAGGGCTGCATATGACCCCCTAGCCATAATATATAATCACTAATATAATAACCACTTTATACCAGGGCAACAAAGTAGTTTGCTGCTCTTATTGTAGATAAATAGACACAATAGAACACATAACTGTCCAGTATTGGGTACCTCGGTCTCAAAATACCTTGATGTGCATGTCTGTAGACCAGTCAGACAATAGCACTTTAAATCCCCTAAACTCTAATTGCATATTATTTGGTCATTAGGATCTAGTCAGCCATATTTATGCCTTTCCTTGGACATTACCTTGACCATTAAGTGCCCACTGCAGACACTGTAAACCATAATCATTTAGTATGGAGCTACAAAAACTATTATTTTGTCTGGCTTGTGATTATAGCCTTCCCACTGACGTGCCAGTGCTTAATTTAGGCCATAATCAGCTCCTCATGTTGCTACACCAAATAATGCTGACACTAAACAAATTTAATGTTGCTATATTTCATCGCCATTTCATTGCATGAGGAGAGGCTTAATACTAGCAGTTTAATCTGGCAGAATACACCGGACAGAATGACTTACCCAGTGACCGTTAATGGCTTTTACTAGTCCATTGAGTGAAAGTTACCCCCCACCCTACTTCCAGGACCACAGCTGGGTGCTCGGGCTGCCTGACTTTGACAGATGGTCCAATGGGACGCTGGAGACCGCAGGAGGGAGGAACCAGGAGACTATAGGCAAGGATGGATGCATGATGATGAGGGGACAATGCTAATGTGCAGAGAAGTGAGTGGAAGAATAGGGTTATAAAGGCCTGCTGCTGACTCTGCATGTGCTCTCATAGACATTCACACAGTACAGGGAAACAATTTTAACTTCACCATCAGTTTAATCTTGTATATGGATTCTAACCACTCATTATAAACAACGGGACAAATGTAATTATTACAGAAATTTATTTAGTTCAGAATAAGGGAAAAACAGCTTTTTATCGCATACAAGCTCCAGGCACAAAGATTCTGAAGTGAAATCATAAATTATCTCATAGCCTTTATTTTTCTTATAGCCCGTCTAGACTACAATACATCTGTTTATTACAGAATAGTTGTGTTAGTGTTGGACAGAAGGCATGTTTCAAACACTTGACAGTTCAGTAACAGGCGTGTTATTCTTGGACAGAAACATGAGCCATTATAATAGTACAATATAATAAATAGTCATTCCACATCTGTGTTGTTACCAACATTATGTAATAACTGTATAATAATAATAATAACTGATTCCTTGTATTCGACTCAAAGCTGTTCAATAATGAAAACACAAATGCAAAATAACAGAGCACTTTCAGTCCAAACGAGGTGGTCGTGTTGTGTCATCTGCCAAACCTAAATGAAGATAATCACTGTGTAACTCCCCGTTTGGCTTTAGTGTCCAAACAAACCAAACCACACTCCAAACCACTTTAATGAGCAATTGAGCATGAAACCCCACCCCCGGAGCCTGGGCCCGCCCCCCAGAGCCGCTCCCTCCGCTCAGAGGTCCCCAGGAGCGGCGCCCGTCTCAAAGAAACCCCCGCGAAAAGAAAGCGGCGCACGGCGCGACATGTTCACACTGCCTCCGGTAGTGACTGTCAAAATAAGACAAGGCTTTAAGTCATACAAGTTCAGTTTGGGTAATGACAAATATGTTGAGCTAAATGATAAGACTACATATTCCATGGGGAAATTTCATGCATCTGACGAATCCTGACCGCACAGTGGTCACTGTCAGAGTCTGGACCTGACCTGGAGCTCAGAGCCAATTCCTGGATAATACAGTAGAAGCAGATCTGATTAAAAAAAAAAATAAAAAATACTAATTATAAAAAAATATATATATTATTAATAATAATAAAATTACTTTTTTTAAAGGAAAAAAGTGCATGTGTGAACGAGTAAGCAAGTGTGAACAAACCTATGTTCCCCATCTAACCTATGTTCTATAAAAAGCAAAAGATTATTTTGTGCGTGATGTTAACTGATGTGTTTTTAGTTGATTCATTAATTTTAATCAGTTACTCGAATGATTTAGTTCTTATTCGTGTGTGTTTGTTCCCATGTGCTCGTCATTAGGACCTTTACTTTGGAGAAAGCCTCTAGTTCCTGAAAAGTGCTTGTGAAACGTGCGCACTTGACTTCCTGAAAGATTGACAGCTTGAAGCGCTCGGTTATTATTAGTGGAATCGAGCTCTCCGTTGTGTGCGCCAGGCACTCACTGCTGCTCTACGAGAGCCTTTTCTCGGATTTACCCGTGTACTTTTTACAAGTTCGCTTCGACAGGACTCGGTGTGGAGCCTGAACGCACCCACGGGGCATGAAAGTGCGGCGGACGTTTGAAAGAAAGTAAAGAGGAGGCTGACGCTGCGTTTGATGGCTGCTGGGGATGGAGCCCAGCTGCCGGCCACAGTAGCGGCCAGCCGGAGCGTGGAGAAGGCGCTGGAGGAGGCTGCAGCCAGCGGGGCTCTCAACTTAACCAACCGCAAACTGAAGGAGTTTCCCCGGAGCGCCAGGAACTACGACCTGTCCGACATTACACATGCAGGTCTGTGCGCTTTCTTCTGTTTTAGAAAAGCATTTTAAAAGCGTGCGCTTCTGGTGATATCAGCCTTTGTTTTATCGCCACCTGCCTCTTTCTTCTTCTAACGGGAACGCACGCCCCCTTCTCGGCCCACGTTTCACAACACCCCTCCTCAAATGGACTCCTTTCTTTGGGGTCTGTGGACCTGCCTGTCACAACTTTATACCGTCCACTATGAACTAACACTGGTACAGTAGTTCTGTACAAGAAATTCTTGGGCTGATGTCTGGTGAAAGATTCGATTTTGCTGAAATATAGGCCTAAATGGCATGGCAGACCTTTCCACCATTCACTCTCAAGGGTCACTTGACTTTTCTGCTCAAAGTTTGTTTGTTTTTTTAAACCCAATCCAAAATGGGCTTCCAGTTACTGATTTCATGATCTCTATGATTAGGAGTAGGCTACTTTCATGTCACATTTCCTATTTCCTCATTTTAAACAAAACCACCTTTCGCTGACAGAAAGTTTCTAACCTTCTAAATAAGTTAAAAATAAACTGGAGGTAAGAGGTTTTAGACTAATACTTGTGCCCTCTTGTACTTGTCTGACTGACAGGTTTGCAGACCCAACGTGGCACCCTCTCACTGAGCAATTTCCTGATTATATGCCACTTAATCTCGATTAGTTTGCCAGCACAGGAAACCAATAGACGGTATCTGGAGTGGAGATCTTTACAATGAGGTGAGACAAAAAAGGACTGTAGGCTTCCTCAGCTTTTCCTTGCCAAACAAAGGATTACCCCTTTTCCCTGGGTTGGAGAAATCAATCCAGATTTGTTACTTAAAGAGGCACTCCATCTATTTACTTCTTCTGAGCTTCAGTAATTATGACCATCTGCTAGGAACATGTTACGTATTGGCCTTGTGGGATAAAAAGACCTTGAACACATTGGTATGAACAGATCAACACCTGCTAACTGGTAACCCTATGCTAATGACTGTGATATTTCATACCTATGCTAATAGCGGCTTGATTATAATGTGTTTATCCATAGGCGAAAGCAAGCATAATTTGATAAGTCAATTTGCGCTGTCCTGTTTTAAATTGTTTGGGTGCTAAGGGAGTTCCACATAAGTAAGTTTCAGGAATCCTACAGGAAGTGTTTAATGGGTTCCAAGGTGGGATTCAAAGGGTGGCTCCTGGTGTTATTTTTGACCATACTATTAATAAAAGATACTATTGAGTACTTTTAGATGGATGTGAATATTTGATAGCTTTGGCATGACTGATGGGTAGTTGGGGTTCATAGATTCAGGTTCATATAGACTGGATTTTTGTTCATGTCCATGGTATGTTATATTATTTGGATAATGCCATAATATGCCCATGTTTGCACAGTGCATAGTTTTAGTAAAGTAATAACAAAGGAGTAGTCTATTCTGGAACTGTATTATCACTAGGGAATCATTTGTTGGATCGGATATCGGCTTCCAAATATCGGTTCAGCAGATTCCCTGGTTCTTTGGCCATTTTTCGTTGACAAATCTGATTAAATAGTCACAATCGAGCCATGCTTTGATCACACTTTTCTACATGGGACAATAGGAGTCCTGATCTACTCTGCACTGCTTGTTCGGCATCAAAATCTTGTTGAAAAATACAACCTCGTATATTGTGGTCGTAGCAGAGTGAGCTGAGGCGACACATTCTGGCCGGTGTGGTGACAGACAGAATATATTTGGGTTGTCTCCTGTTGCTGACATCAGGTATTCCCAGTGGCACAGGCTGATTCAGTGCTTATTTTGTGCGCTCTAATTCCATCCCCGACTGTTCCACAGCTCGATAGTAGACATTTTGAGCTGATTACATGTCTGTGGAGCAGCCAGGCCCTCTTTGGCTAATGTCTACAATTGAAGTAATGAAGCGCTCTCTGCCTCTCCCCGTCCGTGTAGGTGGTTTTCACAGTTGTCCTGATTCACCCATGTGTCAGCCTGTTCTTCAGGTGTATTCTTGTTCAGGTCATTTCAGAGGAGAGTACAGAACTGCATTGAGTATGGTTGTGGTATACAATCCATGCAAGAGTGTTTATCCATTTCCTTATTCAGTTATGCTACTCTGCATTGTCTCTAGTGTTTTTTATAGTGTCCTGATGCAAGTAGTATGGCTTTACTATAAAAACAACATTGAATACATCTAAATGAAGTGATTCTGTATTAGGTAGTTGGTTACTGTGGTGAACTATTACCTTCCTTCAGTCATCAGAAGTCAGGAATAGCTGAAATATACGATTAGGTCTTTTTCTCTTCTCAGTCCCTTTGTTTTTATAACAGTAGGCTCTATAGCATTGAAGATATTAAAGGATTGCCTATATTTTTGTCTGCTTTTTGTTTTTGTCTGCTTACAAATACATAGGCTGACCTACTGAACACAGGTTATCCATTATTTCTTCGATCAGTTGGCTGATATTTGTACCTCTGCATCTCTTCCAGAGGCTAGTATTTTGTTTGGGCCAATTAGACGCGTAAACAACATGAATAAATCTTTATTCAAGCACTTTAACATGAAGACACAGCTGCACAAAACATGACTACACTGATAAAAACAGGTTTGCGGACTTTGCAGTAATTTCAAATCATATCATTTGGGGGAAATGATCAAAACTGACCGTGCATATCAGCCAATAAAAGCCAATTGACTTTGTATTCATTTGCGTGTCAGTGTATATTTTCTGACAGTTTGGAGGTGCTGTGCCAGTTGGTTGTGCAGATAGCACTCATCACCGCTGTATTTCTGCTTCCACACTGTAAGGAGCCCAGTGGAGCTTGAAGGAAACAAAGCTCTACATCATTCCTGAGGCTAATTAGTTTTAGATAGTGGACCTCAAGAATGAAGCAGACCCACACGAAAAGTGCAAGGTTAGGAGAAGCGCCGGTGCAGTCAGCCATAGCCATCGAAGCAATAGAGCAGCTTTGTAAGTACTTATTTAATGGGGTTACAGCTATGATATACAGTGTACTTCTCCACTTCATCGATTCTGCAACCTCAAGAATCTGCTGTATCACTCTCAAGACATTCTCATTTGGTATGTATACAAACTCGTTATGTAACCAAATGGAAAGTTTAACTACGCGAGGCAGTGTATAACTATGGTTGTTTAGTTTTATTACCGAAGTTGTGTAGAAGTGAACTCCGTGGCCTTACATGTCCAAGAAACTGATAGAGGAAGTGTCTGGGGAGGGGGTTTATTATAATGGATATTTAATTTTACAATACAGGCACCCTGATGGATTGTTCATTATAATGGCTGATGGCAATAGGAAGTAAAGGGAAGATGGTTGTGCCGATTATCTCTCGTTAAACAGCTATGCAGCTCCTGTTTGGGATTTGATAGTGTGTTGTGTTTGCACATGGCTAATTTGCATGTTACAGAAGCTAGACAACTTTTACTCTGTGGGAAAATACTCACATTATTAAGCATGCCACATAAATACATCATCTAGATTTGTTTTTGCTAACATTCTGACAGTAAATGTGAAGTCATCGTACTATTCCCAAATTCGCTTTTAATTTACAGAGCCTAAAAAGCATCGACTTATTCACTAAGATGAATAAGTCGATGAATTGTAAACACTTTTTACAATTTTTAGAAGCACGTGTGTAGTTTTGCCATTAGGGCTGCACAATATAGGGGGGCATATCGCAAAATTGTCCAATATTGTGCAGCCCTATTTGCCATCACAGTACTGCTGATGATAACTACCTAGTTTGCAGACAATAAAAAAAACTTCACATCCCTTTTATTGAAATCCAGTAAAAAATCCAGTAGAAAACATTGAGAAATCACAGCCATAGCCACTGCTGACACTGTACTGACTGTTGTTTACCCACCTGTGCCTCATCTTATCTGGAGCACACTTCAGCAGGCCCACTCAGGGGAAGACCGATGTTCTGGCTGGACTGGGATAACACTGGGTTACTGCGGGGCCAGTCTCTTTATGATAACATCACCCCCTCTCTCCTCCTTCCTCCTCCACCCCCAGCGGAGCAGTTTCCCTCAGGAGGTCAAAGGTTTACGCACATGTACACAGACACACACTCGCTCTATGTTTCCCGGGCGCTCCCAGGGCTGTCTGGGAACAATGCGGGGCCATTGTGAAGCCGGCCGCGCACCTTTTCGGACTGAGGCGTGCGTGTTGTGGTACTGCGGCTCTGGTTTAGCTTTTGATAAATACAGACCACAGGGCAAATGCTTTGAGAACAAGCGGGCTTTCTGTGTATGATGTATGGGCCGCTGACTGTGAAGAAAAAGACTGATAAAATGTGACGTCAGTGAGTTAACAAGAGAGCCCTGGAAGCTTATCAGGAATATAGGCCATTTTAGTGGTTAGCTTGTGTGCTAATTGAGTGGCGCAGGTTAAGTGGACAACAATAAAAATGTCAGTTAGCATAAGAGACTAAAACTTGCAAAGTTACTTCCATTTTACCGCTTAGTTCAAGCTAATATGTTTTATATTTAGTATTTTAATTAATCCTAGTTTGACCACACATTATTTTATATCCTGTAAGTATACATTTTGTTTCTTTTTTTTTTTTTTTTTAAGTTCATTTGTGAACTATAATTTAACCAAAAATTGTGGGCCTCCTTGTTCTTAATATCAGTATAGTCACATATCGATATCAACAGCAAGACAATTTAAAACAAAAACATTTAAAAAATTAATATTGTACCATTTTTACTGTATAATTTTGTCCCTTTTAAGCCTAAATTACATGCGTGCTTTTCGTGCTGCCTTTTGTGACAGTGAAATTCTCGTAAAATCCTGTGTGCATATGCAATAGAGCAGAACCAAGCCTGCCCACTGTTCCGTCTGCTGTTTCCCCTGAAAACGCCCCCTCAATTAAATCAAAGTGCACTGCTTCTATTAAAGGTAGCGAATATGTGACGATACAGTGAATTTTATGTCAACATGGGCACTGATTTCAGGTAAATTACAGGCAAGCTACTGTAATAAGGGACTCATTAGAGGAAGCACTTACTACCAGTAAAGAATTTCCCTCCCTCGCAATTGTAATGGCTCCAGAGGAAATATTCTGACCAGGATTTGAACTTGCAATCATAAAGTTTACGTCATAAATGCCTTGTTCCCTGATTTCTTTAGAGAGAGACCGATATATTGTGCCATTATAGACTTCTTTGGCGTATTGGCTATCGATCTTAAATCTCCAACACAGGCCAATATTTGGTTTTGCCCGACTGGCTGCACATAAAGCTTTATTTTAATACTTTAGTGCGAAGAAACAACGGGATAAAACGTGACTACTCAGCTCTCTTAAAGGTTTGTGGTTATAAAGGGCTGTGGGTGAGTTTGTAGTAATCTTAAATAACAGAATTTGTGGAAAATAATCAAAATAGGCCCTACATATCGGCCCAGAAATATCGTTAGAGCTTATCGGCCATTGTTTTCTCTGGATTCCAAACTGTCAGCATGAAAAAGCCCATATCGGTTGAGCTCTAGTTTTCTTATATGTTGCAGTTGGTACTCTTTTCTGCAAGATTTTATTTAATTTTGTGTAGTCAAAAGTAAAAGTAACAGTATCCTTCATCAATAATAATATATAAGCCATGTAATTTTCGTGTGGACTGTCCCTGTAGTAATAAGCCACATATTGGGTTTATTGAAAATGGATTCAGCCCGCTCCCATTTGCAGCACACTTATTACAGTGATGTCCAGGCTGTGTTGTTGTGACCTCTGGGATGTGAATTTGCTGTTGCCCCATACACTACTGCAGCAGCTGACGGTCACGAATAATGAATGAGCTGAAGGGGCGAGTGTGTGTGTGTCTGTGTGTTTTCTGTATAATCGCTTACAGTGGGCAATGTTTTTACAATGTGTTTGCCATGAAATCATGAAAAACAGTTCAGACTAGCACTGACCAGAGACAGGATAAGTGAAAAGCCATTGATATTGAAGATTTGTGAAGATGAAAAATTAGGACAAAAGTGTGAGCGAGTTTGGGAAATCAGAACATCTCCAAATCGACTTCTCATCTGAGCTGTTTCCATAGCCACCAGGATCTATATTTATCCAGAATGCAATTTCAGCCAACTTTTAAATACAGTACTTTTATTAAATGTAACTCAGCCTGCCTATTGTTTTGTCTAGAAGGTTCCACAGTGCGGCATTACACTCAACGGAGACAAACAGGCGATGTCTCCGAGGCATCACTAGTTTACTTGGTCCTCGTCCTCTGATCCGAAGGTCAGTGGTTCTAATCCCACTGAAAACATAAAACAGCACTGGTAGAGCCATGGGCTGAGGGTGCGTTTCCAGATTCCACAGATGAATACTTTCGTGTCCTTGGGCAAGACACTTAACTCCCCTTGTCTCTAGTGTCTGTCAGACGCTGGTGTGTGTGAATAGGTGAGTGATGTAAAGAAAGTAGTGTGTGTGAATAGGTGAGTGATGTAAAGAAAGAAAGAAAGAAGGGAGAGAACAGAGCTGTATGAATGTATTTACCATTTAACTTACGAGTCTGGTCTGGGGAGAGGTGACCTAGCTCTTATTAAGAATGCATGCTTTACATCCTTTTCTTTTAGCAATAAAAACACATGTAATCAAATAGATGCAACATGGATAATGGATAGATTAATGTAATAACTGTGCAACATTTTAGGTTAAGCAATAATATTTCCAGGAAAGTTATAGTGCACCTTTAAGCAAAAGGTTAGCATGATTATTAGATATGGTATAGCCTTTAAAGGATTCAACCTAGAGATGAGTAAATTATAGATTTTCTAACTCAAAAGCTGAAAACGCACTTCTGCTATTGAGATTAAATATACTCGATGTGACATAAAATATTTAGCACATTAGACGCAGCATTTTTCAAAGATATGGTTTACAGCCACAGTCCCAAAGGGGTCATAGGAGAACACCCCAGTGCACTGTGGTTACCGCATAGCTCCCATTCTCCACTTAACAGCCCGGGGCCGTGTGTATATAATTATTAATATTAAAAGACAAAGGCCTATTTCAGCTTTGTGGAGCAGGTGCATGGCCCGGCCTATAGGACCACGCTGTTAGCTTGTTGTTCATTGTGTTTCTAACCTCTAGTTTCTGGACATTGAGCTGTTGGTTTTGTTTTTCCGACAGTTGACCCTGTGGCACAGCTTGTTATTGAAGCTGGGCTCTGCTATTGTGATGGAAAAACGCATGTAAACCACCAGGATATTGAGAAATGTATGAAAACCAAGGACTTGCAAGTTTTGACACACTTGTGTACTAACTTCGCTACACAAAGTTTCAGCTCTGAGTTCCTTATGACATGGCGTGGTCTTTACGTGTTAATCCAGGAATTGCTCCTCTGTGTTAAAGTCAATACACCGGTTTGCTTCTAGTGCACATTTAAGTTGAATGTTAAATGCTTACAGTAAAAACGTAAGCGGCAACATTGATTTGTTTTGAAATGTATCTTCCATCCACATAACATGGCAGTCGTTCAAAATGAGCTTGCTTAAAGGGCCCGTGTTACGCTATTTCCTGATCTGTTATAATGTTGTTTCTTCATCGCAAACATACCAGGAGTTGTGTTTTGATTCATTCACACGTTTAATGCACAAACCCTGCATATTTAGGCTGACTGAAAGCACTCTGTACCACCTTGTGATGTCATGTGGTAATACAGGAAGTGCTCCACTCTGTTTTAAACTCCATACAGCTTCACTAAAATCATTTGGATAATTTCAACCCTGGAGTCGCCAATTTCTATTAAACTAAAAGTAAAAGGTAGCTGATAACTGGAAGACTACCACTACATGACATCACAAGGTGCATTTTGAGCTTTGGATATGTAGGCGGACTAATAATAAAGGATTACTCAATGAAATGCGAATGAATGTGAATGAAACAAAACACAACTCCAGGTATGTTTTTGATAAGTTGACAAAATTCTAACACAGCTTAACGCTCACAAGAGTCTATTTTGAGGACCTTTAATGAAGATTTTTTCTCTTTTACCAACACGCCTAGATTTCTTGTGTTAAAAAAAACTGCTGATGAGAAAAAGTCTATTAAAATGCCATTACCCTCCTCCTGCTCCATACTACACTGGCTGCTCGTATATTAGAGAACCACTCTGCCGTTTAGCCACAGTGGCATTGGCTCTCACAATGCTACCGTGTGTTGTTGGGTTAATGGTGGCATTGAGCAGTCAGGGCCCAGCACAGGGGCTTATCCAGGCTGTCAGCTGTTTACATCTGTTCCCTGTCATTAACTGTCTGACTCTCTTTTTCTCGCTCTCAGTTGCTGTGTGTGTATGTGAGGGTTTGATTTCCTCTGTGCGCCGGATGTGGCTTGGCCTGCTCACTCCGGCTGCACTTCTGCTTCGAGCGGAGGCTTCTCAGAGACTTCCAGATTGCCCCACACTTTGACGACACTGTGTTTGAGAAAGTTAAAGGTTATGGCATGATGCAGACAAAAGGGCTGTTAAGGGAGTTGTTGGTGCTAAAGTTTGAGCTAAACTTGGACTCACTGATTGGGCTAGTCGAGTAAAGAAATTCGTGGTCGACTAAAGACGTGCCCCACTGATTGATTCGTTGGCTTAAGGGGAAGTGGCGTGAAAATGGCAAAATCTCCAAACCTTTAGTATCTCTATGATCATCTGACTTCTGACCCAATCTGGACTCACAAGACTACAACCATCCTGTTAAAAAAAATAAGTAGTACGAGAAAACTGTGAATTTATACTATATATCGACTAAACTCAGGATTCACCCTAACTATTCAGCTAGCTCACTCCATCCCCACTTATTTTTGCTGTTGTCCCATTTAACCATGTTTCCACTGGTTCGCTTTGGAATGGATCCATACCAGCCGCCAGTTTCTCCACTGTCTAAAATGAGCCATCCCGCCCAGTTTGAGGGGTCGGAAGCAGACCCTGGAGGGTACTAGCTCCCAGTGGGGTCTGGGGTCAGTACAGTGTGGCTCTCGGCGTGGTTAGCGGCCAAATGAGATGATTGGACAAGCGAGAACGCAGTGTTAGGCGAAAACAAGATGGCAAAAAGCAGATATAAAGATAAAATAATTATCAGCAAAACAAAGCTCTCAAGATTGCAACAGCTGTTTTCTGTTTATGGATGCACAGCACTCGGGTATAAAAATCAAACATATTATATTTCCAGCGCATAATGATCAAGCTTTAGCCAAACTCAATGCATTATATAGTTTTAGCTTCATCTCACAGCGCCAGAAACTAAACGTCTTTTTGTGAATCACTGAGATTAGCCATACAAATTATGAGTCGACTTATACACCAGTGCTTTGGTGAACAAAAACACCACTGACTGATTCATTGATACTGTAAACATGCACATTTGAAGCAATAGCCACAATAACCATACACTTCAATACTCAAAATGAAGAAAAGTGGAGAAATCATAATATTTGTTCTGGTCTCAATTATGTGAACACCTACGGTAGCTCAGCTGGGACCTACTGTTGTTAATTTACAAATCCACATGACATACTGTCGTTGTGAAAAACGGATACAAGACAATCAATCTGCTTCTCAGTCAGGGCTTTCTTTTGCTGGTAAATTTAGCTGGATTCATTTAATGGCAGAGATTAGTAGCATATTTCTTATTATGCATTTATTTTTCAACAAGCTGTCACCTTGTTTCAATAATTAACATGCATTTATATTACAGGAATCACCAGAAATCTAGAGCGATATCTACCACAGATTCACTTGGCTAGCAGTCATTGTGTTCAAGTAAAGGAAGGACTTTTACTACCACTGGTGAATCTGTTGTGATCATATTTTTATCCTCCTGTCTCGATGTGTGCGCTGCCTGCTGCCGTCTTGTCTCTCAGAGCCCAGCAGCTGGTGGGGAGGGGGGGATTCCCTCCAGGGTCCCGGGGGAGGTAACCAGAGAAAAGGCAGAGACACGCAGAGAGCCGGGCCTGCTCTGTCTGTATACTGTGTAGTGCTGTGTTATCCTCCGGCACAAACCATCCTGCACACTCCCCCAGTGAGCTATTTCTAAGGCCGATGTGCTGGAGATGATGTTGTTAGTCATAATGTCTGCTGACTAACTGTGGTAGACAATGCACCAGACCTCAGTTTGGTGCCAAATGTCTGTGTTGTACATGTGCTGTGTTTTTGTAGACGGTTTTACTCAGATTCAATTGTAGGGTAGGCATTGTGACATCATTATAGTAGGCGCAGGCTAAATGTAGATGTTGGCTAGTGAGATGGATGACAAAAGATTAGTAATTGGCAAGAACTTTAGCCTATATTGCTAACAAGGAGCAAAGAAAATGGTTTTAATAAAGGAACAAAACCAAAACTGACTTGTGTATTGGATGGTAGATGTAGGAATATACATTAGCTCATGAAACATTACCTGTGTTGAATACTGAGTTGGAGTGTGGATTAACGATCGGATTGCACCAGGAGAAATCTCTTTTCATATCAAACCAATGACATGTAACTGGCACCATAGGCTTCAGGCATTGTACAGACATTTGCAAAACCGTTGACATAAATAATCCTGAAACTTGTACCAGTATCCATTCATTTGGATAAAAAATACCCTAAAATACACTCTGCCCTACAGCTGTGGCTTTACATCGCAAGCAACATAATTCTAAGTTACTACATTTTAACCATATTAAAATTTTGTGTATTTAACATTGGCAAACTGAGTTAGCTGGACTAACATTACTCAAGTAAATAAGCAATAAGATCCTTTGATGGTGCCTTTGTTTAATTGTTTAATACAGGCTCTGCAGGTAGTGGATGTAAACGGGCTCTGGTCCCATGGCTGTGGGCTCTGGGTTTGTCCCGTAACACAATCTAACACTATAATGCATGTGTAAATAATGTAATGGTGTGTGTGTAGCTGGCCTGCATGGGGACTAATGAGCACATGCACGAGCCCTTATGTAACCCAGCAGGTCTTTTAGCTCCCTGTTGTTTGCTCTCCAGATGGCTGTCCGCTCACATGGGGCCAAGGAGAGGTGCAGAGGGAGCGTTTTTTGGGTGCTCCTGTCACCTCCTCGGTGTTGGGATTGAGTTTCTCTTCTTCTAATCTCTCATACAATTGTAATGTGACCTGTTTTATAGGAACACTGACACATGCCAGTTTTGTGTGGCTTTGTCAAGTAACAGTCAGCTACTTTTCTTCTGCCTTCTTGCCCACGGGGCAACAACCACAAATCCCATGCTGTCGTAAACATATTTTGCACTTAGTTTCCTTGACCCTAGTTCTCCTAGTCTTTGCAGCCCAGGATTGGGTGCGACATGTATTATTAGTAACGTTTTGGTTTTAATTTAAGTACTTGCCATACGCACTGCTGTGTAGTATTGTACTGTATAGTACAAGATGCAATTCTTTGAATGATGCACAACTGTACAGTAATGCAAAATGCATTTAATTTTAGTCAACCACTTTCTTCTGAGTTTGTTAAATTGTTGCTAAAATTTTAGTTTTGCTTGAAACCTCAGCCAGTATTTTGCTCTGTAGTGTGGTCCATAGTGTGTTGTTGCATAGTTTGCATGTATGCAGCCTGCTTGAGGTTTTGACTTGGCTTTGAAATGCACATATTTTCTGCTATTTCTAATTGTCCTGAGATCCCCAGGGATCTGCTCTGGTTCCATTTCATTTTCACCAGTTTCTTCTCTGTAATATAAAACATATTTTTAAGTAAATCCCTGTTATTGTCTTACCTTAGCCATAATGCTAAGTTGTTTCTCCTTCCAAATGTCCACAGTCCTCCCCCTGCTTCCACTTTCTGTGCTATTGTTGCTTGGAGTGTGTAGTACTCCCCTTTTTGCATGAACGTGTGGGGTTTTGCATACGGAGAAGTCCTACGTACTGACATGGTGAGGAGGAATCTGTGTAGGAGGACAGAGATGGACCAGATGTACAGGGCAAAGGAATCACCAGTGCAAGAAAGAACATGGACTCTGTCAGAGAATCATCAGAAGTCTCTCCCATTCTGTTAACATCAGCCTTTACTGGAACTGTGCTAAAAGGATTTGCTAATGGAACACTTGACTATCTCCTTTGAAAAAAAAAAAAAAATCTATGTAGCAAGAAGCAATTTTTGCTAGTTTATCCAGTGTAGCTGTGTTATGCTTACCTATATGTTTTAGGTTTACCTCAGATGTTATAGCATACACATTAACTTCTTATTCCATGTGTTTCAGTAGTTTTTTAAGAATTGGAATATTGGAGTATAGAGTATATGGAGTTTTGGTAGGCCTACATGCAGGCCTGTCATGATAATTACTGTATCGACTAATTGTGTGTACTTTTTCTATGTACTAATGGAAAATTTGGGTTTTTTCTGTACTACAGTAAGATTCGAGGTGTAGAAACTTTTGTGACTCATTATAGACCCAAACTAACTACTTAAGTGTTGCATTTGTGTTATGTATTTATTGCAGCTCATATTTATGAACAGTATTTTAGATTTAGAATTTTTTTTAATAATTCTTCTTTTTGGTTTGGTTTCAGTATTATTGTTTATTGTCTATATTTATTTCATTTTATCACACCTCAAATTTGTTACTGTGACTGGCCTACATCATGCTAAGTAAAACTTCTGAAGTGCTGCCTTGCTCCAAACCACATCACCATATTTACTTGTTTTAGCTTGCTTTAATTCTGGCTGAGTCACTGGTGGTTTGCTCCGTCACTCCATTGTCTCCTCAGTCAGCGGTGGCATGTCTCAGAGGCTGATGCATGCATACCCTGAAGGCACTGAATTTCCAAATACTTTTATTTGCTTTTGTTTATTTATTAGGATCCCTTAGCTGTACCCATGGGCCAGCTAGTCTTCCTTGGGCCCTACTTTTTCATTAATGAGTTACTGATGTTTGTTGCTGTTGTATTGCTAATTATTGTTATTATCATAGTTGTGAGGTCTGCTGAACCTTGGGCTTTGTCGTATCAGAGGTAGAATGTCATATTAGGCCTGGAAAAAACAATTTTTATATATTCTATTGATATTGTTCACCTTGCCAGCTAGTATGCGAAATGTCAAAATGTCACCAAGAAAACTGCATCTATAGATACATTTTGACATGCAGAAAATTACTATAGAAAATATCATAACACTGAAACTACTTTATGCCACTGACACAGTTCGAACAATAAAAAATGGGATGTACTGAAAGGATGCACCGATCCAGCTTTTTCAGTTCTGATTCCGATACTATAGCTTTAAGTATCTGACAATAACCGATATCAACCGATACCAGTGCAGAGAATGAGAACAGCTTTATTTCCTTTAAAACAAAAAAAAAAAGTGTTATGTACTTGTTATTTATCCCTCAAGAAAACAGCTTTTTGTAAATAAAAGTTCAAATATTGTGAAACTTATACCAGTATCGATTCATCCCTAATAAAAATTAAAGAAAAATTACACACTAGTGCAAGAAATCTACACATAGTAAATATTTAGCCTAAAAGCTTTTTTATATAAAAAGTTATAACTGTATAGTAACTACCAAGGCAGGCCTGTAGGCATGAAAAATGTTCAGTTTGACCAAGTGCAGGGTGCATTGCCACTCAGAATAGTCACATTGCTGAAGGTGCATAAACTCACACAGTAAATCATTTTCATTGGTGACCAGCCCACTATTTACCACATACTCTAATGTTATGCCCTACATGTTGTGCAGCGTGTATCAGTGTTATGTTTGACTTGTTGCTATTATGTGAGGCCTCTGGTGTAACTAACACTGTAGCAGGAATCAACAGCACCACATCCTGCCACAGCCTCGCGCCAAAACATGGAGAGGTGTCGTCACTGGCAACCCGCTGAAATCAACCCACGCACCCTCAGGTCGACTGGCACGCTCAAATACTTGTCTAGATTTCTTTTAAAGAAAAGCGAGGTGCCAGGCCAGGTGGGCATTCATAAGTAATGTTCAGTATGTCACACTAATCTGTTTGGGTGGGCAGACTGAAACTGAAACGGTGAGCAAATATAGAGTATGTGTGTTCATTTTAGATGGTGGGTTTGACTGGGTGGGCAAGAATATAATTTGCAATGCCATCCTTGTCTATGGCTACATCCAGCCATGCTTAAAGGTCCTTTAAGGACACTTTAAGCCATGTTATAATGTTGTTACCTCCTCAACCTACATGGAGTTGTGTTTTGTTTCATTCACAGATGTTTGAGTAAACCTTTATTATTAGTTGTGTGTAGATAGAATCCCTCAGTCGTCCAGGTAGAATCCATGGCAAAAGGAGAAATTTAATTTGTCAACTGGACAGAGTTTATTTGGTCGAAATAAAGTTTAATTGGTCGACCAAATAAACTCTGTCCAGTTGACAAATTAAATTTCTCCTTTTGCCATTTATTATTAGTTCAGTAGAGATTGGAAATACCAGGTGTGAAATGATTAATATCTGCATACTAAATCTGGAAATGTAATAGGGGTGAATCAAACATGCATGAATCAATCAAAATGCAACTTGAGAAAGCCAATGATGATGGGAAAACTGCTATAACATCGTTAAAATCCCATTAAAGACAACTTTGAATAATTTAAATCTTAGTATTTAGGTACATTCATTACTTTGTTTGTTACAAATACATGCAAAGTATGTTTTACACTACAACCTACAGTACTACTGTTTGTACGGTGATATTACAGTACTACCATACAAGCTACAGTACTGTAATAATAATCCCAAACTTTAGCATTGTATTGAGCTTGGTGCCATCATAACACGTGTAACAATAACATAGCTTTATTATCTTGGCCTTTCTTTTATTTGGGTTATTTTCTTCTTGTCACTTTGCAATGTAGAGCTGGTGAGACAAAGCTTATGCTGAGCTACAGTAGGTGTGTTCCTTCTTGGAAAAGTGTCTTTACAGAGCTGCTTTGAGCCTGACATGTCTTTGTTCATGTCCCTGTGTGCGGTCTCACCTCTTTTGTACTGCTATTATCTCACTCTGATTCACCCGTTCCACCCCTCCTCTGTTTCGGTTCTCCTTTTCATCTACTCTTCAGGTGGCACAGGCTCACTCGGGCACAAACTTACAATTTTACCTCTTTTCAAAGTGGTTAAACATGACACTTTATAGCAAAATTATACATGTATACAGGGTAACTTATGCAAAACTGAACTGGTTAACAAACACGGCTTCCCATTTTTGATATCAAACAGGAAGTCAGATCCTGTGCACTAACTTGTGTTGATGCAGTCATTGCATTAACCAACCTTATTGCAGTTAAAGTTCCTGTCACTACCTGCTCCTGTTCCTTCCTCCTGTCAGCTGGCTACGGCTGTATGTCATCATGTAGTCATCATGAGTTACGTTCAGGTTATCAAGTCAACTAGAGACAATACGCTATGTGTCTGACCAGATGTTCAGCGCCACCAAGGAAAGCGCAGAGTTCAAGAGACTGTTTCAAAAGAATGTTTGTGTGCTTGTTACTTTTATATAAAGACAGCAATGGCATTTTCCTGCAAAAAGCTGACAGTACTGGTCTTGTGAGGCCCGCGGTCATCAGCCTGTTAAGACTTGTACTGCATGTGACGATCCTGTATGACTTAAGTTTGCACTGGTTTTCTAATGTGCCCACAGGGGCTTTTAGGAGGGTTAGGGTTAGTCCGGTGACATAAGGCGGCTTCTTGTCATTCTGAGATTAGATTAACAGACTTTGACAGTTCTTGCTAACACATGTACTGCTCCACTGACTTCAGCTGAGCTCTTAAACAGCTTTTGTACCTTTTGTTGAAGGGGAATGTCTTAGTCATCATCATAGAGACAGCACGTAATGTTATGAATGCTCAAATTTCATACATCGATACTGAACTGGATCAGGTATCGGTCCAATGATAGCTGAGTTCCTGGTTGAGCCTTTTATTGGATGTAATAAGACTATTTACTGGCAACTAGAACATTTCATAATGTTTGAACTTTTATTCTTAGAAAGCTATTCAATAGTTACTTGCTGAATAGATAACACAATTGGACCAGTCTTGTAGTAAGTTAACCTGTTTTGAATTCGTTCCTTCCCTAGTATTAGTTGGTATTGACAGATACCAAAAGTCAAACTATTGATATCTGATCTCAGAAAACTGGAACCCTAGTTCTTTAAGCAATCAAGACCATAACTTGGATTTGTTAATCACATAAAAGAGTATAATTTTACTATTTTGTGTGATGTAATGTAGTTTTTGTCCACTTTCAAATTTGTAGCTACCAATAACTTGTTTGCTAAATGTTGCCCTCTGTTAAATTTGACGTATTTTGGTCTCATGCGTGATACTTCCTTGTAATCTGAATCCAAATATGTTTTGCTGTCTCACTGTTGTGCATGTTTGAAGTTAAGGTCATTGGGTCAGCAGTGATGTAAGCGACTGGAGTGGATGGGACTTGTAATTGGAACTGCGCCATGGCAATCCTCCTTGTGATTCTGATCCTTTCCAATCCTCCGCCCAACACTGCTCTTAGGCCTCGCTGCGTCTGCCTCATAAACTCACTTCTAAACTTCAAAACGGAGTCAACACTTAAGTTTCTGAGAGCCGCACTTGAATGGCAAACAGCCGGGATCAAAACACACTGTTTGGTGTGGAGGTTTTGGAGGATTTTCACTGCTGCTGGAGTGGAGTCTGTGATTTGATAACAGCAGGTGGTTTACATTACGGCAGTGCGGCCCTGTGTTGTGTGTATCAAAAGTTTGACAGTAAAAAGGAGTGTGCTAATAAAAGTGTGACCTCACTGTGGTGGTGAGCACGTAGGCTTTGAACCAGGTTTTGAGATGTTTTTGTTGCAGTGTTTTTGAGGATTCTGTGCTAAAGTTTTAGAATGAGGTCAGATTTTGGGACTGGGACAGTGTAGCTAAGGCCAACGGCCAAAAAGGCAGTACTGATTTATAAAACTGTTATTGAACACATAAAAAGTAACACATGTGAAAGTAATAATGTATGAAATACTGTGTGCTAAAAGGGCAGAAACTGATATGATAAATTCCATATTACATTTAGTTCCAGTTGACCTTTTAATGTTCCCCTAATTAAACAGTCTTTATTGATGATTTTATACTAATATTTGTATTGTTTGCACTTCTAGTGTCTGCACTGCCATGTGCAAATTTGTGAATGGTGATACAAATGTGCACATACCAGATTTGACACAAATTGTGCAGTGACCCAAATCAGGGAAACTGTTTATAACCAACAATGTCAACTCTACACAGTGATTCTGCAGATAAAAATCTTATTCTTTATGCTAGCACCAAGCCTGCACAGTTACCATGGTAACACCACAGGGGTCACATGAGGTCAACAAAGCCAAAATGGTCACTTACGATTAATCCTTACTCAGAGTTGCCCTTTAGGGTTGGACAATGCAATTCCTGTCATTCCAGTCCTGTCTGGAATCAGCCAGATTCAACTCTGAGCTCAGTTTCAAATTCCAGATGAAAAACTGAGCATTTCTTAATCAATTCAATCCTCAAACTTTCACGATAAGATGTGTCAATTTATGTGAAGTTATGTGAAAGTGTAAGAAGTACTCAATTTTGTAAAAGTACAGATACCGGAACAAAAAAATACTAAAGTAAAAGTATCACATGAAAAAATCTACTTGAGTAAGGTATTACAAATGTACTTAAAGAGTAAAATGTATTTGGCACAGATTTTGAGATCTAATAAAGCTTCAAATGTAGTGATTTGTGCTGAATTTTGTTCAGCAGAAACAATGGAGTTGATCGTCTTTTTCCAGCAGGTCTCAAACTATAACTTTTATTTACTTTTTAATCTCGTTCAAAAATGTAGTGGAGTAGAAAGTACAGATACCTGCTCTCGTATGTAGTGGAGTAAAAGTAAAAAGTATTTACTTAAGTTTAAATTTTAGACATCTGTATTTACTTAAGTACAGTAATTTACTTGCGTTTATTTTCTTACGTTCCACTACTGATTATATGGTAGACCATCACGTAGCAACATGTAGTCCACAAATTCAGCTCCCTCCTGACAAACAATTGCTTCTAACTAATGAGTTGATTCTGTGTGGCTCAGTGGGAACATTCTCTCTCTGATGAAGGAACACGACGCTCCGATCCTTTCGTCTAAAAAGCTGTCACTGACTCTGCCCCCAGCTGTGAGGCACACTGCCCCATCTGGATCTGAGGGTGATTAAGAAACCCTATCCCGAGCATGGAGGGCCCCGCGTGAGTCAGCCTTTACCAGGAACCATCTCCACACCTCCTCCTCCTCCTTTGGCTTTGTTGGGACTTGGCTCTCAACCATGTCAGTTTAAAGCCAGCGCCCCGCAGTCTGGACCATGGCAACCCCTTGAAGACTGGACATTTCACTGGCCCATTCCACTGCACATGCTTTTCCCATGATGCTCCTTAGTGTTTGGGCTCTGGCCGTGCTCCAAGATAAGCCACCACAGTATTTGGCACCATCAGAAACTAAGTCCTCCAAACAGAATGTTGGCACTATTGTGGTCTGCACCTGTGTTGACCAAAATGTACAGAGGATTCAAACACTGTCCGTTTGATTTGACATGGGTAAACTGTATTTGGGTGACAGAAAGGACTAGTTATGGATGTGGATGTACAATGACATACATTATCTAACTTTATTTGATGGAAATTCTGGTAATACTTAAAAGGCCCATATTACGCTGTTTTCTAATCTGTGTAATAATTTTTCCAAATGAAAAACATACCTGGAGTTGCGCATATTTAGGCTGAGTTCTTCCCTCAATTAGAAAACACTCTGTTCCACCTTGTGATGTCATGTGGTAATACAGGAAGTGCTCCACAGTGCTTTTAAACTCCATACACCTTCACTAGAATCATAAGGATCATTTCATCTCTAGCATTGCTAATCTAGACGTAGTATTTTTGTCATCATCTTGTTCATTCATTTCTTGGTTTGTTGACATGAATGATGACTAAAAAATAAAATGGATTTTTAGACCTACACCTACAGTGTCTAAACAATAATGTTGCCAAGGCCTCTATTTAAGTTGTTATCTTAGCACAAATTGTTAATGATTTCTACTCCTGTTCAACATTAACTGTAGATTTATGTTGGATTGGTTGCCATTTGCCCTACTCATGCATGTTCTTATTTTGAGAAATGAACACTAAAGCTAATTTCTCCACTGTCTGTCCATTTCAACCATTCCACTTAAGACACCCGCAGCACTTTCAGAAATATCTATACTCCTGAATGGGCATTTTTCCATCCTTTGTTTTCCATCAGCTTTTTGCGGTAGCCAGCACCTCTCCATCCCCCAGTGCCCACTCCCACAGACACACATATGCTCCCACTCCACCCCCCACTCATTGTTCAGGCCGCTCCCCTCCAGCTATGGGCCAGGCGTGGGGTTGTGGACTACAGCATTTACTGTACAAGAAAAGAAGGCTCGCACACTGTCTGAACCCGCACTGTTTTTAGGCCATGTGAAATGGGCCTTTCTAATGAAATCCTTTGTCTGCGGCCCCACAGTCAAGTTAATGTGCTCTCTGCTTTATTAAACCCAGTAGGACGTCATCTCTTTTTCTAATCTGGCCTGACTGAAGGAAGCCAATTTTGTCAGATTTTCCACTTTATGGGTGTTTGCTACTCGAGCATGGATTTATACTGGGACTAGATGTTGAGCAATGCTGTAAACAACATGGGACAAAAACTACAAATTAAAGTACAGAAAAGAAAGAACCTATTTTGAGGCTGCATGTTTTATCCTGAAAAATGTTTCCAGCTTTAAGTATGCATATCTTAGCACATACAATACATGAGTACGATTTTCATATGTTGCAGGCCAAAGAAAGAAAAAGAAATGTTTCCTCCAATATTTCTATGGTAGCTATTAATAAACAATATTTTTTTCAATTACACTTCGTCTTCTCTGTTCAGATATAGCAGCGTTAGGCCTGTTTTTTCCCTGTATCTGTGAAAGCATGCACTATCAACGCCGTGGCACTCATGTGTATTGTATTGCGTTATATTATACTGCGTAATGTTCTATCCCTATCTATAGGCTTCTGTCCGTGCACACAAAAACATCTTTATAAGTCAGCTCCTTGGATCACAGCATTGGTGATGATTCTTTGGTGACGCACTAACCACACTGCATCAAACTACGCTATTACACATCACATTGCAATGGATTTTGGGTAAATTTCCTTATGAATGGAACCCAGTAGGTAGTAGCTCTTATAAAAAAAAAAGTGGGTTACAAAGAGAACGCTCCTGTCTCCTCCTCCAGGGGTGGGCATCCAACATCAATCAATACAGAGCCATTGGACTGTCTGCCATTGACAGACTCTCATCCTGCTGCTGGGGAATGCTGTGCTAATAGTGTCTGTTTGAAAATCACTGCACTTTTATAGACTGTCAATGGTACCGGATGTGCTCCTACATGTTTTCATTTTGTACCATGGTAAAGAGTCTGGGGATGCCGATAGCTGTGGGCTTGTGTTGTGGAGACGACAGGGACAGTCTGGAGGCGATGTGTGTGGGGGAGGATGGAAGAAAAAATGCTTATGAGCTTCAATGGTCATGATATAATGGATTTGGGACTAAGAAATGAAATGTGCAGCTCTGACTATTGGAGGCAAGGGATGACTGGAAATACTTGGAATATTATAAATGGAGTTTTCATTTAAAGATGCACCATGTACCTTTTTTTGGAGAACAGTCAATCATGTGTGCTTTACTCCATGTACACTACCAGTTTGTATTTAAACTTTTTTTCTTTACTACATAATTCCATATGTCTTGCTTCATATATTTAACATCTTTCTTCTAAAGAGAAAAAAAACATTGAAGAGATGAGAAGGTGTGTCCAACGTATACAACATACACTATCAGTCAAAAGTTTGGACACACCTTCTCATCCGATGTTTATTATTGCTTTGAATAGAATTGAACATATTATGGCATTAAACTTATCTTTATGGAGACAAGCAGGTCTCAAGGCCAAAGGAGCTCACAGTAAGAATACATGTTTTTTTTTAGCACCTTTAAGACCTTTAATTGACCAAATGCTAGATACACAAGTTAAATGCCATACCGTGGAACATTCCAGGTAAAGCAATAATACCAGAAACTTTACATAGATCTCCTTTAGGTCTAAGCTATAACAAATGAGGATTTATCTTAATAGTTGATTGACTTGGAGAAGATTGGCCTACATATAGTTAAAGCAGAAAGATAAAAAGGAAGTGTCTATTTCCAGAAACGTTCTCCCAGTTTTGCCCAAAGTGGACATTTTGAGGTCCAGCCAACATTCTGTTATAGCAGCGGTTTCTTTTTCTTGTACCCCAAAATGTCTGCTAATTATAGAGCTTTGGTTAAACTATTGTGAATGCATTCATGTGAAACAACCAACCGTAAAAGTCAAAACGGGGAGACCTATTTTGGTTGAAATGGAAGTAGTGGTGGGTCTGGGTTCATTACTTAAAAACGGATGACATATCAACAGATACCACAATGCAGTTTTTTTTTTTCTTTTTAGATCTGTCCAAGAACCGTCTGTGCGAGCTGCCTGAGGAGCTGTGTCAGTTCATATCTCTGGAGACTCTGAGCCTGTACCACAATGGGATGCGTTCACTGTCCTCCAGCCTGGCCAACCTGCAGGCCCTCACCTACCTCAACCTCAGGTACAGCCCTCAAAAAACACATTTCATTATGCTACTAGCTACGGTTGTGCTATTGATCGGATTTTAATCGAGAGGGGTTCAGGTATTTCTAATTGTCAGTTATATGTGTGGGTGTTTTTAATCGGGCCTATAGCCAATCCTCTCAGACTCTCAAATCAGACTTTAAAGGAAGAAATTTTGTGTTAAATATTGATTAAAAGTCTTTTCTTTTTCTGTTAACGAAGACATGTGCTTAAGTCTGCTATATAGTTATTAAGTTATAACACTGATGGGGCATTATGTTATTGTTTGGACATAACAATACTGATCTAAAACGACACTTTTATTTAAGTGGCATTGTGCAAAAATAGCAATGCTGTGCTGCCTGAATCCTATGTGTATCACAGCTTTAAAGAAAAAAAATTGAGAGAGGAAAACAACTATAACATAATTAAAATCTCAAACAAGTTGATTTTGCAAAATAGGTCAGCTGAATTTGATATTGAAAGCCATTTTTTATTTGCCAAACAAATAATAATAATAAATTGTGCTTGATCAATGTAGTACCGCCAAGCCGTACTACCAACTACAGTATTTGGGTCAGATATAGAGAATCAATCTTACACTGCATATGAAATGTGAAAATGTGTCTTATCACAGTTGTCACGAATCACTGCTTATTGTGATCATTCGGATCTTGGAGTGAGATAAACTGTTCCTGTGATGTCTCACACAACAACAGGGCTGTCTCATGAGGTCCACTTTTGTCTTTTAATTGCCGTATTGAAATGAAGCAGGGGAGGCGTTATAAGACTTACACCTTGTAGCATAAAAACATTTCACTATGTAGCTGTAAGCATTATGTTTAGCTCATTCTTTCTTGATATAATTGTCAAGAACGGTGTCTCCAAACTTTTACCCCTGGTGAGCCACTTCTACAAACCAAAGTGGCAGATAGCTACTCCTTTTAGGTGTTGCACGAAATTGAGCGATATAAAAGACATTTACTATGATTAATCCGATTTAAATAATTCAGTGTAATATGTATAACTCCTACATCCTTTGTGGAGCTACTTGGAATGAGCTGGAGAGCTATTGGTAGCTCCCGACTCTGTATTAATTGAAAATAACTTAATGTTTATTGTTAAGTTGGAAACTCTAAAGCCAAAGAGTTAGATAATGTTATGCTGCTGTTGTAATTTGCTTTGATTGACAAAAACAGTGAAAGTGTTTTAACATTTTAACATTCTTGTATATACTGGATTTAGCTGGACTACCAATGATCCAAACTTCGTCGAACCAGCCCGCAAAAGCATCGTCCATCATTCTGCTTTGTTTGAAACTCCCCCAAATCTATGAGAAAGTGTTTGACTTTCTTGATTGACAAAACTTTATACTGCGCACGTAAAAGCCCTCATTTCCAGGTCCATTCTGTCTCGGCTGTTTGAAAGTTAAAGCCTAGTGTTTGCTCAAAGCCTGGAAATCTATCTGAGCTGTCCAAATCTTCCTTCCAGTACAGTGCCATACCAACAGTTCCCATCCCACACACTGTAATAGTACTGTTGCTAGGAGACCGCTAACCCTCCAGCTGGCTGCTAAGACACGTAGCAAAAGTGTGGCCTCTGTGCAAATATACAGCGCATGATATTATTACTGTATGTCCTAGAAGTATGGGGTCCTCAAACATTTCACTGGATAACGGGATTTAACTAAAAATAGCTTGCGTTTTGACTAGAAATCAAAATAGGCTGAGCACAAAACAAGATAAAACCAGGACAATATCAGCTGTAAACAACAATAGAGGTTTGCACTGCGATCATTTTATTTTATTCGAAATTGCTCCACGGCATTCCGACTGAGTGGAAGAACCAGTGTTGCCAGGTACAAGGTTGTCCCACGGAATTGGGTGTTTTTTGTAAGAGCTGCCTCCGGTGAGAAATATTGTGTGGTTCGACTATTTTTCATGTAAAACGTTTTGATTTTTGTATGTGAAACAAAAAGTTTTCTATGAAACTGTGTAGTAATGGCACTTTGCACTATGGTGTCAGCTGTCAAGTAAGAGGATTTTTATGTTTGTATTTCAAAGCAGTCATGTCCACTTTTATTTCTTAAATTGGTAGTTCGACACAATGAACACGCTTTTCTGCTATCTTGTGGCTCTCCAGATGGTAGGTGTTGTTTGACTAGAGCGATTTTTCATGTAAAACGTTTTGATTTTAGAATAATCCTAATGATAGTTCTGAATTTTGGTGACAAATTTTCATATCCAAAGCCATCAGCGCTCTGTGAAAGTGAGAGGGAAGGAGCGCTACTTTCATAAATACAGTGTAAAATACAGACACGCCATATATTATGCGGGTTTTGGGTGGTTTTTCAGAAGAAGAAGAAGAGGCTGTGCAGATTGAGTCGCTGAAGCCTGGCAAACCTGGGCAAAAATATGAGCAGCTCAACAGACAAAGTGTGTTTCTTTGCCTTTTTCTGCTTCATGGAGCCATCGTTTTAGCCCCACAGTGATTATTTCTTCGGCACGTGGACTCAGATACATGTTATTTAAGGAGAGAATGGTTCACTTTAACTGTGTTTGATCCCAAAGCCTGTATCAGTGATAAATGTGTATGTAATCTGCAGCGTCCCTGTTGTTTAGCTAACTGTGCACTACTGTTTACTTTATTTTCTTGATTTTGAGTTTCAGACGTCACGTACAAACTACATTTTTAGACTAAACCAAGACTCCACTAGATCTAAACAAGTTGCAAATGTACTTAGATTTAGACTTAGACAAACTTTATTGATCCACAAGGGAAATTATTGTACTATATGTAAATGTACTGTTATAAGAAGCCTAATTTGAAAACCAGAGATGTGCGTACTTAAATGAATTGTCTTTTGTGAACTTGTGTCCTCAGTCGAAACCTCCTGTCCAGCCTGCCCCTGTCGGTGTTCCAGTTGCCCCTCCTGAGAGTGCTCATCGTCAGTAACAACAAGCTGTCCACGCTGCCGGCCTCCATATACGCTCTCACACACCTCCGCCAGCTGGTAAACACATACACACACCCACACAGAGCAACGAGGCTACCAGGCTTTTCAGGAGTCTGGAAAACTGCAATTCTGTAGTATTATAAGTAGGGCTGTGCAAAAATATAGAAATATCAATGCATCATATTGTTTAATGTGATGATACAGTATTGATATCGTGGGCTGCTGTATCGATGTATCGCCAAGAGTATTTTTTGGTATGTTTTACTAAATTATTTTGTTACAGTGCTACAGTTTTGTTGCTTGTTCAGAGGAAGGAAACTCGTTTATGCAACACATTTGACATTTTCACTGTTTGATGATTAAAATGGGTGTGTTTCATTTTATCTTGGCAAAAGAAGTGGTTTAACAAAGACTTTTAGTATCACAGACATGATTTAGCCTTGATTTTTATATTGAACCGTATCGAATCAAATTGAAATATATCGTATTAAATTATAAATATACTGAAACGTAAGATCTCTGTATCGAGGTATGTATCGTATCGGCAACTTCTGAATAAAACAGCCCTAATTATAATTACGTTTATCAAGAAGGTTATAGTTTTGTTTATTGTGGTTAGTCATTACAAAGATCGAAATCCAAATAACAATAGTTACGACAGGTCACCTGCTTGTCTCCATGGAGATGTTATTACTTTGCCTAGAATGTTCCTCAGTGTGGCATTAAACTTATCTCTCTTCCCTTTAATCTATTACATATGTTTTTATTGCTAGAAAATACTTGACATGCATTCTTACTGCGAGGGAGGGACTGATGATGGGGGCGTGTCACTTGCTTGTTTCCATGGAGATAGAGGTTTGTTTAATGCCATTCTGTGGAAAATCGCAGGCAAAACGAAATTATCTCCATGGAGACAAGTCGGTGCTAGACCTTCCACAAGAAAAATACAGAGTGGACGTTTTAATATTGGCAAATGTCTGATGAAATAAAAAGAAGAAAACGTCCCTCTAAATTGTTTGTAATTAGTTTAAACACAAGCCTTTGCCCTTTCCATATTCTCTCACTGCGGAATAACACTGTGCTGCTTTTTTGTTGTCTTGGTAACGCTATGATACTGTGTAGTAATGGCAGTTTGCACTATGATGTCAGCTCTCAAGTACAGAGGATTTTTATGTTTGTATTTCAAAGCAGTCATGTCCATTTTTATTTCTTAAATTGGTAGTTCGACACAATGAACACGCTCGCTGTTCTGCTGTCTTGTGGATCTCCAGATTGTAGGGACTGTGCAACTAAAAGAACTTTAATCGAGATCAAATTTCAGTCATTTCTAATCGTCAGTGGTCATCTTGGGACTTTTTAATCTCATGTGGTTTGGAGAAGAATTCAGTTGTATTTTTTATGTTCTGAAAATTGATGATTAATTTTCTGTCCTATACCACATGGAGTTATGTTTCTGCTGCTTTGCTCCCACAGGACGTGAGCTGTAATGAGCTGCAGTGTTTGCCTCCAGAGCTCGGACAGTTAGAAAGTCTGCGTGACCTGAACCTGAGGAGGAACCAGCTCACGTCGCTGCCTGAAGGTACACACTGCCCCAGCAAAGAAAAAAAACTTTAAGGACAACTTAAGTGGTGATTTATGTAGCATTAGATTGTACTGTATACCTCAGCTGTCAGTAAGGATAAGAGCCTGGAGCATTAAAGTGATATTGATTTGCTATTAAAAACAAAGTGCATATTCAGAAGTACTTCCGATATATTGAGTTAAAAGCCCAAAGGTTAGTTCTCTGTATAAAAGGTGGATGAGTATCACATATGTGCGGCGACGTCATGAGTACAAAACAATTTCATTAGAAGTATATTGTCACGATAATAGTAATAACTTATCGTTCAATATATGAAAGCTGGAACAAAATATATAGTGGGGCTCCATATTTATCATGGGTACTTTTTCTTTGCAGTAGTGGGGAGATTTTTGCCATTTTTATTTTTATAAGTTTTGAGTTGTAAAGGGTAGAATAAATAACTTATTATTAATACTAATTATTGGTTTGTTCTGCCATTTATTTTTTGCATTTCAGGCTTTTTAATAATACTGTCTATTTAAAAAAATAAATAAAAAAAATGTAATTGGTTTACTGGTACTACAGTTTCAATATTATCGTTTATGGCAGTATTCCTCTGTAACAATATATTTAGATTTCAGGGTTCGTTATCGTGACAGGCCAATTACTGACAAGCCTACAGTTTGCTTTTATAGAAACTGTAACACTAATTTCTTGTCTTTTGTGTTGTTGTAGTAAAATTTCAAACAAATTTTCTATACTAAGGAAAAATACTTTATACCAGTTTCACAACTATCATGATCATTAAAAAAACAGCAGTTGTTACTTAAATATTGCTGTCTCATACTATTTATAATATATATAAGGCAGTAGCAGTATTGATATTTGTTGAAATTAGGATCTAGTTTCAATACTAGTTTTAATATCCATCAGTATCGGGTATTGATTCTTTTGACAACCCTACTGCATAATGTTACTTTAAGTTCTAATTACTGTCCTATTACTTGCTAGTGTTCCCTTTTAGGTTAAATACATTGCTCATTTGAAAATTAGAATATTTTGGATGTTTGTTTAGTAGTTTTTAAGCATCTTTTGATTTGTGTTTCTCCCGCAGAAATCTCCGAGCTCCCTCTTGTCCGCCTCGATGTTTCCTGTAACCGTATTTCCCATGTCCCTGTGTGCTACCGGCACCTGCGGCACCTCCAGAGCATCTCCCTGGACAACAACCCGCTCATCATGCCCCCCGCACAGATCTGTTCCAAAGGCAAATACCACATCTTCAAGTACCTCAACATGGAGGCCTGCAAGAGGAGCACAGACGAGCTGGAGAGGCACCTGCGGCCCACCGGCTTCAACAGCTGGTATGTAGCACACTAGAAAGTAGCACACTTGAAAGTAGCACACTAGAAAGTACCACACTAGAAAGTACCACACTAGGAGGATATGTGGAGCCTCTGTTGTCCCATTAGAGGCGGGCAGAATATCATAATATGGATAACATCATGAAGATATGCAAAATTTGAGTACTGAGTATACTGTTTTAATAAAATACTACAAAAAGAGCTGAGCTGAAAAATGAAAATAGAAAAAAGATCTATACTTCCAAACAAGGGTACAAAGTCTCTGCACTTTTGTCTGATACTTAAACCTCAACTAATACATTAAAGACGTGTTTCAGCATATTTCTTTTGGACTGACATAATATCATCTGAATCTAAAACAAACTATGCACAGATTGTACTAATTTCTGCCTAACAAAGATTTAAAATACAATTAAAACCTATTTAATCACTGTAGTTTCTATATGTTATATCCTCTCCTGCTATGCACAGGGTCTAAGTTGAAACTGCCAATGTTTGTTCTAAAGCATACCAAACCAAGGTCAGAGATAATTCAATATTTGTGGAAACTACAGTAGCCTAATAGCCCACCCCTGTGTACCGAGGGTGAGTGTGTACATATCTATAATGTTACCTGTACTTCTGTCCCTTCAGTCTGTCGGAGCAGGAGCTGTTCACGGGTCAGTTTGGAGGGCTGGACTCAGGCTTCAACAGTGTGGACAGTGGCAGTAAGCGCTGGTCTGGGAATGAGGTAAGACTCTACAGTATATTCATCCATACTATACAGGTCATGTGCTACAGATCTAATGTACATTATAACAGAAGCACAGCTATGACCTTGGATGTGAATATCGGTTTAATCTAATCCCATAGGAAGGCGGTGGTGTTGTTTAACTCTGTTGTGTGGCTTTAGTCTGTTGGATAAAATACAAAGTTTGTTATATCTGCAATAATGTAATTTTAATCTATGTAAGGTGTAAAAGTTGAGGTGAAAATTTAATGGTGATTAGGTACAAAATAGTTTTTGTATTATAGCTATTCTAAATACAGAATAGCTGGATGTTCAACTAACCATCCCACATCCTATTGGTTTGTCACTTTGTCATTTTTAAATTTCAGTCTTGATCTTAATCGTAATTAAATAAAACATAAATTTCAAATTGTACATTTCTGCAGAATTGTCAAATGTTCTTTCTAATCTTAGATCGGGGTGGACTAGGGTTGTGCCCTTGAAATCTGAGCTGGGTTTTCAGTACCACAGAAGTGTTGTGGTCACACTGACTGACCTCTAGCAAATTCCAAAATTTAACTGTATAATTATCCATGTTTTTGTCCCTGTCTTTCAAATTTGAGCAAAAATATGTGAGTTTAGTAGAAAGAAATGAAGAGCACTGAGCCGTATCCATGGAAACTTGGAGCTGTGATCTTGTGCTTCCCCAGCAGAAGGAACCCCGTCTGTGCTCTCCTGTAGTTATTCTCAATGTTTTAGGATCACTGCTCAGTGTAAGGCAAATGTGTCACTGTCCTGACATATCCCCACCGCAATGGTCAGCAAAGCAATGGCACAAATGAGGCAAGGACATGGGAAAGGCCGGGGCATGGCTAATTCCTGAAGAGGCTTGGGACCTAACAAAACACCTCATAAAACTTAGACAAGCTTCTCTTTTACACTGTCGTTTTTTTGCGTTGGACTCCGATGTATGGAGCTATTGTGCATTTTGACAAAAAGAGCGTTCAAAATGTTCCAAATGCCTAAAGGGTTGGGACAATTGTGAAAAATGTTAGATTCCAAATAATTATATTAAAACACTGAATTAGAGGCACTGTACTTCCTGAAAATGGAACTAGTTCATTTTAAACAGTTTATAGAGGTCCAGTAGTTATTATTAGCATCCTGCTTATTCACAGTGATGAATTTATAAGAGCTTTTCACTTTCAAAGGCCGGACTGGAGTTTTGCTAAGAACAGCTAGCATTACTTCCTGGTTCGTGGAGGATAAAACAGCTTTACAATTAGATGCAGACAGCACACAGCTCTCTCATTTGGACCATCAGAGCTACTTTTACAATATAAGAGTTACTGTTCCCGGAGAAAACCTTTTACTTTATAAAATGTCTTTAAAAAATCTATAATTTGACATTTATTTTAACCAGTGTAGTTTTGAAATATTCCAGATCATATTGTTACCTCATAAATGCGTTTGTCCTACATGTATATATTAACTGAAAATAGCATAGTCTCCTCCCTCTATCCGCCTACACAAAGAAAGGTGAAGCATCGTCTTTCTCCGATGAATCAATGCAGAGTTGAGTGGGAATCGATGTGAGACCTGGTCCATGAGCAGAATAGACTGTAACTGTGAAATCAATCAGGCCTCCTTCCTCCCATGTGGACTGTGAGTTATGGTTCCTTGTGCTGTCTCAGTCTGCAGATGACTTCTCCGAGCGCTCCCTCCGACTGGCCGAGGTCAGCAGAGAAACGCGCAACCTGGAGGAGGAGGAAGAAGAGGATGTGGCCCATATACAGTCCACCAAAGGTAAGATATCAGATCAACAAAAACAATTATTCTAACAGTGTTCAGACCATTGGGAAGACGACATTGGTGCATCACTGTTGTTGGTTCATTACGTATCAAGTGCATCTAGTAGTAATATTTGTATAGTATCCATATTGGCCCTACTTTAAAAGCAGGGTATGAAGTAAAAAAAAGTACTACAATAACAACTGAACCATGGTTGCCAGTACCTTAACCTGCAAATAGAGGACAAACTGTACATTTTTCCTCATTCTTTGTATGTGGACTGGCCATGCCTCATGTGAAAGCTCAGAACTTCCAGAATTCACTCACTGGGCTTCAGAGGCTGCACTAGCACTAGAATAACATTGGCTGTAGGTGCTGGGGTTTTAGTTGTGAGAATTCAGATCAGAAATTAATTGTATTTGTTTGCATAAATATAATTTAGAACTGGAGATAAAGAGATGAACAGATTTTCTAAATTTCTCTTAGCTGCAGTGCACACAGTCTGAAATATTAATAAATCCTTCATATATATTTCATGTTGCGCATCTGTAACAACTGTCAAGAGGTGTGTTGGTGATTCCTTACAACAAGATGGAATAGATAATCTTAAAAACTGTAGATTCAGATCCAAAAAGCAGTACTCTACTATAGATTAGACAAAAGAGCAAACACAACACATTTTGACCGCCACATGACCATTGACCAGTTTAAATCAATAAATGGCTAACTCGAGCTTCAGAAACTGGTGTGTAACATAAGAAAAATACTTGCGATACTACATTCTTTAATAAAATCTTCATTGCGATCCCCCTCTTTGTCCCAGTGAACGGAGATGTGGAGCAGGTGGACTTCATCGACAGCAGTGTGACAGAGGAGGAAGAGGAGGAGATGAGGACGGATGCCCCCACGCCGCCCCTCTCCGCACCTCTCCTGGTATTCACTCATTAGCGGCCTTTTCTCTCTACATTCCTCTCACCGGGGACTGATCAACATGACTATTGATTTTCCAGGAGCTGAAGGAGAGACGTGGAGCCCCTCAGAGCCACGAGTCGTCAACAACGTGCAGGTCAGTCCAGAGTCCAGAGATGACACTGTTTATGTGCACTTTGGTTGGTCTGTGTCAGTACGGTCGAAAGGCGAGGGTAGTTTTAGAGCCCGCTGTTGTCTAATGCTCAAGTTTGTCGTGTTGATACTTTGCAGCTTATGCCATCAACATTTCCTGGGGGTGTGATGCTAACTGTAGGCTCTAGTCTGTCTGAGGCTTTATTAAACTTTTTTCTGTGCTTTATTTTAACGCAATTTGACCAGAAAGAACTGACTTGGCTAAAACTACAACATGATGTGTAGAATAAATATGATAATGCACAGATTAAGGCCTATTCTACATCTCAAATTATTAATTCATCTGTTTATTAGCAAGTTCCCATGACTCTTAACTTATTGAAATATTTTAGTTTAGTTTTAGTTCGCATACACATTTTCATAGTTTGATAATGAATGACAGAATACATGCTGCTTTTTAAATGGCCCATATTACGATACTGTTAAAATGTTTCCTCATCACAAACATACTTGGAGTTGTGTTTTGTTTCATTCACACATGTTTAACACAAACCCCGAGTTCTTCTCTCAAACAAAAAACACTCTGTTCCACCTTGTGATCTGTAGTCACAACATGGTAATACAGGAAGTGCTCCACTGTGTTTTTAAACTCCATACACCTTCACTAGTATCACCGGAACAGAGCATTTTGAGCTTTGGAGATGTAGACAGACAAATAATAAAGGATTACTCAAAACGTGTGAATTAAACAAAACATAATTCCAGGCATGTTTTGATAAGGTAACAACATTTCAACATGGCTTAAACCTCACAGGAGTCAATTTTGTGCAATATAGGCCCTTTAACTGTAAAATTATTTGTATACGATATATCATTGCTCCTATGTTCTGTCTCTAACCCTAACCCGGTTCAAAGGCCTTCCTGAGGAGGAGCGAGTCTGCTCCCTGTGTGACCTGGGGGTGGTAGGGGATGAATTACAGTCCTGATGTACTTAGGTTCCTGGATGTATAAATCATGAGGTGGTTTTTGTTTTAGTTTGTTATATCGCTAGAGCCTGGGACAGGAGACAACAAGTACTATATCCTGTATGAGTGGTTATTTGTTTATTTATTGGTCTGTAGCCATCTGTGAATCTGTTTAGTGTCTTGTAAGCTCATGCAGGCTGGGCACAAATGTGGAAGACACTATAATAATACAAAATCAAATCAAATCTTCAAATCAGTCGTAGTTGAAATCTCCAAGCTAATAGTATAACGCCATTGCAATCTATTCACCACCAGCTGAAAGTTCCCCAGGGCCGTTACTATGGAGGGGTGCGTTTTTCAGGTAAAGCTCATTAGTGTTTCCGAGTTTCCTTTGTGTACAGGATGTGCGCTCATATATCCAGCCAATAAGTAACTTGTGATGTAGCCTCTATTAGTTAGCTGTCAGTCAAAGAGCCTGGCGTACATTAGTCTAAGTGTGCATACAGAGTGTCACAGATGGAGATAAGGGCTTTCAAAGATTTATCATTTTCTCTGACTTCCTTCCGCCCTCCACAAGGTCACTTCACTGTCTGTTTGAGGAGCTGGGAAAAGTCAACACTCCACAGTTCCCATAACTTCCACTCATTTAGTTTTGTCTTTGGGCCACATGACGCTGTCCACCTGCATAATTAAATGCTGTTGCAAATCTGAGGCAGTTAGTAGAGATGATGTAAAGAGACTGCTGTTGTTATTGTATCACTGTGGGAAGATACTTTTGTGGCTGTTCAGAGTTCAGATCAAGTTTTAATTTCTGAGAATGTGCTTATAACTTTACTAGAATTACTATTTTCAACTATTGCAATACATAATACAGTAACACTTTATAATAACCCACATTAATTAAAATTATAAAGCATGAAGAAAGACTTAATTTATAATGAACAAATAATAAGTTGATTAAAAATGAGCCAGGCTTGCTTAGTAACTACTTGATTAATAACCTAGCCCTTAATCCTAATCCTGACCTCTTAATTATGTACTTATTAAACCTGAATCAGTTAATAAAGATCCTACATTACACAAGCGAGAATTAAGCCATGTTATAATGCTGTTACCTCACCAAAAACATACCTGGAGTTGTGTTTTTGTTTCATTCACATATGCTTGAGTAATCCTTTTTTTATTAGTCTGTCCACATCTCCAAAGCTCAGAATGTTCTGTTCCACCTCGTGATGTCATGAAGCGGTAGTTTTAAAGTTAACAGCTACATTTTACTTTTTGTTTAGTAGAGACTAGCATTTCCAGGGCTGAAACTATCCAAATGAGTCTAGTGAAGATGTATGAAGTGTAAAAACACAACGGAGCACTTCCTAAGCCTAAATATGCAGGGTTTTTGTGAGTTTAACTAAAACACAACTCTGGGTATGTTTTTGATAAGGAAACAACATTATAACATAGATCGGAAAATAGCATAATATAGGCCTTTTAAATCTTCATGCTTCATTAAGATTGTAAATAGTATAGTTATCATAAATTGTATCACCAATACTTGTACTATATTAACAACTATTGAAAGGACCATGACTAAGACTATTAAATCTTCTTCCACAGGTTTGAAATATTTAATTTAAAATGGAAAAGACACATGCTCAATAGCTTTATGCATTCTCCAGATTTTAGTTCACATACCTGTATAACTCACCGACTGAATAAGAGCATCAGGTTTGCGATTGGCCAAATGTCTGTTAAAACGCTCTACATATAACCTCTTCCTCTACGTATGACATTGCAATCTACACGCTGCTGTTTGTAAGGTTGACGGTTTATTTAAAATTCAGATTCAAATGCAGAATGTTTTGCAGTAATAAAAAGCAAAAATTCAAAGTTTTTTTGTCTTTTCAGTTGCTGGAAGATGTGGTTGGTAATAATGGTATCCTGTTTTAACTTTGACCTTGGAAAGTTTGTAGTAATTGAATTGTTTTCAGAATAAGAGCTATTTTACCACAGAGTAAAACAAGTGAAATCCTGGTTTAGTGCTGATTGTTCTGATTTCATAGAAAACCACAGGACTAAGTCCCTGTTGTTTAAGATTGCATAAGACCAGAAGATGAGCAGTTCCAATGGGCTACTGGTTCGTTCAGAAGCAGCAGTAGCAGTGTTGTTGTCAGCGCACTCAGGATAAATGACTAAGCACAACCATATTAACCAAATGCACAGTAAACTATTGAGAAAGCAGAGCAGGGGCCTGTCTTCTTCACAGGGGAAGTATGCCTCTGTAAACACACTCAGCGGATGCTCCACGGACAGGCCCCCCACACTTCCTTTGGGACCTCCACAAATAGGACATACAAACTCCAAATGGGAGCTGAACACGGAGTTTCCAAACACCATTGAACTGATACAAAGGAAATGTGGCACACAAGAAACGGGTCTTTGTCTTGTCCTACTTATCGAAACAATTTGTCGACTTTTTTCTTTTTACAGTATCTCTTTACAGGAAAGCCCTATCAGCTGTCCAAATCTTGCAGATTTTTTCAAAAGGGCATAGGAATACTGTACTAGTCTTCTGAATTTGATTATTTCTTCAAACATTAAAGTTCTTTCAATATTTAAAGGTCATATATAACGCAAAATTGTCTCTTCTCAGCTTAAAGCCTTGTTATAATGCCGTTACCTCCTCAAAAACATACTTGGAGTTGTGTTTTGTTTCATTCACACATGTTGGAGTAAACCTTTATTGTTAGCAGCTACCTTTTACCTTTAGTTCAGTTGAGATTGACAATTCCAGGGCTAAAATTATCCAAATGATTCTAGTGACACTGTGGAATACTTTCTGGATTACCACATGACATCACAAGAAGGAAAAGAGTGTTTTCTGTTTGAGAAGAGAACTCAGCCTAAATGCAGGGTTTGTATTTTGCTGTGGTTCTGCTGGGGGAGCGGCACCAGGAAAAGGGACACTGGGCCGATTGACAAACTGATCCGTAAATCTGGACACGTGATCGACTGTGAGCTGGAGACATTTGTCACAGTGAGGGACAGGAGGACACTGGACAAACTGCTCTCCATCATGGACACTCCTGCTCACCCATCACACCAGACTATAGAGGGACAGAGGAGATAATACTCCCTACAACTGTACAACAACTCACCCACTGCACCAGACTATAGAGGCACAGAGGAGCTCATTCTCCAATAGGCTCCTACAGCTCCGCTCAAACAGTGAGAGATACAGGACTACATTCATACCATACTCCATAAAACTGTACAACAACTCACCTTAATGTAACAGATAATACTCCCTACAACTGTACAACAACTCAATCTCAAGTAACGGATAATCTATGCCCTGTCAATCAGCATATTATTTGCACTGTCGTTCTTGCCTCTTGTTTATAGCTGTGATTTTATTGTTTATTTTATAGTTTATTACATATATTTCTATTTTATTTTGACTTGTACATATACATTTATTTTTATTTTTATAATTATGTCTCATCTGACACCTGTCTCTTACTATAGATGCTATACCATCTATTTTTGTTACTCTCTGTTATTATATTATATTGTGATGTTTGAGCGACTGTGTCCAAATAATTTCCCTTGTGGATCAGTAAAGTTTGTCTAAGTCTAAGTCTAAGTTTGCTAAACGTGTGAATGAAACAAAACGCAACTCCGGATGCGTTTGTGATGAGGACATAACATAGATCAGAAAATATTTGTAATATGGCCCTTTAATATTTCAATCTTTTGTACTAATACTGATTACAGACACAAATCCAAGAAATCATTGCGTATTGTCCCTTTAACTTTTCTCACTGTTAATTTGTGTATGTTCAGGCCCAGTCTCCATTTGAACACCTGCAGCCCCTCGTCCACGTCTTCTTCCCCCGTCCTGTCCCCGTCCAGTCCCACCCTGGAGGAGCGCAGACGTCCAGGAACGCTGCAGATCTGGCAAGAGCGAGAGAGGCAGCAGCAACAGCAGAGAGAGAAGGCCAGGTACACACCCACACAATCTGCACCACAGGAAGTTTAACAGGCGGTCTCCCATAATCCATTAGCACGATTTATATAAACAGTTTACAGAAGCATATATATGTAAAAGTAAACATGATCTGGTGTTGTAGGAGTCCAGTAAGGAAGTTTGAGATATTTGAGTTGTACTTTTCGGGGGGTTGTTTTGCGTTTCCATACTTTTTTGGTGACATTACATCGACATACATTAATTTGTTGATAAATTTGTAGACTAAAATTGACCTTGCCTAACATATTTCAACCCATATTTTAACTTTAAAGGTGCATTCACCACATCAAAATTGGGACCTAAACAAGGACGAAAACCCCAAACAAAATCTGGACTAGACCAAGACTAAACAAGAACTATAGTGGGACAAAACAAAGACTACATGCCGACTGAAGGTGTGAACATACCCTAAATCATGTTATTGAACTAATAATTAAGGATTTACATCATGGGGACAGGGGCGTAAAGGGCCCAGTGCAGGGAGGGACGCTCACAAAGTCTGTAATGTGTATACGTCCTTAGACAACAGGGCCAAGCAAGATGATTTATACCCAGGGCACAAAATTTGGTGCTACTTCCCTGCATGGGGACCAGATCTTTGTCCCCATAAAGAGACAGGTCCACATGAATTGAGTGTGTATACAGATTTTAGCCCCCACAATGTGATAAATAATACCTATCCACCTAAATCAGGACTTAACTGGGATTAGACTAAACCCGGAGTAGAACAAGACCAAACAAGGACAAGTCTAAACACTGCCAAAATGTACACATCTAGGACAAAACTATAACATTTTAAACAGGCCACACATGTAGATACAAGGTTGAGGTCTCCAAATCCTGGCCAAAGGTCGGTAAAGTCAACAAACTTTAAAACAAGGGGCCCATTCAGACCTCACACTCAAATCTTTCTCTGTTTGACTAGAAACATTTGCTATTGTTTATTCACTTCAAACTTTATTAGCTCTATAAACTGCGCTCAGGTGCAAATCGGGTAGGAGTTTTTCTGAATATCTCAAAACATAACGCTTAAGGTCAGAATAGTGAATATTGTGTTTTCAGCATCAAGATTTGCTAGTTTGAAATTTTAATTTATTTTCATCTTGATTGCGACGTCTCCTCGCATTTGTTACTGCCACTCAAGAATCATTCAAAACGTGACCCCGCGTGACCTCTATCCAAATTTTAGGCATGCAGCAGCTTTGGGGTCACGCTCAAATAAAGCCCACGTTGGTGTGAGGGGGGGCAATGATTAAACCAATTGGTCACAGATATCACATGACCTGTCCCCGTCTGTACAGCTGTGTGTCTGCTCTGCTACTGATTCTAATTAAATCAAAACTTTGTCTCACAGTTTGCTGAGGTCATCCAGCAAGGCAGGAAGTCATGTGACCCCTGCGCCACACACAGGAAGTCTATCAGGGTAAGCGACCACAAATCTCAACGAAGATCATGACTGGAGCTTGGTAATTAATGAAGAATACATAGCTTGGAAACAGATTTAGTTATGGAAGGAAGGAAATTGATGAAGCTTTTGCATTGTATTCATAGCTTTGTTTCCTTACAGTACAACTATAACATCGCAGTGGGTGTTTGTTATTATGAGAAAAAACCCAGAAATATTCCTACTAGGGCTAGAATAGAAGACAATTCAAATATAGCTGATTATTTCTGATATTCATAAAAAGAAAACACAGCATAATTAAGTGTAAAAGTGAATAAGTTGTGTTGTGTCTCCCTCTAGTGGCAGTTCACCAGAAAGCAACAGTTCCCAAACAGGTCTGCGCCAAAGATGTGCAGTAAGTGACACTTCTGTCGTATCTTGGCTGTTAAAATGTCAGATTTTCATTTAGTTTTTACAAATTTACGCCATTTTAATTCTTTGTCTTTCCAGAGTGCAGAGCAAATGAGAAGTGTGTCACCATGTCTGCAGCGCTCTACCAGCAGGACAGGTACTTTATGCTGTTGTATTGAAAGTCACCTTGTGGATGTTTTAAAGGGGAGAAATTAATTAATGGAACTTTGTGGTTATTTTTTTCTGCAGTATGATCAGATTTGAGCTGTAGAAGGTTGAATTATGATCTAAAATGACACAAACTGTTTATTTATATGCCTCAACAATATATAACAATATTTTACATTTAGAATACTTTTAATAATAATGAACAATTTATGGCTTGGTTTAAATATGATTGTTTATTGTCTATATTTACTTTCCTGCTTAATATATCTCCTTTAAATGTAACTGTGCTTATTGCTTATTTTCTGTTTGGTCTTATTTGTTGTTGTAGATGTCCCCTCCTCTCCAAAGGCATCCTCTCCGCCCGGTCAGGCTCCCAAACCCAACAGCTTCCTTTTCCGCACCTCGTCCCGCAGCGCAGTCAAGTCTCCAGGTACAGCAACATCACACCCGCCTCTGACCTGTAAACATGGATATCTGTTACTTTTATTAAGGATTTTAGCAAACAAATTGGTTTCATTTCCAGGGGCAACACTCAGTGAATCTGGACGAAGTGAGTCTCGAATGACCCTGCGCTCGCCCAAAGACGACAGACCAGACGTCACACAGATACGCAGGGTAAAAAAAAATAGTTAGGATTCCGTAATCTTACTTTGGTTTAAAATTTATTGCACAAAATTGAGTCTTGTGAGATATAAGGCAAACAAACAAGTATAACATATCAGAAAATCCTGGAGTATGGGCCCTTTAACTGTGATTGTGGTCACGATATTTTCACAGCTCTCTTGTACTTACTTCCAAAGTCCTAGTAGAGAACGGTTTGTGGAATGCATTTTATTAAAACCATTCAAATTCCTTCCCACTTTCTAAGAATCACATCTGGGGCTCATTCAGCACATTACAGTATTTCATAGGTCTGAAACATTTTTATATTTTGTTCCTCATGTCTGTTCTGTTGTAGATAACGGGAATGCTTAAACTTGAAAGTGATAATTTACAGAATGTCAACAGAACATGTTAGCAGTGCCGTCGTTTAGTTAATTAATGTGTCCATGGTGTCTCAGTCGACCAAAATTTGTATTGGTCGACTAATCCTTTTATTTAGAGTTTAAGGATTTATATAGAACAAAAGCAGATAGAAGGATGTGTGGTGTGACTTGGCTGATTTGGGAGGTAATCTATCTTTTTACATCTAAGTATAGTTTCCTTTTTCTAGTTCTGTTTTAAATTGTTGTTTTTGCATGAACTTCCGTGCAGTTGTAGTCTTGTGAGTGCAGTTTGGGTTAGATACATGGTCAGATGATAAGGGTTTTTGCCACGCCTCTTTTAGTCAACTAACTAGTCAACAGGGCGTCTCTTTAATAGACCAAAAAAATTCTTTAGTCAACTACAGCCCCACACGTTAACCACCACTGGAACAACTTTATTATTATAGGTAATTATTTGCTTATTTGTCCAGCATTCGTTCCACCCCTCAATAGTAATAAAAACTAAAAAAACTTCCCACATTGAATTGGCTTTGTTGTTTGTCAGGCTCTTGAGACCCGTCTGAAGATCACTCTCCCTGAAGACCTAGGGGAGGCGCTGTCCAACGGCACTGTGCTCTGTCAGCTTGTCAACCACATCCGGCCCCGATCCGTGTCCATCATCCACATCCCTTCCCCAGCTGTGGTGAGTCTTCCTCCTGGATCATTTGGGGCCTGTCTGTGCGGAGTTTGCATGCACTTGTATTCACCTAAATACTCAAATCCCCCCATAAAAACTAGTATAATAGGCTAATCCTTCAGCTAAGTACTTATAATAGCAAAATCTGCCATGTTTGTGTACCAGCGCGCATAACGTACATAGAGATTCATTGGAAAAAACAATATAAAAGTAAACAAAAGAGCCATGAAACGGCTAAATTAACTACTGGGTCACTACTGTTACATCTGTCACACTAGTGTCAGAATACTTTTAATTGAACACCAAGTTTACTATGTAGTGTATTAAAACATTAGGCTAACAGAATGTTCTATTTTAGTTCAATTTTATGCCTTCTGCATGGTAAAAATGTGTCTGTGGTGTTTTAGAATCTCATGGGCATAAATCAAGTTGAGAAACAGATGGATGAGGAGGGGCACACGTCTCCATTCAAATGAAATGTCCTTGTCTTCCATTCCCCACAGAAAACACATCACGCATTCACTTCATTTTGTTTTTCAGCCAAAGCTCAGCCCGGCAAAGTGTCGACTGAATGTGGAGAACTTCATCGCTGCATGTCGCAAACTGGGGGTTCCCGAGGTAATTTTCTTTAATGTGTCCTGTCATAGTAATTCAGCAAACATCCCACAGTAACGCTGTGATAGTGAAGAGATGAACAAACTGCACCAGTGGCAGTTGGATGTACCTATTCTACTATTTGTAATTCATAACTATTTGTGAAGAGCTGATGTCTCTTGGCTCTGCTGACAGTGAATCGTCTTCAGCGTTTTAAGCTACAATCTGCATAAGACTAAAACTGCCATAATATCTGAATATACAGTACTGTAAATAAACATTACAGTTCTGACGCATGTATCCACTTGATTATGGCTGTTTTAGTCCTCCATAAATATTGTGCTGAAATTTTGTGACACGCCAAAGTCATGCAGGATGCCTACACATTTGTTTTGAAATGGTCTAATTATTCTTTAAAATCAAAGTGATTATATAAGACACATGTAGTGCCAGTATACACTTAAAGTGAAACCAGCCCTTGTGCTGGTTAAATAGACTTTGAAGATTTGACTCAGTTTTTATCCAGGTTAGATTTTCCAGGCCACTTGTAAATAGTGTGTCTAGGATATTTTTGGTTCATTCTTATATTCCTTGTCCTGAAAGGATGATTTGTCCTGACTGAATCGTCCCATTTTTACGCAAAACTCTTGATCTTTATAAGTATCATGGCCTGGACAGTGTGTAGGACCCTGTGCTGTTGTGTGTGTGCTTTCTCTGTGGCTTGTGTCTCTAACTCGTCCTGTCTCTCTTGTCCCGTGTCCAGATGGACATGTGTGCGTGCTCTGATGTGCTTCTGTGTAAGCTGCCCGCTGTGCTGCGCTGTGTGGGAGCCCTGCTGGCCCTGGACATAAGGGGGTCGGGGGAAGACCCAGTCCCCGGTGGTCCCTTGTCCTCCTCGCAGTCGTCGCTTCTGTCCACAGACTTCCTGCTCTTCTACAGCGTTGCCATGACGCTGCTCTACGTGCTCTACTGCTACCTGCTCACATAAAGACATGTGCCCGCATACAGCTGCTGCAGAGGGGGCGCCCTGCAGCTGAGCACCTTGTGACAAACAACAAAACAAAGCTCTTTCTCTAGAATGGAGGTTCTAGCAAACACAAGCACTACACAGAGCACAGGACAGAGATGCCTTAGCCTTTAGCCTTTAGCCTCGCCTTGTCCCTCCGACGGCTGCACGGCATGTTTGAAACAAGAGGAGCGGAGGAGGAGGACAGAGCTGTCCTTAGGCACACAGCCCGAGCTTCACTCAGCAGTGACTCAGTATGGACTGTTGCTTTGTGCTGTGAAATCAAGTGTTTCATTTGTCACTGCAGAAATTGGTATTGTCCATGAACATTGTTCGAATACACATTGATGTTCATGAGTAGACACAGCGAGTCCATTTAAGTGAACGAGTGTATAGTGGCATGTTGCAGTTGGGAAAGCGCATGTTAGTGGGAACAAGTTGCATCCAGAACTTTACAGAAACAAACAGCAGGGTATCGTATGAAATAAGATGATTGTCCAGTGAAATCTTGTATCTGGGCTCGGCCTGCTGTGCCTTAGCAGCTCTGTCTTCTCCAAACCTTCCCTTTAACTATGAAATGTGAATGTGACTTTAGCCTTTACATGAAGCCAGACTTACTGACTGACCACTACACCACCTACGTGAGACAGCAGGTGGCGCTGTTGTCTGCGCCAAACTGACGGTACAAACCCTCTGTAATCCAGCAGGTTATGAATTTAGAGTTTGGTCTTTGGAGTTCATTTGGACCAGACCAGTTTTATAATATTATGTAAAAATGTAAACATCATAAATTATTGTTCTTTTCATTATTTATTTTGTGTTGATCAGTTCTACAATATGGGCTTCGGTAGAATCAGTTAGCTAATCAACTCTAAGCCTTGAGAAAGCATGAAATAATGCACACACAGGTCAACCCATACTGATCAATATTCAATTATACTCAGTTTAAATATCATTGATTGTTGATGTTAGCCTATCGTTGGACTGGTAAATCACTGATCCTTGGAGGCAACATCTAACACAAGCGGACTGGGCTTTTTCCACCTTAAATCGATCTCGGTTCAACAGCTCAGCCTGATTAGAGCTCACTGCACTGATGGGAGTCCTAACACTAATGCCAACGCTACACATTTCACTGCTGCCATCAAAGTCAGACAAGAGGGACCTAGAATCAAGTGAACTTAGCTAATATTTGTGTCACTGGGAGAGCAAAGCTATCTGGGGTTTATAATGTGCAATTTTTGAATTATTTTCAGGTACAAAATGACGATATTATTTGAACATCAAATAAAAACTAAGATGCATTTCAATATTTATTTCTGTAAGATAGACAAGACAGAGGACTCCATTAAAATGACTGACAAAATTACTGAAATTACTGAATCCCTATTAAAATTGTGACTTAATAGAAAATGTCTCGTATTAATATGGCAGTTCTCCAAGTTGCAATGTGTAAAAAAAAAAAAAGTTGACATTTTGAAAAGAATGACCATGAAACCCAAACTAAACTTTCTGCTCAGTATTTTGACCAGATCGTTTGTCAATTCCAGTGACACAATCCAGCGTGTAAACAAAAGCCATTCTGTTCAAATAGCACTATCGTTTTGTAAGATGACTCAAAGATCCTGGGAAATGTAGTCCGTCCACACGTCTCAGACACTGTCCACTGTAAAATATACACCCAACGCCTGTTTAAGCTTTTTTAATGACAGTCCCTAGCCTGCTGTTCCGATGAACTTTCTACTGGTTGAATGCAGATGGATATTTTGTAAACTGGAGAAGCACCTACATCAACCCGACCTTGCTATATTCTTTAATACGTTAGTGAAGCAGAAATATTGTTGTACTTTATATTTATATCTTACCTTAAGAATCTTTTTTGAGTTTATATAAATCTATATGGAAGTTTTTTTTCCTTGTTGTAAAGAAATTATTAAAAACTTTGAACATGTGTTTTGTCTGCTTATGCTGCTTACATGCTTTATGATGATTATGGCAAAGAGGTCATCTGCAGTAGCCTGTACAAATCCTAATTCATCAGTTTACTCAGGTGCATATTCTTATTGACCACTAGAGGCCAGCACATGGAAAGTTTTCACCTGTAATATCCATAATACTATCTAGTACTCTGAATGCTCCAGTAATGTTACTTAATTTGGTCACATGATGTAGCATAATTTAAATTATAACCAAAATCTGTTAGCTGTTGAATTTTATGATGAGTTTTGGGCATGTAATCGTTGCAAAATTGTGTATTCATAGCTTATTGCTGATATGACAGGCCTGCAGTTCCCCTCTTTGCCTTTTGCTCTGTGCACTAACCTCTCTGTGAACAGTAGGTTTTGTCAGATCCCCGGATGCCCTGTTCTGGTGCAGGTGAGTACGATGCATCAGTCTCACAGATGTAGTGAGTGAGTTTCTCTTCAAAAAATGAGAACTTTGCTTCAGCCTGCAGCCTCTGTATGCACAACCACTCCTACATGTACACGCATCAATCAAACACATTGTCTCTAATGAGCTATAATGTATTCTGTGCGTACCCATGGGATCATCGTGCAATTACACTTGAATAGATAAATCCATGTAGAAATGCACTGCGCAACATTTCTGATGGGGATTTTGCCACTTGTTTGCTTTGTTTGTTTGTTTGTTTGTTTAAGTTGGCTATTGTTTCAATAATTTAGACCTTTTTAGACCTTTTTAGACTAGCTGTATTCACTCCTGATGTTTAAAACTTGCACATTTGCTCTTTTACTCTATTTTCTGATCTGTTATAGGCGGATATTGTTTCCTCATCAAAAACATAGGCTACCTGGAGTTGTGTTTTGTTTCGTTCACACATGTTTAACACACAAACTGCAAATTTAGGCTGAGTTCTTCTCTCAAACTGAAAACACTCTTGTGCTCCACTGCGTTTTTAAACTCCACACACCTTCTCTAGAATCATTTGGATAATTTCAGCCCTGGAACTTCCAAACTCTACTGAACTAAAGGTAAAAGAGTAGATGTTAACTTGAAAACTACCGCTTCGTGACATCACAAGGTGGAACAGAGCATTTTGAGCTTTGGAGATGACAGATTAATAATAAAAGTTTACTCAAACATGTGTGAATGAAACAAAACACAACGCCAGGTCTTTGTTTGAGGAGATAACGATATTCTAACATGACTTAAAGCTCACAAGAGTCAATTTTGTGTAATAAAGGACCTTTAAAGTGCTTTTTCTCCAGCAGGGTTCACTTCAGATTGCTTCTGTTTGCAAAATAACCTATAAAACTATTAGGGCTATTTTGACTCGCTGTAATATTTAAGATACAAAACACAGATGACAGCATAGTCCTGTTTTTATATTCATCATTGTTTTGTGCTTGGTATTTTGAGTGGAAACCTTGGTGGCTTTTTGACAGCAGGGGAAGAACACTACAGCCTACGGCACGCTGCTTTTACACCTCTCCGCATTCATCGCCTTTTCAAGATAAATTTGTATGCGTCGCTGGAGTCGTGGCTTGCGTCTGAATGAAAAGCGCTTCATAACAATCAAAGTTGGGCCCTGGTGCGCTGCTTTACAAGTGGTTCCGAGACGCGCGCTGCTTATTGCAAATCAAAGTGGCACTAAGTCTCATTTAATAGGCTTTTATTTCAGACTGGGAGGAAGCAATAGACACTCCACTTGTGAGCCAGCGTGCGTGTACGAAGTCTAAGAAATGGATTTAACCCTTTAACCGAGAATTCACTGTGTCTGTCGTCCATGTCATTGTACACTAAAGCTGTGAGGAAATAGTTGCTGTTTTTTTTTTTTTTTTTTTTTTTTTTTTTGAGTGCAATGTTTCACAGTATGGTATTAAAAAGTATCCATGGAGACGGCGTGACCAGGCCAAGTTACAGGGCAGATATGTGGAGAGGCAAGCCTGCTCACTGTAAGAATGTATGCAACATTAAAGGTCCTATATTATGCAAAAGTGATTCTTGAGCTTTCAGACATGTTATAATGTTGTTGCCTCAGTTGTGTTTTGTTATTATTAGTCTGTGTACATCTCTGTTCCACTTTGTGATGTCATATAGTGGTGATTTTCAAGTTAACAGCTACCTTTTACCTTTTGTTCAGTTGAGATTGGCAGTTCCAGGGTTGAAATCATTCACATGATTCTTGTGAAGGTGTATGGAGTTTAAAAGCACAGTGGAGCACTTCCTGTATTGTCACATGACGTCACAAGGTGGGACAGAGTGTTTTCTGTTTGAGAGAAGAGCTCAGTCTAAAAATGCAGGATTTGTGTGTTAAACATGTGTGAAAAAAAAAAAAAAATCTCAAGGTGTGTTTTTGATGAGGAAACATTATAATGGAGATCAGAAAATGGCGTGATATGAACACCCCAGCGTGATGCATGTATGGAAGTATGTTTTACGTGAGTTTCCACAGTCTGAGCATGTCCCTCTGTCCCCAGGAGCAGCTGTGTCCCCCTGCGCTGCTGCTGGAGGAGGGTCTGGGCAGGGTGGGGCAGCTGGTGCAGGTCTTGGTGGAGCTCGCTGATGGAACCCAGAGCAGAGCCGAGCCGAGAAGAGCCACCTTCACCCTGTGACAGACGGAGACATGATGGCATAGACTGGACTTGTCACCACCAACCACACATTCCTCACTCCCTATTATATTTTTTATAAAGAATGTGTTAAAGTTGCACTGTGGAGCTTTTCAGGTGGATGTCCGCCACCTGCTTGTCTCCATGGAAATATTATTGTTTTGCCTGAAATGTTCTACACAAAATGATATTAAGACTTACCTGTATCTTGCATTTAAATAATTACAGGTGTTTTATTGCTCAAAAATGCCTTGAAAAACTTGCTATGAGGGTGGTCTCCTCTCCACAGATCTGACCTGTAACTTGGCCTGGTGGCATCACCTACTTCTCTCCATGGAGAAGATGGATTCAGTTTCACGGTGTGGAACTTTCCAGACAAAGTAATAACATTAACTTGGTGCAGACAATCCACCTGAAGAGTTACAGCGCATCTTTAAACTATATCACTGTAATAAAATACTACTTTGGAAGATTTACAGTCTCTTCATTTTGACAAAAATAATGTTTGTGATGCAAAATCATTTTAGTCAAGTTCTGAGCACATGTGAATGACCATTTACATTACATCACTCTAAAGGCAATAGTGTATTTATGGTCAACTCTGACGCATGGTCAATGGCCATTATACATTTCAAAATGCTTGTTATAATAATTCTACATATTTTGTTTTACCAAATGTAATTACACACACAAAGAAAATAAGTACTATGTAGATGTCCATTGATTTTTTAAACTGAGAGCTCTTTTTTATTGAGACCTCTTTTGTTCTGACTCTTAAATTTAAATTAAAAGAAAAGAACACAACCATGACCACTGAGAGATGTTAATAGCTAACCTTTATTTTATTAATAGAAAACATCCATTTAGCCGGGGTCAGGAGCAGAGGCGTTCCCATGTTCACTGCTCCTCATTGTTTATTTCTTACGTAGGCCTATATATTTTGTTAATTATTCAACTAACATTACCTAATATTATCCTTATTATTTATACTATCCAAGTGTTTAACAAAAAATTGATTCATTATTCATTAGGCTTACCTGTTGGATGTGTCGCCCTCTGGTGCTGGGGCGAGGTACTGCAGCAGGTGCAGGTGGAAGTCTTTTATCGGGACTCTACATGGATCAGCTTCGACTCTCATCTTCCTAAACTAGTCTAAACCTTGGTAAGACCAGTCTGCTTCAAACAAGGACATGGGACAGATTAACATTTCAGTGTGTTTTAACTTTATTTGTGGTTCTTAAACTAAGCTAGCATTAGCACACACAGCTGCGTCCAATTAAGCGCCGTCTCCTGTTCAGGGAGGCGTTTAATGACAGAAAACCTTTATTTATCTTTATCTTAAAATGTCTGGAACTGTGTGAACGGATGTTTCCTCATTTTGGTTGTTTTTAATTTGTAACACACTTTAATTAAAAAAAAAAAAGTTATTAAAGAATTGTCCATCAGACCACAAAGCAGTCAATAATTCAGTGAACTGACATTTCTAAAGTAAAATATGGTATTAAAACAGTATTAAAGGAAGAGCAAAGCAGTTATGAGCTGGGCAGAGTCCACCTTGGACCAACGTGCTGCTGTTTTGTTGTCAGACATGAGCAGACCATGAGGAGCTTTGTGAAGACAGCTCAGGCAAAGATGCTGCTCCACAACAAGTTTGTGGTGATTCTGGGAGGATCAGGTGAGAAACACACAAGGCTGCTACTTTGGACATTTTCTGAAAGCTAAATAACAAAAGGATTTGGGTTGAATATCACATATTGGTTCAACTTTGGTTCAACAGTGAATACTGATGAATATTACACATTTAGAAAAGGATTCGCCGGGATTATCCTAGTTATTGTGTCAGTTGAATAAATTCAGTAGTATTGTTTACTGTGATCTTTTTCTTCTTTTTTTTTCATTTTTAATTGGTAAGAACAAATATTATACAGACAGATTTCTTCCAGTTCAAATATAGTATCTTTCCACGTACTTTTTTCCATTTCTCCACGTGCATGAAACAAGCATTGTTACCCAATCCAAGCCCCTTAAAAGTGCTTTTCACTATTATACCATCCGTGCCCTTTTTGGTATGTTAAAAAAGCAAAAATTAAAGATTAACTTATTTACAAGAACAGCGGAGCCTATGGGAAACATGCAAACATAAATATAGCGTTATGTAGGGTAAAATAAAGTTATTCTCCACAGGAAATTGAGAAGTTAAAAGAAATCTGTTCTAATGGGGGTGATATATTGTGATCTTTTCTGTGTAACTTCTTAGACTTAGATTTAGACAAACTTTATTGATCCACAAGGGAAATTATTTGGATACAGTAGCTCACTCATCACAATATAATATAATAACAGAAGGACAATAACAAAAATAGATGGTATAGCAAAAAAGATAGCAAGAGACAGTTGTCAAATGAGACATAATTATAAAAATAAATGTATATGTACAGGTAAAAGTAAATTGTATGTAACTTTGTGATTGCAGTGCAGCGGTCCATGTACAAAGACCTTGTACGGCTCCTTCAGACAGACCACTTTTTGACCCTGTCTCAGCTCAAGTCCAAAGTAAGACCTGGTCCCCACCCCAGTCCCTGCACCACCCACAAGACACACACGAGTCACTGTTTCTGAATGGGAAGTAAACAGCCGTAAACAATCAGTCACCACAGTAGGCTCCATTAGAATGCAACACTGTGCCTAGGTAATTAACATGGAAAATAAACCATGGCCTCAAGAGGTAATTAACAAAAGTAAATAGTTCTTCAGTTATTCCGACACAGTAGGTTAGTGCAATTTGGATTTAAATGAAACTTGACGCTTGTTTGTGTTTTTGCCTTATTTGTCTGGGTGGAGCTGATTCATTTTGGACTAAAGCGTTGGTTTATATACGTGTCCAGCTTCTTAATTTCGTCACATCAAAAAACATATTTGAACTATTTTACTTTCTAATATTAACGTTCACTTGAAATTCATTTGAAATTTAATTTGAAACTGTGTGAGTAACAGCCTGTATAGTAATTATTGTGATAAAAACTACACAGACTAATTGCTCAGTAAATCAAAGATGGACCAGTTTGGGGTTCAATATATATTGTGTATTTTGCACTAGTGGAAAAATGTTTATTATTTTTTGTATTTGAATTACATTTTTACTGTAGACGGCTGAAGAAGGAACATCTACGTATGATCTTAAAGGACACTATTTACTGGTTAAGCCTTAATGAATTTGTTTAGTGGTGGTATAAAGCAGTTTCAGTATTATCATCGTTTTGTTTTGATGTTCTGTAGCAGTATATCACACTTGAGAATGTGTTGTTGTGACAGGCCTGTAGAGTAATGCTGCCCTCTTGCGCCTGCAGGGGGAGCACTCATTTGAGAGGGACCAGCTGCTAGAAGGGGGATGCCTGGGTCTCATGTCCAATGGGACGGACTACAGAGAGGTGCGGCAGTACCACACGGAGCACCACCTGCTGCGCTTCTACTTCATCACACGTGTGTACTCCGCGTACATGCAGAACGTCCTGGACCAGCTCAGACAGGGGCTCAGACTGGGACTCGGGCCCGACCTCATCATCGTCAGCTCTTGTGTGTGGGACATGACACGGTACACAGCTACTGTTGATTTTCATGCTACCCTTTTCTCTCTGCTGCTTCTGCCAACGATACCTTGCTTCTCTACCATCTTAGATTGAGACCTTCATTGATTAATTCCTCATCATTCCTTTCTACTTCTACTTCTACTTGTTTTTTTTAAAGCTGCACTATGTACCTTTTCTGGTGAAGTGTCTGCCACCCACTAGGCCTGTCACAAATTTTGAAGTGTGATATAATGGTACAGAGAAATACTGCGATAAATGATAATACTGAAACTACGTTATGCCACTGACACAATAACAGTAATGACAGATAATCCCAGTAAACCATTTTAAATACACAGTATCATTAAAAGGCAGGAGCTGCAACAAATAAATAGCAGAATGAACTAATAATTAGCCATAGAAGTTAGTTATTCAACCCTCTGCAGCTCAAATTTTATGTATTACAACAAAAATACTCCCCACTTTTACAAAGAAAATTTACACACGATACATTTTGAGCCCCACAATATATTGTTCCATATATTATCATTTAAGACAATATAGTAATTATTATGACAGGCCTAACTGAGATGTTATTGCTTAACCTGGAATGTTCCACTGCCTGGCTTTAAACACATCTTTCTCCATGGAGACAAGCAAGTGACTCCATCAGGTTATAGATCAAATCTATGGAAATATGAACCAACTCCTTAGTAAGAATGCATGTTTGTCCAGTTTTTAGCAATAAAAACACCTGTAATAAAATAAATGTAACATAGGTAAGTTTAATGCCAGATGGTGGAAGCAATAACATTTCCATTGTGGCAGACTCTCATCAGAAAAGTAGCATACTGCCCTTTTAATTACATTTTTATATTTGGATGCTTTTGATGTAGTTTCTTTCTCATTCCTTTTCATTCATCCATCCTTCCTTTGTTTCTTCTTCATGTTTTCTGCCTTGTTAATTAGAAAATCAAAGTTATCCCCCAAAAAATCCAATATCAGGCTGTTCATTCTAACATTGCTCTTGCTCATTTGTGGCTGTCCCCAGAGCAAATATCCATGTATCGCAGATCAAAGTGTCTGTATGTATGATCGTCGTGGTGGCGCGGCAGGTCCTGTTCCTGGTGGATTATCTCACTGAGTGCTCTTATTATGATGCAGTCAGAGGAGATGAGGTGGTTAATGCATTGTCCCCTGGCTCTGCTTCCCTCACCAGGACCGCAGCGTCACTCTCCATCTCTTTCACATTAACTCCACCATCACCAGACAAAGTGTGCCCCTGTGAGCCGCCTCTTCCTCATTTGTCTGTTTGTGTTCTTCTGCCCACATTTAATCAAACAAATCCTGGAGAGGCTTACGGAATATTAGAAAAACATTCAACATGGAAAGCCAATTCATTATTGCTTTAGGGAAAAATCACATGGAGACTCTATTGATTACAATTTACATGTGTGCGTATAAACATCTTTCTCGTCATTAAACTGAAGTGCAAACTGGCAAAGGCCATTGGTATTGTATACCCTTGAATGTTAATATTTAAAGGCACACTCTGTAACTTTTCTGGAGGAGTGTATAACTAAACTTAATCTGTGTACCTCCATGTAGACCAGCAGAGTGGTGGTGATGGTGGTGTTGGTGGTTTTTTTTCCCACTGTCTTTATTTGTGTGGATCCTGTGTGAATATTTGGAAGACAACCTACTGTGTAAGATTCCTGGCAAAGCGTTTACATCTCCATGGAGATAAGTGGCTTACCCCCATATGGAAAAGTTGTAAAGTTGTTTAAAATAAAATATTCTTGGTGCTGATGTTTTTTTGTGCAGGTATGGCCTGAACTGCCTGGACAATTACAAAGAGAACCTGCACAGATTCTTTGGCCAGATGAAAAGTGTGGTGTGTCACGACAGCCTCATGGTCTGGATGTTGGCCATGCCTCTGGCCAAGCAGATTAAAGGAGGCTTCTTGGTGCCCGAGGTCAGGGACATATCACTGTCTCTGAATGTACATGTCCTTCTGTTCTATCAGAGACTCAGATGTTT